>OZ005655.1:148493304-149148304 GCA_963930645.1 Salticus scenicus | reverse complement strand
ACGACACATATATTGTATCTCTTTAGATAAAAATTTCCAGAAAAAATCAGTAGAAAATGTTTTATTTCATGGTGTGTGTAACTTTGAAGAATTTAACTATTCAGTTAGTGTGATTAATGTATTTTAAAAAAGCTTTTTTTTTTTTTTTTTCTTGTTTACTTTTCGCAAAAATGATCGTCTACTCATACATCTGTAAATGACATTTTATACATACTTACCCACATTGTTAAGCCGAATATACTTATTTTCATCCCTCTACTTGTCTTCGCATAAATAGGAGACATTTTTGAATCAGCATACAGTTAAACAAATATGAATTATATTAATAAAAAAATAAAGCTATGAAAATCTGAATATGAATAAGCTTATTGGGATTTTTGATAATATAGGCGTTAATTTATTCACAACTGATGTGAACTTTTTAACAAAAATGGTCTTTGTTCATCTGAATACCGGATATAAATTTAGAAACATTACTTTTTTTTTCATAAACTTTACTCGACATTTTCCCGTGTCACGTCACGAAAAAAATTAATACCAAACGATCCCTATAGGGAATATATTAGTGCGACTTTCTCGTACGTTTATTTTGTACAATCGATGTAGATTATGAACTTTCCTAGCGCATACCGGATCGTTGATATCTTGAAAATAAAAAATCGAATATTAAAAGAAAGAAACAAAAATGAATTATGTAAATCATGGCGTACCGTATTAACGGTATATGAGCAATTTCAGGATGAGCATTTTTATTCGAAAGTTATAAATTTTGCATCAATTATTTTTTGTGCATTTATACAAAATAATAACTTGTTTCGTTTTCAACACCTCCATATTTACATATATGTACAAGAAAAATTCCATAATCTAACTCGATTGTAGAAATTCGACAGAGCGCACGTGAGAAGGGCGTCAAAATATCTCCTATAGGTAAATTTTAATACCAACTAAACCATTTTTCCATTTCTTTTTTCTTGTACAGTGTGTAGATTAATTTGTTTCCATTAGGTTTCTTACGTAAATTTTGCTGTAGATTCCTCAAAAGAGTGAAAGCAATTTTATGGCCACACTGTATTTTGTTAGTATAGTTTATGTGTTAGTACAGTCGGTAACAAAAGTGTCCGAACACTAGCAAAAATTCCTATGTAAAAAAAGTACTTTTCATACGGTTTGTTAAATAAATTCTTGTCGAATCCTCTTCATAGTCTGTCTAAGAACATGATTCGATAAGGATTTATTTAACAGAACCGCATGAAGTGTACTTTTTTTACATAGGAATTTCTGCTAGTGTTCGGACACTTTTGTTACCGACTGTACTTGCACGTGTAATTTCTGTACTCACATTCCTATATTGACTATTTATATCTCAATACCTCAGCTGATATTACATATTTGTAAAGTATTTTTACAATATTGTCTAATCTATTAAGAGTACATTATATTAATATTAAATAAAGCTACACTTAAAACATTTTCTTAACATAACTAATAAATAAAATATATGCTTGATAATTCTAGTATGGAATTAAATAAATATTTTAAAGATTTTGAAATAGATACCTTTTAAATTATCTTACACGAAAGAAGAAAAACAATTGAATTAAGTAAGTTTTAGTTTGTTACATCTTTGAAGCTTGGAAATGTTCTATCTATCTAATTTCAATATAATAAACAGTCTCTTTAAGAAATAAAAATTTATTGTGCAAGTATTATATTCATTGACAAAAAAAAAAAAAATAAAAAAAAAAAATTGCTATGTACATAACTATTTTCAAATATTTTCAAATATTTCCAAATCATATTCATATTTCCTTGATTTTCCTCTCCGCCTTTTGAAAACGTAAAAAATTAAATTAATTAAATTTAAAAGTTAAAGTTAAAACTCCAAAATAAATAAATACTAGTTGGAACCCGTCGAATTCGACGATCACTTTATTGACCGTAATGTTTCAAAAACCGTCGCATCATTATTTAAATGTATTTCATGTTAAAATATCTAATATAATTTACGACATTTCATTTAAAAAAAGAAAGTCGGAAAAATGCTTATAAATCGAAATACTATGTATGACATCACTTTCTACAAAGTACTCTCAATGTGACGTCAAACTGACTTCAAATAAACAGATGCTATCTTTTATTTTCTATTTTGTTTAATACTGAGACTATATGTTAGCTGACCCGTCCGGCGTTGCCCGGGCCCATGATACCTTAAATGAACCTTAAATTTGTATTATTTTATACCTTTAACTCGATTTTGTTTGAATTTCTGTTTTTAAATGAAAGCATCACGAAAAAAATAATCATCTGTAACAAAACAAATACCTCGATCCGAACGAAACTCTGCCTTGTGACCTCGGTGCTTGCAGCAGCGCATACACGGCGCTAACAACATAAAAAAAAATCCCAAAAATTAACCGGAAACCGAACGAACCAGCCCGGCAATGCCTGGGCCCGTGATAATAACCTTAAATGAACCTTAAATTTGTTAGATTTTATATCTTTAACTCCAATTTGTTTCAAATTCTATTTTTAAATAAAAGCATTGCGAAAAAAAATAAGCAGCTGTAACAAAAAATAATTATCTCGAACCGAACGAAACTCTGCCTTGTGACCCCGGTGCCTGCGGCAGTGCATACGCGAGCCGCTAACAACAAAAAAAAAATCCTAAAAAATAGCCTGGAACCGAACGAACTCGCCCGGCAATGCCCGGGCCCTTGATAATAACCTTAAATGAGCCTTAAATTTGTATGGTTTTATATCTTTAACTCGATTTTCTTTGAATTTCTATTTTTAAATGAAAACATCACAAAATAAATAATCATCTGTAACAAAAAAAAATTACCTCAAACAGAACGTAACTCGGGTTCGTGACCCAGTGCCTGCGGCACGTATATGCAGGCCGCTAATAACATGGAAAAATTCTCAAAAATTAACCTTGAACCGAACAAACCTCTGACTCGTGTTACCGCTGCCCGTGGCAGTGGCACCGTATAGCAGGCATGCTACGCTCGCGCTGCAAAATAAACTTTCCTCCACCAGGGAGCGCAGTATGTTGTACACGAACATCATCAATCGCCTTGAATTTCCAAGACCTTTCAAATAAGGTGTCACATGGTGGTGTCAACTGCAAAATCCTTTAGTTACACTTTCCACCGCTAGGGGGCGCAGTGTATTCTATACATAAACACCAACGGTCAGGAAATATCAAGACCTTTAAAATAAGTTGTAACATGATAGGGTCTACAGCAAAATCACTTAGTTCCATTTTTCACCACCACCCAAGTAGCACAGGAACGTTCTGTGAACGTCTAATAACGGTTTCAATAGTTCAAACACCGTGTTTCGTGTCAAAAGAACGTTCTAAAACACATTCAGAAATAGTATTATTTAGAACGTTCTGAAAATGTTTGATTTGTACCATCTATAAAACGTACAATTCTAGTTCTATATAGAACGTTCAAGTGTGACACTGTCATAACACGTTCTGTAACAGTGTAATTATAACGAATATGACAAAATGACTTTTTAGTACTATTGGTTGGGAAACTAGGTTAATCATTAAAATTTTTGACTTCAGCTTTTGATTTTTTCACACGTTTTGTGGCGTGAGGAATCCGGAAGTCAAAAGGTTGGTATGGCATCTGTTAATTTGTATCGGCACCTATTAGTGCGATAGCCCGTTAGTTCATGTACACGATATCTCAAGAACAAATGATTGCAGAGAGATCGGACCAGTTTTAAAATATCACTTATGATATTGATAAGAATCTTATTGAGAGATTTGCAACATTCTAATTTAAAAACTTCGTAAGTTATTCGAAATTTATAATTTTTAGCATGATAGAGAATAGAGCATTTTTTACATTTTCAGTTTAACGTTTTGTTAGCACGTCAGTAAAGAATGCTTCTCAATAATCGGTAGCGGTGAGGTGAAAAAAAATTACAAAATTTTAAACTCATGGAAAAATTTTGTAGATTTTGTATTTCAGGAATCAATGTATGGAATTCGACCAAACTTCTTACAATAATAGATCTTGCCCTAAATTGGAGTTTATTTGAATTTCATTTGGGATATATCGTCCGATAGATTGCGGTGCTATGCAATGAAACCCTCCATTTATGGGACGGCTATATCTCAGCTTCTATAGTGTACAAATGCATTAAACTTGATATATTGGCATATATCATCATAATCTCTGCTAATACAATTTGGATGTTTACATTGTCCAACAGGTGGCGTTGCTAATCTGCAATTTAATCATTTTAACGGAAAGGCAATATTTTAACTCTTGTGATTTAACAATAAATTTTGTGATACACTGAAGTTATAAGTGAAATCGATTTTATGTAAAGCTTTACTGGTCCATTTTGGATGCACATCGGCCAACAGGTGGCATGGCTATGTTGCAATTTAATCTCATAACGGAAACAAAAAATCTCAACTTCTGTGATTTATAAATATTGTAAATTTGGTAAGTGAAATTAATATTACGTAAAACTCTACAGATTGCCTTTGGGTGCATATCGGACGACAGGTGGCACTGCCACGTTCCAATATTTTCCATTCACAGAAAGGCTATCTATCAGCTTCTGTAATATATATACTCACCAAACCATCTGCGTGACATACATTTGATATATATTATTGATTCAATTTGGCTGTATAACGAGTAATAGTCAAACAGTTTTTTTTTTTTATTATTATTCATAGGACATTGTTTTTTCCCCTAGGAATAAGTATACATCATCCCTGGGGGATGGGGGAGGGGTGGATAAAAATTTTCACTATAATTATCTATCAAAAGAATTCGATATCACCTTTAAAACGAATAATTGAAACATCATTTTCTGATGATTTAAAACAAATTTACCGTTTTTTTTTTTTTTTTTCATTTGTAATAATAATAATAATAAACCCTTAGAAAAATACATTTTCAAAGATCTTCTAAACAGCATAAAAATGATTGTCTTCTGTCATGAAAATCTATGCATTCCCCAGACCCAGAGTTTAGATACAAAAAGCTAATCACGGATGTTATTGAATAAGTAATATAGTGCTTTACGCGAGTTTCAAAGAAAATCACGGGAAAACTCCGAAAACCTAAGTCGACGAGCGTGACCAGGAATCGAAACCAACACTTCCCGTCTGTAAGGTTCGAGAGTAGAACCTCGCGGTCTCTAATACTCATCGGGAAGTTACAGAAATGAGTTTTTTTCTTCTTTTCTTTAAGCATAATTTTAAACTTTTATTATATTTTATTTATGATTCTATTTAAGTTTAAATGTTACAGATAAATTTTCAATATTGATAATGTTGTTAAATCATTACTCTGTTTGATTGTTCTGATTTTATTTTATTTATTTTCACTGAATATTTTGTTCAATACTGAAATATACACTAAAACAAAATATGCTTTTCCGTTTAATTCGAGATTTTAAAATGGAAAAATAAAGTGATCTCATAAGTTTTTAAAATACTTTATAAAAATTTAAATAATTGTTTAACTCCACTCCATTTTTCCTTAAAATATTGACTATATGTTTTCTACAGCTATAAATGCTTAATAAATTTCTGTTTCAAATGTTGAACTTTGAAACATGATTATTGCGGATGCAAGAAGGGAGAGCAGATGACAACATCGACATCTGTGGATTGCATTTATTTAATTTTCGCTGACCGTGCAACTGCAAAGTCAAACGCCAGGTCTTGGGAAAGTCGTGTCGTTATGTGAGGCGGTAATTTTAAAACATGTAATCGGATTTGTTCAGTTTTAGCGTTATAATCCCAGGTAGCACATAACGTTGTTATTGCGTTGCAAATAAGTCTGAACAGTGAAAAATTAGTTATAAAAACGTAAAAACAACGTTATGTGCTACTGGGGATGACTAGGATAAGCTTTAGAAAAGGTAAAAATGTAATATTTTTAACCTGTAATATTCCCTATGTTATATTTATTAAAGTTTTATTTTAATATCAATTAAACAATCATTTTCATATCTGCGTAAGTTCTTAAGCCTAACTTTTGATACTTGAAAGCAGCGTTGAATCGCAGAAAAAACTGCTCCTGTTACAGAAAACCGCTTAGAAATTATGGATTCATTTTATTAATTTAGTCTTCTGAGTTGGAATTTGTTAAAATAACTATTTTTGGTTATTTTGTTTCTGAATGAAGTATGAAGAAGTAACAAAGACTTTACAAGATAAGAGCTAATTTTAAGTGAATGCCCTTCCGACTGGTCATTGTGTATTTTAAAATGCTAGTTGCAAGGGTATTTTCTTGAAGAAAATTCTTATGAAGAACATTAAGAAGGTTCGTAATTCTTTTTTTCTTTTCTTTTTAAATTGTGAAGTATTTATTTAACGTTTATATGATAATATATATACAATCTAGGTTATGCAAATTGCATATTTTTAAAATAATATCCTAAGTTTCACCGACTTACAATTTTAAATATCTCTTTACTGTTATTTATTAAATAAAATATATGAAATCGTTTAACTGCATAATAAAACAAAGATTCAAATCAATTTTATTCCACATCTTTATAAAAAAAGATATTCTGCTTAAAAAAAAAGGACGATTTACTATATTATTTATTAATACTAATAATATTTGCATTTATCAATTATTTAATATGCCATGATAGCATAATTACATCAAATGAGGTAAAAATTGCGTTGACTCAATTTAAAGAAATTTAAACATTTAAAAAATACCAATTACATTGCCATGTGGAATAAATTTAAATACCTGCAAACATCATTTTTGTAAACTGCTGCTGTAAACTGAAAATATGTATACACACATGCACTGAAATTTAAAAATATGAAGTATGTTAAATATTTTAGAAAAATATTTTGATTAAAAATATATATATGTATTTAAGTATTTAGAAATTTTTAAAATTTCCTCCTTCTAACTAATTTTTAATTTTTTGTTTAACTTTCTTATTATTATAAATTAACAATATATTCTAAACTCAATTATATATTATTTTAGCGGTGTATTTTTACATTAATTTTTGAAATTATTTTTTATGTTGAAATATTAAAACTTTCTATAAACTTCAGCATTCAAATATATTTATAAACTATCCATGGACTTACAAAGTAGTACCCAGAAATGTTTAGAATATACAGGGTGCAAAGTCGAGAGCAGGCCTTTATTTGCGCAACAGTTGGTCTCAGACGTCCTCCAATAAGAAAATGTATTTTTAAAAAATGTAAGAATTCATTATATGACATGTTTAAATTTAAAAAATCAATTTATTAAAAATCACAAAAACTGATAATTTTTATACAATTTTCATGACACTAATAGTGAAAGTTGAGTTCCAACCTAAAAAATATAACACAAAAAGTTTCACTTTTGTGCACCCAAAATTGTCTGAGATAGTTAGTTTCAAAATTTAGGATTACTTCGCATTTTCTCGGGCTTTATTAAAAAGTCAATGAAAAATTCTTTAATAAACCCAGGGAAAATGCAAACAAAGTAAAATTAGGATTTTTAAACCGATCCCTTATTGAAGGCCGAAATATGTTAGAAAATCCAAACTTTAAATATCTTGTTCCATTTTGGGAGAATAAAAATGAAACTTTTTATTAGGATGAGTGTCAGTTTTCTAAATATGACTATAGGGATCTGGGACTATGTAAAAAGCTAGTTTTTGCAATTTTGAAAAAATAGATATTTTAAATTTAAACATGTTATACCACAGATGCTCATATTCTTTAAAACATTTTGTAACTGAAACTATATATTTGCGACCAATAGTTGCGGAGATAAAGGTATTCTCGTCACAATACTTTGCACCCTGTATTTAAAAAAAAAATTAATATATATATATATATATATGTGTGTATAAATGAATTTTTAATCTTAGTTAAAGCCAAGCAACAGATATAAGATCCCTGAAACCACATAGGTCAATGAGAAGAAAATTACAACAAATTTATATAACCTGGGGAGACTGATTGTGATTTATTGAAACATTTATTTTTTATTTATTGATTTTTATTTTATTTAACTTCAGTCTAATCATAAATTTATTCGTATATTGTTAGTTGCAATTTTAATAATTTTGCCGGTGCGTAAAAACCACATGAAACTCAAATCAAAAGATACAAACAAGCAACGAGGAAATAAAAAATTAAGACAGCATTTTAAACATTTTTTTTTTTTTTTTTAGGAAAAGCTTAGAATGGTAGAAAAAAAAAAAAAAAACTCGTCAGGGGTGACTTTTTTCCTCGTTGAGCACCAATGTACGATTTCGTTCGTTAGCAGCTATAATAGCAAATTGCTAGCGGGCACCCTATCGTACAAGAAATTAATTGAAGTTAGAAATGAAGAATAAATTGGAATAAATTATTTACTTCAAGAAATCAGAGAATCAAACAGAAAACAAACATTAATCATAGGATGACGCATTCGGAATCACAAGGATTAAAACAAGCAAAAAATAAATCAAGAGTTTAGTTGTACATAGAAGATGAAGAATAATGATACAACACAGCAACAGGGATATAAATTACTTTTTTTTAATTCAAATAATGTTTGAGAAATTTTAACATACTTACTATTCCTTTAATTTCAACGTATATGCATGAAAAACTCCATATTTTATGACAGTAATTCCCAAAAAGTGTCATAACGTGTCTATATCCCTTAAAAAATTCCTTAAATTTTTGCATTTTTTAAAAATTTCTTTTTTCCCCTAATCTGAAGATAATGACGTTATAGTATTAATTACGAAACTTTGAATAAACACCATAAAATGCAAGAACTCGCAACTGCTACAAACAAAGCACGGCTTCTGCAAACAAAGCGGCAACGCATTCAACACACTCAACGTGCTTGTTTGCAGCTCTCGTGCCTACAATGTTCGCCTGATGAAGGGTTGTGTCTTCTTTTGACCCGAAACAGTTGGTGCGAGTTCTTGCATTTTATGGTGTGTATTCAAAGTTTTGTGATTAATACTACAACTTCATTATTTCAGATTAGGGGAAAAAAAGAAATTTTTTAAAAATGCAAAAATTTAAGAAATTTTTTAAGGTATAAAGAGACGTTATGACACTTTTTGGGGAAAACTGTCATAGATTATAGAATTTTTGATGCATATACGTTGAAATTAAAGGAATAGTAAGTATGTTAAAATTTCTCAAACATTATTTGAATTGAAAAAAAAAAAGTAATTCATATCAGTCGTTCATGTGTTGTATCATTATTCGTCATTAGCTATGTAATTTTACTTCTAAACGCTCGTACTGAGGTGATTTTTTATAATGACGTCATAATTTTTTTTTTAACTACACTATTTTAGAACGTTTACAGTACGTTTTCTGGAACGTTCTGAAAATGTGTATAATGTTTTGAAAACGTTCTAAAAACGTTTAGAACGTTCTGAGACCGTATACATAGAACGTTCTCAGAACGCTTCTATAACACCGATGGTGATAGTTACACGTTCATTGAACGTTCTCTGAACCGTACTATTGTACGTCTTCAAGATGGACAGATAGACGTCTATAACACGTTCAAAGTGAACGTTCTTAGAACGTGTTTGCAGAACAATTTTTGAACGTTCAGAGAACGTTTCGGTGCAGCTTGGGCAGGGGTCGCACTATGCTGTATACAAACATCCACAATCGACATGAAATTTCCAGACCTTTAAAATGAGGTGCTACATGTGTGGGTCTAGAACGGATTTCTCTCTCAAACTAATTTCCTCCCTTTCCCCTCCCCTCCAAATCTACTTTCCCTCTTTTTCCCCCCTTTAAAATCGAAAATTCCAAATTCGCAGATATTGATTTTTTAGTATTCGACTCTAGTCCCCATATGTACAATTTCTTCACCGTGAAGTAATTTGAAGCTTAGTTAAGCTCGTAAACGTGTTTTTAACCCAAACGGGTGGGAAACGGTTTCCCACCCGTTTTCGCCGGGGGGGAAACCGTTCGACTTTTTTTTATTTTTCGCATCTCATAGCACATCTACAGACCAAGTCCTTTCTTTAGACACCTCAACCAAATTTTTACACCGAGTAGTTCTCTCAATATAGTGGAGACAGGCAAAAACATGTTTCAAATTAATATATAGAATAAATAAATAATAAAAAAAAAGACAATAGATTATGTAATTTATGACGTACCTTATTAACGGTATGTCAACCCTTTCAGGATGTGTATTTTTATTAAGTCATAAATTTTTGATCAACCATTTTTTTTTTTTTATATAAATTTATATAGAATATTAATTATAAATTTATATAGAATATTAACTTATTTCGTTCTCAACAGCTCCAAATTTACATATATGCACGAAACAAAATGCGTTAATATTTTCACGTGATATTTCTGTACTTACATTAATTTATTGAATATTTATATCTCAATACATCTACTGATATTACATATTTGTAAAAATTTTTTTTTTGTATTGTCTAATCTTCATTGTACTATTAAAAATTAATGCTACACCTAAAGCATTTTCTTAACATACCTAATAATTAAAATGTATGCTTGATAATTCTATAATGCAATTGAATAAATCTTTTAAAGATTTTGAAATAGATACTTCTTTTAGATTTTCTTACACGAAATAAGTAAAACAAAATTTGAATTAAATAAGCGTATTATGTTACTTGCATGAAGCTTAGAATTTTTCTGTGTCTAATTTCAATATAATAAACAGTCTCTTTAAGAAATTATATATATATATATATATGTATATATTAAGTAATATATTCATTGACACACAAAAAAATGTGATTCTATGTACATAATTATTTTCAAATAATATTCATATTTCCTTCAGTTTTTCTTTCCGTCTATTCAAAACATCAAATTTAACTTCCAGATTCTTTTGACATATTAATTGGAAGTTTCAAAATACAAACATTTAAACTATTATGTATGTTCTTAAGAAAATAACCAAATTTTTCTTTTCGCAATAGGGAATGCAAATATTATTCATTTACGCAACAATTTTTAATGATATATTCAAAAAGATGCAATTTCAAAGGGAATGTGAAAGTTTTATTTATTTATTTTTTACAAATAAAATATTTACTCTATAATAAGCAGTCTCTTTAGTTTTTATTTTTATTTTCTAAGAAGCTACTCTGTCTGATATTTTATATCTTTCAAATTTATAATTCTTCAGTAAACGGGTAAAAAATTAAGTGCTTTTTAATTTTCAAAGAACTTTATCTTTTCAGCACGTATAATGTAAACAAAAAATAACTAGGCTTATGAAAAATATGAACTATTCAAAAGTTTTTTTTCCCCTAAATTCTGGCGACTGTTTACTTATTTCTTTATTTTTTATTTATAAATGTACTCTTTGAAACCGTGCATCTTAAAAGGTTTTAAAATAAGGTAAATTTTAAAAGATAAGCTTTTTTTTTTTATCTTTCAATTTCATGCATTTTCTATACATAAAGTATTTGTAGAACACATACTAAATATTATCTAGATTTCTTTTTAGTAAAGTTATCCTTTACAAATATTTTTTTTATTTTTATTTATAGGTATTAAATGGAATTAGGCATTACAATAAAATTCTGTTACATTATTTATAAAATGTTCTAATGCATTTTGAGGGTTCCTGATTATGTAAATGGATCATTTAGTGATTGATTTGTGCTTTTGCTATCAGCATAACTTAAATTTAAAAAAAAAAAAAATGGAAAAAGCTTTTATTTAATATGTTGAAGATTATATGGGAGTGCTACATGAAACTATTAATTAATATAGTAAAATTTTTAAGTGAGATGTACATAAATGTTTTAAGAAAAATATATGAAAATTCGTTTTCTTTGAAATCCTTGAGGAAAAGGATGGCTGCAGTCATCGAAACGTTTTCATTTAACGAACACATCAGCGTCATCTACTACCTAGCGAAGCATTGTCGCACCAACATCCATATTCTGAATCTAAATTTTATGGGACGCCTTTTTTTTCCTTATTATTATGTGTCGTTCATTATAAAAGTGATATAACTCAACTCCATATTTTTCAATTATATATATTTTTGCTTAAATATATTACCTTTGCTTTTATCGTTTACTATAGGAGATGCTGAAGCAACTCTAATATTTGCATTAAATTCCCATGAATTTAGAAACTTGTTTTTCCAGGAAACTAAAACTTCTGTACATTTATTATAAAAGTGAAGTTTCTAAATTACTTTAAATTAACATTCTTATAACTTATAAATTTTTATAAATTTTCAATTTTATTAAACATTAAAATGTAGATAACATCGAGTGAATACTTTTTCTAATTATTTAAAAATTCACTTACAAGGAGATAATTCACTTTTACAATGAAAGACTCATTTTTTGTCAGATATTTTTAAAATGCATTCGGAATCTTTCCTACAGCATGTAAACGATTAAAAATCGTTATTCGTGATAATTGTAATTGTTTGTAGAGTTCTGTTTTTTTTTTTTTTTTTTTTTTTTTTTGAGATACATCTTTCTCAAACGGTGCTTGCAAATCATCATGTGTAGCCTTCAGTCTATCGTTGCTATGTTTTTGATCGGTTACATCAAAATCACCAACTTTAAACAGACAGCACCGTAATTCACGTGTGCTTTCTGCTGCGATATCTTCCCTGCTAACAAAAAATATTAATTCATTGGCGGATCCAGAATTAACTTTTGGGGGGGGGGGGATAAGATGTTATTCCAGATTAAAGAAAAGTTTACAATTATAATATTCAATTCTGAATGTCAGTACTTTGGGGGGGGGGCTTCAGCCCCCTAGCCCCCCCCCCCCTTAGATCCGTCACTGGATTAATTAACATGATTTCACAGGACTTTTTCTTTAGTGAAATTCGAAAAGAATGCAGTAGCGAATAAATGGCTTGTGGTATGACATCTTTTTTTTTTTAAATGTCCACTTTATTTTCAATTTTCTTTCAGTTTCTATGTTGGTTTTATAGCTATTAACCAGTTCACATCTCATGACACAATAGCAGTGTATTCATTGGCATACATTTTCGAAACAGACGCATACTTGCCAATATCCTAATTAATATTCCGTAGTATCGTTAGCTTCGCCTTTTTTTTCACATCAGTAAATTTGAAGAATAATATTTTCCAAATTCAGTTACGATTAAATAAGAAGAATACTACTCTAAAAAATATTGGTGTGAAAGAAAAGGCGTGGCTAACAATACTACGGAATATTAATTAAGATGTTGGCAAGCATGATAGACGTCACACAAAATTCGCTTTAAAACTTCTTTCTACACCCAACAAAATACTCGTGATGTAATTTTTAGGACTTTTAATTCAGGAGGGCGTAAGTCCATTGATTTATGAGATAATAATGCCCTGGATATAACTGTTTTATGCAATATATATATTAGATCTCAAACTGTATTTTGTCTTTTTGTTACATTTTTTCATTCACAATGCGTTTTAAAAATATGTGACAAAAAATGGGTCGTTCATTGTAAAAGTGAATTATCTCCTCGTAAGTAAATTTTGAAATAATTATATAAAATATTCAGTCGATGTTATCTATTTTTTTAATGTTTAATACAATTAAAAATTTATAAGAATTCATAAGTTATAGGAATGTTAATTTAAAGTGATTTAGAAACTTCACTTTTACAGTAAATGTACAGAAGTTTCAGTTCCCTGGAAAAACAAATAGCGTCATTCATGGTATTTTAATGCAGATATTGGACTTGCTTCATCTCTCATAATAAAAGATACGACAAACCGTAATACAATTACGCAAAAATATGCATAATTTAAAAATATGGAGTTACACCACTTTTATAATGAACGACACGTAATCTTAAAGCAAATAAAAACGTCCCATAAAATTTAGATTTAGAATATGAATATCAGTGCGACAATGTTCCGCTAGATGACGCTGATGTGTTCGTTAAATAAAGACGTTTCGGTCGCTGCAATTATCCTTCTCCTCAAGGATTAAAAATATATATATATGCATTTTTTGAACCCTTTTCTTCTGGAGAAATTTTAAGAGCATAGTTTATGAAAGTACAATTTCTTTTGTAGGTATCTAGAGTTCAAACTGTCACCTGCTGCTGAAAATGTACATAATATTGCTGTCATTTTAGTGACACAAGCGCTTTATCAATACGATTTTTGTTTGTTGTTGTTTTAAGCTGATGGTTGTTCTTCCAAACAACTATTCTAAGAAATACAAATTTTAACCCTTTAACGGTCGCATAGTTTTCAAAGACACGCCCATAAAGTCCACATTTTTGTCTAATTTAAAAAAATATATATATTGAAAATAAATTTATTAATAATATGTAAAATTATTCTGAACATATTTTCAAATGCACTATATATAGTTTTTTACTGGCTAGTGTTTTCATGTAATTTAAAATGTTAAAGGAAAAATACACGCGGGGTCTGGTCACAGCCGGTGAATATCACGGGAGCGAGAAGGAAGGGGTTAAAATAATGTTTTCTTCTATATTACCTGACTTTATCATTTTTATTTAGTTAAATTCTATTAATTTTCTTAAATCATGTTTATCTCTGTCACGTGGCATTTCCGTACCTACATTTTAAAGCTAAATGTATTTATTTGAATCCCTGTACCTTTCATAGCGTAAAAGGAAGATAATTTTGAATCAGCGTACAGTTAAATAAATATGAATTATATTAATAATATTAATAAAAAAAAGCTATGAATCAGCTTTGAAAATCTGAATATGAATAAGACTATTGGCATTTTTCATAATATATGTGCTAATGTATTTAAAATCCATGTGATTTTTTCAAAAAAAAAACTCCTCGTTCTTTTCATAACCAGATGTAAAAATTAGAAACATTACTTTTTTTCATAAATTTTACTCGTCATTTTCACAAATCACGTCACGAGAAAAATTAATATCAAAAGATGACCATATAGGAAATATTTTGGAGCAACTTGGCAATACGTTTGGTTTTGTACAATCTATGTAGATTATTCAACTTTCCTAGCGCATACCGGATCCTTGAGCTTTAAAAAAAAAAAAAAAAAAAAATATATATATATATATATATATATATATAATATTTAGAAAAAAAAAAGAAATTGGATTATGTAAATCATGACGTACCTTATTAACGGTATGTTATTCATTTCAGGATGTGTATTCTTATTCGAATGTATAAATTTTGCATCAACCATTTTTTGTGCATTTATTTAGAATATTAACTTATTTTCAACAGCTCCAAATTTAAATACACTGCGTGTCATAAATATGCCTACCCTTGTGTTTTTCATTGAAACCTTAAAATATCGGATATTATGCAAGTAGTTTATTATTAATATTATTGCATTATGAAAGAATAATCTGATTTTTAAACAGAAACTGGGAAAAAAATTTGCAATATTAAAAGAATGTACAGATATCGAAATCAGAACATTGTGTTTCGTGTCATAAATATACCTACTGTGCTATATTTTACAGTTTTCGTGCGCGTAAAAAGCCTATTGAGATTTTTTTTATGAATGCCACATGGCAAGGAACTAACTGAAGTTATAAAAGCTCGAATTGATTGTTTACGTGCTGCAGGTAAAAGTTATACTTTTGTTGAAAACCTACATCGATCCAAGGGGTGTATTCAAGATTTTCTTACAAAGAGGCAGTCATTTGGCATGGAAAGACGAAGTGGTCGTCCTAAAACACTGACTCAACGAGAGGAAAGGCAGATTTCTAGAATTGCATCGAATTAAAAAAATCTGCCAGTGAAGTTAAAGTAGATTGACAATTGCAAGTGAACAAATCAACCATAATCCGAGCTATACATCGAAATCCTAATTTAAAGAGAGAGAAAATGACTTCAGCTCCAAATTTTAAGGCGGAACACAAAATTCAGAGACTGGAATTTGCTAAAAATAACATGAGCACAGACTGGAATATGGTTCGTATTTTTCTCTTTTCAATAATCACTTTTATAGTATGTACTAAACCTTATATATTATTACTTTCGTTGTATAGATCATATTTAGCGACGAAAATAAATTTAATCTGGATGGGCCTGATGGGTTTAAACACTATTGGAGAGATCTAAATGAAAGAAAAACGTTATTTCTCCAGAAGAAATTTTGGTGGTGGAAGTGTTATGGTATAGGGTGCTTTCTGTAGCCAAGGAACTCTTCCACTTTCTTTCACTTCATCAAAGATGAACAGCAGCGACTTCGTTAGTGTGTTAGACACACATATACAGCCAGTTTTAAGAAGATTTTGTCTCAAAAAGTACACTTTTTAGCTAGTTAATGCAAGCATCCATACTAGTTCCATCACATCTCAATGGTTTTCAGCCAATCACATTCAAGTATTATAATGGCCTGCTCGCGGGATCAGAACCCAATGGAAAACCTTTGGTAAATACTTGTACGTTAGATATATGCCAATAACAAACAATTTCATTCTACAGACGAACTTAAAGTTGAAATTTTGAATGCCTGGTCCAAAATTGATGCACAAACTACAAGTAACCTTGTGCATAGCATGAATAACCGCATTTTTCAGTTAATCCAGATAAATGGAAATGTAATTGATTATTAAAGATGTGCTACTTTTCATACAATAATTGTTTTTCTTTGGAGTTATTTTTGACACGCTGCAAACACACCTTTTTCACTTTTTTCTATCTTTTAAATAAAATACATCCGATATTATTCAGGTCAATTGCTTTTATTTACGAGTTATAGATGTACAATTTAAAAAAAAAAAACTAATGCCAATTAAAAGATTTAATTTCAAGTTCACGAAACTAAAATTTCAAAAGTATGTATATTTATGATACGCACTGTATGTGCACAAGGAAAGTTACGTTAATATTTTCACATGATATGTCTGTATTCACATTAATTTATTGAATATTTTTATCTCAATACATGTACTAATATTTGATATTTGGAAAGTATTTTTATACTATTGTCTAATCTTTTAAATGTGCATTATATTAATAAAAGTTAAAGCTTCATCTAAAACATTTTCTTAACATACCTAATAAATAAAATGTATGCTTGAAAATTTTAGAAGGGAATTGAATATATCTTTTAAAGATTCTGAAACAGATACTTCTTTTAAATTTTCTTACACGAAAGAAGAAAAACAAAATTTCAATTAAATGGCTTAGTCTGTTATTTGCGTGAAGCTTAGAAATTTTTTGTGTATTTAATTTCAATACAATAAACAGTATCTTTAAGAAATAAAAAATATATATACTCAGTAATATATTCATTGACAGACACACACACACACAAAAAAAAAAAAGTATTTCTGTAAGCATAATTATTTTCAAATAATATTCATATTTTCTTTACTTTTTCTTTCCGTCTATTCAAAACATTAAATTTAACTTTGAGATTCTTTGACATATTCATTGGAAGTTTCGAAATACAAACATTTAAACTAATATTTATGTTCTTAAGGAGTCAATCAAATTTTTCTTTTTACATTAGAAAATGCAAATATTATTCATTTACGCAACAACTTTTAATGATAAATTCAAAAAGATGCAATTTCAAAGGGAATCTGAAAGTTTTATTTTCTTTTAGAAATAAAATATTTATTCTATAATAAGCAGTCTCTTTAGTTTCCACTTTTACTTTCAAAAAAGTAATTCCGGTTGCTATTTTCCTTTTTTAAATATATACTCTTTCAATAAACAAGTAAAAAATAAATTATTTTTTAAATTTTAAAGAACCTTCTTTTTAACCTTCTCAGCACGTATAATGGAGGCAAAAAGTAATTAGGGTTAATATGAAAAACATTAACTGATCAGTTTTTTTTCTGAATATAGTTATTAGTAAATGTTTATCTATTTAATTATTTTTTTTAGTTCCCCATCATACTATAGGTATGGGGAACTTAGGTAATCGTGAAAATTTTCGACCTCGGTTTTTTGACTTTTTTACACGTTTTCAGGTGTGAGGAATCCGAAAATGACAAAATTTGTATGGTGTCTGTCTGTAGGGTGTCTGTTAGTCTGTTAGTCTGTGAGTGTGTCAGACCGTTAGTTTGTTAGTCTGTGTACACGATATCTCAAGAACAAATTGTCGCAGAGAGGTCAGATCAGTTTTAAAATATTACTTTCGACACTGGCAAGAACCCTATTCATTTGCAACATTCGATTTTAAAAACATTGTAAGTTATTAGAAATTTGCGATTTTCTTAACATGGGAGAATAGGACAAAAATTCACTTAAAAGTGCATTAAATAGAAAAGTTTTACTGTAAAAATGTCAGACCAGTTTTTAAATATCAGTTTTGATGCCGGAATGAATATCAGTAACTATGAATATGCTACTTTGGGTTACTATACTGGGTACTATATTTAAAGGATTTCTTTTTAATTGAATAATTGAAACGTTTAAATAAATATATTTCAATTGGCGACTATTTTTGTCACAGCTTTAGTATGGGACCTCCTTGGCAATATCAAACATTTTTTGAACTTCACGAATCTGTACAACAAAACTGTTATTAAAACAAATATTTTCGAAAACAGTCCAATAGCTGGTGTTAATTCTTCGAATATTCTGCAAACAGTTGAAGCTGTTACTCGTACAGTATAATTCATTATTCGATGAATGTTCTGGGACAGTCCAAAAAATAGTCACTTGTTCCACAGGAGTAAAGCAAATAACATCAACTACACCAGCGCAAAAGTTTTCGCTCACTCACGAAAAATGTCCAGTCGCTTAGAGCTCAATCCCTAAAGTGCAATGACTCAGAATAGGTCTTTGAATAACTTTGGATCGCAGTGACTACATACTCTTTCGCAAAAATCAACTCACACCTACTTATAACTTTTGGCGATGGGGCTTGGAGATGACTTCATCGAGAATCCCTTGGTAAGCTCAAGGTGTCGTGTGTCGGAGAGCTTCGAAACATCGGGAACCCTAAACTACCACTTTTCACCGAATTTGGTCGCCCACTCGCCAAGTTTGTCGTCAAGACTATGCTTTCTATTAACCATATCTTTATTTAGTTATTTAAATATTAATTTGAATTAATCAAATATTTCTTCCCGACAGCGTGCAAGTGCAGTCACACACAGCAGCTCATTTATTTGTATATTAAATTAGCGTAGTGATTGGTATATAAATATATAAATAAATAAATAACTAAACATTATCGTGCTACACAACTTTATTATATCTCTCCCTTGGCGGCTTTTGAATTTTTGTCGCCATATTAGCATTTTTTTTTTTTTTTTTTTTTTTTTTTTTTTTTTTGTATAATTTCTTGCATAAAAATAGAAAGCGTTTTATCGGACACCTTTTCGTTAACATATAATAACCCTCCATATTCTGTTTATTTTATTAATGGTTTTTAGGTTTAAAACAGTGCTTGATAAAATAAATTTTCTATTTTTAAAACTGCACTTTTTTTTTTATATAAAATTATCTACTCTGATAAAAATAGATCATTTATGTGACTACTATTTCAGTTTACTTTTTTCGTTTAGTAATATTTTATAAATTTTATATTTTTTCTTGAACTACCTAGATTAAATTCGCTGTTGCTAAATTAAACCTCTTGGCGAAAAATGTTCGGTGTACTTCAACGCAACAATTTAAAAATTCACCCAGGAGGATCTATAAATAAAACTGATTTTAGTACAACATATATTAGCATCGTAAACTATATTATCACTTTATCAATGAGTAAAAGAAATTTTAAATTAAAAATGACGTCAATTTTTGTGAGATGCATAATTTATTATTATTATTATTTTTTTTTTATTGTTCACGTTTAGATAAATGTATTTATTTTCCTGTTGGAAAAAAAAATAAACTCGTATTTTTTTTTTTTTTTTTTTTTTTTTTTTCTTTTGGCAACAATTAAATTATGGATAAAATTTAAATGGTTAACTTCTTGCTATTATTAGCTTACAAAATTGCTGTTTTATGCATAAAAATCACAAAAAAAAGTTTTTTGCGGAATAAAAGGCAGCCAACTTTGTAAGTTAGGGTATAAGCTATCTCCATTACAAATTTCATCGAAATCCGTCGAGAAGTTTTGGCGTGAAACTCAGTCAAATAAATTCACAGACATTCACATTTATAATATATATAAGATATATAATGACAAAAATATTGAAAACATGTCAGTGCTTGCAGTAACATGAATATTAAAATCGCAAGACTAAAATAATTTCAACAAAATTAAAAGGTAAATATTGTAAAGATCACTGAGAAAAAATATATACCGCCTTCCTCTAGAACGAATAAGTGGCCATTTTCTAAATTTCTTAACTAGAAATATAGATTTTCGAACTATGCGCATAGAGTACGCCAATAAACTGAATGGACGAAATGGTCAAGAATTTCTTGTTTACACATTTCTAGACGGTAAAACAATATTCTGAATCTTTTGTATTGCGAGAAATTCTCGCTTCATTTTCTAAAATTGGGTCATACACGAAGATTATAGTTGCTGAAATCCGCCTCTTGTAGTCTCATTTATTTACAGAGATTTTTAAGTAACTTTGCGTCCGAGAATATAGGCTCTAGAATTCTAATAGGGGCTTCTAGAACTCGCTTTTCAAGGGGACTAGAATTTATAAGGATGACATAGGACTATTTTTTCTTGAGCCACAATTTAGATTCTAGATGTCAGTTACAGAAATCTTTCTCAGTGATCAATCTTAAGTTATCAGCAGAGCGCACAAGAGCTCCATCAACTACGCTAACCGGTAGACATCCGACAGAATCTCACTCCTTTAACAGAAAATTGTAAACTGAAAGTATTTACCGGTAGTGCAATAGAAATAAAGCTTTTTGGTGAATCAATATTTTAAATAAAATGTTTCTGATTATCAATGATAATTATAAAGGAACAGTTTTGACCATGAACGAATTATAAATTTATCGCACTCTAATGTGGATAATGTAAGATAATAAAAAGTACCACTTTCCTTCATCGAAATCAGGTATTTCACATTTACATTTCAATTAAAAGCATTAAAAGTCAAAAATTTGTTGTTTGATTTTTTTTTTTTAATCGTATATGTAATATAAACCATCGGATATGATTCCCTCATAAATGACTGTTAAAGGATCACGGTCGGATTTTGGATTTTTTTTTTTATAACATAGTACCAATATTTGGTTCAGTATAAAATTACTAAATTATGGTAAAAAGTTAAACCATCGGGTGGTTGTAGCTACTACAATACCATGTTTTGGTTCAAACTAACTCCAAATTTTTAACAGCGTAGGAATTATGTTTATGAAATATGTTTTTCAGATTCAGGGGTCTTCAAAATGTGTAAGTGTAATAAAAACTCAGTTTTGAAAATTTGATCCCAAATCAATGCTTTCTTTACCATATATGTATAAGAGAAAGTAAAAAACAAATCAAAATATGGAAAAAAGAATTAAAAATAAAATGAAATATTTGTAGTTTATTTTGAAATAAATGAATTGATATTCATTCAAATTCTGAATACGGAAGAGTATTAAGCTTTGTCTAATATTGAATCTACCCTTAAATGTCAAAAGAGTTGAAAGGGCTGACCATTACTGATCATGGTGACATTTTGTGGTACTAGGAAGAGACACCTATGAAATTATGTGTTGTTACAAATAATAATAATAATGATAACTGCAACAATAAATAAATCATAAATATTTGCTTTAGTCATATCCAAACCACGAAATTAAATTTAAAAAAAATCCCTTTTCGGCAAGCTTAAAGGCAAAGGTAGATTCCTTTACGTTAATGTTACAACAATTGTAAAGAAATTTTACATATGCATTAATACCTATCCAATGGCTTTGTTCCCACACATTGCATTATTTACGTCGCTATTCTGTTTTCAAGAAATTTAATTTTCAACTACAAAAGGGTTTTATTCATTCTACTTAAAATTTTAGGCTAAATTTATTGGTTTGTAAATGTTTAAATTTTTTTAAATTCAAGCTCATTATCATTCAACAAATAAAAGCCTTAAAGATATACAATCCCAGCAATGGTGAATCCCGGAGGGGGCTATTGGGCTACACCCCCCTCCCCACCCAAGCTTAATCAAAATTATAATTTTTATTTAAAATCCATATAACTGTTGTTCAATACCTTTCTTTTAAAAGAAAAAGTAATAGAAACGTGAAAATGCACGTGTGATCTTACTAGTTCTGGTAAGCCTGGCGTTGCTATGGTCAAGTCAAATACAGATAAGTGGTAGCGGTTTTTGTATAGTTATTTCATTGTAATTTTTTTGAATTATTGAAAGTTTTGTATTGTATTTTTGTGATTCTTATTGTCAGATGAATAAAAATTGTAAAGTGAAACTGTTTTGGTTCACATAAGCTGGAACATTAACGTTAGTTAACATTTGACCATTTGGCACTGCTGAATTTCAATGTCAATTGTTAGGAATTTAGTAAATTGTATGATTTGGCGAGATTTTGGTGACAAAACTTGCGACTTAGCAATGAAATTTGTGATTTGGCTGCAAAAGTTGATAGTTGACGACGAAATTTTTGACTTGGCGACAAAATTTGGCGAGCTTGGGGGATGGACCCTACTAAAAATAATCCGAAGATATTCTTGAGAAAATAGTATTTTCTTAAGACTTTCTTTAAATATTTTTAAATATTTTGAAGATTTATCTTTTTCTATAAGATATCTTCAGAAATTTTGAAGACATTATAAAGAAAATTTGTAAACTTTCTTAAGAATGGGCCAAATAACTTAAGATATTCTATAGATTTTCTCTAAAAATATCTGCAGAATATCTTGAAATTATTTTTAGTGGGGGAGAAAGGCAGCTTTGACGTCATTATATTTTCTTTCCACGCGAAAACCTCATATCTCTTCACAGACCAATATCTTGTTTCGACAAGATAAAAAGTCAAAGGAAGCTGTAACGTATTACTTTCAATCGTAAATTTTAAATTATTGCCTAAACTGATTTTCTAAACTATTCACCACAAACGATATTTGTATTAAGATTGACGTATTATTTTAATTTTATATTTTTAAATTATTAATTAAAGCGTTTAACAAGGTTTTTAATTAACACACTTTTATTAACTTGATATGATGCAATTATTAATGTATGTAACGAAATTTTGCAATTCAATTTTCGGCAACTTCTTGTCGTCCAAAGGACCAGAAATTTTGCACACGACTTCATAATGAATGACAATACTAGATACAAGTGTTTCCAGGCACTTTTCCCATCAGGGGCAGGTTACAAGGGCAAACAAAAAATCTATACTTACACAAAACTATCGTATATGACACAGGATTTGGATGTATTTGTTTTATGTCGAGTGGCAACAATAATTTTTTTTTTAAATAAAGATTTAAAAGTATGTAATAGTTTTCTAAAACCTTTATTAGTTCATTTTTCAATAAAAGAGTGTTCTTTATTTTTTTTTTAAATGGTATAGTTTTATTTATCAAAATAAGGGAATTCGAGTAATGAAATATTTAAATTTAAATTTTCATGAAAATAAACTTCAACGGAAAATTCATTAAAATCGTCCCTAGTTCATTTGTTAAAGGGATACCTAAATGTCCCCAAATTTATTACCTTTTCTACCATGCCAGTTTAATTCGTTTAGCATCGATTTGAATCGGTCATTTGAGAAACACCTCATATCCAAAAAAGTAAACTTTCGGGAAATCAAAAAAAACCCAGCTGATCCATAATTTACCATCATATATTTTTTGAATTTTTTTATATGTTTCTTCAGGGATTTGGTAAGCTAATTCTACCAAAATAAAATTTTATTATTTTTATTTTGATATTTAAAAAAATTATAAACGTTGTTGGAGTGTGTTGTTTCTCAAATGACTGACTAAACGATATGTTATCAGGTATGAAATAAATGGTAAAACAATTCAAATTATTAATAAAAATCAGTATTTTATTTTTCAAATAATATATACACATTTCCCAACCATTTTTTCTTAAAACAGTTCAATGTCATCCATATTGATAGTTGGCCAGTCATAAATTTTTGAATAAAATTTACCAACAATGTCTGCAGGTATATAGGCTTCGACTTTCTTGAGGTCATTGATTTTGTTGATATTGATAGGTACATATTTTTGCGGGTAGGCACTGATTTTTGGAAGCTCTGGTAAACCAGTTCCCGGTTTTTTCAAGTCAAAAGTTTGTTCATTGAGTCCACCAATAAAGTTTTTCACTTTAATTTGGCCTACATGTTTATTATAGTAATGAAACTCCAAAAAAGTTGAAATGGTGAATTTTATTTTGTTTTCCTTTCGGATGTTCCTTGCTTGAGTCTCCGTAGATATTAATTTTTTTTTTATAAAATTGACCACACCATGATTTAAAATCCTTTACTTTTTCACTTTCTACTATTTCCACCAGGAACTTGTCCTGAATAGCAGCAGAGTGCAACATAAGTTCAGCATACTGTTTTACTGTGTAAATCCTGTCAGTTGTTTTAATTTTTCGTTTGATTACACTAAAGTCGTGGTCACACGGAAGGTACGAATGACCTCGAATAGGAAAATAGTGATGAATACTGTCGAATCGGTCAGTTAGGCTATCCAATCTTAGGCTATACAGATAAATTTTCCTAGGTTAATAACCTAGGTTATAGGATGTAAGATGTTCTAGGCCCATGGTAAATATTCTAGGTTAAGTTACCTGCAAACAAATCCATGTTCTTTTGGTTTCACTACATTTCCTTTCCAGTTTGTATATTCTTCATTCTTAACACGGGACTTCTTTATTTTTTCACACTTATACTCAACTTGCTTCCCTTTTTTACGTTTTAATCGTGTGGAATTATTACTTTCACTTTTACTAGAACTCATTTTAACCTATAAACAACAATAATAAACACTACAGCACAACAGCTAGCTGTTTGGATTAAAATGGAATAACAAAAAACAGTGCTGCCACCAGCCACATTAAAACAGAATAACAAAAAACAGTGCTGCCACCAGCCACATTTCTTTAAAGTCATTTGAGAAACAACACATTTCCAGGAGATGAGGTGTTTCTCAAAAGGATGGATATTTTCAAATGCGGCATCACCATGGTTACTAAGTGGAGATGAAATGTTTTATGCGTATTGTATTTGTCTAGCCTTCACCAACAATTTAATATGTCTAACTCAATTTTGGCCAAAAATGGACATGAGGTGTTTCTCAAATGACTGATTCATTTACATTTTTTTTTTTTTTTTTAACGATGACATTTATCTTTTACATTATAGCATCTATGTCATAAAGCTAAGTCTAAATCTGCTTAGCGCTAAGATATGTTGATTTTATTTAATTATTTTTTTATTAACTTTTATTTTATTTTTTTAAAATCACGGATAAAATTTTATTTCATTTTTCTCAGTACATTGTTGTAATTGTGACGTCATATTTTCTGTTAAATTAAACTTTTTTTTTTTTTTTTTTTTTATCAGATTATTATATTGTTTAAAAACATGATTAAAATTTTATTATATTTTCAGTGATCTTTTTTATTATCATTTGCACGTGACATAAGCATCAGATTATAAATTTTCGCAATGAAAGCTATAGAAACTGTCGGCTTCATCACAAGAAAAATCACTTTTTAACTTGTAACTTTTAAGCAATTGAAGTTATTGAAAAAGTTTAAATACAAAAGCTGTTCTTTAGAGTAAGGCGGTAATTCGCCATATTTGAAGTACTTTCCTATTTTCAATATTAAAGAAATTATGGGCAAATGAAAATTTCCACCCCCCACCATTTCCACCCTCTTCGAGCTGGATACCCCATCTACGAACTCGACCGAGATTTTTACTGTCCTGACAACATATCCCGAGCTGGTTAAATTTAAATAAAAATTACTCCAGTGTTCACAACTTAACATGGGAAAAAGCGTTATACATATATATATATATATACCTATATATATATATATATATATATAAACTTTTGAACGGAGGGTGGTTTTGAGTTCTAGGGGTCATGATCGGTGAAGATATGAAGAAATTTTCCAGAAGTCGTGTCATGAGAACATGACACGACTTCTGGAAAATTTCAATATTGCAATAGGTAGATCTCCTATAAGGAATCTAACTAATAAGCTCAGACAAAGCAAACAAAAGTTTCTTTCCTTATTCATATCTAACAGAAAAATGAAGAAGATGACATAAAGGTGCAAATTTTTTCAGTTAAAATAATGCCATTCTAAAATTGATGAGTAAAAATATTATATTAGACGATGATCTCACTACTAATCCTGAATGTCGCTTAAACGTATGCAGGAATTAGAAAACTTCTTTTCAGTGTTGAAATTTAAGCGTGCCCTACTGTTACAGGGTCGCATGTTGATGCACTTAACCTATAATAAGTATATCTTTACATTCATCATTTTATTTTGCACCTCATGTTGAAATAACCCGTGTATATATGGATTAAAAAAAATTAACAGCGAAACAATATTTTTTTCTAAGGTTCAGTCGGTAACAAAAGTGTCCGAACACTAGCAAAAATTCCTATGTAATAAAAGTAAACTGCATACGGTTTTGTTAAAATAATCCTTATCGAATCCTGTTCTTAGTCAGTGTAAGAACATGATTCGATAAGGATTTATTTAACAAAACCGTATGAAGTGTACTTTTTTTTACATAGGAATTTTTGCTAGTGTTCGGACACTTTTGTTACCGACTGTATTCGAAAAGTTAAAATTTTTCTTGATTAATATGTTACACTCTGTTATTTAACTAAATTGAAAAATTAAGTAATTAGAAAAAAATATTATATTAAATATTATACTAGTAGAATGTCATTTTCTTAATCAAATGAACAAAATTGAAAAATAATTTCTTCAATAGAAATAAATTTTAAAAATTTAATATAAAAATAATACCTTACGTCAAGCAATTTCGTAATATGTATTATATTAAATTTAATACGCAGATCCATTAATATGAAAATTTTAATCAAAGAATGAAAAAATAATAAAGTTTGTAATGTTAAATAATCACATCACGTTTTCAAAAAAAAAAAAAAAAAAAAAAATCTTACCTTTTTTTTTCTTTAAGTATTAAGAATAATATTAAATTAACTTTCAGTAAAAAGACTTTTAGTTACAGGAACAACATAAATTTCATCGTCGAAGAAGCAATTTTTAAAATTAAATTTAGTAGAATATGATTTAGCTGCAAACGCTCAAAACTTTTACGATAAATTTGTAATTTTTTCAAAAAATATTCCAAAAAATGATTGATCATTTTATTTGTTTATTTATTTTTGTCTGATGAAAAAAATTGTCTTATATGAGCCGAAATATTTCAAACAGTGCCTTGTTTTTAACTTTAAAATATATTCTGATTTTCAGCTAAAATTTCCATTGGTATAAATGTATATCAGTTTTATGATGAGAGTTTAAAATGTTGAAATGATGTACGGCCGTGGTTCTTCAGTAAAAAAAATAATAAAATAATAATAATAAAATAAAGTAAAAGGGCACTTTTTGTATACTGTTAAAAAAAAAAATCTGCAGTGACTTTTTACTCGCCTTTCTGAACATTAAGTAATTAAAAGTTATATAAATAAATTAAAGTAATTTAAGTCATTAAATAAACAAAAGAGAAGATTATAATAGAGTATATGAGAAATTTTCTCTATATAGTACGTTGTTTATATTAACGATATTACTCTTCAAATAATTTGAGCCCATAGATCATAATGATATAGAAATTTTCGTTGTGTCCCTGTAAAAAAAAAAAAAAAAAAAAAAAAACAAAAAAAAAACATAGGTGCTAGATTCTTCAAAATTCATACAGCTCGTGTGAAAGAGATCTGTAACATGTATATAAATTTTCAGCTCAGCTGGATGTAGCGTTCAGACGCTATCGACCTTGAACGAATTTGAATATATATATATACATGCTAGATTCGTCAAAATCGATATAGTTCGCGTAACGGTGACCTATAACATGTGAATAAAATTTTAGCTGAATCGAATAAGGCGTTTAGACGTAATCGCACTTTAAAAAATATGGGCCCATAGACCATAATGATAAAGAAATTTT
This sequence comes from Salticus scenicus, assembly GCA_963930645.1. Classification (NCBI taxonomy): domain Eukaryota; kingdom Metazoa; phylum Arthropoda; class Arachnida; order Araneae; family Salticidae; genus Salticus; species Salticus scenicus. Next base: position 149,120,296 of record OZ005655.1, on the reverse strand, counting down.
CGTTGTGTCTGCGTAAAAATTTGTAAGTGCTAGACTTATCCAAATTTATATACTTCATGCAATGGTGATCTGTATCATGTACATAAATTTTCAGCTCAATCGGATGGGGCGTTTACACGCTATCGCACTTTAAAGAATTTGAACACATAGAACATTATGGTAAAGAATATTTCGTTGTGTCCCTGTAAAAGAACTGTAAGTGCTATATTCAACAAATTTTATGCACTTTTTTAAACAGTAACTTTTAACTTGTGTATAAATTTTCAGCTCGATTGAATAAAGCGTTTGGACCTTACTGCAGTTGAAAAAATTTGGGCCCGTGTAGTCCATAATGCTAAAGAAGTTTTTTTTGTGTCCCTGTAAAAATACTATAAATGCTAGATTCACCAACATTTATACAGTTCGTGTAGCGGTAACTCATAACATGTGCATAGACTTTCACCTCAGTCTACTAAGGCATTTAGACTCTATCGCACTTTATAGAATTTGGGCCCATAGACTATAATGATAAGGAATTTTCTTTTGTGTCCCCGTAAAAAAACTGTATTCACCAAAAACTAGATTCACCAAAAGCAATTGAGTTCGTGCTTTGATGACCTATAACATATGTACTAACTTTCAGATCTATTCGACCAAAGCGTTTAAACGCTATCGTATTCACTCACATACATACGCACATACATCATCGTAAAAATAGTAAATGTGAAGTCAGGTGACCTCAAAACATGTAGGAACACCAAAATCTCAAACTCGGATTTTTGACATGATTACAGCACTTTCCTCACTATAGTGATCGGAAAGTAAAAAGGTGAAATACACGACAACCTTCATGTTTGAGGTTGAAGATTGAATGGGCTCACGTCTCCCTGCTTCACAATAGGCGGTTGGTGACGGCTTGGGATTGAAGTCTACGATTTAGAAACATCTCATCACTATTTTGAACCTTCGTGGAGGAATGTCTCCGTTGTTTCGGTAACTACTAGAAATATTATTTTACTGAATAGGGAGGACATTACAACCACAGTGGATTTTACATGCATCAGGTTTTATTAAAAACAGTGCGTGCGTAAAAATTGCCAACTCAACTGACATAAACATCTAGCGTGTTGTAAGGCCATGCGTGAAAAAGGCGGGGACATTACGAATGGAATATTCAACCGACGCAGTAAACTTTTTCTTAACGCGATGGTGAATCATATATGATCCAGAAATTTTGTTTTTAAATTTTATGGACCAGATACAAACAATATAATTTATGGAATATTTTTGACATAATCTCCTCGTTTCGTTACGCACTAGATAAGAAATTTTTATGCCATTTTCATAAAAAGAGATAGGACCAATTTACAGGAAATTACGGCTAAAAACTTCAACGTCAAAATCCTCCTTGAATCACTCACATTTTAGTCCTTTTATCAATGGAATGAGCATGGGATAGTCACACTGGAATAGGTCAGAACTATGAAGGGGATATTCCGGTGTTTTGAAATGAATTTCATCCAAATTTTCGGCTGTCTGTGTGTTCTGTGGGAATGAATAGTTTTGTGAAGTAAATTTACATTTCTTTCCTGAAATGTGATCGGATTTTCAGTGGATATACACGCTTTGTCTCATCTGAAAGCTATTAGTACTAGGCAGCATTAATTGTATGACTAAGCTGAGAATGTCGGTATGCAAAAATCTTTTAAAGTTACAACATATCATCGTACTAATCTGTCCAGTTATGAAGGGATATTTTTCTTTCAGATAAAATTGTTTGTAGCATTCGTACGCTTTTTTTTTTTTTAATTCAAGTTTGCCTTCCCAACTTTGCTTCCAGTCTGCGAATGACTTCGGGCAGTTTGATATAATAATGCGTTGCGCAACATAAGGGTAAACTTCTTACTCACTCATTTCGATGCCAACTAAAACGCGGAAACAAATGAAATTACTACAGTGTACATCGTCGCGTGACATCACCATCTATCACATTCGGCAGCAAATACCACTTTCAGTAAGGTACATGTACCCAATATGGACACCCTAAGGAAAATGTATTTTTTTCACCTCGTGTACACGTCATAGGACTCCAAAAATGCATGATTACTATCCCTGGACTGTTGACTATCATTATCAAAATTAGCGACCTTGTAATTATTCCGGTTTAATTTAAATGATAAAAACAAAAAATGTTTACAAGTGTCCATATAAGGAACCACTTGTCCCTATTATGGACATGCATGTCCATATTAGGGACATGTGGCTCCTTATTGACCTACTACACAGGGTGTATGAAAGAGTCACTCTTCCAAGGGATTTTAGAGGAAAGGGGATTAAAAAAAAAATCTTAAAGTATTGCGGGGGAGGGGGGGTACAGTAAATATCTTCAGAACACGCACTTTAGAAGGGAGGGGGGACATTTTCGGTTGTGGCTCTTCGAAGATCCATGCAAAGCACCTCAGTTACTACAAAATAATATGAAATAATATAGTTGCTTTTGCTTAGCTTTATTGCATCTTTGCATCTGTCTGCAGAATTTACATCTGTTATTAATAAGTCCTCACAAAATGGACAAATAAAAACTTCTTCATCATAGGCGCTAAGTCCCACACAGTCCTCATGAACATATCTGCCGCGTTTGATGCATGGCCGTATGCCTGCAACAGCATCAATGCTGAATAAGAAGCAGTACCAGCTCTCCGTTGTTCAGCAAGTGATACCGCTGGTACCTGCGATTTCGCCAACAGATACCCTACTGAGGGGAGGCTTCTTTTGATTTTTTTGCAAGGGCTTTTTGGAGGATTTTTTTCTTGGAGGTGGTTTCTTGAAGGATTGTTCAGATGGCATCTTGTTGAACAAGGATTTTACTACTTTGATGCCTTTTGAGTTTATCGCCTGGCGACGTTGTATCTTCTTCCTTCTCACAGTTGGAGTCGATAAAACGCTGGTGAAAGAATTTTCCATGGAAAATGATCTCGCAGGTGATAAAGGTGGGTCAATAACAGGAGACGGTATGTTGTTAACAAGAGCTTCAACATCTGTACTTCGACTCTTAATTCGTAATGTAATGTACGGATACTATAATTAAGATTAAAAATACATATAAACATTAATTTATTATGAATTAGCTAAAAAAAATAACATTAAACAGATATTTTGTGAAAAATTTGTGAATCTGAAGATTCACTTGCTGTACTTCCAATGTTGACATAAGGTGTCCATATTGGGAATCGGGCGCAGTTTTACTAAATCTTGTAACAAATAAACAAAGAAAACATTTTTAAGTAATATATGCAATAGCAATCGAAAATATGTTTTATCAGCTTTCTAAAACACTCCACTGTTCAATATTTAAAGTAATTTTACCATATCTAATAAGAATTTAAACATACCTATAATTACGATCAGCATACCACGAAAAAACAAGTTTCCTTCAAAATGGCGAACAGCACGTTTTTTTTGCACTTTCCAGGCTAAATTATCTTTTCAACTGCTTTTCTTCACGGACATGTAGCACCATTTCTCGATCAAATTTGTTACTTTTAAAGATATTAGGGGGTGTCCATATTGAGAGCACTGTCCATATTGGGTACAAGTACATTATTAATAATGGCCACACGAAAGAAATTATAATTCCTATTTAATTGATCTTTGTACACAAACGTTCTCGAACAAAGTTAATAATTTATCAGAATTATTAAGTAACATTATAACTCTTGAATCCGTGTTCTATAAGAAACTTTTTTGCCTCCGACGCGAGTGAACCTGGTTCGATTCTCGATTGATTAAACGTGATTTTTTTGCTTAATGTGCACATTTACTAAAAAATGACATATTTTTTTACTGTAAAATTTCATATTTATTTATTTATTTATTTACAATTGTATTTTTAAAGCTTCTTAAAAAAAAATTTTCAATTGCGCTTTTATTATAAGAAAGAACCAAAGAGCAGGCGTTTGAAAGTAATTAGTACAAAACTTTGAATAAATATCATAAAATACAAGAACTCGCAACAATTTTTTCGGGTCGAAAAAAACACGACCCTTGCATTGTAGTATTTTTTTTGCTTACTGTATTTTTACAAATACCGATTTCCTGTCAGTTTTACTGACATTTGGGAAATCTGCCTAAACTGCCCTTTTTTCAAACATACACAGTATTTTATTAGATTTGTTTTTCCCCAAAACGTGGAAATATTTTTATTTATAATGAAAGTTATATTTCTTGGAGCATTTAGAATTTCCATTATGCCCTCATAATTTTTTTTTAATAATGAATATTTAAAAGATAAACATTTAAAAGACAAAATTGAATTTTGGAGCAAAGGTAAAATTAAATCATGTATGTATTATAAAAAAAAACATTATCAAAATATATTATAAAGAAAAACATTATCAAAATAAATTATAAAGAAAAACATTAAGAAATATTAAATAATACTTTATATGAATACCACATAAAAAAATTATATCTATTAAAACTTTTTTTTTTTTTCAAAAATAAATTTTTTTTCAAAATATATATTTTTATTTCAAAAAAAAAAAAAAAAAAAAAAAAAAAAACATAGTTTCTGAGTTAGATTTTAACACTTAAAATATAATTTTTTTTCTTCTGAAAATGAAGATTATTTTATATAAACACTGATGACAAAAGATAACATAACTCTGGAAATATATCACTTTGAAGCAGCATTTCAGTAATTTTGGAACATGTATAATGCTCAGCGGAAAACCACTGGGACTTATGCAACCATAAACAAATATGAATAACATTAAAATCCCATACCTGTTTAAAATTACAGACTTCAAATACATGTAGAGCATTTTTTAATTATTATTTTGCGTTACTCAGAACTGTTTATATTTCGTTCTCTTAACCGGAATGCTTTTAAAATTCACAAGACAATTGATTACGACATTAGAAGAAAGATTCCTTGAAAATAATTAAAAATTACAATATCCACTGAGGTGAAATGTGGCGCTTTAACAGTTCATGCACCTAGAAGTTTATATAAAATGAAGTTCAAAGTGTAAATTTATGATTGCAGATTAAATTTCAACGTCAGTAGTTTATACCATCATTAAAAAATATATAAATAAATAAAACCTCAGATGCACATTATACAAATAGACAAACCGAGTTCAACATTTGCCTCACATTATCTGATCGGGCGTTGCTCGTCAGGTTTTTTATCTCCGCCAATAGAATGAAGTTGCCACTAAAGTGTTTGGCAGCTATAACAACTTAGGAAAGGCCCTTATTCATTTAAGGCTTTGAAACTGGAAACATTTAAAGGTAAACGAATCACAGAGTATGAGGAACATTCCTAGTCACACATTAACCTTTTGACTGTCCTAACGCTCTAAAGTGTTCTAAACAGTTTTGCCAAATTTTGGGAAAATGTTATTCAATTATCACTAATAATTTCGAGGAGTAATATTTGATATATCTAATGGACGAGTAACCTCGAAATAGAAACGTTACCGTTAAAATTTAGTGGTAGATATTGAATTAAACTGTCCTTAAATTTGTGAACGCTGACCAACGAAGTGAAATTATACAGACTGGCAAAATGTTAAAATCACATATGGCTGATATTGTGTACAGAATACAATGTGTTACCCATGAAAACTGTAGTCACATTAAAAGAGGCCATAGTCCCGTCGTCTAAGTGACATTATTGAAAAAAGGTATTGCAATATGTTACTGAAGCTTCATATTTGATTCCTTTTTTAAGCGCCATATATAATGTTAACCTGCTAAATAGTCTACGGTTTCTTTATTCTCTTTCATTTACCTCTTTAGTGTCACTTTATAGCGCTGGCAAGATGCTATTTGAGTTTCTGTTCAATTTTTAGCTGCAGGAACAACTGATGAGCCACAGAAAAATGGGCCAAAACTTTTATTAAGCAACTTCTAGAAGAAGTCTGGTCCCATCTGAACCGATTGTCATTGCTTTCGTGCGATGTTAAACATAACCAACGAACAATTAAACTGTTTGTCATTGAAGTATAAGTTTTAATTTCAAGAATACAAAATATACCTTTTTTATTATTTATATTTAATTAATTTATTTATTTTGTTCTATACTTTATTTTGCTGGTTATCTAAATATTTTGATTCTAGAAGTTTTATATACGAGCAGAAAAAATATGTAGATTAGAATGTATATAATGGAACTTATATAGATCTTTTAGACTAAATTGCTTTTGGATTCTTCATATAATTATTTTTATTATCATTATTAGAAAGGATTTATATTTATAAAATTAACTTTTAAAGAATTAACACCGCTAATTAAAAATACTTTTATTAAAGTATCACATTTAATTTCGTTACTATCCCAAATCCCAGATGACATAAACTGAATTCATAATACAACTTCAAAGTAAGTTTTTAAGTAATCACTGAGTTGATATTTATACGAATTAACTATATTTATCTAGAACTGGGATTATATTCATAATCCTTCTATGCATATTTTCAGAGCTATAAGATTTTTACAAGTTTTCAACATATTTTATACAGAAAACAAGCTGTTATTAAAGTTGTTTTGAATGACTGTAAATTTTGTATTAAAAAGCTTGAATTTAATAATAGAAATTTTAAATTAAGTTTGATTAAAATATCATTATATATATATTATATATATATATATATATATATATAATAAAGATGATCTATTAAGCATATTAGAAGCCAAGCAACAGATACAAGATCACTGAAACACCAATGACCAATAAGATAAAAAAAAAAAAAAAAAAAAAAAAAAAAAAAATCATCAGTGGATGAAATACATTAATGTAAAGAAACCAGATCTATTAATTAACAGTCTGCAAAAACAAACGAATCAATAAAGTAAAACAACAAATCTTAACTTAAAACCATAAACTTATCAAAATTAATGAAAAAACAACCCAAGAAACACAAGATAGGAAGAAGGAGGCAGGCGGCAAGACTTGTGACTTGCCTGTGGGGTTACACTAGTTTTACGCCGGCAACACTCCCCCAGCCTGCCACAACCAGAACAGGAACCATATGGATTTAAAAATGCAAAATTTCAAAGCAGATGAACAACAATGAAGCCACGAAGCCACAATGAAATTCACCGATTGATCACATTGTGTTTAACAGTATAATTAGAACATTAAATATAGTTGACAACTCAAAAAGGAAAAATCTGAAATTTTATTGGAAAATGAAAGTTTGCATAGTAATACAAAGCAAATGCAACAAGCCTTCTACTTTTTTTTTTTTTTTTTTTTTTTTTTTTTAATTTCACAAACCCACCCAACCATCCAGCCTTACAACACCACCCCACCTCCGTAATCAAACATCTGCCCACCCAACCTCCACCTTTTTTATTGTCTTTTATTATTTTATAATTTTTTTGTTGATATACACAAGAGTGTACACAGCTTTTTTTTTTTTTTTTTTTTTGTACTAACAGAGACATGGTTAAGGATATAAAATAGAAAATACAAAGTTTTTAGGAAAACCCATTTTAGCAGTGGCTGTGATCAGTTTATTAATATTCTTGTTTTTAAACTTTGCAGAGCATAAATTATTAATTCGAAATAAATGGTTAATGATGATGTTTCTAAATACCGAAAGATGCAGACATGAATTAAAATGTGTAAATAAGTTGACATTAAAACAAAAATCTTGCCGTTTGTCATAGATATCTGTGTAAAGTTTATTACCATCGATGATTATTTTTAGATCTAAAAAGTTAATTGATTGATTAGTCAGAGTATTTTGAGTTAGCTTTAAATTAGGTGGATAATTGAAGGAAAAGCCATTTTGTGAGTTCTTGTTGAGATAAAATACAATAATATCATCGATGTAACGATAAAATCGAACATCATCATTGCAAATTTGCTTTTCATAATAATAAAGATAGAGATCTGCCAAAATACTGGAGCTACAACCTCCTTGTGGGATGCCTAATTGTTGCAAATAGATAGCGTTGTTGTGGAAGATATAATTATTATGGATAACAAAGTTAAGAAGAGTTTTAAATTTTTCTGCTTTAAAATTGTAAGGAAGATTAATTTGAGCTTTATATTCTTGAAAAAGACTGTAAATGATATTACTAAGATCTGATAACTCAATATTATTGAAAAGATCTTGAAAGTCAAAAGTCATAATATTGTCTATTGAATCGAGCGATTTTATGTAATGAATTAATTGAAAGCTATTTTTAAGACAGTGTAAATTATCAACTTTGCCAGTACATTTGTAAATTTGTTTTAGAATATCCAGTAGAGCTTAATTAGCATTGTTGTTATAAGTGTTACACCCAACAGTGACAGTGCGAAATTTAATTGGAGATTTGTGAAACTTAGGTATGAGAACTATATAAGGATAATTAAAGTTATTGAAGGGAAGTTGAAGTAGTTTATAGTAATTATGTATTTTTCGGTTATTAATAATAAGGTTATTATTAGTTAAACTGAAGATGTTACTATTATTGATTGATGAGTTTAAAATAGAGAGATAGTAGGATTTACAAATAATGGCATAATTATTAGGTGATTTGTCAACATAAGTGATCACAAAGTCATCCTGTAGTGATTTGATTGAGTTAAGAAGTACAGATTTTTTAATTAACACCAGATTTGAAGAATTGATAAATAATGCATTTTTGATTTTTTGTAACACTAAAACTTTCCATTGAGTGAAGTAGGCAATAGGTTTATTATGAGTAATAGATATTTTATAAATAAATAAATCTAGGTCACAAGAAAACTGTTGAAAGATTTGTGGAATGCTAGTTTTAACTGGAAGTCTAAATTTGGTGCCAAATTTCATGAATTTTTTTAATTGATAATTATCAATAATATTGAGATTACCCGTGATAATGTGTCCATGTCTCTGTCAATAAATTTTGAGAAAGAAGGATCATTGCATTTACAGGTTACAGTGTTAGTAAAAGAGGTAGACTTAGATACAGAATTATAATTGAATATCTTTCTGCCAAGAGGAAGAGGATATTTGAAGGTACGAGATAGATTTAAATCTTTAATCGGAAACAAACATTCTTTGTCATTAATGATAGACGTAATGTTAATACTGTTCAATATTTGATTTGTAAAATTCACAATTAATTGAGTATTTGTTTTAAATTTGTTTGGCTTTTTATTAAGTTTTAAATTAAATTGTTTGATTTTGTACATTATAATATCATAAAAAAGTCTGAAAAATGTTTATTATAGGATTGGCTTTGAAAGACATTCAGAAAGTTTACTAAGTATTTCTTTTTAATTGCAAAAATAAATTTTCGAATAATGAACCAGTTATAGTTAGATAAGTAATTAGTCTGTAGATCTGAAATGAGTTTAATAATGGCACTTTTAGAAAAGATTAAATCTGTTTTTTTACTACCTCGTTTAGTTCTAGAAGTTTTATTGTTAATTTTGTGATTAAGTTGTGCATAAATAGTCGAATAATCATGTAGAGGGTTGATGTTAGAAAATGCTTTAATAGTTTTACTAAAGTATTCGGAATTTAGGCCATATGGATAAATTGTATTATAGTATTGCATAAATTTTGATTCAAGAAATAGACGCTCACTTTTATTTTTCTGAATTTTTACAATCTCTATGGTACATGAATTAAAATTATGTGATTTAAAGTGTTGTAATTCTATAGTTGACTTAGAAGATGCAGCTGAAAGGTTTTTAGAATCTGATCGATGCTGATTAATGCGTAGATGAAGAGGAGTTGAAGTTTCACCAATATAACTAAGTTTACAATGACCACAATTGATTTTATAAATAACATTGTATGCCTGACAAAATGGAACCAAAGAGTGATTATTATTCAATTGTGTGTGAGAGGCCATAGGGCAAGTTTTACATCTATTAGAACCGCATGTTCTAAACTGAAGTAAAGGAGGAGGAGATAATAGGTAACTGGATGTCGATCCAAGGATATCCCTATAAATATCCTTGTACCGGGCACAATACTGCTGTGAAGCTAAGTATTTTTTGCCAGGATCTAAAAATTTACTAAACAGAGTCATAGAGAAAAAATGTTTTTGTATATTAAAAATCACAAGGCAAGTATGTATTTACATTAGTTTTATCGAAAGTGGGCTATACCAAATTCAATTACTAAATTAAATTGATTCTTGAATAATAAGTATCTGGATTAATGAAAAGTGGAGAGAACTAAAAATAATAATAATAATAATAATAATAATAATAATAATAATAAATAATATGTACATATTTACACTAAACCTCCTTTGACTGAATCTATTGATTTGGTTCCAATTAAAAATTAAATTCCGCCCATTTTTTTTTAAAGTAAAGTAAGAAAAACTAACCATCACAATTCACAAAATGTCAGGCACAAAATGCTATATAATAATTATAATGAAATATTCGACTACACATACACAACATTAATTTAAAAAAAAAAATAAATAAATAAATAAAGAGTAAATTATTAACGTAAGTTGCCAACTATACAGTTAGTTAATAATGATCCAGGGCCAGTGACAAAATACTGTCGCAAAACTTCACAACACTACAAGAATCATAATATAATATAAATTTTAAATCAGTAAATAACATATTGAAAAAATTACAGAAATTACAGAAATAATACAAATTGTAAGAGCGCAAATGCAGCTTTATACAAAGTGTATAATACAAAAAATAGTGTTAATGCCAATTTAAGACAAATCTAAATATATGAAATTCATATATTAGATAATTTAAATGACAAAGCAATAAGTTTTATTAAACACAAAATACATTCAAAATTTATGCGCAATTGCAGCAGGTTTAATTTTAAATGTAAATATAATAAAGATGATCTATTAAGCATATTAGAAGCCAAGCAACAGATACAAGATCACTGAAACACCAATGACCAATAAGATAAAAAAAAAAAAAAAAAAAAAAAAAAAAAAAAAATCATCAGTGGATGAAATACATTAATGTAAAGAAACCAGATCTATTAATTAACAGTCTGCAAAAACAAACGAATCAATAAAGTAAAACAACAAATCTTAACTTAAAACCATAAACTTATCAAAATTAATGAAAAAACAACCCAAGAAACACAAGATAGGAAGAAGGAGGCAGGCGGCAAGACTTGTGACTTGCCTGTGGGGTTACACTAGTTTTACGCCGGCAACACTCCCCCAGCCTGCCACAACCAGAACAGGAACCATATGGATTTAAAAATGCAAAATTTCAAAGCAGATGAACAACAATGAAGCCACGAAGCCACAATGAAATTCACCGATTGATCACATTGTGTTTAACAGTATAATTAGAACATTAAATATAGTTGACAACTCAAAAAGGAAAAATCTGAAATTTTATTGGAAAATGAAAGTTTGCATAGTAATACAAAGCAAATGCAACAAGCCTTCTACTTTTTTTTTTTTTTTTTTTTTTTTTTTAATTTCACAAACCCACCCAACCATCCAGCCTTACAACACCACCCCACCTCCGTAATCAAACATCTGCCCACCCAACCTCCACCTTTTTTATTGTCTTTTATTATTTTATAATTTTTTTGTTGATATACACAAGAGTGTACACAGCTTTTTTTTTTTTTTTTTTTTTTTTTTTTTGTACTAACAGAGACATGGTTAAGGATATAAAATAGAAAATACAAAGTTTTTAGGAAAACCCATTTTAGCAGTGGCTGTGATCAGTTTATTAATATTCTTGTTTTTAAACTTTGCAGAGCATAAATTATTAATTCGAAATAAATGGTTAATGATGATGTTTCTAAATACCGAAAGATGCAGACATGAATTAAAATGTGTAAATAAGTTGACATTAAAACAAAAATCTTGCCGTTTGTCATAGATATCTGTGTAAAGTTTATTACCATCGATGATTATTTTTAGATCTAAAAAGTTAATTGATTGATTAGTCAGAGTATTTTGAGTTAGCTTTAAATTAGGTGGATAATTGAAGGAAAAGCCATTTTGTGAGTTCTTGTTGAGATAAAATACAATAATATCATCGATGTAACGATAAAATCGAACATCATCATTGCAAATTTGCTTTTCATAATAATAAAGATAGAGATCTGCCAAAATACTGGAGCTACAACCTCCTTGTGGGATGCCTAATTGTTGCAAATAGATAGCGTTGTTGTGGAAGATATAATTATTATGGATAACAAAGTTAAGAAGAGTTTTAAATTTTTCTGCTTTAAAATTGTAAGGAAGATTAATTTGAGCTTTATATTCTTGAAAAAGACTGTAAATGATATTACTAAGATCTGATAACTCAATATTATTGAAAAGATCTTGAAAGTCAAAAGTCATAATATTGTCTATTGAATCGAGCGATTTTATGTAATGAATTAATTGAAAGCTATTTTTAAGACAGTGTAAATTATCAACTTTGCAAGTACATTTGTAAATTTGTTTTAGAATATCCATTATATATATATATATATTCCTTGTAAAAATTCGATATGTGGAAAAATTTGCTAAATTAGGAGAAAACTTAAATATTTTTTTATCTTTTGTTGAATAATATTCAATAGTATTTTTCTTTTCAACATCTTTTATGAGTCTGTTAAAAAGTTCGATATAAATATTATATTTAAAATTTATGTTGTAAATATCACTGTGTTTTATACTTTAAATATCACATGAACTGATAATACCGTAAAATTATTTTTAAATATTTTGTAAATGTTTCTTTTAGATGAACAGTACTTTTGTAATGGAAAGTAGAAAATTAAATATAATCTCGTATGCATGATACAATGAGATTTTTTTTTCTTTCAGTGTGCTAAATTATATATTTAAGGCCAAAATATTTGTGAAAAAATAATAACTATTCATAATGAGTATAAATTATAAAAAACACTCCCTACTGTTACGTATACTGCTAAATATTTTTCCGTATTATTACATGTAAAAGACCTAAAAGTGACAGAACAACTTCTCGAATGACATACAAATAAATAAATGAATAAATAATAATGCAATTTTAAGTTTCTCTCGATTACGTTCACTAGATTTCGATCATAGAGAACAACAGTTCGTAAATCATGAAAAATGCTGCATATTAGTAGAATAGAGTCTTGCTGTGTTTCTGCGGAAGAATTTAGTTAACATAAGTTAATAATCATATTACAAGTAAGTTTTGTTCTTATTTCATACCATAAAGGTTGAAACATCGCTACTTCGTACATCTGTATACGATCGGCTGAAGAGTACTCTGTGTAGGTAGACTGGTATACACCCAGATTGAATCAATAGAGTTTAAAATAATGATCATTTTTCATATCAAATGCATTTTGTAATATTGAAGGTGAATTTTGATAATGTTGAAGCTGATATTTCCCTTTCCGTGATCGTAAATAAGGAAAACTGTAACGCCGTGTGCTGAGTGATACATGTATGCTAAAATTTAAACATAAATAATATATTAAAACCCGAATAAACTACTACGTCTGAAACGCCAAAGAAAAACATTTGAGATGCATACAGCTGCAGCTGTTTCGGTAGCCTTAAGCGTACCGTGTTCAGTGCAAAATGAATTCTGAATCTAGATAAGTGCTCGTGTATATAGGAGAGGGACCGAATTTAGTTCAACCAATAGGATTACGGGAAAGGTGAGAAGAGTGGCCAATAGGAATTTAGGAATGTTAGTTGTGTAAACATTAAACAAAATTAAGAAAATGTGGACTGAATATAAAATTTCCAGCAGTCAGACAAATAAAGAAATTTTATATTCAGTCCATATTTTTTTTTTTTTTACTGTTTACACAGCTAACATTCCTAAATTCCGAATTGAACTAAATTCGGTCCCTCTCCTATATATACGAGCACTTCTCCAGATTCAGAATTCTTTTTGCACTGAAGACGGTACGCTTAAGGCTACTTAAACAGCTGTATGCATCTCAAATATTTTTCTTTGGCGTTTCTGACGTAGTAGTTTATTCAGGTTTTAATATTCCAACGCCAAGTCTCCTGTTATTATAAATAATACATGCCAAGATCCAACTAAAAATTATGTTTTGTAGAACTCTGTGCATTTCTTCTTGAGACACAACCAGTGTTGCCAGATGTGGCCTTTTTTTTATTCAATAGTCACCAATAATTTTGAGAAGTGACATTTGATATGCATTATAGACTATCAATCTTCGAAGTGATTAGCCAAAAGTTACAATTAAGAATTATTGGTGACTATTGAATAAAAAAAGGCCAAATCTGGCAACCCTGCATACAACACCCATAAAATTTCGGTAACAAACAAACCCACGGGAAAAACAGACAGAAGTCGATGTACATATTTTTCTTAAATATTTATAATTGTTTAATAGCTTATAATTAATTATATGACATTGCTGTAAAAACTGAAGATGATTAAATACAAGGTTATGCAAATAACGTGTCCAAAACGAAGCAGCTAAGCAATCATGCAAAATGAATCAAAATTTGCATAGGAACATGATGTCGCAACCGATATGTGCTTAAAATAATGCCCAATACATGACAATAAAAAGAATTCCTTCTACATAATTTTATTTATACCGTGTCTCCATTAATGTTCTACACTTCGATTAAAAAAAGTTTTAAATAAAATGATGCAGAGCGATTTTTGTTTGTTGTTTTTGTCTTACGTATTATTTTAAGCTGCCTCTAGAGGCTCCTGAGAACATTTGTGACCTCATTTTTCTATCTTATTTTCAATTAATTTTCCGTGCTTGGTTGGCATTTTCATTTTAGTCACATTATTTTGAATTCTCCTATATAGTTAAATAACTCATTTCAGTTTCATGCCATATTGTTTTTCATATTATATGAAGTCATTTAAATACGAAATGTATTTAATTATGCATATTCATAAGTAAATATAATAAAATGTAACACTTTGGGAAAAAAAATCGTATTTTTATATTTTATAAAAATATAATTTTATAAACAATGAAATCATATTTCGTCTCCCAAAGTAATTATGCTTCAGAAAATACTTTTCTTTCTCTTAAAGAGTTATTTTAAAAACGAAGTACTAGATTGCTTTCTGAATAATTTATCTCAAGGAAATGAAAGGGAGTTATTTTCGTACCGTCTTAATCAGCATAAATATTCCCAAAGGTATATGAAGCCGAAAGTGTAAATCAGCATTTAAATTTTAAATCGCTTCTAGCACACTAAATGATTTCCTTGAAATATATACAACACTAACACGTTCAAAGAGAATGTATAGAAGTGAGTTGGGATTTTTAAAAGTTATTTTATGATTTTAAACACAATTTTAAAGTTCCGTAATTTAATTTAAATCGTACGATAAATGAAATGTTGTTTTAAATCATAGTTTTTGTTTTTTTTAAGGTGCAACTAAATGTGAAGTTTCAAGAACTATGAGAGTTAGTACATGATTTAAATTTTGTCTTAAATATTTGTCACGGGTAGTCATTTTCTTCAAATGAACAAATCGGTTTCATGAAATTTAAAAGCGTATCTCATAAATATTCATGGAAAAAAAATGTATCTAATGTTTTTACGAGTCCAGTACTTTCGTTTATGAGTATATTAGAAAGTAAAAATTAATTATTTCCGAGTTTACGTATGCAAAGAATGACATCATTCAGAGAAAAAAATAAATTTTGAAATGATTAAAATAAACATCACGCATTCAGATAAGAAGCAGCAGGAAAACATAAAAGAGAATTTTCAATAACTAGCAACTAAACAAACAAATTTGTAACATTCGAAATGTTTTTCATTAAAAGGTGTAAAATATTCATTTAAGTGAAACATGAATTAAAATGATCCAAATGTAAGTTTCAAAATAAAGTTCTCATGCGTCTATCATCCGTGGTCATTAATGAACTAATTATTGTACTACAAAGAAACAGTATATATTTTTTACTAATCTGGGTTAATTCTGACACATATTGCTAACACATACGTTAAAAATTTATAAAACACGAAAAAAAGATTTGATATTGAAAAAAAATATATGTCCTTCATTTGTGACCTCTACTTCATTTAATTAAATATATAAGGCAGTGCTGCACGAAAGCTGTACTAAATCCGTGCTTAACATTTTTCTTTCTTTTTTTCGTACTTAAATATTTTCATCTGAAATAGTTGTCGCGTGTTTTTGTAGCTTTGTGATGTCTGTTTGTACAGTTTTTAGTTTTCCTCACTTACTATCAGTTTCTCGGTACTTTACACGTATTTCTGTCTTATTGATAAACCAATTTGCTGCATTTTAATTGTTTAAAATTTTATTATTTCAAAAATTAAAAGAATTAATATGTGACATGTTGTTTAAAACATTGTAGAATCGCGAAATTAAATTTGTTTTACAAATAGCGCAACATTTCAAGTACCTGCACTTTTCTTCTAGATAGTTGGCAGCACTCAACGTTAACGAGTTTTATGTCATAATTCATACATAACCATATATAGCATACACTGCAAAAATATGTAAATTGTTTAATAGCATTAATAAATTTGTAAGTTATTATGCACTTAAAAGTTGCTTTCTGCAAGGAATGCTCTATAAGTGTGGATATTAAAATTAAACCATTGTAGTTCATGATATTTTGGATGCAGTGCTTAGAAATATTTTCAAAAAAATTATTAAATTATAAATTTATTCGCCTATTTGGCTCTAGAAATGTTTAAAAATCACTGAACCAGTAGCGTCTAAGAAAATCAATAAAATCTAAAATCAAACGAAATATATTGAACATGAAACTTAAAATTTTAATTTACTTGCTAGTAACTGTTAGATATTTTTACTTTGTTTTCTTTACAACTGCTTGCTTCCAAGGTTTGGATGTATATTTATATTGACTTTGTAATACGATTTTTGAAAATTCTCTCGGTTTTTACTAACTATAACGCTTGTAATTATTGGTATTAAAACCATTTATTACTATTTCAAAACAAGCATACAAAATTACAATTTAATCTAGCTAAAGCGTTCAATAATTTTACGACGTTATATACAACTTTATATTAACACAACATTATATAACACAACTTTATATATTATACAACTTTAATAATATTTATTTACACTAAAAGAATTATCTTTTTTTTTTTTTTTTTTTTAAGAAGGATGGCAGTAACAAAAGTAAATCTTTATAAAATGTTCTTTTCCCATAATTAAGTAATAATAGAATAATTACCACCATTCAATGTATCTAAATACATTTTATTAACGTACAATATTTCAAAAATTACAAAAATAATTTCTGAAATGATTAGGATTAGTTTCAATTACATTTGCCAGATTATTATCGTTTTTTCTTCACTGGAGCAGAGCCTGGGTGACACCATAATACTTTAACAATAATCTACAACACATTTATGGTAGAAAAATTCTGCGCATTCTTTAGAAAACATTCTTAATAATAGAGTGGCGTATTATAAACGAATTTAGATACCTCCAAATAGATGCTACAGATTAAAAAAAATTAACTGCCTTTCTTATTTTAACGAGACTATTTTTATCGTATCCTTATTTTATCGAGGGATGGCCACCATTTAAAAACTGTAACTTTCTTCGTATTTTAACTAGGAATTTTTTAACATCGACTTTTTTTTATCGAGGGATAGCCACCAGTTAAAAAACATAACTCTTTACTTTATCGAGGACTTTTTGTCTATTATCATACAAAAAATATTAACGAATGACGCCTATATATAAAACAATTTAAAAGCACGCTTTTGCTACAAAATATGTTAAAAACACATATTCAACGTAAGTGATTAAAAAAAAAAATCATCTGGTGATGTAGTCTGTGGTACTCCATAACCTACAATCCTCCGATCCATTACTACTTAAACTTGCATCGAGATTGGAGTTATATACGCATGCAGTATTTCAACTCCATCGAATGATAGGAAGTAAGTTGAAATTTGAATGGTGTTGGGGACCTAGTTTCCTAGTGTATTGTCCATCGCAATTATTACATATAAGAAACATTTTTCAACTCAAAAGGAAAATAGGAAAAGGGTTAATAATAGCTTAAAACGATCAGATTATTAGATTGATTTTTCCTTTCATTTTACATCCTTAAAAAATTGGCTGTGAAAGGATGAGCGCAATTCAATCTACTGTAAGACAACACCCATTTAACAAAAATTAATTAAAAGTAAAATTAATATAATATACACACTCTCTGATGCAAGTTAAATATCGAAAAAATGTTTATTGAATTTTTCTGAAAACATAAAAATATATAAACGAATTTCATAATTTTTACTACTGATATTCCATTTTGTAAGGGTTTTTTTTTCTATATACATAAAAAGAAGGTAATGGATTCATGAAAATCTTTGAAATCCAGTTTTCGAAGGTTTACACGTTTTTAAATAACCTGAATATGATTTGACCATTTTTTAGAAAATGTCTATTTGTGTGTGTGTGCATCAAAGATTTTTGTGGATTCTCTATCTTACGAATGAATGGGAAGAATCCAATATAAGCTTATACGTTTTTGGACCTTGATTGAAATTAGTGTTGATTAGATATTGATTCTTATTGCTTTTCAGGTGGCTGTTTCATATTCAATTTTCAACATTTTTGTTATTGCTGCATAGAACGAATTTTAGTATAAACAAGTGAAGATTTTTTTCAACCCGATATTCTGAAATTTAGAGAAAAAGAAATCTTTATAATAGTAAGAGTGAATCATGATTTTTTTTTCTTTTGTATATTTAGGAGCATTGATTCCCCCACCCCTCCCACTGGGAAAGTTCTTCCTGATATGAGGAAATTTCCAATGTGAAAAACTCATGAGTACCATTAAAATGCATGGTTAAACTATAGATTTGAGACAATCACAAGCAAAAATATCAAATTTTTAGTTTTTAACAAAAACTCAAAACATGTGACAAAATGTGTTGACTATAAATGCAAGATATCATGCAAGCACATATTTTAAAATGCAAGAAATCGCTTAAAAAGCAAAAAAACGGTTTTTTTTTTTTTGCATTTTGTATTATATCATTCTGAGGTAAAAACAGTCTGCATTCACCATGCAAAATATTGTTGATAAATAACAATTTTTATATATAATCTTTTCTACTGTAATTTGTATAGAAAAATATAGAAGAAAGATTTGTAATGGCCACAATATATTAGTTCAAAATGCAGAATTAATGAAATATTTGATTAAACAATCGTATTAGAATGCTTGATTCCAATCTAAAGAGATTCTTTACACGTACTTTCGAAATCATATCGAATGAATTACTCATTTCTACCAATATAGATTACGAAATTACTTTACTATTAATGCATAATATTAAAACGCTTATAACTGAAAATATGCAATAATAGTCATTTAAAATTGTAAAATTATTCATATAATAAATGCAAAAAATTATATGCGTAATGTATGGTATAAAATTACTTTTGAATTTGCACAGGAAATTGTGAAGCAAAAAAGCCCAATCTGTTGTTTTAGATACATTCCAGATAAAATAAGAATAATATTCAACATATCCACTTCACACATCAAGTTTAGTACATTTATATGTTGTAGATATTTTATATTATCTTTCTATTAAAAAAAAAAAAAAAAAAAAAAAAAAGGGTTAAATAGAAGCATAACAACGCAACCTGTTAGTCAATTTCGCAATAAATTGAATCATCATGGATTTTTATAATAGTCATCATTCATATCAAGTTTTATGCATTTATACCCTGCAGAAACAGAGTATATATTTCCTTAAACAGGAGAAATTACAGATTTATAGAACAACCAGTTGAACGGTACATTAAAAAAACCTAGTTAGTGTGAATTTATGTCAAAGTCTTAACAAATTATAAAGTTTTGTTGAATTTCATCCACTGATTCACTACATACAGCGTTCAAAACATTTGTTGACACAAAAACACCGACACATACACAAACAGTCATATATTTTCCAGAAATGATCAAATCGTATTCAGGACAACTCAAAAATGGGTATCTCTATCAAAAACTGGAGGTCAAAAATTTTCATGAATCCAAAAAATTTTATTATTTTATTTTATTTTATTTTATTTTATTTTATTTTTTTTTTAAGTATAACTGACACTATATTTTATATTATTGAAAAAAAATTATTAGACTAAACAACACATTTTATCTCATATGCATATATATATGCATACTCTGATATTAATAAATATGTAACATTACCGAATACATCAACCTAATCACAATACATGTGTATGGTTATTCATTTATCCACTTGATATGTATTTGTACTGAAGTTTCTATAGGCTTATATATTTATGCGAAATATTAAATACTCCTTTTAAAGTTCTGAAAGAAAATAAATTATTCGTCTTTTCTATTTACCGTATGAATGATAAAATAAATAATATACTATCACAGAAAAGATACATAATAAAAATTAAACCTTTTCATAGAAAATGTTCTATTTAAACAAGTTACACCATTTTATAGAAGTTAATTCAATTAAATTGAGATAGTAGAGAATAATTAAATGGATTTAAAGATTTAAAATTTGTTTTATTTGTTTTACTAAAGGGCGTGTATGTAGATGATTTTTTTTCTTTTTTTTAAGACACGAAAAAACATTTAATTTTCTAATTTAAATAACTTTAGATACTTTCTTTAAAGATCAAAATATTTTTCTATTTTGCGTAAATTTTTCATTTGTTATTGTTGCTTTGTCAAATCATATTGTCTCATTTTTATTTTGAGAATCTAAAATCAATTTTGTAACTTTTTAGAAAGATATTCGTATTTTTTTTTAACATATTTAATTAGCTACGGATATAAATTTAATATTACCTAGATTCTTGCTAAAGATATCATCATTCATATATAATGCATTTTAACTTCCACTACAATGAAATCTGTTGTTCAAGAAAAGTTCACGCTATTTTAGTGCTGTTAGGAACAAATCATACTGAAGAGATAAAATCTAAGATATAAACTTCCCTTAAATAGTGGAAATCGTTGTATAGCAAACCACCTTTTAACAGATTGGCACCAAAAGTTGGCAGACACTCATTTATGTCAAGGTGAATCGATACATAAACTATATTAAATTCTGTGCATTTGTTCCTAAGATAAAGTCTTCCCTAAAAATTCGAAAATCGCTATATAGCAGGGACACCTCTCTGTTAAACGGTTTGCACCAAAAGATGATCTAATTTATGTCAAGGTTCAACTACATATAAATTTATATTTAATTCTGAACAGTAGGTCCTGAGATACAGTTGGAACAAAATTCTTGTTACACACAGAGACACAAGACATTTCCTAAAAATGGTCAAATTTTGCTCTAAAAATGGTCAAAAGGTGTAAATCCATCAAAAATCCAAATTTCCAAATTTTTCGAATCTAATCCCATTAAATATAGAAAAAAATTTAAAAAAAAGGGGAAAAGGAAAAGAAAATGCATAATAAGCATTTGAAAATTCGTCATTCTTCTTAGACGTTGAGAATTATGTTTTTTTTTTTCTCTGTGCATAATTCTACATTTCTGTTTTATTTTTATTTTTTCGAAATATTATGCCCTTAAAAAATTAATTAAATTATATATATTTCTATTATCAGTTACTCTTTTGGGCATTGCTTTCTTTTTCAAACACTTCATATCTAGAATAAAATAAATATTCAGCTTTAAAAACAGAACTGCGTATGAAAAGAAAAAAAATTGCAGAAAATTACATCAAATTTTAATAAGGATACTAATGATAATAATAATAATAAAATTGGGTTAAACATACATTTTTTAATTGGCTGAACAACATAAAAAACAAATAATTATTTTCACAATAGATTGCATACTTCAACTTTTTTTTAAGTTGATATTTCATGTTAATATTTGAATATATATGAAATTTTTGCAAAAGTAAGAATATTATTGATAGCGTACCAATATAAAAAGATGAAATAAAGTACCAGCAGAGTTTGACGCAGATTCTATATATCAACATTTTTTATTTAAAAAAAAAAAAAAAAAAAAAAAAAAAAAAAAAGTATTATTCATTTACGAAAATCACTGAAATTTTTTTAAAATATTTCTAATTATAAAAATATTATGCTCAAAGTAGGGACCGTGCCGAGCCATGTAATTAATGAATATTTAAATTCGGTTCAACATTTCAAATTCAGTCCACTAAAATTTCCTCTAGATCAAATCTTAGAATAAAAAAATAAAAAAAAATCTGACATAAGTACTTCCTCACATTATCTAAGGATTCCCTTTTCTCCCCAGTCTGAGGCGTAATGCTAATTGCATGCTCCAGAAATTGTACTCAAGTTTTATGATTTAAGGAAAAGAAAAATATTTTACTATTAAATTGTAAAACGTTACACATCTCTTAATTTATGAATATGGTTACTTTTAAATTACATATTCTAAACACATATTTCAACTTTATTTTTATTTTTCTTATTTTTGTTATATCGTATTTAGACTTTATGATGAGATTCGTATGTAACTTTTAATTAGCTGTATAAGTACAAGAAAAATCTACTACAAAATTTTATTTTAAAATGTAACTACTAAAATAAACGTTTTACGTTCAATATATTTTTAAAGATATGTTTAGAAATACACTTTATGCAATTAGTAAATATGAAGTCTAAAATCTTTAATGGACAAAAGTCTTTGATACAAAATTTTAATCTTTTTTAGAGGTTTTTTATTCCACAAATATCTCTGGGTCTAAATTACTACCATACAGCAATCATAGTTTTAAAACCTTTTATAGGTAAGTGTATTTTTTATTACTATGTCATCATAGTCTTAAAGTAAAAGAAAAAAATGCTGTTAGGTCTGTTTACATGAAGAATAAATCAAAATAAAAATTTCAAAGTATTTTAAATAGCATTCTTTCATCATAAAAAAAAAAAAAAAAAAAAACTGTAATTTTAAATACTGGATTTAAATTATTTAAAACACATCTAATCTTAAAAGTAAAATATATAACTTCCTATAATGCCTAAATTCCTATAATTAATATCTGTTAAATAAACGTAAACAATTTATTTTAATATTTTAATAGATATTTACTTTTAATTAAATGACCGTTTCTTTATTTAACAAGAATATTTCTTCAGAATAAAATATTAATAAAACAGTTTTCAATCGCTATATAATTATTTTCCTTTTGTTCCGCAGTTAGGATTGTTTTATAATTATAATTATAATAATAATAAAAGGAAAAAAAAATGGTTTCTGCATTTTTATAAAAAAAAAAAAATCTTATGTGGACAGCATATTATTTCCTTATACACTCAATAATATGTGTGTATATATATAGATATATATAAGCAAAATAACTAGAGTCAGATGAAAAATTAATCCCAAAACACACGGGGGCCTTCATCAGGGGAGCTTCCCCATGTAGGGAAAGGAATATGAGAAGTTTTTGACGAAACGCTGGTAATTTAACCAAAAAACAAGTTTCTAACCCCCAACGTCTCACAGATGGAAGCAAGACCATGCAAAAAACGAATTCAATTAATACAAAGTATAAAAAGCAATTAAATTCAGAAATCAAGTACAAAATATAATACATCAATATAAAATATAAAAAATATAAATAATACAAGAATATATAAATACATACCTGGACAAACTCGAATAGACATTAGAATATGGAAAATTGAAAAACACCACCATTATAAACATAGAACCCGCTTCATCTAGTACACTGAATAAACAGTTTTTATTCAATAAACATTTCAGTATTCTTGATTACAATCCTATTTAAGGTTTGTTATTCCATTTTGGGCGACATTTAATTGATGGTAAGTGAACCTACTAGCTGAAGCGGGTTCTATGTTTATAATGGGGGTGGTTTTCAATTTTCCATATTCTAATGACTATTTGAGTTTGTCCAGGTATGTATTTATATATTCTTGTATTTTATACATTGATGTATTGTATTTTGTGCTTGATTTCTGAATTTAAATGCTTTTTATGCTTTGTATTAATTAAATTCGTTTGCTGTATGGTCTTGCTTCCATCTGTTAGACGTTGGGGGCTAGAAACGTATTTTTTGGTTAAATTACCAGCCTTTCCTCAGAAACTTCTCATATTCCTTTCCCTACATGGGGGAGCTTCCCTGATGAAGCCCCCCCCATGTGTTTTGGGATTAATTTTTCATCTGGCTTTAGTTATTTTGCTTATTTATTATAGTTTTATATTTCCTTTTGCTGAATTTGCGCATTGGTCTATAAAAACTCTGTTCTAGTTCTATATATTTAATAATTCAAGTTTTACTCCATCTTATGTTTAAATTTTATCTTATATATATATATATTGTTACGAAAAAAATGAACAATTTTTTGTGAGATAGCTGGTTTGTAAACAAACAAGCAGCTTCTAATCCATAAAAATTCCGAAAACAAGCAAATAAAACTATTACCCAAACCATACAAGTCACTAAAGGAGGATTATATACACCGTATGAAACAAATATACAGTAGGCAGCAAAAATATCCGAGCACTAGCGAAAATTCCTATGTAAAAAAAGTACACATAATACTGTTTTGTTAAATACATCCTTCTCGAATCATGTTCTTAGACCGACAATGAAAAGGACTAGACAAGGATTTATTTAACGAAACTGTATTAAGAATATTTATTTTTTATATAGGAATTTTTGCTAGTGCTCGGATACTTTTGTTGCCGACTGTACCTTGATCAGGAATAGTATTCCGAAACTTATTACAGAATCTCTCATAGGCTTAATTTTGTTCCTTTTGGAGGAAATGAATACCGAAAAATGATATTTTCTCCCTAAAAAATTAACTTCATGAAAATGGAGAAAGAAATTAATTTAATTAACTATGAACTTTTATTTTCCGCCAAATTTGTTCTCGAATCTCGACAAGTCGTCAAGTTTTCGTCAACGGAAATTTTCGTCTTAGTGCCAATTTCATCGAATTTGACGATTTGGCTTCCAAATTTGAAGAAAATTTATAGTCTAGGGTTATAAAAGTTTTGAAGCGCTAACTTCAAGAAGAAACGAGTTTTGGAATAATCCGGAATCATCTATATCATCCATTGGTTATTGTGCCGTACTAACTTCCCCGAATGGTCCATAAATCACTAAATAACAGAAAAATCATTTCCAATGTGTGTAGGCTAGAATCAACCTATTTCTCTATGTACCAATTTACACGGTTTTATCGTAAACGTGGAAATAGATGGCCGTTTATCCAATTAAACGAAAATAGGCATTAGATGCAAAACTTTCGGACTTAGTTTGAAATAGTCAATCTGGTATCAAAATTTGACGAAACGCAGTAGACTAGAATCTCCAAAATTGGGAATCTCTAACTTCAATAGGAGCCAAGATCCCTAAATTTCCGGATTGATTTGTTGTTTTCTAGTGCAGAACTACTTTGAAAATTCTATAAACCACTGACAAGACTGCGGATGAATTGTAATTCTTATCAAACTTCGAATCCAGTGGTTAATGGTTAATGATTATTCATCAATTAGCGAAATTCCTGCTGTGTTGATATAATTAACTTTATTTAATTAACTTTTGTGATAGAAATGACTGATTTTTGATTGTTTCGATAATATTCATTAATTATTGATTTTGTGGTACAAATAATAATTTTATTCAACTGTTTCCAAAATATTCATTAAATAAACTGAATTCGACGACTAAAAGCTATTTATATCGTTACAAACTACATTGTACATGCAAAAAATGACGACAAATTTTACAATAATTTCATTACAGACTCTATCATTAGCTTTTGTTGGATCTTATGACAGTAAATCATAATAATGTCCATTTGTGTGTGTGTGATTAAGAATATAATTTTCGTAAACGTCTCTAAAACCGAAAATCAGAGAAAACATAAATAGTGATGAGGTTCATATAAGTACAGGTGTTATTAAAAAACTAGATCTAATTTGAAATGTTCAAAGTCCAACCGTTTTTGATTTAGTTTTCTTTTAAAAAATAGTGTTGATAAATGTGATTTAAAAATTAGAAAGATTGTCGGCTATGCTTGTATATATTTTAAAAATTCTTCAAAGCTTTTCAAAAACTAGCTTTAAAAATCCAAAATAGCAGTTAAAAATTTTTAGTCACTTGCGTGTATAAATTTTACAAGTCTTACAGGGCATAAAAAGGTTAAAAAAAAGCTTAATCAAATGAACAAGTTTAAAGAATGGTGCTTCAAAAAAAAAAAAAAAATTAAATATATTGCCGTTAATAGAGTATGCTTAAAATGGTTTTTGGAGTTTACATACGATATTGAAATATTTAAATTAAAGAAATAATCATTGAAATATTTGTTATTATCAATTAAATATGATAAATCGATTCTTGAAATTTATAAATCTAAATTGCGGTAAGAGTTATATTCTGTACACAAGTAACATCTATTGAAAACAATCTTCAAACACCCATTCCTTGGATTAAATTAAAGTCTTATTTAGTAAAATATGAATTAAAATTTCTACTCATACTGACTACATTTAATAAAGCAGGATTTTAAAGCTTTAAACACAATCCCTAAATTTTGAATGTGAACATTTTCTGTAGATTATGAAAAGCTTAACTTTGTTTTCAACTCAAGCTAAAATGTGCATACAAAATTCTAAAAGAATAAAGGTCTTTTGATATAAAATTTTAATTAAAGAATTCTTTATTCTTTAATTCACCAAGTTTCAAATTGAAACCCTTATTTACTCTCAAACATATTTCAATATTTCTTAAGAAGTTTTTAATATATTTCGAGTATGTTGCATTAAAAATTCACTTTCTCAAGCTTAAATGAAGAGGGTATTTTTTAGTAACATGCTCTTTAAACATTTGATTCACGTTTCTAACAAAAATTAAAAATATACATTATGTAATATTTTGTTGTTTTTTGTTTGTTTATTTGTTTATATAAGAATTTTTATTTGTTTATTTGTATGTTTATATTAGTTTATTCGAGTATTTCATATATTTTATTGCATTAAATACCATATCAAAAATAAAAATATGTATAACTATGTATTTCATAACTATGTATTTCAAGTATTTCTAGAAACAAATAATAGAAATTATACGATATGCAGCAATGTTACATACATTGTTATTTTGCATATTCTTACGAATCTGTAAATAAGAATTATTTTTTATGTAATTTAATTTAAAGAAGTATATTCATTATATTTTTTTCCACTTTTCTGCTTTGATTTTGTATTAAAATAGTTTTATTTTCGCAGAGATGGCCTTGGCGGCAAATTTGGCGCATTGTGTGCGACTTTTATCCACCCTTGGCAATTTTTTGGCGACTTTATCGAGAAAATATTTATTATCGATATATTAGTTATCGAACCTGTCAATTGAAATTTTCACGATATACTCGGAAATTTCCGGAAATATACGCCTTTGCATTAGCCTCTGCTAATGAATACAGCTTATGCTGTGTGTTACTCTATATCTGCTGTGATTTTCATTTTATCAACTGTTATTTAAGCTGTGTTTTTGGTGAATCGGATGCTGATGCTTAGTTGGCAGTCTTGTAAGCTTCTGAAATATTCTGTAAATCAATTTTAAGCCTCTGTAAGACCTGTTATTCATTCACGGACAATACTCGAACCCCGAATACGCAACAATACCTATTACACATTGTTTGTTTTTCTTTTTACTTCTCCGTGGAAATAGGAATGTGTTAGAAAGTGTTGATCCGCATGTATCATAACTAATCACAGGAGTTAATGCTGTTACTTTTTTTAAGATTACTTTATTTGCCATCCTAGAAGCGAATGTTAAGAATCTAAATATTTTTGAATTTATTATCCAAAATTATTTAATCTAAATTATGAGTACTCTACTAAGAAAATGTTCCCTAATAAACATATAAAATTAACAGAAAAAATAAGTATCGCAATGAAGTTGCAAATCATTAAAAATGTCGATGTTTAAAACTATTTGCTTGTCTACAAGGGAAAAAAATAAATCGGCATAAAGTTTGTTAATTATTATACGAAAATTATTGATTTTATATACTTTTCCTAGGCCCTCTATACAGTGATGGACATAATTATAAATTCAACTATAGTTTGGAGATTTATTAATCGAAAAGAAGAATAAATCAATACATCATTCACAAGGCATATTTTAAATTATTTTTTAAGAATGTTCAATATTGATATTTTATAACAAACACATCTCATTTAGAAATATGAAGCAAAATATGAAAAATTAGCTGGACATAATTATAAGTTTCATCTGAATAAATTAAACATAATAAGAAGTTGGAATGTAGTGTGGCTTCCTTTGTATTTAATGACTTCAAAAATACGTTCTGGCATCGATGCAATGATATTTTGCAAGATGACTAATAGAATTTCGGTCCAGACTTTTCGAATTTTGTCCTTTAGTTCTCATACAGACTGAATTTTTTTTCAATACACATGAACCTTGACAACCATCATTCTTCATAAATTTTCTATGGGTTAAGATCTGGACTACATGGTGAGCATTATATTAATCGCATTTGTTTATCTTCAAGCCATGATTTTGTCAATCTTGAGGCATTTATGTCAGCAATGTCCTGCTGAAGAATAAAGTCCCCCCCCCCCCATAAATGACTCAGCTGATTCAGGATGGATCATTAAGGCATTTTCTAATAATTCTACATATTTATCGAATCCATTTTTCTGGAAATCCACGGAAGAGGCAAAACACTTTTATATGAAATCCCTCCTCATGTTCCTCCATCAAAGTTTCCTGAATATTTAATTTTTTCTCTCTCTTCTTACATCGTGTCAATAATATTCGGAACCATCAGGGCCATCTAGATTGAGCTTCTTTCCATCGGTGAATATCACTGATTTTCATTCTTCTTTATGATTCGTGTACATTTTTGCGAATTCTAATCACTTTGTTTTAGGATTCGTTTTAACATTAGTTTGACTTTCTTTTTCATCCATAATACATTTTTTTTCGTTATGCAGAATTCTTTTAACATGTCTTGGAATGAAAGGGAGTTGTAGCGAACATGTTATTTTGTTTCAATATGGCATTCAATTTGTTGCTTTGCTCACAATCAACCTTTTTTGAAGCTACGTTATGATGTGTTTTCTTCCTGGTAGTTTTAATGTGTTGTATTTTTCCCTTTTTTTGACAAAATTATTAATAACACATAGCAAACATACAATCTCCTTTCCTATTTGTCTGTGTGATCTTTCTAAATGCATCAGTTTGAGCTTATTCTCTGTTAGACTGTGATCTTCCTTCCAGACATGTTGAGTTAGTTATGAAAGAAAACATATCGGCATATTACAATATATTTTTACTGATATTTCCAAATGCATTAATTAAACATCAATTTTACTGTAATTTTAATGATATATCAGGATTTTTTTTTAAGTGAACTATAAAATTATACCCGTTCAATATATACGTAAATTTTTGTGTAGCATATTTTTTTACATTTTCTTTGTATGGAAACTCCAAATTAACGTTGAATGATTTTTATTTAGATTAAAATAAAGTAAGAAATAATTAACGACAAATGCAATTATTTATATTACAGTTTTACAAGATTTTGAATGTGAACTTATAATTATATCCGCCACTGTATATAGAACTGTATAAAATAGGATAAATTTCATAACAGAATGTTATATTCCAAATATAACTTTGTAATATTCCAAATATTCACTTTGTAACATTTGATTACTCGTAATTTAAACTAAATCTTATTTAAAATATTATGAATACTTCTTTTCTCATAAAAAATGGTTAATTCAATTGTTTTGGAAGAAATGTAGTTATAATATTACATTTTCTTATTATAAAACGGATTTCAGTAAACAAATTCAATCACTATTTTATTAAAGCAATGTTTCAAATTGTATCTATGGATTCGATTAACTTGATAAATTGCAGGTATATTATTTTATTATAATCCGACTTGAATGAAATTTATTCCATAAAAATCAAAATAATGTTGAAAATCTAATCAGATTCCAGAGATAATCTGATTTTCCCATTTATGGTGAATGTCCTAATAAATAAAACATTCTGTTTAAAATTTGATGAAATCTTTAAAATATATATATATATATTTTTTTTTAAGTTTTATTTATTTATATATTTATCTATGTTATTTGTTAATTTGTTAATTTTTTTTTATTATTGTGTTCAATTTGATGTGAAATAAACATATTCAGCTTAATTGTGAATTTTTTGATTAAAAAAAATTAATGAAGTTAATTTAATTTTTTAACACATATATGATAAATTCTATTTCTGTGAATATTATTATCAAAGATGTTTCCCTAATCTTGAATTTTTTTAATTGTGTATTTAAATAAACTTCCAATATCAACAATTCATCGGATTTATGCTGTCTACTATATTACAAATTCAATTCTTCTAGTAACTTTTACGATAGCGCAGAGAAGCTTCTGATATGTACTTGTTATTATATTTAAGAATCGTAACGAATGAATTAGTACTTCGAACGCATCATATATATTCTTCTCAAATCTGTGATTTTAGAACATCACTTAACTGGCTCAATTAACAAAATATTATGCATAATTATGTCTCTTCTCTGAGGTCACAATGAAAGGATTCGAATCTTTAGGATATCAGTTTCTATCCCATGCTGTGGATACTTTCAAGAATATTTACATGTGTGTGATAAACAGGCTTTTTGTTTTATTTATTCATTTACTTTTTTTAGAAATTTTATGTGGTGATCACACATAATAAATAGATTCACAAAAGCGTAATTGTTGTACATATTAATTTGATTGCAGTTTCAATAAAAAGTATTGACCATTCAGTCAACAAAACCGATCAATATGAGAATCGCATTTTGACTGGCTAATCCTGTTTTAAAACGAGGGGAGAGAAGCGGATCCATTTTGTGGGGAATGAACAAAGATACTGTATTGTGATGTAATTTTACAGCGTCCTTCTGTACCTAAAAAGGTATTAATAAATTATTACAAAAACATTAAAAAGAAATCTAAATATAATTCAAGATAGAACTGTGGAAAAAATTACAGTTCAAAATAGGATAAATTTTAACAAACAAAATAACACATAAAAAAAAAAAATCTTGATCAATTACACTTATCACTATTACCTGACAGGTAAGTGAAAAAATGTAATAATATACCATAGTTACTGTCCTGAAGGATTTGTAAATTAGAAAGCAGATGAATTGGACTTTTCAGTAATCCAAAATTAGTTTTTTATTGTCACTGCTCTTGTCTTACTGTCTCTTTCGAGAGGCGTTTTATGTTCCTTAAAATTTACATAAAACGCATCTCGAAAGAGATTCCTAATATCTCAATTTATCTCTCCTAATATCTTCTAATAATTCTCGGAAGAAGATACCTAACATATCCATTTGTTTTGGAGCTTTATCTTCACCTGTCAGAAGTATTTCATCAATGTTAAAATCATAAATTGTATTAACTAGTTTTACAGCACTTGCATTCCTTAACTGAGAACATTCCTTAACAGTCTATAACAAAAGTGTCTGAACACTAGTAAAAATTCCTATGTAAAAAAGTACACTTCATACAGTTTTGTTAAATAAATCCTTGTCGAATCCTGCTCTTAGTCAGTGTAAGAACATGATTCAATAAGGATATATTTAACAAAACCGTAGGAAGTGCACTTTTTTTTACATAGGAATTTTTGCTAGTGTTCGGACACTTTTGTTACCGACTGTATGTGAGGTAAGAAGGAATGGTTCTGTCGTGTCATTATTTACATAAGTGAGGATCAAAATTTAATAATAGTGCATTCAATCTGAGCAAGCATAGTTTGCGATTCCTCAAAGGTAACTAATGCCGTTCCAAGAATTTTCTTAAAGATAATCTTTGCCATACGAACTCTCTTCTAATAACCCTCCCACCAAGAGGTTCTTTCTACAATATACTACTATGAAGTCCCTTTATCATCAAACTAGTTGTGTATTTCAGAGTTGTTAAGTTTCATGTAAAGCTTTTTTAGTTCATTTTCTGTATATGTAAATGTCATGGCATTGTCAGAGTTAACTACCTTGCAAATGCCTCTCCTTGAAAGAAAACATCTTAATGTCATCCAAATGCGTTCACTATTTAGACTGTTTAGACTGGAGACTATCTGTAAAAGAACTGCACGAGTGACTGCACACTTGAGTAATACTATATATGACCTTCAGATGTATGTTTTGTACAAGATGTTTGCAAAATCCATTTCAAAGAATTTAAAGAGTTAAACTTCACTAGTCTTTAATACAGGAATTTAAGCTGTTACATGCTCTCCCTGTTTGTCCTTAAATAATTTCATAGCACACATTTATTTACAAAAAGAACTTTATAGATTTCTTAAAAATAACCAGTCATAAAGACAACATAATTGTCCCATGCAAATTTCTACTGGCTGCTAATTCATTTAAAGCTACTGGAAATAATCCGTTTCATCTAGCGGGCAGAGATACAGTTGGAACATTGCGATGCTTTTTTGCCACAGAATCAACTATTAGAACGGCTCGAAACAATTGTTGCAACTTTTGCAATTTATGCTCTTTGCTTTGAATTTTTAACACTAATTTTTCGATGCATTTTAATGCATATGCTAAAAGGAAATATTAAATATTCTTTAAAATATTAACATATTTTTTTTCTATCAGATTAAAATTAATAAAAAAAGCAGACTAATTTTCATTCTATTAGTTGTCTTGAACATAAAATAATCTATGAATACTATTACGATAGTGCCTAGATTTATATCGTGTAACTTAATACATACAAATAGATTTACTTATCAGTTTAGATTACTTACAAAAAATAGTCTCTATTCTGATATATTCCAAAATATATTTTTATAGCTTAAAAATAAAATAAATAAATAAAAGCTACACACTAAATAACTTTCTGAATGTTAACGAAAATTAAAAAACTGACATAGAAAATTTTTGATTTAGGTAGCTTATGTGGATTATTTTATTTGATCTTCTTTTAATTAAATAATTCGTGTATTAAGAGATTAACCCTACATTAATAAAGATATTATTGAAAAGACCATTTCGTAAAAAAGCAGAGATCAAAATAATGAAATTTTCTTTTCGAGAATATTAAAAGATTTAATTATCGAAGAAAAAATTTGCTGTCTGAATAGCTGTTATTTTCAGTGATTAATGGATTGCATATTTAGAAAAAAGATTCTTCATTATTCATAAAAAGTTATTTATGTATAATTTGACTGTATTTTTCTTATATTCATTCTCAGAAATATATATATTTATATATATATAAATGAAATATTACCACTTTAAACTGAAATTTCTGATGAACATTAATCAAAAGAGTTATTAAGATAAAACACACATTTTATAAATTTAAAGCCATTAATTCTCCATTAAAAACAATAAACTTATTAAAGGTGAACTAACGGGAATAGATTTAAAAGAATATGATGATACAAATTAAAAATGAATTTCATAAATATTATATTTTTAAGCAATCTCTTCTGCAACTGAAATCGAATTGTAATTTTTTGAAAATTACATGGGAACACATTTATTGAACAAAAGAGTCCATTTAAAAAAATCGAACACTGGATCAGTGATTGTTAAACAGTGTTCTAGCTATAAAAGTTATGCTTTTAAAGGTGTAATTATTTTTTCTCGAAGAATTGAAACGACCTTTAATAAATGGCAATCTGTTTCAAATACGGGGTTTAGACATTTAATTTGAAGAAGAGATCTGGCTGAATAATTAAACGGGCAACTCAGCGAAGCTTATTAAAACACCTTATAGTGTATAAATAAAAATTTAGTGTGTTCATCTACATACATTTTTAAGTTAAATTATGATTTTTTAAAAGTTAATGTAATAATTTACTGAATACAAAGTGTCTCAAGAGTTTCAAATATAAACGTGGAAGCATGTTTAGGGGGTTTAATTAATTAAATTAATTATAGGAAATGTTGGGCAGAAATGACGCATAAGCTGTAGTGATACTGTACAATATCACTAGTTCAAAACGTTTTGGAGGCTGTTGTTAGATTTGGGAGGATTTTCTGTATTTTGAAGTATTCTGAACCTTTAAAGAGTTTTTAGGGAGTTCTACTGTTTTAAACGAATAACCTGAAGTACTTATTTTTATTTATTTATTTATTATTGTTTTTTTAGACATTCTATTTCTTTCAGTCATCGTTTTCATCGAAAATGCTTGAGTAAATACAGCTTTTTCTGGATGAATGATAGTGGTAACAACAAGGAAATAGTGAATTTAAGTTACTGAGTTACAGATTTATGCTTTTTTTTATAAAATGATAAATTATTTAAAAATAGATACAAATTATTTATGTTTTACAAAAGTACGTTCCTTTTCTCATAACTTTGTTTAGAAAAATGATGGTGAAAAGAGAATTATGTAAAAATGAGTTTCTTAAAAACCTATAACGGTCGTGAGCATGTTTTTATAATTGTGTGTCCCCTAAAAATCATATACATTAAATGTGCATAATTAGATATTTTAATGTTGTTTTTTTTAAGTATGAAAGATCATATAATAGTCATGAGGTTTAACTTTTAATGCATAGTGAAAAATCCATTGTTTTTATTATATTAAAAAGAATTTACAATGAAAACAACAATAGCATTTTTCTCCTCAGACGCACTCCCCACACGCTTAGAGGGTTAATGTTAAGTGGAATCCCAAACTAAATAGTAGATTTAATAATTTAAACTAAATGATGTCGACGGAGAAAGATAAATTAATAGTGAGTTCAGCTATTATCATAAAAGTCATAGGTTTGAATCCTGTCGGTAGTCAATTTTCGCTCTTGTGAAATTTGATTTGCATCCATACTTTGCTTTTAATGTTGCAAAAATAGAGAAAAAAAAGGATGCGTAAAGATCCATTCTGCAGCAAAATGCGGCGGAGAAGGACGATTTAAGAAACAGAAAATTTTTTATTTACCTATTTCATCAGCATCATCTCCCGCCACAACACAGCATTTTCTTACCCACATTTAAAAATTAGTTCTGTTAGTCCGCTTTATATCCTTTAGCATTAGTGAAAGATAATTTTGAGACATTCGGTATATAAGAAATATTCCATTTATGTTTTTCAGGAAATGTCTAGCATTTACACATTTATTATGAGAAAAGGCGTTGTTATTCGCTTAAAAATGAGTTAACATTTAAGTTTCTTACGCTATTTATTATTGGTTTGAAAATACATATTATGGCACTTAGTACTCACGTTCCATAACTTTTATTTTGTTAATAAATAAAACAACTAAGCACACTTTATTATAATTGTTAAAAATATTTCATTGCAATTTTGTAAGAATCTTTGATTTCCCCACACATAAATATTATTCAAAGCTGCTTGAGAAGATTCGTAATATTTCAATTTTTATTTAAAATTTCTCCAAACAGATATTGAAATTTTATTTGCTATTCTTAACACTTTACTACATAATTAACATCCCATTTTATTCCTTTTCTTCTGGCGATTAACGATGTTTAGAATAACTACATTGTGAAAAAAAAGAATACATAAGTTACTTCAATATACAAATTTCGGATACAAAATAGTAATAATAATTTTAAAAAAATTAAATGAATTAAAAATAGCAAATCACTGGCAAACTAATTAATTTCTAAAGATTAATGAAGCACAGATCCAATACAAGGAATAACTCTTTCATGACCAATAAATATAATGAAAGATTATGATTAAATGTCTGATAACATAAAAAATAATACGGTGTGTCACTCACACGAGTTTCTCTTACCCTGCATTTCAATACTATAAAGATAGATTGCAGATTAAGATGCAATATCAATAAGATAATAAAGGTCAATCTAGTTTTAAAATAGTCTAAAATAGGGTGAGGAGCAGTTTTGCTTGACATATAATTATATGCGTGGGTGGCTACCACCTCCCTCAAACTCCATTATGTTACAATGCCTAGATTTAATTAAAAAGGTAAATAAATAAAATTCAAGGCTCTTATTAATTTGTCTTGAAATTTACCAATCTAGATCAACTTTTCAAGTGGCGGCTTTGTTCCCAGATATTTTCTCTACTATGATAAAATTTCATTTACAATTTGTGCATTTCGGTGGAACGTGGTAGCCCGGTCGGCAGAATTCCGGGCTCGTAATTGAAAGACTATCGTGTACACTAATGGACTGTAGTGTAGACTGTCGTGTACGAAGATTGTCGTATACACTAATGGTCGATGGTGCACGTAAAATCCGTCGGGACCGCAATGTTCTCCATGTTCCCATCCAACTTCTAACTCTGGGGTTCACCGAGGCAAGGAAGTCATCCCCTCCATGGAGGATCAAACTTGTGATGACACGTCACCGGATCATCCTTAGAGGAGCATTCGAGACTTGCCATTTATCCATTGCGCAATAGTAGTCCCACGTTGAACCCAATCAACCAACCAATACACTTTCTGTATATGCTTTTCTTATATACTTGTTTCTCCAACTTTCTTGTTTTTTATAAACGCTCAATATACTTCCTATACAATAACTTCGATATAAAACTAAAATTCTGTTATGTGTAATAATGTGATTTTATTATATCCAGTAATGTTCAAAGAAGTAATATGATGGTGTTACGTTATTCCACATTTGATTTAATGATGAAATAAATTTATATCTCTTTTCTTTGCTTTACGAGATTAAAATTTTGTAGAAAATTGAAACAGTGTAATACATATGGATATTTCATTTGACAAATCCTTCTATTGCCTTTTAAATTTCTTATGTTATCTTAAATTTTGATTATTTTAAAATAAAATTAAATACCGGAATATCATCATATTATATATATTCTTTTAATAAAATGTAGAAAAACTGAAAATATAATTATATCAAAAAAAAGCTACGTGATTCCAGAAAAATTATAAGAATGCAGAAATGTATTGAATGAGATGTTATTTTATTCATTTCATTGCTCTAATTTAAACTAGTATGTTGCGTCCACCAAGAAACATTCTTCTATACTTTCTTGTAAGAATTTACACAGTACAAATTATTTAATAAAACTATTTTCCATGATAAATGCAGACGATTTCCATCACAGAGAAATATAACACTAAATGTCTAAAGAAAATCAATTTTATGCAGTCTAGAAAATACCTCAGCATTTTTTTTATTTTATTTATTTATCTATTTTAATTGAACAAATCGATAACTTTGTTTCAAATTATCACAGATCTTTATTCCTTTTGAATGATAACCATATCAGAAATTCGCACCCCAGGGAGAGGTACAGTCTGTAACAAAAGTGTCCGAACACTAGCAAAAATTCCTATGTAAAAAAAGTTCACTTCATACGGTTTTGTTAAATAAAAATCCTGTTCTTAGTCAGTGTAAGCACATGATTCGTTAAGGATTTATTTAAAAAAGCCGTATGAAGTGAGCTGTTTTTACATAGGAATTTTTTCTAGTGTTCGGACACTTTTGTTACCGACTGTACTTCTCTTCGAAGTGGGGAAGCTGTGCTCTTACATGCACACTTTTTTTCCCTAGAAAACTACTAGAGACTACTACAACTACCAGTAATTTATATTAATTTCTCAATCGTAAAAAATAACTATCATTATTTAAATTTATATAAAATTTTATCCTACAGATCCGGCAAAAATATATTTACACTTGAGCAGCAAAAAAAAAAAAAAAAAAAAAAAAAAAAAATACATGTCAGTTGCCGTTCCCGTTATAAAAATGTGTCCAACCCTAGTGATGACACGTGGCGTTAATCGGTCACTATTTTGTCATCTCATCTTTACATTTTATTGCCAAATACAAAATACAGCCGTTTAGGCATGGATCTCTGGCTACATCTGCCAGATGGCTACAATTGGCTACATCCAGAATGGTCTGTCATATCTCTGGCTACATCAATCACAAAGATTCCCTTCTCTAGCAGAGTCAAGGCATGAGATGTATCTTCCATTTTAAGCTTAAGTTGACCCATTGTGAGGAGTTTGAATTTTGATGTAGTTTATCAAACTTTTAACAAATGAACTGTAAATCAAATCAACTGTTTATCAAACTTTTAACAAATGAATACTGTGTCGCAGGAGCAAAGAGCATGCAGCCTAAAAGTCCACGAGGTGAAATGAGTGTTGAAAGGATAGGGAAAGGTCATCTGTGATCGACTAACATGACGTGTTATCTCTGGAGTTCAATACATTTTTATGGCGGGAACGGCAACTGACATGTAAAGTATTTTTGTGCCGCTCAAGTGTAAAGATTTTCCCCCCAAAATGCAATCAACAATGTCAGTCAATCTTCTTATGTTAAGATCCAGCAAAATAATAAGTTTCGCAGTATTACGTTCACTGGTTCGGGAAATAGACCGTGGAAAATTTTATGATACACACACACACACACACACACACACACACAGACAGTAATTTTCTAAAAAAGATCAAATCTCGTTTAGAACATCTCAAAATGTGTCAATCGGTCAAAAACTGGGGATCGAAAATATTTATAAATCCGATACTTTCTTCTTATATATAAAAAAGTAAGTAAAATATATAATTCCCGAAAGTAAATTATATTTTATTATAATAATAATGATTTCATATTTATCTTCGATTTAATTAAAGTAAAAATTTCAGAAACAATTAAAAATTTTAATACCATGTATACTTCTAAAGATTTATTTTATACCGCATATTCTCTTGTTTAATTAATTAATGACTCATTTTTTTGTTACATTTTTAATTAAAACTTCATGTTTCTTGATAAATTATTACCTTAGAGATGATTAATCATCAAAGTTTTTCATTAAGTTCTAGCCATAAATATTTATAAAGATTTAAATTTGAAATTATTAAATTTCTATATTTTTATATTTAAAAAAATATATTACATAATGAATAGGTAATTATTATATATATATTTATATATATATATATATATATATATATATATATATATATGAAAAGTAAAACTGAAATTTTACAGAAAGAAAGGATTGAAATATTATATTACTCAAGTTTATTTGATTATTTAGGTTTTCAATTAAATGTTTAATAACTATTTTATTTATTTGTATAGATTGGAATTTGATTGTTACAAAACATATATTTTATCGATTTCCAAGCAATATCCAACATAAATCATTCATACATAAATTATTTCGATTTTTATTTGTGTTGCTTTAATTACATTCTTTTGTCCATATATATTATAAGAAAGTATATTGTTTTCGGGTAAAATTTTCGAAATTGTGTTTTTCAAAACTGATAAGGGCCGCGGTAGCCCAGTCGGTAGAAAGCCGGCCTCGTAATTGTAAGATTGCGGGTTCGGTACTCGAGCCGGCCAGAGACCAACGTGTATACTAATGGTGGCTGGTGCACGTAAAATCTGTCGTGGCCGCAATGTCCTCCATGTTCCCATCAAAAATTATACCTCTGGGGGTCACCGAAGCGGGAGAGTCATCCCTTTCTTGGATGATCAAAATTGTGATGGCAAGTCTCCGGACCACCTCTAGGGGTATGTCCCAGACCGTCGCCAATTATCCATCTGCGCAGCACTAGTGCGACGTAAAACCCAACCATTCTTTCAAGACTGATAATTTACAATAAGTGGTGTGGGTGAAAGTTGTCAGAAAAATTTGGTATAAATTTTAAAACCCTAAATTCTCTATAAACGTAGATACTATATACAAAAGGGTGGTTGAGGACGGTACACAGAATTATTTGTCAAGTAATACTATTACTAAACCTAGTTTGAAATCTTTTTAACGTAATTTTATATACTGTACAGTTTATCTCACCCCTTAATGTGCAGTCTGTATTCATAGTAATGAAATGCTGGGAAGAGAAAGTCGCACTTGTGCTATATCACCACACTGTTAAAAATGGTTTCTTAAAAATGAGCTAAATAGTCTCAAAATAACTCAGAAACATTATATACTTAAGTTTTAAAACCCATGTACTCAATTCTGAGTATACTGACATACTCAAAAATGGGATTGACCATTAAGAATCCCAGTATCCCCATTTTTGAGCACGTCAATACACTCAAAATGAGTACATGGGTTTTCAAATTTAAGTATATATTGTTTCGGAGCTATTTCGAGACAATTTAGCTCATTTTTAAGAAAGAATTTTTAACAGTGCAGATTATTTTATTTTTAATGTTTACATTAACAAACATTAAGGGTTTTGTATTTACATAAACACACACACACACACACACATATATATATATATATAGATATATAGATATATATAATAACAATGATTGCAGAATACAATAAAACGGATGATCAAATGTGATCATATTCGCAAAAGCAAATTTATATGGGAGAGGGGGGGGAGGGTTAAGTGAGTTACTATATAATAATTACATATTGTTAAAAAAAGTGATTAAACTGATTTACAATTTTAAATTAATCTTTTGTACAATAATGTATGCATGTTTATCAATAAAATAATCTAAACAACTTTTAGAAAACTGTTTTTGCCCGGTAATTTCTCATAGAAAACATTGTATAATTCATAGATATTTTATTTATGATGTGTTATATCTTAATGATCTTTTTAAAAAAAATCTGTAAAGCTATATTTTTTTGTGAAAATATAAATGATTATTTACTTTATTAAAATTATTTTTTTTAACTTTAACTAATAATCAAACTTTTAGCAATATAGACTTATGTACTTTTGTAAAATACTGTTTTATTGTTAAAAAATTTTCAACTAACTGCATATCATTGTCCAAGAATCTATATCAATATAGGAAATGATTGCTATTCATTTACACAATGTAAAAAGTATATTCAGATATTTTATTAAAAAACGTAAAATATTTTTCTTATATTACAAAATTAATAATATTTTTTAAATAAAAATAGAGCTATACTTAATAAAATTATGTAAATTAGAGATTTCACGAAAAATATTAACTCCAAGTATTTAATATAATAAATAAACTACGAAAATATTTGAAAAAATGAAAATTTTATTGAATTCTTTTGGAACAGTTATTCACCAAAGTATATATTTGAAAAAGTATATTGTTAAAAAAAAAAAAAAAAGGTTATTTGCAGAAAAATCTGCAAATACCCGTATGCAAAATTTATGTTGGCGAAATTTTCTGTAATAGAACAATATAAAATATATTCGTATAGGACATATTTTTTTTTTCAGCACACTGTAAAAACCTCGCATTAAGAGAAACTGTATTCAGTCCTACCAACCAGAAACGAACAAGAGTAAAATTAACAATAGGCACAAACATTTCGCATAAACATGTATTACGGGAATTGATGAATGGAAAATGGCATGGAATAGCCTAAAAAATAACACATTAAACCTACACAACAATTTACGTAACAAATTAGGATAGTATGTATGAGAATGGGAAGAGGTGCAATCAAATGGGATGGCATTTCATTCACCGACTTAAAGTTACCGTCAGCAAAATTAATTTTCATAAAGAGCAAAGTTTATTAGCAAACTTCCTTTAACTCGCAGATATTACTTAATATCTGAGAATTATCTTAATAATCCTATAAAACTAAAATAGTGCAAGCTGTTTTACTAAATGTAGCTTTTATACTAAATGAAGACTAACAAGTTAATAAAAAACTTTATATTTTTCAGTGACTAAATTAATGACTAAATTTTTATGAAATATCTAAGCATAAGATTTGAAGACTAAAGTTTTCTGCAAAACATAAAATTGATTCTCAAATTTACCACTATTTAATTAAAATGAATACATTTAATACGATTTACAAAAAAAAAAAAAAAAAAACACTGAACGAAAAATCTTCATCTGTAAATAATTCTTAAATATTATTTATTCCATAATTTAAAAAAAAAAAAAAAAAAAAAAAATCATATTAAAAATGAAGCTTTATTCTTCAAATATATGGTCACATCTAGAACATTAGTTGCGGTTGCAG
The DNA here is from genome assembly GCA_963930645.1 of Salticus scenicus. NCBI lineage: Eukaryota > Metazoa > Arthropoda > Arachnida > Araneae > Salticidae > Salticus > Salticus scenicus. Next base: position 149,078,432 of record OZ005655.1, on the reverse strand, counting down.
GCTAGTTTTTAGCTGAATAAATGACATGCAGGCTTTATTGACATGCTGTCATTTCTTTTCTTTCTTGTCCACACCAGCATGTCAGTGAAGAATGATTTTAGAAGGCTTCAAAAACACATCTATGCAAAATCGAGGGAAATTAATAATGAAAATAAACGAAAAATAAAGTATTTATGCAATACAATTTTCAAGCAATAAAATATATTCTTAACTTTAATGGTATAAAATGAACTTGTGAAAATTTGTTTTTGTTTATCTATCATTCTTTTGAAAATTTAAATATTTTGCTGTCTTCTTCAGATTCTATCTCTTTAAAGTTTAAATTTCAAAGCTGAAACATAAATAATATTTGTTTATTGCAGTTTTGTTTATTTTCATCTGCAAATATGAAGAGTTCCTTCTGAAAACATTTAATGATATATTTTAAATAATATATTTTTAAAAGAGGATGGGATCTATTTATTTCCTTTGAAAATGCGTGATGTGTTTTGCGATAAGATGTTTTCACTATTTATGTTAATTTACAAGAAAGAAATGTATCTGTATTTTCCATCCCCCGATATTTTTAAAGCAATTAAATAAACTAGATACATTACCCTTAAAACCTTTAAGTAGGTTGTTATTTCGAACAGTAAAAATGGCTACTAGAAAAAATTCAAAATTTTATGCAGTGTAACTTTTCTTTCAGAATTAAAAAAATGAGAAGAGAGGGTAGTTTTATTATAATTATAAATATCAATCACTGTATTTATCGTAATTCCCTTTTCAACTTTTGTCACATAATTTGCGAATTTTTATCTCTACTGTAAGTATTAAAGTGTTCACTTGTTATACATATTACGTCCGACTGAAAGAAGTTCGATTATTATTATTATTATTATTATTATTTTAACCGTTTATTTTTACAGGAATGCTGCAACCAGTGTTGCTATCTCGTCGGGACTTTTTTATTTGATAATCAACACTAATGTTTGAAGAATAATGTTTAATATATATGATAGCATTTTAGAAAGCCATTCAATTAAATAAGCATTACAATACAAATTAGTGATGGTTATTAAATAAGAAAATCTTACAAGTTGTTAACGCCATGCTAAAAGCAGATGAAACTTGAATCTAGTAATTTTCCAAAAAACATTTTTTGACTTATTTGTCTCTTTGCTGTCTACACGAGTGTTTTTTTTTTTTTTTTTACTCAGAATCATGATCGCTTTAAATAACGTTTTTAATTTTGTGTTTAAAGAATGTTCGTTTCTAATAATTTATTTCAACAAATCCTTAGAATTTTTTCGTTTATTTTATTATGCTTTTCACAGTTTATTTGAAACAAGATTTGGTATAATAATAGTAATAATCCTGTGTGAAAATGATGAACAATTCTTTACAAGGAACGGAAATGGTTAAACAAAAGATAATAATTACATTTAAGTTTCATCAAAGGTAAATTTTAAAGGAATTTGTAATTGATTTTTTAACTATTTAAAAACATGAAATTTAATATTTAAACCCCTTAATTTGTCACAAATGTTATATATATATATATACTTTTATATATATATATTGTTCAGAATTCTAATAACTCTGAATTTTGACAATAGATGGCAGCACTATGCAATTTTATGACTCTTTAGAATATAAAACATTGATTACATTCATTCTTTTTATTGATATTTTAATGTGTTTTAAACGCTAAATTAATTCTTTTTTCTTTTATTATTATTTCTTTTATTCATGTTTTCAATTAATTGTTAGTTATACTTTAAATAATTCTTTTTTCAATTTGCTGTGAACTTGTTATGTTTCTGCAGACCTATTCGAGTTTGTTCTTTTGTTGTGATTCTAGCGGTAAGCTGGAAAAATTCATTCTAACGTATGAGCTGAAATAAAGTCAATAATTCACGTTTATATTCTGTTTTATGTATTTATTCAAGCTTTTATTCATTGTTTCTTAAATATGATGTTATTAATTCAATTGAAAGGAAGGTGAGTCCTTCAAATTCATTTTAAACTGATTTATGATTTAATATAATTTAAACCAGCGATTTTTAAAAACCATACAGTCCACAATTCTATTCAAAATCCCTCCATATTTTTGGCCGTCTAGAGCCGTAGATATATTAAATTATGAAATCTTTTATTAAAAATTAATATTTTACAAACTTGAAAAAAAAAATTGTTCTAATGGCTTCGAAAATTGAAAAACTAAAAGCAAAAAGAACTATTATTCGGTCGTCAGTGACTAAATTTGAGAACAAAGCTATAAAAGTTTTGGAAGCGGATCCTTTAGACATTCAAGAAATAAAAATTTTGAAAGGTCATTTGCTTGAAAAGCAAACTCAATTAGAACAAATTAACAATGAAGTTGAGGAAGTTATTTCTGATTTAGATAAATTAAAAAAGGAAATTGAAGATAACGAAAAATGGACAGAGAAACTTACTCGTATAAAATATCACATAGAGTCAAGATTAGAACTTTCTTGTTTTCAGAACACTAAAGTTGTAACACAGGTTAATGAAAATTCTTGTTCTGTTTCGAAGCAACTTATTCACCTTCCAAAATTTGATTTGCCTCATTTCTCTGGCAATTTGGAAGACTGGTTAAGTTTCAAGCAAATATTCCTAACCACTATTCATGAGAACACTCAGCTTTCCGATTTGCAAAAATTACAGTATTTAAAAAGCGTCTGTTATTGGATCTGGCAATAAGTTAATAAAAGGCTTTCCAATAACTGAAGCAAGTTATAAGGAAGCTTGGGCAACACTAATTTCTAGATTCGATAATAAAAAAATCTAGCTTATGCCCAGTTAAACAAATTCTTTAATTCGAAATCTTTGAAACCAAATTGTCGGAAATCTATGCTAGATTTATTAGATAGCTGTAATGAAGCAATACGTAACTTGAAATGTTTAGGATTTGAATTTAATTTATTTGTGGATTTAATTCTTGTTTATAATTTGCAAACAAAATTGGATGATAATTTAAAGAAGCAATGGGACTTATCTTTAGATAGTGATTCTTTTCCCACCTATCATGCATTTATTTTGTTTCTTGAAAAACAAGCGAGAAGCTTGCAAGATATTGCTGATAGTACTTATTCTAAATCTAAAAGTAAACAAAAAGTAGTATTTAAAAAATCTATTTCTAATGCTGTAATATCTAATTCAGATATAAAATCCAATAATTCTATCTGTTCAGAATGCTCGGAATCTCATGCACTTTTCAAGTGCCCACACTTTCTTAAAAATTCTGTTGAAGATAGATGGAATATTGTGAAGGGTAAAAAACTATGCATAAATTGTTTACGTGGTAATCATTTCGTTAATAAATGTTTGATTTCGACAAAATGTCGACAGTGTAATGCTAAGCATCATACACTTCTCCATTTCGAGAAAAATAAAGTTAATTCTTCACATGTTATTGAAAATACTAATCTCAACATTGAAAGTCCATCCTTTGTCAACACTAGTTGTTTAACCAGTACCCAAGAGAGTTGTCAAACTTTGATATCGACAGCTATGGTTCTTGTAAAATCAAATACTGGAAGGTTTGTGCCATGTAGAGTCATGGTGGATTCAGGAAGTCAAAAACCATTAATTTCCAGCTCAAGTCTTATTATAGTAATGAAATCTTTGATGTGAATGCTTTAATAGTAAATAATGTTACGGTAAATCTTCCTAATTTTGTTGTTCGAAAATCTTCATGGCCTCATTTGGAAGGTCTATCTTTAGCAGAACCTAAATTTTATGTTTCGAGTCCAGTTGAAATTTTGCTTGGTGCAGATTTATTTCCCTTAATAATTTTAGGGCAATCTATTCTGGGTCCTAAAGGTACTCCATGTGCTTTAAATTCCAAATTGGGATGGTTACTCTCGGGTGTCATACATGCAAACAATTTTCAGCATTCTAAAACTGTCCTTAGTTGCCATGCTACAGTTCAGTTAACTTATGATTTTCAGAAATTTTGGGAAATTGAGTCCCTTCCTGATGCAACACCAATTCACAGTTCTGAAGAAAAATACACTAAAACTGTTAGACGAATTCAGTCTGGAAGGTACATGGTGGATCTTCCCTTTAAAGAAGCTCCAAATTTAGGTGACTCACAATCAAATGCTTTAAAACGGTTTTATTTGTTAGAATCCAAACTTAATAAAAATCATGAGCTTAAGGAGCAATACCATGGCTTTATGCAAGAATATATTGACTTACATCATATGGAACCAGTCCCAAATTCTGAAATTGATTCTAAAGATTATTTTTACATGCCGCATCATGGGGTTGTGAAAGAAGATAATACAACTACTAAATTCTAAATTGAGGGTGGTATTTGATGCCTCGGCTAAAGGAACATCAGGCCACTCTTTAAACGACTTTCTTGAAACAGGTCCAAAGTTGCAACCAGATTTGTTTAAACTTCTTCTTAAGTTTAGAACATATTCAATAGCCTTAACCGGAGGCATCGCCAAAATGTACAGACAGATATTGGTAAACCCCAAACAAGTTGACTTTCAGCGAGTCTTTTGGCGATTTCAGCCACATGAATCTATTGCGAGTTTCAGATTGTTGACTGTAACATATGGCACAGCCTGTGCCCCATTCCTGGCTATAAGGACATTGCACGAACTAGCCAAAGATTCTGAATTTCCTATTGTTGCGCAGTCAATTTTCGAGAACTTTTATGTGGATGATTATCTTGGTGGGTCGCATTCAATTGATGCAGCAAAACAATTGGTCAAATACCTAAATCACCTTTTGAATCAAGGAGGCTTTACACTTAGAAAATGGGCTTCCAATGTACCCGCAGTCATTGAAAATCTACCAGAAGATCTTAAATCCACTAGGCAAAATGTAAAATTTTCCGAAGATTCCTCCCAAAAAATCTTAGGCCTAGTTTGAAATTCGGCAGAAGACTTATTGAAAATTCATTTGAATGGTGTCAAATCGGTGCGTACCAAGCGGGAATTGCTATCGATGATAGCTCAAATCTTTGATCCTTTTGGGATTCTAGCTCCAACCACGATCATGTTAAAAATCATGATGCAAGAGCTTTGGAAAGATAAGTGTGCTTGGGATGATCAAATCCCAGATTCAATTTTGAAAACTTGGCAAGAATTTGATTCTCAAATTGAACTCTTAAAGTCCATTGGCATACCAAGATATCTGAACTGTGAAACATCTCCAGAGAACCACATAGAGATCCATGGTTTTTGTGATGGATCTGGCAAGGCCTACGCTGCAGTGGTATACCTTCGGACACTATCTTCTATCGGTGAGATTTCAGTTAACTTTGTCGCTGCAAAAACTAGAGTTAATCCTTTAAAACATGTCACGCTTCCCAGAATTGAGTTATGTGCTGCATTCTTGCTTGCACAATTAAGTTCCACAATATTAGAATCTTTAACCTTTAATGTAAATAAAATTAATTTGTGGTCCGATTCACAAATTGCTTTAAATTGGATTGAATCTCCTCCAACCAAAGGAAATCAGTTCGTAACAAATGGAGCAAACAAAATCAAATCACTTGTCCCACAAGCAGTGTGGATTTATGTTGAGAGGACTTATGTTGGACTTATGCAATATCATAAAAAACACTTTCATGCTGGTGCACAACTGATTCTTTCCCTAATTAGACAAAAGTATTGGATACTAAATGGTCGCTCTTACATTCGTCGAATTCTAAATGAATGTATTTTGTGCAAACGTTTGAAGAAACAAACTTGCCAACAAATTATGGGTGAGTTGCCAGTCGAACGTATAACTCCAACTCGACCTTTTTCAAAGGTGGGATTAGATTTTGCTGGCCCACTCATCACTAAACCAAATGTGCCTAGATCTAAAGTTAAATTGAAGTCATATATTTGTGTTTTTGTCTGCATGTGCACAAAAGCGGTGCACCTAGAAGCTGTTTCAGATTTATCTTCATCAGCTTTCTTAGCATCCCTAACACGATTTGTTTCTAGAAGAGGGCTGCCATCAGACATATTCAGTGACAACGGGAAAAATTTCAGAGGAGTTGCTAACTATCTTAAGCAACTATTTCGAATCATTAGTTCTGAAAATGTTCAAAATTTTGCTACCAGCAACTTCATCAATTGGCATTTTATCCCACCATATTCCCCCCATTTCGGTGGACTATGGGAAGCTGCTGTTAAATTGACGAAAAGTCATCTAATTAAAGCTTGTAAGGCTACCATTCTAAATTTTGAAGAGCTTACTACTCTTTTATGTCAAATAGAAGCCCGCTTAAATTCCAGACCAATTACGCCACTTTCTTCAGATCCATCCGATGTTAGAGCCCTCACTCCCGGACATTTCCTGATAGGAGTTCCACTCCTTGAGATTCCTGAAAGTGGAAATTCACCAAATCTCACTTTATCTTCTCGTTGGACTCTAATCCAGCGAATGAAGCAAGACTTCTGGAAGCGATGGTCTAGAGACTATCTACATCACCTGCAGAATCGACCTAAATGGTTCACTCCACGAACTGATCTTCAAATTGGGGACTTGGTTGCTATTCATGATCCACAATCTATTCCTCTCCAGTGGCAGCTGGGTAGAATTATTCGTACCTATCATGGATCTGATAATAGAGTTCGTGTGGTCAGCATTTGGACTCAGAGTGGTGAAGTTCAACGCCCTATTGCTAAAGTGACACTCCTTCTCCCGGTGGGGGAGAATGTTCAGAATTCTAATAACTCTGAATTTTGACAATAGATGGCAGCACTATGCAATTTTATGACTCTTTAGAATATAAAACATTGATTAAATTCATTCTTTTTATTGATATTTTAATGTGTTTTAAACGCTAAATTAATTCTTTTTTCTTTTATTATTATTTATTTTATTCATGTTTTCAATTAATTGTTAGTTATACTTTAAATAATTCTTTTTTCAATTTGCTGTGAACTTGTTATGTTTCTGCAGACCTATTCGAGTTTGTTCTTTTGTTGTGATTCTAGCGGTAAGCTGGAAAAATTCATTCTAACGTATGAGCTGTAATAAAGTCAATAATTCACGTTTATATTCTATTTTGTGTATTTATTCAAGCTTTTATTCATTGTTACTTAAACATGATGTTATTAATTCAATTGAATGGAAGGTGAGTCCTTCAAATTCATTTTAAACTGATTTATGATTTAATATAATTTAAACCAGCGATTTTTAAAACCATACAGTCCACAATTCTATTCAAAATCCCTCCATATATATACTTGTATACATTTAAATTACCATGATTCGTTAAATTTATACCTTTCGGAATTTAATATTGTTATGGCAGTTAGTGATTAAGTTGCATTAACTAATGACAATTATATGTTCACGTTAGTAATAATCACGGTTTTTTTAATTTCATTCAGCGTAGAAAATTCTTTCTAATAAAAATATATAAAAATCTTAAGTAAGTCCTAAAAAATAATATTTATTGCACATAAAAGCACAAGGGATGTTTTTTAAACAAGGAGAAATTTCAACATTTCTACTAAAATTACATCAGAAGCTTTCAGTTGTCTTTCAAAAAATATTAAATATTCCAAAATATCTAGCGGCTCGACGCAGATATGAAATAAAACGTTCAATAAGTTCAATGTAAATAGAAATTGTCATACGCACATTTGCACAAATTTAAATTTTTATTGGGTATATATAATTCTATGGCACCTTGTAGTATCATTCAGAACGAAAAGATGAAATATTTGTTTGTTTCTTCATTTTTTATTATTTTTTTTTTACTATATAGAAAACTTTTTTGTTTGTTTACAGCAGAGTTTTGTGATTAAAGAGGATAATCCATATTGTTAAAAAATTGTGGTAGAAGCATCGGAAATATTTCTGTTACGATAGATATTACATTCATTATAAACTGCAAAAAATTTCTGTAAATTTACTAAAATATTTATACAGAGTCTCAATAAATTTACAATAATTCCTAGTTAAAATTAGATATTCGAGATTCTAAAACTTTATTGTGTATTTTATCAGTTTTTATTATTTAATTTTTCAATTAGAAATGAAAATGTATGTTATTACTTTTAAAAAGGCATTCAAAGTCACCAATAGATTTTCGTCAATAAATAGTTAAATTAATATTAGTTATTAAAATACATATATAACGAAGTTTTTCAAACATCTCCGTCTATTTTTCACTGTAATTTTATGTAACACTGAAGGCAAATGAATACCAGTAGTTATCAGATAAAATTTTTAATAGTGTAGATTTATACTGTTTCATAACAATCGAAGTTGAATCTTTCACGCAAAAATAAAATGTGTCTGTTATAAGATAAAACTAGAAGAGATTTCGCACATAGGGGATCGTCGGGAAAGAGTAAAGTGGCTGTACAACATCAATAGTGAAGTGTCCACTTGAATATGTTGATTGCTTCAACAGTTTAACATATAAATTGGTTCTTTTATTTTGTTTTATAAAATAAATGCTTGAATTTTCAAAACTTTTCCTAGGAATTTCAATACAATAGTAGTAGTACAAAATATTTTTAATTTAAACAATTTTTCATAAGCTATTAACATAGACTAACAGTACGAGCACCATGATTTTTTCTAAAAGCGAATAATTATTTAATAAAAGACTGCGCAATCTCTCCTACAAAAATGGGTGAGTTTGCGGTTTTGCTATTTAGGAGAGATTCCGCATTGATTTTTATAAAATTCGATATTAATAGATTTTTTTCAGCTTCTTGGTAATAACAAGACAATGAGGATGAGTTCGTTGAATGTCTGTAACTGTACCTAGAAATAACTTCGACAAGTGACTGGACTAATTCAACCCATTCGAGAAGGCGCGTTTTTTAGGAGACTGTCCTCAGAATCTGAAATTAAACATTATTCAGAAGTGGCACGATCGACAAAAGCAACACCTGTGGTGGGATTTACCTCTCGAATGCTAACGATAGTCTATGAGAAATTTTTCGCAAAATGATTAAATTCCATTGTATATCTGTTTAGTTTTGCAATATCTTCATGTATGATGCTCAAGTTTTGTGCAACTGTCGGATGCTTAAATATAAGCGATAAAACTAAATGCAAGCAAAATATATCAGCCTACACAAACTTCCTTTTAAGGACTGTAATCGTCTAAATTTAAATAAAATAAAATAAAATAAATTGACGCAAAAGGGGGGAATTTTAAATGTGAAACGAGAAGATTTCTAACCAAGTGAAATTGAGGTTTTGCGTTTTGAACATTTTTGTGCGGAATATTTTGAGGGAAAATAAATAAATAATTAAATAAGTAGTTAACGGTGGGCGGATACTAAGCTTAATGGGCGGGATTAGCCATATATCATTGTGCACACGGTGTGCTACTTGTTATATATTTATTTCTATTTTATTTACTTATTTTATTTATTTAGTTAGTTAGTTTTTGGCTCGGAAATGCATCAAACAGGTTCACTTGTGGTAAGTGTTTGCCCGATAACTCAACCCTGTACGATAATAACTGCAACGATTGTGGAAAACGAGCGATTAGGCCAGCAAACATGAAAACATTCAAGCCGAAAAGAAAATGTACTAATTTTAAGTTAAACGTTTTATCTAGTAACTTATTTTTTTTTTTCTATCTTTATCTGGTTTTGTTCTTTTTTCTGTTTCTTTAATACTTTTTCTTTAAATAAATTTTGTATTTTTATTTTTTTATTATTTTATTATTTTTTTATTTTTCTGATTTTTTAGTTATTGGTTTGAAATATGCACTTAAAATACTAAAATATTTGTTTACAAATACCTTATAACAATGCCATATCAGTGCAATTATTTTTAACAATGCAATTGTAGTTATAATTAAGCGCAATCTCTCCTACCCATGTGTGGTGTTGAAAAACCACACCCAGATCCATAGTTGATTGGCCGTGACAAACTGCTTAAAAATGCTGAAGGAAAAGCACTATGCAGGCAAAGCAAAACAAAAATTACTTGAACAGGTCTTTTATTAATAGCATGATGATAAATGTAATTTTAATAAATCAGCTACATCTTGTCAATTATTGAGAAAAAGAACAAAATTCCATACAGTAAATGGTACGGGAGGAGAGGAGGAGGTCGTCAAAATTACTTCCTTCTTAAGCGAAGACTATTGGAGCTCTCTGCCAGTCTCAGAGTAAAAAAGTGCTAACTGAAAAAGTTGGCATCGTTAAACTTCAGCCAAAAGAATGCCAAGCTATTTCGTTGTCTTTACAATATTTTAATACAAAATTTTTGTCTAAATTGTCGTTACTAAAATCAGATCAACTTGGCATTAAAAAACTGCCCAGGTGTCAATCAAAGCAACGGACAAAAACGGTTTTCACAGGCGCGCCATGGAGACGGGATACATCCATTAAAATTCTATTTTTAGAACAATAATGATCTGCTCGAAAAGTAATAATAGCTTTTAATGTAAACACAAGCATAATAAATACTAACTGAAATGACTATTTTTGTTTTATTAATACATACATATGCTAGAAATAAGCTGGTAACGAATTTTGAAATACATTCTCAAAATAAATAATTATTGCTAAAATGATTTAATTCTTTCGGGGAAGAAGTATAAACAAAATTACTTTTCAAAAACCCCGATATAAATATTGCTATATTTTATTCAGAGAATAATGTACTTATAACTATTGAAAGACAAAGAAACGCTATTTAATGAAATATTTTTGATTTGAAAAGAAAACGGGAAATTCTATATAATTAATTACTTGCATTATATAAATTTAAAAAGATTTTTTTTATTAATCTATATTAATCTCTCTTTTTTGTTATTTATAAAATTTGAATAAATAAATAAAATTTTAAGGGACATATGTGTGAACACTCACACACCTTGTGCGCAGTCACTCCTACCCTATAAGGAGAGATTGCGCAAAAAAGCTGTCTTAGTTTTATTACAGTTGCTATTTTGAATTACAACACAGCAAATAAATAGTAATAGAAATGCATAGAAGGTTCAATTCAAAGTTATGCACCAGTAGTTCAGAAAAAAAATAATAATATTTGGATTTTTTAGAATTGTGCGTAAAATCTCCTAACTTTACCTTAAATCTACCTCGAATTTTCGGAAAATATTTTTTAATCCATTGGGGGATTTTCTTTCGTTTTGGAAAAGTGTAGTCGCTTCTCGGTCATTTCTTTTTGCACTTTAAATCTGGTTAGATCAGCGCCTTAGGCTTGAAGTAAATATTGAATAGCTACAAATATCCATGTCTAAATAGGGAATCGAACCCGGTATCTGGTAACTGAAAGTTAAAACTCTAACTGTTCGACTATCAGTTGGATGTGGACCTTCTTGATAATTTTGGATAAATATTTAACATTTTCAGAAATAATCACCTGTACTTATTTTTATTATTATTATTTTTATTATTAATTTTTTTTTATTTACATCCATACGGCACGGATGGTATCATTTCTATATATTTTCATGCTTTTTTAGTTTGTCAGCACTATTTTTAAAAACAAATTTTTATTGAAAGTTTAATGCGCTAATAGTGTTTTAAAAATAACGTTATGAAGTAGTGATGATTAATTAATAAAATGCACTAAAATACATAGAAGGCAACAATCCCTAATAAGATAACAATTATAAGAATGAAAGAGGCTTATAAAATCGACAGATTTCACGAAGAGTATGTAAACACTCTTTCTAAAGAGTGACAATACTTGTATAAAAAAAAAAAAAAAAAAAAAAAAAAAATCATAAAACAGAGTAAAATAAATCTTATTTAATTTCAAAGAAAAGGTTTTTGTAATATATTATCTATATAAGTTAAAAACGTATATATAAAAGTAAAAAATATATAATAATAAAAATAAAAATAAAAACTGTTCAAATGCGAATAAAAAAAAAAAAAAAAAATCTCTATCGGTAACAGATAATGCACTTGCTCAATACTTCATTTCACTGAGATTGGGTATGTTTTCTGGCACAGTGGGTAAAAAAAGTATTCGAAAAGACTTAAGGCTAAAAAATGTTTCAAACCGAAATTATTTTTTTTTTTTTTTTTTTTGCAGGAGAATACACAGACGAAAAAAATAATTGTATAGAAATTATATGAACTAAAGCAATATACTTATAAATTGAATTTTCTATCATTATATTTAAGTATTAAGATTTAAGTGACTATAATAAAAAATATCTTTTTCCCATGGTTCATCCATTAAAAATTAGCATAAGATATTTTAATATACATAAAATTTTACATGTTAAATGCAGTATTTCGTTATAATGCTAATTTAAAAGTAATAAAAAAATTCTCAGTAAAAGCTAACGTCAATCCCTTCTATCTGCGGTCCATTTAAGACTTAGCTTTTGAACAAAATATTTTAGGCTTAAATGGAAAGATAAAAATAAATACAAAATTTTATATAATAAGTAAGTAAATAAATGAATAATGTGTAAGTATTTAAATGGAAAATCTACATTTTTAATGAACATTCTCATTTTTCATATCCAAATTGTAAAAGCCATAAATTTGTATTAAAGCAATTTTTCAACAAACGCAAAGTTACTACGGAAAATTCCTTTTTTAAGATTTTTATTTTATGAAACATCCCCAGTCTTTTCATTACCGACATCTAACTAATTAGATGTGGATATTCTGTTTTTAACAGTTTACTTTTTAGAAACATTTAGGCTACAGAAATAGCCAAGAATCAAGGTTTATACAAAAAAACCTCACATAAAATTGAAAAAACAAAATCCTTTTTGCAAAGTGAGAACACCGTTTCATTCAAAAAAATTCAAACATATTTAGCTTTTTAGCTTTAATATAAGATTTGTGTTAGTGTTGTCAACTTTTAAGTAATTTAATATCCAATATTCCTCCCGAATTTTTAATTGTAACGTTGTCTAATTATGTGCTTGCAAAATCGACTATCATATACAGGGAGATTATAATTAAAGTTACGATTTCAAAACGCTATAATTTCAAAACTACCCATCAGAGCGATTCGATATTTTACCAGAACAATCATGAGTCAATTAAATATTGTCTGGCACAAAAGAAAACAAAAGTTCCAAAATGTGCCGTTAATTACCCGTAAAGTATTTGTTTCATGAAGCTCCTCTTTTCCTCTTTTCACTATGACTGTGTCCGCTGTAAACAAGCATTCTTGTTTTTCTGCTGAAAAAATTGTTGTAAGCCCTTGAAGTCTATTGTTTCCTGCTGTTTAATGGTTCAATTTAGGCGTTTCCCCTGGCATTTCCCTGACAGCGCCATATATAGGAACATATTGGAACTATATTTTTCTTCCCCCAAACAAAATTTCATTGCCTCACGATTCCTCTGGTAAAATATCAAATCGCTCTGATGGGTATTTTAAAATTATATCGTTTTGAAATCGTAACTTTAATTATAACCACCCTGTACATCAAATACCATTCATCAAAATTAGTTGTAATCTATATTAATAAAATAAGACTTTTATCTATAAATTTGTCAGAATAAAAAAAAAAAAAAAAAAAAAAAAAGAAAGAAAGAAAGAAAGAAAGAAAAAACATTATGATATATACACGTTTCACACACCATAAAAGCCGAAAATGACTTCAAAAACTTTCATCTGTATATGTGTGTGTGTGTAATGGTGCCCGTATGTCTGTAATGCAATTTTTCTCCGGGCATCACTTGAGAACGGCTGGACGGAATTCAACGGTGCTTGACAGAAACTTAGATCTTTACCCAACTTAAAATTATATATATCAATATTTTCGAAATTCCCCTCCGTTCCGCCCCCCTGGGGGTCAAAAGTCAAAAACACTTTTGTAAGCATAATTCGGCTCCAAATTATTACACAGTACAAAAATTGCACATGGGGAGACTAGAAATGAGTACAAATAAAACACTATCTGCGATTTGGGAATTTTCGATTCTTAAGCGGAGGAAGGGGAAAAATTGATTTTTGGCGGGAAATTTCGCAAATTCTGGATTTTTTAGTAGAACTCTACCAAAAATGGAACAAAAATGTTGAAAAAAGCTAACCGATTTTCTTAGAATATTTCCAAAAACACAGTTTTATTTTTTGTGATTTGCGATTTACGAAGGAGCAAAAACTGGACATTCCTTTTAGCGCTAAATTTGTCTTGAGAAATCTATGGGAGCTGCGGTCAAGAATTTTGGTGCTTGAATTGTTTATGATTACGTGGTGTTTGCGGTCAATTGTGATAACGGGGAATTAGTGGTCTGTCTCCTATCCATCATCCTGATCACTCCCCATAGGATTGACACGCAGAGGCGTTCCCTCTTTTTGATACTGCGGGTAGGGATATATAAATCTAGAAACTTAGGGAAATTAACTACTCTTCTTTTTTTCTTTATTTAAGTAAATATATTGTATAAACAAAAATGAGTATCACTTTCCCTCACACTTTTTTTCCAGGCTTGGGACTGGACAATGTTGTGAATAACATTGGCGGTTTAAAAGTAGCAGACCGAAGTGGTCTTTGTAATTTTTTAGCAAACTTTCAGATCAGAGATCGTTGTCAGTATGTTTGCTTAAGCTCGTTGAAACTTTACTACATAACATAGAGAATTCAAATATGTTCTCAAACTGTTGTTTTTGCTTAAATCTCTCGTTATATTTTCATACAATTATATAAATTTATGTAGACTCTTCTTCTCTTAACTCCTGCTTGCCCGAGTTATCTGGCTTTTAGTTCAAATGAAACGCTTTGGGACAGTCATTTCAGAGTCTGAACACGTTGGCTTTGTCTTCCCAATTTCTCTATTTAGTTTCGAATACCATCTTTCCACGGCTTTCTTTGTACGATGTCGTTGTCCGTGTACATTCCACACCTCGAAAGGCAGTTTTAAGTTGTCCATCCATTGAGTAACAAAATAGTCAATAAAATCAGGTAACTTCTCATTAGAAGGTGCATTTTTCATGATAAGCAACCCCGCATCCTCAATATTTTCTATGGGAAGATGAGACAATGCAGCGCACATCCTACAAAATGTTCGTATCGCGTCGCATTCTTTGTACTCAACGACTAATTCAAATTCTTATATTTTTCACCATAAGCATTGATTAAATTGGCAATTACGACCTGATATGGAAGCTTTTGGGAACTCTACTCTGCAGGCACTTATAGCTGATGTTTCAAAGTCTATCTTTATTGTAGATGGACGCCATGTTGAGCACCACTTTTTCAAGTTTTAATAATACACAATATGTGTGCTCTCTTTTATCTGGTAGCAAGGCAAAAATCGCTGGATAGACATGGGTTTCTGATTCAGTGCTACCGTAATCAACATGAATAGTATATAATTGAGAAAATTGTTTTGAGCAGTTTTTAAAAGTTCCGTCGAGGAAGAATATCTCACCGCTTGACAAGAAATCTTTGGCGTGTGCAGCAGCGAACACAAGAATTCTTTTCCCATGTCGTTTAGGAAATCTAAACATAGAAAACTTTCTGAATTTGATAGCAAAAGTGTTTCACTTTTAAATAATATGCCAATGCTGTCTACTGGGTTTTGCGTAGTTACTAGGACTGCTCTCCTTTGTCGACACAAGCTGTTTTTCGCATTTTCGTACGAAGCAGTTTCAGATACAATATCGTATCCTCGCGTGCTAATTTCTGTCATCTCTTCTTGGAATATTTTATGCACAGAGACAAATACGTGTTTCCAAACTCTCTTTTTGTGCTTCTCCATTTTCTTTTTAACCTAAATTTCTACTACATTAGAGACACAAGTATGAGGAATTTTACTAACAACTTCAAACTGCTTCGTTGTTTTCACTCTTCTTTTGCATTTTACTTTCTTTTCTTTTAAGCATACCCAAGTTATAATTTCCTCTTTTTCTCGGTATCGACGAAGTTGATAATTACAACAACAATGGAAGGATTTCCTCTTTTGGTATTTAATATTTCAACACATGAGGATTCCATGGTGAAAATAACTTCAGAACTAAATGTACTAGAGCCAAAAGCAAAATAAGAATGAAGAAAAACAGTGCTATACACTCGCGTCGAACGGAAGAACACTTCGGGAGCAGATCAGCAATGATGGCTATTCAGTGATAGCAAACATCCAAGGTAAGCAACACGTGATTGGCTACTGGAACTACGTTCATTCATTTCTCAAATTCACTCTCTCCCCCTTTTTTTCCCTAAGAGTTAATCCTTCTATTGTCCGAGGGGTCAGGGTGGGAAGAATGACAGCTGTTATCAAGACTGACCGCAAATGCCACAACCGCAAACGCCATGACACCATTCTTTATATGTATTCGAAACCTGAAGTAATGGAATTTATCGAAATTATAGATTAATTTGAAGAAATTGCACATGAGGAGATAACACAAGAGTACAAATGAAACATTATCTGCGATTTAGGACATTTTCATTTTGAAGGAGAGGGAGAGGGAGAGAGAAAATTTATTTTTGGCGGGAAATTTTGCAAATTCAGGATTTTTGAGTAAAACTGTAAAAACGGAACAAAAATGCTGAAAATAGCCATGTTTCTTCATTAGGATATTTTCAAAACACGTTTTTGAATTTTTGCGATTTTTTTTTTGAGGGTGGGAGGGGGATTATTATGCGTTACGAAGGGCAAATTCGTGGCACCCCTTTTAGCGCTAAGTTTGTCCTGGGAAATTTATGACAGCTGCTGTCAGAATGTTTGGTACTTGGATTATTTATATGCATCCGACCCCTAAAATAATGGGATTTATTGAAATCCCTCCCTTTCCCCCTGGGGGGCAGAAAGCAAAAAAAAAAAAAAACGTTTGTAAATATAAATCGGCCCCAAATTACTTAACGGTGAATAAAGTAAACATGGGGAGACAAGACTTGAGTATAAATAAAGCTTTATGTACGAATTTGGAATTTTTGATTCTTACAGTAGGAAGGCAATCACAAAATATTCTTCTATATTTCCCCATAGAAATTCACGCATTAGTACAAATAATTTCTTAAGATTATTATTTACTAAAATTATTTTCCACGATGAATGAAGACGATTTTCCTCTTAAAGAAGCGTAATATACTCGGGGGGAAGTATCAGATATTCCGGAGTGTTTTTCGGGGGGAAGTATCAGATATTCCGGATTTTTGAGTAAAATTTTACTAAAAATAGTACAAAGGTATTGAAAACAGGCATGTTTCTTCTTTGAATATTTCCAAAAACACATCCCAAGTAGCACAAGAACGTTCTTTGAACGTCTAATAACGGTTACAGTAGTTCAAACACCGTGTTTCGTGTCAATAGAACGTTCTATTGTACGTTCAAAAATAGTATTATTTAAAACGTTCTGAAAATGTTTGCTCTGTACCATCTATAACACGTACAATTCTAGTTCTATATAGAACGTTCAAGTATATGACCGTCATAACACGTTCTGTAACAGTGTAATTATAACGAACATGACAAAATGATTTTTAAGTATACTATTGGTAGGCAAACTTGTTTAATCATGAAAATTTTAGACTTCGGTTTTCGAATTTTTTACACGTTTTGTGGTGTGAAGAATCCGAAAATCAAAAGGTTGGTATGGTGCCTGTTAATGGGTATCGGTGCCTATTAGTGTGTTAATCTGTTAGTCCGGGTAAACGATATCTCAACAACAAATGATTGCAGAGAAATCGGACCAGTTTTAAAATATCACGTATGATATCAATAAGAATCCTATTCAGAGATTTGCAACATTCTAATTTAAAATCTTCGCCAGTTATTCGAAATTTATAACTTTTTAACATGATAGCGGATAGGGCATTTTTTATATTTTCAGTTTAACGTTTTGTTAGCACGTCAATGAAGAATGCTCAACTAGAAGTAGTAGCGGTGAAGTGAAAAAAAATTACAAAATTTTCAATTGGTGAAAAAAAAAATTGTGGATATTTTATTTCAAAAATCAATGGACAGAATTTAACGAAATTTGTTACATAATTGAAACTTGCCCTCAATTGGTGTTTTTTTTTTAATTGCATATGGGATATTTCGCCTGATAGGTGGCGCTGCTACGTAGTGAATCCCACCATTTATGTGATGGTTATATCTCAGCTTCTATAGTGTACAAATTCATTAAACTTGATATACGGGGTGTATGTATAAGGAGGTGTATATACAATTTGGAAGTATACATTGGCCAACAGGTGGCGTTACAAATCTGCAATTTAATTCCGTTATCTGAAAGGCAATATTTCAACTTATGTGATTTAAAACTAAACTAAAACTTCTAAATTTTGTGATATACTGAAGTTATATGTGAAATCGATTTTATGTAAAACGTTGCTGATGCACATCGGCCAATATGTGGCGTGGCTATGTTGCAATTGAGTCCCATAACGGGAACGAAATATTTCAATTTCTGTGATTTATAAATGTTTTAAACGTTGTACGTAAAATTGGTATTATGTAAAACTCTACTGATTGACTTTGGTTGCTTATCGGACGACAGGTGGCGCTGCCACGTTCCAATTTATAAAAAGCCTATATTTTCCATTTACGGAAAGCCTATACCTCAGCTTCTATAATATATACACTCACCATACCTTGTTTGTTATATACATTTGATATATTACTGATACAATTTGGTTGTATAACCAGTAATAGTCAACAAGATTTTTTTTTTTTTTTTTTTTTTTTTTTTTGGGGGGGGGGGGGGGTATTCATAGGACATCAATTTCTCCGCAAGGAATAAGTATCCATCATCCCCGAGGGAGGAGAAGGGGTGTATGGAAGATTTTTCAATATGTTTATCTTTGAAAAGAATTTAACATTACCTTTAAAACGAATGGTTGAACCATCAATTTCTGATGATTTAAAAACAAATTTATCTATTCTTTTTTTTTATCATTTTTCATAATAATAACAAAAATGAAAACCTTTAGAAAATTATGTTTTCTAAGATTATATTTTCTAGATCTTCTATATAGCATAAAACTGATTGTCTTCTGATTTATGAAAATCGTATGCATTCGCCAGAGAAAGTATTTGATAAATAATAAATTTAATAAATAACATGTTCTGTACTGCAAGAGTTTGAATGGGAAAATATGGACGAATGTTTTGTGATGGCCTCAATGTACAAGTTTTAAAAAATGTTTAAGATTTGAGTCTAATGGAAATCGTGAACAAAAAAAAGAAAATCCCGGATGTTATTGAATGAGTAATATAATGCATGATCAGCAGAATTGCAGTCACAAAGATTTTCGCGCTTTAATTTGCAGCTGTTGCGGGAAGTCAAACCAAACGGATTGGGAACTTTCTCGCTACTTTGGCTATTTTTTCTCCTCTCCTTAATTATTTCTTTTCTTTTATACATTTTCTTATCCTTAGATAAGATAGAGAAAGTATTGCTTTTTGGTTAAATTTTGAAAACTGCGTTTTTTTAATAGTTAAGCGTTTTGAGGTCCCCTGACTCCAAATATCAAGTGTTTACGTTTGATCTCTGAGTGTGTATGTGTGTCTTTGTGTATGTCTATGCGTGTGTGCCTGTTATCAGCATAGCTAAAAAACAAATAATTCCAGAATATGAAAACTTAACATTCTAAATCAGTGTCATATAAGGATGCTGCACTTAGCTTTTCGTTGAGATCATGGAAATGGTTCGTGTACAGGGATATCCATAATAATTCAAATACATTAAGTATGTGGGTAAAATTTTTTGCTATTTACAGTTTAACATCTATAGCCTGTACTAAACAAAATGAAATGAACATATATTTTTTATATGCATAAAAGCATGTTTTGTGGAAAATATGGTATGAGAATCGTTCTCCTCTCCTTTACAGGTCTACCCAGGAATAAAAATTTCTTTATACCTATGCAGAGAACAAAACAAAAAAATTTTAAAGTGAAATTTTTAAGGCTTGTTTCGCGCATAATTACACGTTTTGAGGGTCCCTAAATACTAAAATGAAATTTTAAAATGTTAATCTTTGTGTATGTCTGTTATCAGCTAACTTTAGAACATATATTTGCAGACAATTTAAATTTTGTATTTTGAAGTTGATTATGAGGTTGCTACTTAAAATATTTGACTAAGATTAATAAGCTTCAAAAGTGGTCAGATCGAAGTTGATTGAATAATTTCAAATGAACTGTTAAATTTAATACCAACCAAGAATTATTTATAGTAAGTACTATATTTAACCCCCCTCACTAAGAAAGTTATTCATCAAAATTTATTTGTTCCTAAAAGTAGTTTGAAATATTTGAAACGTAGATTTATATATAGTACTTGTTACCTTACACCTTAATCCGCAATTTGTGTTTATAGCATTCAAATGCTAGGTAAGAGTAAGAAAAAGTCGGATGAGTGCCACCAGATTATTATTAAAATTTAAATAAAAAACAGTCTTTTTTTTTTTTTTAATATTGGTAATATATAATTAACTAGTTAGTTGGCATAGGTGGACTCTGCTCAGTTCCCCATCTTATTTATGTTCTCATATATTTCTAGTGCGAGACATTATAATCATGTTAAAAGAAATGAATTTCGCCAAAGCTTGATAGAGTGACAGAATGAAATCCCCGCCTAATAGGCTATCCTTCGTTCACTTCGATATATTTATCTTATTCTAATCTATTAATTTATTTTATCAGGGTCAATTCCGTTGTTTAGTTTTCATGCTACTATTTCCAATGCAATAATCCTCAAAATTCATATTTATATGAAAAATTTACAATTTCGCTATGTTGATAAAATCGTAAATTACGAATAATTTACGAAATTTTCCTATTAGAATATTTGTATTCAATCATGTTAAAAAAAATATCATAAATGTAATTTTGAAGTTGTCTAATGCATTTATGATCCTCAAAATGGAAGTTTATGCTCAATTTTACCCCATTCTGTCATTTTAAGTAAATCGTAAATTCCGAATAACTTACAAATTTTTTAAATTGGAAAAATCATAGTCTATGATATTCATGCCAGTATCCTAAATAATATTTCGAAAGTGGTTTTACATCTTTACGATGAAAATATCCCTCAAGATTGACGTTTATGTGAAATTTTGCTCTATCCTGCCATGTTAAGAAATTCGTAAACTTTCAATAACTTACGAAATTTTTATATTGGAAAATTCATAGTCTATGATATTCATGCCAGTATCCTATATAATATTTCAAAAGTAGTCTGACATCTTTACGATGAAAATATCTCTCAAAATTGACGTTTATGTCAAATTTTGTCCTATTCAGCCATGTTAAGAAATTCTTAAATATCCAATGACTTGCGAAATTTTCAAAGTAGCTTATTTATAGTTACTGATGTTCATTCCGGCATCAAAACTATTTTAAAACTGGTCTGACATTTTTACAGTAAAAAGTTTCCATTTAATGCACGTTTAAGTGAAGTTTTGTCCTATTCTCCCATGTTAAGAAAATCGTAAATTTCTAATAACTTACAAAGTTTTTAAATTCGAATGTTGTAAATGAATAGGGTTCTTGCCAGTGTCGAAAGTAATACTTTAAAACTGATTTGACCTCTCTGCGACAATTTGTTCTTGAGATATTGTGTACACAGACTAACACACTAACCCACTAACCCACTAACAGACACCCTACAGACAGACACCATACAAATTTTGTCATTTTCGGATTCCTCACACCTGAAAACGTGTAAAAAAGTCAAAAAACCGAGGTCGAAAATTTTCACGATACCTAAGTTCCCCATACCTATAGTATGATGGGGAACTAAAAGTAATTTTTATTTCATTATCTATTTATTTATTTATTTGCGTTTGGAAAGGGTCTGATAAATGAAAAAAAAAATCTTTTATGATAAATCTATATTAATAAATCTGACTTTTGTCTGTAAATTTTTCGTAATTAAAAAATTTTGCGATATCTTGAAGTTCCACACATCATGAGAGCCAAAAATGATTTCAGAAAACTTTCTCTTTCTATATGTGAGTGCATGTGTGTGTCATTGTGTGTATGTTTATAACGCTATTTTTGTCAGGATATTACGTGAGAATGGCATCATTTTCCATTAATAAATTGCTTAGCCTCTGAATAAAAAAATTCTAATCTAATAAAGCCTCTGAAAATTAGATACAAAATAATAATACTAATACTTATTATAATAATAACAATAATAATAAATAAATAAATAAATAAAATAAAAATAAAAAAGCGTAGAAATGCATGCAATTTTTTCTTGTTGTTTTTTATTCATTTCCCCCCTTTCTTCATCGAGCCTGACTTTATCGGTTTTCGTCCGGACTGGGCTCAGGCCTTAAACTTTCGGCTCGTGCAGACCTCTGGTATAACATTTTGTATAAAAATGCACAGATTTTTTTAAACTAAGGATTGTGAAATGAATTTTCTTTTGTTCATACAATATTGATAATCATTCAAGAAAACTTTTTATACAATCGGCAGCAAAATTACTGAACACATCCACATTTTTCATATACTTTTTTTTTTTTTTTTAATAGTTTGACCGTTATTTTTTATCACAAACTTACTTTTCTATGAACAGCATAAGACTAAGATCATGACTCGATAAATATTTACTCAAGAAAACAATAATGTGCACGAAATTTTTATACGATATAAGAGCTATATAAAAAATAACCTATTTTAAACTTTTATTTTCCATATAAAGCTCTAAAGATAGATTTCAGGAGATTTCTTCTTCTTCATTTGAAATCAAGCATATTTTAAGGCATTAACTGTAGGGTTTATCACTAAATTAAACAATATAGTGAAGAAGAGATGGGAACTTTTTTATAAACAATGAGATTCGAATTATTTTTCTCTTTTGTTAATTACGAAATTTATTACTAAAAAATAAATAATTTCTGAATTATACTCGTATCAATAAAAATATAAATATTTTTTCGTTGAGTGACACAACTATAATACAAAATTAGTTATGCTGGGACCATCAAAAAACTTTCTTTTATATCATTATATATGAACAAAGTTAGCTACGATTAGCATTTACAGAATTTTAATCAACTTACCATCATATAATAAACTTTTTATATATGTAATTTCGTGTAATTTTCAGCAATAGATGCTGAAATGTAGACTGTAGACATCTAGAAATCGTAAAAAGTAATAGCAGCGCAACTTGTTTGCCAATTTGTATCCGAATTCAATCAGAATAAATTTTAATAATATATTTTATACATACCAAGTTTGTGGTATTTAAATGACAAAAGTTGAAATAAAATTTTAACTAAACGGGTAAAACTTCAACGTAGTAGCGCCACCTAACATAGACGATATGGAAAATTCATTTATTTAACTTTACAATAGCCATCTCACAAACGAAATGTGATGCTTTTAAATATCATAGAAACTGATATACTGCCTTTCCGTTAACAAGATTAAATTGCAGCATAGCAGAAGCACCTGTCGACCGATATGCACCCAAATTGAATCAGCAGAGATTTACATAATGCTGATCTCATACATAACTTTAGTGCATTTATGTATCATACAAGTTCTGATACAACCTTTCCTTATATGGGATCACATTATATCAGCGCCACAAAATGGACGATAATATCTTAAAAGCTAATAAGCACTAATTTAATTCCTGGTCCATTCAAATGTTATGTTACTTTGCGTCAATTGCTTTGTGAGAAACCGCGTCCACATTTATTTATTTCTATTTATTTCTTTATTTTTTAACGAACTCACAGTCATTTTCAAGTGAAAAAAAAAGCCAAATCATACTCAGAAGTCACAAAACGTGTATATTTATCGAAAACCGGAAGTTAAACATTTTCACAAATCTAGTGCTTTTTTCTTATGTAAGTAACAAACATAATAATAATAAACAGTGAAGTGATTATACGTTGTAAATAATCTATGATATTGTAAATTTAGAAGCTGAAACAATAAAAAAAAAAATAAAGTAACTAAAAATTTTGTTTTCCTTATTTATTTATTACTTTCTTCTATAATAAAAAGAAGAAAGGTTTGATTCGTAAATATTTTTGGCTCCCGCGTTTCGATAGATTTTTCCCTTTTTAAGATGTTCTAATAAAAAATTGATATTTCTTAGAAAATGCCAGTTTGTCTGTGTGTTTGGATATGTGTGATAAGAATTTTGTGTCAACTCTAGGTCAAAAACTAATGAACAGAATTTCCTGAAAACTTATATTTAGCTCCCCCTTGATATCAGTTAGTGATTATTACCCACCCCCCCCCCCTTTTTTTTTTTTTTTTTTTTTACACATATAACGCTCAACAGGTCGCACTGTCATTTATTTTTTTCAAAATTTTTAATATTTCAATAGAGGAAAAAATTTCTTACAAATACACACAATAGGAATTTCTTTAGTTGAACATTGTCAAACTGATTTTTAAAAAAATATTAACGGTGAACAAGACTTTTAACAAGAAGAATAGCAATCCTTCCCCCCTCCTCGGGTGTGTAAATTTTTATAATATTTTCTCAAAATTACTCATTGATATCTTTTAAAACGAACGGTTGAATCAATTATCTGTGATAATGTAAAACAAAGTTATCGATATTTAAAAAAAAAAAAAAAAGTTAATATTATTATTATATATATACATTATTTTGTTTTTCAATTTTACTGTGTAAAATGTGTGATTTGATCTAAACTATGTGAATTGTATTAGAAAATAAAGAAAAAAATTGTGTGATAGTCACAAGACACTAGTTTAATATTTCCTGTAATTTATTGTAATTGATTCATATAAGCAGGCATGCGATTATTTTAGTTGCGATCAAATTTTTATATTTTACTTCATAATAAACGTCAATTATTTTGTAAAATATTATTAAATAGATACGCAATAACACGTAATATTAAAAAAAAAAAAATCTTGAGTTTTGTATTTCTCACAAAAATAATAAATATAATTAAAATAAATTCCTTTTCAATTAATAATATAAAAGTGATATACATTTTGCTGAATCTTGAATCTTTAAAAAAAAAAACGAAAAAATTCGCCAAACTGTGAAATTTTTTTTGGGTTTGCCAGTTATGACAACGGAAGCACGAACACGGACTCCAAGGTCCAAGATAGATAACGGTAACTTTTTCTGTCTTTATTTTCATTGCGTTTGGTTTAAGATTTCTTCCTGACTTTTGGATACACTATCACAGATAAGTTTATTCTACACAATTTTCATATGTCTAGTCTAGGATTTCCATAGTTTTGCCCAAATCTGCATTCAAATTTAACAAAATTAAATAAATTAAAGTTTTCAAAAACCATAAAAAATAAACAAATAAATAAATAAATAAAGAGTAATAATAATAATTTGAAAACTTTAATTTTTTAAATTTTTCATGCTAACTACCTTTTAATTATTTATTATTATTATTTCTTTCCACATTCGATTTTGTATTATTACAATTTAATGTTAGATATATTTAAGTGTATTTGTTTAGATTTTATTGTTAGACTGTAGTATTGTAAAATCAAGGGAAAAATAGTTAGCAGCCGGCTCTCTAAAATATTTTAAAATTTAAAATTTATTTATTTTATATTTAAAAGATTTTCAAGAAATTTTATCATATTTTATATTTCAATGCATGTGTAAGTAAAATTCATAAACTCTAAATCAATACTTTAAAATTAAATCTTCACAAAATCGATTTAAATAAATAAAAAAAAATAGATTAATTAATTAATTTTAAATTTTTTTTAATACTTCTCTTAAATATCTTTATTTTCTCCCAACATTTGTACATTATTACTCTTTATCAATAGAATATATAACATATCTAGGTATTAATTTGTGAATTCATTGATAAGTTAAAGTTTTAAAAATAGTTCTATGTTTGAATGCCAAAAGTTTGCAATAAGTTTCAGTATTTAAACATATACAGTCGGTAACAAAAGTGTCTGAACACTAGCAAAAATTCCTATGTAAAAAAGTACACTTCATACGGCTTTGTTAAATAAATCTTTATCGAATCGTGTTCTTACACTGACTAAGAATAGGATTCGACAAGGATTTATTTAATACAACCGTACGAAGTGTACTTAATTTACATAGGAATTTTCTCTAGTGTTCGGACACTTTTGTTACCGACTGTATATATCTATATATATATATATATATATTTAACTTAACAAGAAATTCGCAAATTAATTACCCAAATATGGTTAGGTTCTATTGTTAAAATATATTAATGCAAAATCAAAGGGAAGAATAATAATTAGTCAGTAAGGAGCATCTTAAAACTTTTCAGTTTTCTTTAATTATAGTTTTCAAAAAAAAAAAAAAAAAAAAAAAAAAAAAAAAATGAAAATACTGTATGTTATTATATTTGAAGACATGTACGTAAAATTTTATAACACGAAGGCACGCGTACATACAAAAGAATCACAAAATCCAAAGGGAAGAAAAATGAAAGAAAGAAAAGAAAAAAAGAAAAAAAAAAAAAAAACATAGACAAACAATATGAAGGTGATTCTTAATATTTCTAAATGTTTTAAATTATTTTATTTTATTTATTATTATTATTTTATTATTTGTTTTGTTTGCAGAAACAACTTTTAATTAATTATTTATTTATTGTTCAAAAAGTTTTACCACATTTTATACTGTTATATTTCACTGCATGGTGTATGTAAAATTTATAAACTCAAAATCAATAATTTAAATAAATTTTGCATACGCATGATTTGAAATATGAAAATATTAAGGAAATTTCACGGAATCTATTTAAATATATATATATATATATATATATATATATATATATTTAACGTATTTAAAATACACCGCTGTTCAAAATTAAAGGAACAAACCTGCTTTCCCATTTTCTTCTTTTATGCATAACTTTTAAACAAATAAACACATGGACATAAAATTTGGCTGGCATGTTCTTTATCATACCATTATTCGAATTTTACATAACTTTAGCATAAGCAATAATTTTAAAGTAAGAATTATTAATTTTTCTCAAAAGTAATAGTCTAAGATCCCGCTGCAAAATTGCTACATTCATCGAGTATGTAATCAAAATCAGATTTTTATATTCAATTATAAAAGGGACAATATGTTTTGGCCGGGTTGCCTAATAAAATATGGCCGCTAGTATTTTTAATTAAATTAATATTAATTGACTTTTTGGAGAGAAATTTCACTCATTTGTTATTGAAAAAAACTGCACTCCACATCACAGACATATACATAGTGAACTTGAAAAGTAATGGTTGCCGTTGCGCGTTTGGCCGCTACCTCTTCGCAGCCAGGTGCAAACAGGTAGTTTTTTGGGGCGTTTATACGTTCATGGCGTATATTCATCATTTATATATCAAATTAAAGCTAATTCTTTTCTGCACATGGTAAACTTCGTCTGCCAATGTAAAAGTGGCCGCAAGTAGGGGTTGCCAGCTGTTAAAGATTGCTTAGAATGAAAATTAGCGCGCTACATCGTTCGTCAGACAATTATGGCGATAGCCAATTGTACGCGTTTTTTAAGCTTTTGCGCATGCGTCAATTGATAGTGTTCTCAACCAATGGCACAAACAGTTGTAGAAAAGAATTTCAAAACTCCAAAAGAAATATAATTAATAAATTTTTGTGTGGTTACATTTAAAATTCCCTATAAATATAAAACATTTATTTCTCAATAAATAATCAAATTGTCCTTTCTTTATATAATTAGAACATATAATAAATATGTGAAAAATAATAACCCTGGTTATTCATGTAGACGAAGTTTATATTATACCTGTAATGTTTTAGGAAATATTTGATTTATTATTATTATTATTATTATTATTATTATTATTATTATAGATTACATATTAATTAAATATTCAGCACATAGGACAAATTACTTGAGGTATACAAATTAAACTGAACATTGAAAAAAGGATTAAATATTTAATGAAACCTATATTACATTTTTATATAATTTATTCAAAATCTGAATCATCGCTACTCTCACTTTCATTGCAGCCATCACTTTCATCGTCACAAATATCAAAATCCTCTTCATTATCAGTGCGAATGATAATAGAATTATATAACACACTTTCAACTTGCATTGGCGCTGAATCTCCTAAGAACCATGTTGGTTTGAGAAAACCATCTAGGATCCACCCATTATTTTCTGCATTAAACTTAATACAATTCGGCTCAGTTGCATTTAGCCACATCGACTTAACAAAGATCGTCCGCAACAATTTTTGCTTTAAAGATTTCCAACAAGGTAGAATATGAGTTGAGTTGAAGCCCTTAAGTTTTTTCAAAAACTTTTCATTGTTTTTTTTTTTTTTTTTTTTTGTAGCATACGTCTTATTGAACAAAATGAATCTTCCAGTATTAACATTTTGGCAATACCATACATAAGGCACGTAAACTCTTGGACTACAGCAGTTTTACTTTCGTCAAAAATGTCATTAGGGTCAGTCAAAGATGCGAAAACTTGTTGAATTCTCGGGTGTTTAACAAAAATGCTATAGGGCCTTACTTTCCCTTTATTGAAGAATGCAGTCGTATATTCACAACCTGTGAATGCGTGAAACGCTGGCAACGCAATACATAAAGTTGGGCTCAATTTTTTTGACAATTCCGTACAATTTATACATATTTCGTCTTTACTATTCTTTTTTTTGGATGTACTATTTGCAAACCAAATTTGTAAATGAGGAAATTTGTGCAGATTACCTAGTAGAATTATTAAAATATCAGTGTCACTTGCTTTCACCAATATTTTAGACTCTTTACCTACTTTGCTTATATGAAATATTATTCTCGTATCTGCTTCCTCATGTTGGCATTCTAATTCAGCTTCCTCTTGCTTCACAACGCAATTTCCAGAAGAGCAATATGAAAAACATTGTTCTCCAACAGTAATAATTTTTTTTTTTTCTAATACTGAAACAAAAGAGTTGTTATCCCAGTGAGAAGCTAAAAATTTAACTAGAGCTTCTTTAAAACGAAAATTCTTTAAGCTTTTTGTAAAATCACTGGGTCTCGTTTGTAACGGACCATTAATTGTATATGGAATATCAATTTCCTGTCGATCTTGTCTTTCACAATCTTTGATTGAAGGCGTTAAATATCTATCAAATATGATATGTACTTCGCGAGCGCTTTTTGAACAAAGCTTCACCAATATCGATTAAGCTAGCTTTCCAAATGTTTGCGGCAAAGTAGAGCCAATCTGATACA
Source organism: Salticus scenicus (assembly GCA_963930645.1). Taxonomy (NCBI): domain Eukaryota; kingdom Metazoa; phylum Arthropoda; class Arachnida; order Araneae; family Salticidae; genus Salticus; species Salticus scenicus. The sequence continues at coordinate 149,049,359 of OZ005655.1, read as the reverse complement.
AATAGTAGAAACCATCAATAATTTCTATATCAATTTGTCCGGGATTGGCTGATACAATCTGTGATGTTAAGTGTTTACTTAAAGCAGACTTGTCCGTTTTGAGCATGTAGCCTGAACAATGGAATAGTGCAGGCGGTATTGGTGCAAGAGGATATGACAAACAGTACTCAATGTCAATCTTGTTATCTATAGCTATTGCCAACAGCCGTCCAAAAATGTCTCGTTCCATTTTAATTAAAGCTTTGTTGTCTCCGGTATTACTCTTGATCCTTTTTTTTACACAATCAGATGCAAAATTATGTATTTTATTACGTCTAATTGATTTCACAAATCTTGTAGGATCTTCAAAACATTCTGAAAAAAATTTCAACTTTTGTTCTTGACCCAATGACTTGCTGTTCAGTAAACAATTTGCAACATCTAAAGATGCCGCCTTACCAGTTGACAGATTGAACAAAATATTTTTGTCAAGGTTTTCAGAAAAAGGATTCATTGTTTTCTTTATGGTTTCAATAATGCTGTCCAAAGTTTTGCTATCTTTTTCAATTCGACTCTTTTGTAGGGAATGTGATGTATCATCAGCTTGTGATAACCCTATTTCTGTTTTTACTACTGATAAGATTTTAGCCCTCATGCTGTGGCTAAGAGCCCATCTTTGTCGTGCAGATATAGAGTTTGTGAAATGGTTAACACCAGTCAAGGTATTACCAGCATCAGCATTAATCGTCTGTTCTAAAGTCAGGTCCACAGGCGATCTACTTAAGCATGATTTTGTGCGCCTAATACCAAAGGCTCCTTCACGAAATTCCATAACCAGAGTTGAGTTTTCAATTTTCAGCTTGATTAAATTATTTAAATACATAGCAGCCCATTTGGAGTAATTTGGTAGATTGAACGCAAAGAAGTAATCACACATCTCGAAGATAGAATCAAGGTAAAGCTCAAACTTACTGCAACGAATACTTCTAGAAAATCGAAGATAGATGTTGACGAGTTCTGTGTATTGCAAATAATATTGAGCAGTCTTTCCATGGCCACCCTGCAGTGTGACTTCGCGAAACTGTTTGTAATCCTCTAGTATTTTTTGCAGGGAGTCAGTTAAAACAATGCTTTCATTAATTTCACATGAAGTATTTCTTACCGCTTCTAAATCTTCATTTAATGTTTCAAAATCACTTTCAATTTCTGATAAAAAAATTTCAAAATGAAGAACTTGCAAGGCACCAGAAGCCAAAGGATGTAGCCGTTTACACCGATTAAAGTGTTTGCTATCCAAGAAACTATTCATTGATCCTCCCGCTAGTGCCTCAGCTTCTACCAAAATCTCTATTAACCCACTGGAGTCAATATATTTACCTATGGCTTTGAAGTATGCCATTTGCATATGAAATGCGCCTAAATTAATAAATTATCGAATTCAGGTTTTTTAGTATTTTGAATTTGCATAGCCAATTTGGCTATTGCTAAATCGTAAGTGATTATAAAAAAGAAATTAAAGAATATTTAATAAATTTAAGCTCACATTTTTTTCCCCAAATAAAGCTATTTTTCGAAAAAAAAAAAAAAATCTTTCAACACATTACTTTCCTATTTCAGAATAAAATCCAGAATCAATGCATTATCATCTTATACACATTTTTTTTCGGTGCGGATTTTAAGTAAAAGTAATTGCCAATTTGCCAATTTTAAAGAAAACCCAATATCCCCCCCCCCCCAAGAAAAAAAAAAAAAAAAAAAAAAAAAATCATTTTCCCAAACTGCGCACAACGAAATCTCTGCCCCCAAACATTTTCCCCGAAGCTTCAGAAATCCCCGAAATCGAGAAAAATCCTCAAGTCTGGCAACACTGATGAAAAAGCAGCTGAATAGTTGCGAGCACTATCAATCGACGCATGCGCAAAAGCTTCAAAAACGCGTACAATTGGCTATCGCCATCCTTGTCTGACGAACGATGTAGCGCGCTAATTTTCATTCTAAGCAATCTTTAACAGCTGGCAACCTCTACTTGCGGCCACTTTTACATTGGCAGACGAAGTTTACCATGTGCAGAAACGAATTAGCTTTAATTTGATATATAAATGATGAATATACGCCATGAACGTATAAACGCCCCAAAAAACTACCTGTTTGCTCCTGGCTGCGAAGAGGTAGCGGCCAAACGCGCAACGGCAACCATTACTTTTCAAGTTCACTATGTATATGTCTGTGACGTGGAGTACAGTTTTTTTCAATAACAAATGAATGTAATTTCTCTCCAAAAAGTCAATTAATATTAATTTAATTAAAAATACTAGCGGCCACATTTTATTAGGCAACCCGGCCAAAACATATTGTCCCTTTTATAATTGAATATAAAAATCTGATTTTGATTACATACTCGATGAATGTAGCAATTTTGCAGCCGGATCTCAGACTATAAGCTTTGGAAAGAATGAAAAATTTCAACAATTTTAGTAAAGAAAACTTAATGAAAAATTGTGTTAATGATGCATTATAGACAAGTGAACACGCACATGCCCTCAAATGTTAAAAACAAAATCCTGATTTTTCTTTCTGTGTTCATTTCTCTTTCACTTTAATAACGGAATTTTTGAAAAATAATAATAATAATAATAATAATAATAATTACTAATTTGTATAAACTGTGACCATCACTAGAATAATAAAAACGTCGATAAATAATTTAATAATGAACGTTTTATCCGATTTTCATGTTTCTATGTAAAATTTAAAAAAAATATTCACACGCGAAAAAATAAAGAAAGAAAAAAAATGACTACAAGAAAAATTTTTCGGTTTTAATCTACAAATAAAATATAGATGCACGTACATCTTTAACCTATCTGTAATGCACCTTCATGACCATTTTTCATTAATCTTTCTTTTCTAAAATTGCTGAATTTTTTCATTTTTTCAAAGTTTATTTTCGAGAAAAATTTACTGATTTTTAGTTTAAAAATTATTACTTATGCTAAAGTTCTATAAAATTCGATTCATGATATTTTAAAAAACATGCTATCCAAATTTTATACTTCTGTGTTTATTTGTTTAAGAATTATGTGGAAAAAAAAAAAAAAAAAAAAAAAAAACGAGGAAACAGTTTATTGTTTTAATTTTGTACACTTGGGTACTTCTTTTAACTAATTTTTATTTTTTGTTTTCCATTGACTCTGCATTATTATAGTTTAAAAATAGAATATGTAACATATCTGGGCATTAATCTGAGATTCCATTGATAATTTAAAATTTAATAAAAAAATTTTGTGCTTGAATGCTAAAATTTGCAGTAAGTTTCAAAATTTAGACATAAAAATATATTTAAGTTTTTTTGCTTAACTTATTAAAATCAATATCAAAATATGATTATATTCTATTGTTAAATTATAATGATGCAAATTCTAGGGAGAAATAATAATTAGTTAGCAGGGGGCATATATCTTACATTTTTTCAAAATATTCCAAATCTTGAATTTATTTATTTGTTTTTGAATTCAAATATTTATCCAGAATATTCAAAATACTTGATCGTTTCTTATACCATATTACAATGCACTGCACAAAAAGGAAAAAAGAAAAGATAAATAAGGAAAGGAAGGAAAAAAAGAAAAATAAAATATAAATAAAATAACAAGTGCAGAACTTTGAATAGACACTATAAAATTCAAGAATTCGAAGAAAATGGAAGAACTCGCAACAATTGTTCCGGGTCGAGAAAATACATAACCCTTCATCAACCGAACAAAGTAGGCACGAATGCTGCAAAAAAAACTGCAACGTAGCTCTTGTATTTTCAGCACTCGTGCCTACTATGTTCGTCTGACGAAGTGTTGTGTCTTCTTTCGACCCGGAACAATTGTTGCGAGTTCTTCCATTTTATGATACATGAAAGACATTTTTAGCACGTACAAAGAACGTTCAAAAATTGTTTACATAACGTTGTGAGAACGTGTGTATAGAACGTTTTCAGAACGTTTCTACATTATTTTAGAACGTTTACAGTACGTTTTCTAGAACGTTCTGAAAATGTGTATAACGTTTTGAAAACGTTCTAAAAACGTTTAGAACGTTCTGAGACCGTATGCATAGAACGTTCTCAGAACGCTTCTATAACACCGATGGTACTAGTTACCCGTTCATTGAACGTTCTCTGAACCGTACTATTGTACGTCTTCAAGATGGACAGATAGACGTCTATAACACGTTCAGAGTGAACGTTCTTAGAACGTGTTTGCAGAACAATTTTTGAACGTTCAGAGAACGTTTCGGTGCTGCTTGGGATATACATTTTTTTACTTTCTTTTATATGTAATATAGAGAAAGTATTGGATTCGCGAAAATTTTCGACCTCCGTTTTTTGATGGATTTACATGCTTTGGGATGTCTAGATTACGAATTAATAGTTTTTAGAAAATGTCTGTCTGTCTGTATCATTTTTTTGTGGACGCTGTATCTCACGAACCAATGAATGAAATTTAACCAAACTTGGTATTTAGTTGCACCCTGACATAAACTGGTGCTGATTAGATTTTGGGATCAATAGCTCAACAGGTGGCGTTGTGATCGCATTTTATGCAAATTTTTAACATGGCAGCATAGGACAAAATTCCGTATAAATGGGCATAATGAGAGTTATTTTACACTTGTGATAATAAAATTAATATGAATTATTGATAATAGTAGTAGTTAACTAGGAAAAAAATTTTGTGCATGTGGGGGCATCGGTTCCCCCCCCCCGGGGAAGTAAATTTTCAAGATGGGTATCTTTCGAAAGGTCTCGTTGATAATAGTAATAGTTAACTGGGAAAAAAAATTTTGTGCATGTGGGGGCATCGGTCCCCCCCCCCGCCGGGGGGGGGAAAGTACCCACCCGGAGGGGCAAAGTTTCAAGATGGGTATCTTTCGAAAGGTCTCGTCAATACCTTTAAAACGAATGGTTGAACCATAAATCTGTGATAATTTAAAACAAAGTTATCGATTTTTTTTACTTTTAACAAAAAAAAACTTAGAAAAAAAATCGTTTTTTTTTTTTGAACGAAATTTTACCAAACTTGGTATTTAGTTGGTCCCCGACATAAACTGGTGCTGATTATATTTGGGGATCAATAGCTCAACAGGTGGCGCTGTGATAGCATTTTATCTAAATTTTTAACATTGCAGTATAGGACAAAAATTCGTATAAATGTGCATAATAAGAGTTATTTTAAACTTGTGATTGTAAAATTAATATGAATTATTGATGTACGTAACTAGGAAAAAAATTTTGTGCATGTGGGGGCATCGCTTCCCCCCCTGGGGGGTGATCTCGTCAATACCTTTAAAACGAATGGTTGAACTATAAATCTGTGACAATGTGAAACAAAGTTATCGATTTTTTTACTTTTAACGAAAAAAAACTTTGAAAAAAAATCGTTTTTTTTTTTTTTTTTTTTTTTTTAACGAAATTTAACCAAACTTGGTATTTAGTTGATCCCCGACATAAAGTGCTGCTGATTACATTTGGATATCAATAGCTCAACAGGTGGCGCTGTGATCGCATTTTTTCTCAATTTTTAACATGGCAGTATAGGACAAAACTTCGTATAAATGTACATAATGAGAGTTATTTTTAACTTGTGATTGTGAAATTAATATGAGTTATTGATAATAGTAATAGTTAACTAGAAAAAAATTTCTGTGCATGTGAGGGCCTCGCTTCCCCCCCTGGGGGGGCGGGGAAGTACCCCCCCGGGGGGTACTATTTTCAAGATGGGTATCTTTCGAAAGATCTCGTCAATACCTTTAAAACGAATGGTTGAACTATAAATCTGTGATAATTTAAAACAAAGTTATCAATTTTGTTTACTTTTAACAAAAAAAAAAAAAAAAAAAAAAAAAAAAACTTGGGGAAAAAAAAAATCTTTTTTTTTTAATATTGTTGCTGGTTGAATATGTATTACTTTTAACAAAAAAAAAACTTAGAAAAAAATCGTATTATTATTTTTTTTTTTTTAAATATTGTTACTCATTGAATATGTATATAGGAATATACAGAAGAAAGTCTTGTGGTGGCCACAACATACTAGTTTTTTTTTTTTTTTTTTGGGGGGGGGGGACGTTACGAAAGAACAATTTCGAAGCTCTCATTTTAGAATTTGTTTTGGGAAACCTATGGAATATGCGGAATTTCTATATGCGGAATGCTATAAATAGCCAAGGCCCACGTCAACAAGTTGCAATTGATAAAGGGGAGAATCCTCCCAAGAAAAGCTTCTTGCAAGTATGATGAAGCCGAAGTAATGTGTGTACTTATATATTTTTAATTAATAAGCTGCATTTTAAATTTAAATTAAGTTCCTACAAGTTTTAAAACTGAATGGTAATTTGACAAAAAAACTTCTCTAATATTTAAGAAAAATCCTTGTTGTTACAAGCAGATTTTGTAATTTTTTCTTAGTAATGTAAACTTGCATCAAAACACAATTATTACATTAATAGCAATTATTATTATTATTAATTTTATTATTTTTATAATCATGACAAAAGTTATATATATATATATATATATATATATATATATATATACCTTTTATAGGCATAGAAATTTTTTAAAGCATTTTTCTTTTTCATAACAGGAACACAAGGGAAAAAAATTACATTTTTAACTCTGATCTTTATATTTCTTATCTCTTAGGATATACAGCCCTAGAAAAATATTAAGACCACATAAAATATTATTTAAAAAACAGCTAATAATCTGAAAACTTCGCCTTATTTTCAGTTAATTTAATCATTTTTGAGACTATACAATTTTAAAAACTTTAAAGTCTGGGAAAAAACTTCAAAATAATTACACATATTGAAATTTTATGTATTTTCAAATGCAATGTAATGAATGACAGTTTTATATAAATCTGTAAAAATATTTCAAAAATTAAAAATACTTTTTATTTTACAATTCACTTTTTTCTTTTATACATGTAGAAAACTCGAAGAAATCATACACATAAGGTAGTATTAAAAGAACTGGTAATAATCCAAACACTTGCCCTTCTTCTAAATTAACTCTGAATCATTTTCGAGGTCACAGATTTAGAAAATTTCTTCAAAGTGTCTTTTGGTATGCTTTTCCATCTCTTTTCAATTGCCATTTTTAGCTCAGCTACGGTGTTGTAAGTTTTCCTGTTGCCATAAATGGGTCATTCATTGTAAATGTGAATTATATCCTTGTAAATGGATTTTTAAATAACGAGCTTTTTGTAAAATTATGTGTAGGAAAGAAGTCAAGATTCAGAAATGTTTAATCGATTTTTAGTGTTTAATGAAAATCAAAGTTATAAGAATTTATAAATTATAAGAAAATAATTTGTAGTGACTTACAAATTTCATTTTTATAATGAATATTTCGAAATTTTGGTATTTCGAAAAAAAAAAAAAAGTAATGCCATTTATGTGATTTTAATGCAATTATTCACGTTTCTTCATTTTCATGATGAAAGATATGATTAAATGTCATATAATTAAGCAAAAATTTACACATTTAAAAAATATGGAGTTACACCACTTTTACATTGAACCATTCAAATGTCACCAACCAGAATGCCCATAAATTTTCTATTGGGTTCAGTTCAGGGCTTCTTCATCACCAATCAAGCATTTGGACATGATTAGCATTTCAGCACGATAATTCACCAGTACACGCATAAAGCTCCATAAAATCCTGGCTTCAAGTTAATCATGTTCAAGTTCTTGAATGGCCATCAAGAAGCCCTGACCTGAACCGAATAGAAAATTCATGGGCCATTCTGGTTGGTGACATTTATGGAAATAAGAAAATTTACAACACCTTAAGTGAGCAGAATATTGCCATTGAAAAGAGCTGTAAAAGCAAGCCAAAAAACACTTTGAAGAAACTTTCTAAATCTATGACCTCGAGATGTCATTCATTACATTGTGTTTGAACATACATAAAATTTCAATATGTAATTATAAATATTTTGAAAAATTTTCCCAGACTTTAAAGTTTTTTAAATTTTATAATCTCAAAAATGATTAAATTAACTGAAAATAACTCGAATATTTTAGATTATTAGCTGTATTTAAAAAAATATTTTATATGGCCTTAATATTTTTTCCAGCTTTTTACATACATGAAAAAAGAAAATAAATATTAAAATGAGAAATAATTTAATTTTTTTCAAAAATTTTTGCAGATATAATTAAAATTGCCTTTTCTTGTGTTACATTTAAATTTGCATAAAACTCATAACAGTAGTTGTGAAATAAATTAAGTTTTTCGCATGGCCTTAACATTTTTTCCAGGGCTGTATCTACATTGTGCCTTCTTTTCGAGGAAACAACAATTTCTTCTACAATCCAATTTTATTGCATAATAGTTTTATATAATACAGTTATTTATGTACATGTATTTCGCTCTCATCCCAAAATATAGTTTCACTGAATTTTTATTGTCTAGATTACCATTTTGGTACATTATGCAATATTGTTTTGCACAACATTTATGTTAAAAGCATGGAGAAATTTAGATATATTGCGTAACTATATTACATTTCGAGTTTTTGTTTTATTTAAAAAATAAACAATTTTCAGACTATCAATCGAGACGTATTTTGGGGTATGTTTGAGTATATAAAATATGAAGAAATAAATTCTCTCAAAAATATATTTGACAGAAGAAAATTTTTTGTTTCAGATTTTGTATGATGTTATGAAATAAAATATGTTTATCTTTGAATAATACATAGTACCTGCACGGGCGCGCTTTGTAAGAATCTAATATTATGTACTAAATTGCAAAAAAGTTCCATGCATTATCAACCATACATTTGCAGTTAAATTTTGTGGCAGCTTTATATTATATAACCTTTTGCGTTTACACATTATTATTATTAATATTATTTTATTTATTTATTTATTATTTATTTATTTATTTGTTTATTTAAGTAAAAAGAATTAAAAGTTACCAATTAAGTATTTACAAAAAGTTTTTTTTTCTTTTAAAATGTGAGCCTTAAATGATTACATTGGTTCATTTACAATTATGACACAAATTTTACGTACTAGAAATTTTTATAACATCACTTTAAAAATCACTTTGAGGAATAAAATGCTAAATTTTGCTTTTTTTTTTTTTTTTTTTTTTTTCTTTTTTCAAACAATGTTCATATATTGTATAATTATCAGTTCAAAAGGTACATAAATTTAAGTTCAAAATAATTTCAAAATGTTTCTAAGCCTATTATTAAAGAAAATGAGTTGTCTTTAATTATAATTAATATAATTACATATGAAAAATGCACCAGATATTTAAAAATTATATTTATTTCAGGAATCAATAACATTATTTATTCTTTTAATAATACATATGTCTCAACTAATAACTCAATATATAAATAAATTTCTTTTATCTGACGCAAAGAAAAAGAAAAAAGAAAAAAAGGAAAAAGGAACTACATGTTATTGTTGACTAACGTTAAAAAACTGTAATATACGTTACAGTACCGGCGCATTATTCTTATATACGCTAAAAAAATATACGGTAAACTAGATGAAATGTGTTGTTTCTCCAGTCCCAAATTTTGCTGACATAAATATTAATATTGTGTTTTCTCATTTATTAACAAAATATTTTTCAATAGAGTATATTATCAAATGGAGAAATCACAGAAAAATAGTAAAGTTTAAAAACATACAAATAGATTTAATGTAAATATAATATAAATATAAAAAATATATATAAATTAAAAATATATACCGGGTGATCCAAAAGTCAGGACAAACTTTAAAAATGAATAATTCGAAAACGAATCAAGATACAAAGATACGGTTTGCACCAAACGGATGAAAAAGAAACTGGGTTTTGTGTGGCAAAGGAAAAAAATTAGTTCTGTTGGCGACCAACAGATGGCGCTATAGTGTTTTATTTCTCCAAAAGATGATTTACAAATGAAAAAAAATGTTGACAACTTACAAGTTAGCTTAATTACAGTTAATTAGTACTACTACAGTAACTGTTCAATGTCCATCATTCAGAAGTACAGCTGTGAGATGATTCACCACATCGTTCACAGCATTTAGTAGCATTTCTTGCGTTATGTCAGACACATTTTGGCGGATGGCATCTTTCAGTGCTGCTAGTGATGCCGGTTGGTCGCGGTACACTTTTGATTTCAAGAATCCCTACAGCCAAAAGTCACAGGGTGTCAGATCGGGAGATCTTGGAGGCCATGCGTGATTAAAGTAACGACTGAGAATGAGATATTTCGATGCATATAAGCTTCGACTACCATTACCTGCTGTAGTTGTTCCTTTTTATATCGTTTGTTGCTTTGCATAATCCTACATCAGAAATACGAGAGCGCCATCTATTGGTCGCCAATAGAACTATTTTTTTTTCTTTGCCACACAAAACCCGGCTTCTTTTCCATCCGTTTGGTGCAGACCGTATCTTTGTATCTTGATTCGTTATCGAATTATTAATTTTTAAAGTTTGTCCTGACGTTTGGATCACCCTGTATATAAATAAATATAAAAATTGCATTATAAAATAAATATAATACAAATAAAAATGAATGTAATATAATACAACTATCAAGTCATTCATTATATTACATTTTTCTTTGTATAAATTGTTTATAAGAAATATTCAAACAATACTGTAATGCAGTTTGACTTTAAAAGTATTTTAAAAATGATAGAAATATACCTACTTTCATTGCTTCTAAAATTATTATAGGTATTTTCTGTTAAATTGTTTCATATAATATGATGTGAAACATCATACTCATTTTTTGTTTTTTCGTTTTCTCTTTCTCTTTTTTTTTTTTTTTTTTTTTTTTTGTAAGTAATTTGCCAAATAACGTTCTTTCTTCCATTTTATGTCAGCAAAATCTCAATAAATTAAAGTATTGCACTATATAAGAATAAAAAGTAACCTCACTTTCTCTAAACTTTCATTTTTTTTTTACCTTCAGATATTACAGAAAAATGTTCTTTTATAAGGTATCATTTTACCTTATTACTTCTGCTACTTACTTCTGCTCCTAGTTTTGAAAATTGTACATTATATTATCTTCCAAAGAAAATGTTACTAAATCGCCGAATGTTAGGGTATGAAAGAACGGGGTTTTTAAATTAAATTTCTTAGAATATGATCAAATTTTAAAAATCCAGTGAGTAGTTATAACAAAAAATAAAACATAAAAGAAATGATTACATTATATATTTTTTTTTTCGTTATATTATTTTTCGTTAATAATTATAATAATGTACTTATAACATTTAAGTAAGTTTAATGTTCTTAATATATATTTTTAAATGAAACACTTATGAAACCGATAGAATTTTATAAAATTTAAATGTAGAGAAAAGTAGCGAACACATAACGAAAAAATGTAAAATTTCGAAAAGAAAACATAAAAATTAATTTTGGGTTTTACTCAAAAATACAAATCAATGTTTTTGTAAAATGATTTATCTTAATTTTTGGCATATAATCAGCAGTTCACGTAAAAGAGATTGGCACTAGAAATTTTAATTGAAAAATAAAGATGTATTTGTACGAGCTTTTTATTAAAAAAAAAATATATATATATATATAGATATACATATACATAAACATACATATATATATATATATATAAATTCTTCTGTTAAATACGCGTTAATAAACATAAGCAATTGTGTTATAAGAAACAACAATAAAGATATAAAAATATTTAATGATAAAGCAACATTTAATGCGCATAATTGCAGTTATAAAATGTAAGATTTTAAATTTTAAATTTTATTTAAAATTTATTTGCTTAAGTTGTAACATATAAAGAAAAAAGAAATGTTGAATCATTGAAAATTAACTCAAAAAGAAGTTCAAGAAAATGTAATGTCATTTCTTTATTAGCGCATTTTGCAGCATTTATAACAGAAATAATATAAGTGTGAAAATTTATAGAAAATTACCACAATATGAACTGATGGAAATGGTTTTATCCAAATATATAAAATTATCCAAAGATGAACAGATTGTAAAAAATGATATAAAAATGCTTAATCCACAAAATTAGGTAACGCATAATCCTCAAAAGAAAAAAGAATTTTCCATATATTGCATTACCCAAAATTTAAGAACCTGTGATTCTGTAAATAATCACTTCATATAGAATATAGGAAAATTTACTGTATAATATTAATATATGTATATATACGTATATGCATATATACGTGTGGGTGTGGGTGTGTATAAAAAGGTTATATATCATGTATGATGAGGTAAAACTGAAATTAATCCGAAATATAAACAATTTTACAGAATAAAATAATATATATTTATGTACAGTCGGTAACAAAAGTGTCCGAACACTAGCAAAAATTCCTATGTAAAAAAAGTACACTTCATACGATTTTGTTAAATAAATCCTTGTCGAATCCTGTTCTTAGTCAGTCTAAGAACACGATTCGATAAGGATTCATCTAACAAAACCGTATGAACTGTACTTTTTTTACATAGGAATTTTTGCTAGTGTTCGGACACTTTTGTTACCGACTGTATGTGTGTGAGAGAGAGCATTTATATACTTATTTATTTATTTACAATTACTATCGCCAATAAATCTTAAACGACTCAAAACGACGCGCCTTTCGTAACAAAAATAATTGAGAAGTGATTTATAATATTGAAAAGATTGGCACATAAATGCAGTGTTGCAGACTTTCTTTATTTATTCCGGAGTATTAATTAAGTAATCCGTAAAAAAATCATTCTTAAGGATACTTGCGTGAAAAAAAGGCGTGTATTAACAATGCTCCTGAATAAATAATAAATATTGGCAACTCTGGTAAATGTGACACATAAAATTCGTAAATTGACAAAGTGATATATAAAATTGACCATTATACGACCTAAAATCTAATTAGCGATCATATTAATGATAATTATGTGTGAGTGTGTACTTATTTACTTGTTTGTTTATTTACTTATTGCTAATACAATATAAAAAATCTTAAACCTCTTAAAATGCGTACCCATTTCGACAAAAGTATATTAGGGGTGATACGAGAAAATGAAAGGATCGACATAAATATACGAACGCAAAACTAATTAATAATACTATCAATAATAATTAATTTGACGTAAATAAATAAACACTTTAAATATAACAACATTATTAATATAAAACCATTCAGTTCTACAAAAAGAGCTTCAGCAGTGTGTTTACGTGTACCAAAATAAACTAAACAGTTTTTCCAGCTGCACATATTCTTCATCAAAAACTGGACAATGAAAACACACTTTCACATTTAAATGGCCACAGAGAGTTCTATTTAACGAACAGAATTTTCTATTTAACTTATATTACGGTCTATGTATCTATTCTGTCACTATAAGTTAGGAGCAACCCCCCCCCCCCTCCTTTTTTGTAGCTTTTTTGAACCGAATAAGTATGAAATAAATATACCTTTTTAACGCTTTCCAACAAGGTTGAAAATTGTTAATGACTTCGGTTTGACTTTCTGTCTGTCTATCTGTCTGTCCGCATTCAAACTGCCATATATATTCATGGAATTTCTTGAAGCTTATATATGTCATTCAAGTTCACTCTTGGATGTTCCCTATTAAACATGGAGTGCGTACCTCTACTGGTTTGTGTACATGGATACCCGAAAGTATTCCAAAGCGTTGTGTTCTATGGGAGGTATTTCTATAAACCATATTTTAATATCTTTAGTGTACACAAATCTTAATGAAATTTAAATATGTTATTCAAATTCACTATTGGATGTTTCTCATGCAAAATGGAGTACATACCAGCACTGGTTTTTGTACAGGGACACTCGAAAGTATTACAAAACACTGCGTTCTATGAGAGGTATTTCTGTAAACCAAATTTTAAAAACTTTATTTTGCACAAAGCATAATGAAATTGAAATATGTTATTCCTACGCACAACAGAATGCTTTTTAAAGAATGTAGTACGATTTTCATTAAATTTACAGGGTCATCCAAAAATATTCAGTTACTTTAAAAGCTATTAATATAAAAATTTGCTGCAATTGTACTTTTGTTTACATTACGCGATTTATACCTTTCTAACAATTTTTAAGTGTGAATACGATTTCAATTTGTGTATCTGTCTGTCCGATTCTCTATCTATTTATCTGTCTGTCTCCTGCACCCAGCGTCCGTAAATAGTTTCAGAATTTTAAAAAAAAATATTATATATTAGTCAAGTTCACTATGGAATTTTCCTTTTTAAAATAACATTAATAGGTCCTGCAAAACAATTTTTTGTATAGGGTCAACCAAAAGAAATGCCAATACATTTCGTTTTAGGACAGACATTTTTAAAAATCACATTTAAATAACTTTCTACTGTAAAGTCATAAAGAAATCTACATGTATCGTTAATATTGTAACATAATGTTTTGTATGGAATATGATATGATTAACCTTCAGATTTACTGCACTGAATTATTCAGATACCTTAAGGGCTGTAATTATAATGCAAAGTATGCATTTTCTTTTGCGTTAAGCCTTTTTAACACTTTCCAACTATGCCTAAGAATAATTTTAAATTCAGATAATCTATCTGTATACTTTTCAGTGATTTTTTCTGTTGCGTGATAACATAAGGAAAGAAAATTGAAAATTATATGATACAACAAGTGCATACAATTAGAAAGTGTTAATAATCAATGCTTACTGCATGATTTTTCGTACTTGTTATTATATATTAGAAAGTTCTGAATCCATTACAACGACCAATAATTATGAAATTTATAATGACCTTAACTAGGACTATGACACACTCTTACTGTTATTTTCAATAATTACTTTTATCTTACAATAAACAGAAATTTCTGGCCAAAATAAAGAAATATTTATTTTAAAGTAGTGGTGTCTAACTAGTAATGCATTGATTCAATTCTTCAGCATCGCTAATTTCGTATAAAAATAAATCCCTAATTTAAGAAATATTCAGTTCTATCAAAAATAAATAAAAGAAATATCCTTAAAAAACGAGAGTTTTTGAGCGTGTACCCCGACATTAATCAGGCTCTGGTCTCAACTTAAGTTTTTCAGAAACTCTATAAAAAGTGTAGTTGACAAATCTTTCGTTTTTCGAGGGAGAATTTTTACTAGAAAGATTCTATAATTTTTCCAGCTTATTTAATAGTTGGCAATATATCTGACACTTTCCTTTTAGAAAATAGTGGTGTTAAATTTCATTAAAAAATTAAAATGTTTGGCAGCTATAAAAAAGGCATTTAAAAAAATACAGTTATGAGCTTTTAACTTATGGGAGCTGTATTAATTCGTTACACAAGTATATATATCTATTAATACATGTGCGCAGTTACACACACACACACACACACACACACACACACATATATATATATATAAGCTAATATTTTTTTTTTTTCAGTTTTTTTTTTCTTTTAATTTTTTTGTTATTTAAGTTATATATTTTGAGAAAAATATATATAATAAATATTTGTAAAATTTTTCATGCTTCCTTGTGCAACAGTTATAAGTAATACGCATATCATCTCACATAATCACCATACTTCAACATATCAATGTGACATATATCTGTTTCATTCTGTTTAAATTGATTTAACATTAATAAAAAAAAAAATCTAAATCTACAGAGCGCAATTACAAATTTACACATATAAATCATATATGTAAATTAATGCGTGTGAACAATAAATTTCTTGTTAAATAAACGTATGAGTAATACGAGACTCGGGAGGCATAAATCAAAAGTGATAACATAATAGAGAAAAATAACATCATAAAAGTGATAACATAATAAAAGATACATAATAGACATATATCAAGCTGTTGACAGTCTCATGATTTGCTTAAAAATTGAAATTTATTCATACATATTATCTATTTTGCCGCAACAATAAAAATATTGACGTTTTATGCTTGTTGTATTCTTAGCTGTCATTATTTTAAATACCACTTTTTACATAAAGCAATATTCGTATTATCCCTTCGAAGATATGTATTAACGCTTCTTGTAACATTATTATTATTAACGTGTCATGTATGTTGAAACATGCTATATATACATATAGATTTAAAAAGTAACACTTTCATACATTTATTTTTTCAAGAAAATAACATGTTAAGAGATACAGCATAATCATAAAATTTAGCGTACTAAATAGGGTTATTTTTTTATATAAAACATTCTTTGTATTATTCATTCGAATATATGTACTGCAAACGCTTGATTAATATTACTATTATAAAACAGTGTTATTCAAAATAGTGATTGCTGAGAATCCTTTATTGGCAATAAGAAAAGTACTTTAAGAAATTCTCACATTTCAAATGAAACGCTACATTGTAAATCAATTAACACTGATTTAAACATCTCTATTAGTCTTTCGTTGGTATTCAGTTTGACATCTATAAGTATAAGGTGAAACTCGGAAAGATAGCGCGGTAGGGAAGATTGCGCACATAGGGGATTGCCGGGAAAATATAATGGGGAAGTTGCAATTTCAGGTGGTTGTGCAGCACCAATAGTGAAGAGACTACTTGAATGTGCATGTTGATTGCTTTAAGAGTATGATAAAATGTAGCTGTTTTGTTCCGTTCCCAAAAATAAATGCTTGAAATTTACAAACCCTTCCTAAGAATTTCCACAGAACGGTAGTAGTACAAAATATGTTTTAATTAAACAATTTCTCATAAGCTACTAACCAAGACTAATGGTATGAGCACCCCGATTTTTTTTTTAAACGAATAATTATTTAATAAAAGACTGCATAATCTCTCCTACAAAAATCGGAGAATTTGCGCATTGATTTTTTATAAAATTCTATACTAAGAGAGATTTCCCAGTTTATTGGTGAGCAAGACAATGAGGATCAATTTGTTGACAGTCTGGAACTGCGCCAGAAAATAACTTAGACAAACGATAGGACTAGTTCAACTCATTCGAGATGGTGCATTATTTGAACTTCTGAAGACAATTTCAAGGATCAGAAAATGAGCATTTTTCAGGAGTGGTACGGTCGTCAAAAGCCACACTTCTGGTGTAATTTACCTCTCGAATGCGAATGTTAGTCTATAAGAAATTTATCGCAAAGACGGCTGCTTAAATTTAAGCGATAAAACGTAATGCAAGCAAAATATATTAGCCTACTAAAACTTATTTTTGAGGACTGCAATCGTCTAAATTTCAATAAAAGAAAATAAATGAATGTAAAGGATTTCAATTTTAAAAAGAGAAGATTTCAAACCAAATGAAATTTAGATTTTGTTTATTGAACATTTCTGTGCGGAAGATTTTAAGGGGAAAAAAATCTTTAATAAATATTAATCGGTGGGCGGATTTTGGGCTTAAAAATGGGCGAGACTATCCATTTATCATTGCACACACGGTGTGCTGCATTTTTTTTCCTTGCTCGGAAATGTATAGCACACAGTGTGCAATCCGTCTCGAACAGGTTAACTTGTGGTAGGTGACTGCAGGATAGCTGAACCATTTACAGCAATAATTGAAACGATTGTGGACAACAAGATATTCAGTCAGCAAACAAGAAATCATTCAGACGGAAAGGGAAATGTACTAATTTTAAGTTAATCCTGTTATCTAGTAACTTAATGTTATTTTACATATATCTGGTCTTGTTTTTTTCCTATTGTTTTATTTTTTTCCTATAAATAAATTTTTAATTCTTTTTAAATTTCTTTTATTTTATTGAATTGAAATATCCATTCCCAATACAAAAATATTTGTTCACAAATACCTTACAAAATGTCGGACCCACCAGCCTCCGAGCGGTTCTGCGCTCAAAGCTGGTATACGTGAGGTGCCTGGTTCAATACCTGATCACGCTCGTCGACCTAGCCGTTCATAGTTTTCCGTGGTTTTCTCCGAAACTTCAAGTCAGTCGCCCTTTTTCACAAACGCCAACACCAACACCTTATAAAATGTCATTTAAATGCAGTTATTACTATTAACAATACAATTTTAGCTATAATTAAGAATAATTTCTCCTACCCATGTGCGCAATCTCTCCTTCCATATAAGGAGTGATTGCACAAAATAGCTCTCTTGGTTTTATTACAACTGTTGTTTTAAATTATATCAGAACAATGAAATAGTAATAGAAATGCATACAAGAAGGATCAATTCAAAAGTATGCACCAATAGTTTAGCAAAAAATTAACATGTGAATTTTTTATTTTGTTCAGTTGAATTGTGCGCAAACTCCCCTAGCTTTACCTTAAAGTATTTTAATAATTTATTCTGTAGAATTTTCTTGTACTCTTTGTATACTTTAATCTTTATTAGAGAATTTGTAGAAACAAATTCAGAAAAGAAAATAATTACTTTAGAGAAAAGATGAGAATTTCCATTGAAAACTTTGAAATTAAAAAAACTCTTTACTCTTTTACTAAAATTCAACTCACGAAGTTATTTATACGACACTATCTTGAAACTTTACAAACAAGTGTGCATTTAACTTTAAATCGTGGTCGCAAGAGTTAAGCTGTTGATAATCTCTAGAGTTTCTGTTTGTGAGAATCAAACAAAATTCACTCAGACTTTGTTAATTCTTTGAAATCCTGCTTCGTATTATTATTCATCATGACGTGATTTACATAATTACAACTGTACGTGATGTTACTTAACAAAATGCTTTTTGTGTGTAATTTTAACAAATATTAATTATGTATCATAATAAAATAATTTCTTAAAACTTTAACTAGTACTTTCGTTATCTATATCATATATATATAGTATTTTATTTATAAACATATGTGTCATATTTCCTTTATATGTATTTCTTATATTTATTTAAACATCATTCATTATTTATTTAAATATTTAATATTCATTTAAACATCATTATTAGCTTTTCTTTGGCATTAAGTTTGCTATTTGTAGATATAAAACATTTTAATAATTTATTCTGTAGAATTTTCTTTACTCTTATTACATTTTAATATTTGTTAGAGAATTTGTAAGAAAAAAATTTAGAAAAAGGTATAATTACTTTTGAAATTTAGAAACCCGTTACTTTCTTATTAAAATTCAATCCAGGAAACAAATTAGGACATTATCTTGGAACTTTACAAACGAGAGTGAATTTAAATCGCTGTCAGGACACAAGAATTAAGCTGTTTACAATCTCGGGATTTACTGTTTGTGAGAATCATTCAAAATTCACTCAGGCTTTGTTAATACTTTGAAATCCTGCTTCGTATTTGTAATAAAACGCCATTCTACTGAATGGCTTCAAGCGAATCTTGTCGATTCTTTGTAATATAAAGATTGCAGGTTATTTTATTTAATCGAATGTCTTATTTAATAATTTCAAATCATTTTATATTTCAAAGTAATAATCTTCAAACTGATATAATAATATTCTTCTTACCTGTAGGATTCTTCGACGTAAAAAAATGAAGACTAATAACGGACACTTGTTTTTCTAGAAATAATAGCTTCTTCTTTAAGATGAGAAAAATATATAATACAGTTTATTAAATAAAGTATTTACATGAAGAAACACTATTTACAAAAGGTATTTACATATTCGAAATTTCACGAAAACAATTTTCTATTCGTAATATTTTAATAACTAAGCCACCAGCTTTCTATTTCGTTATGACAATGGTGGTTCCATAAAAATAAATTAGGCCAAAGGTGGCCTGAGAGCATTCTATTTCATTGTGTTGCTCTCTTCACTAAAGACAAACTAAAACTAACTAATCTATGGGCTACCTTTTCTATTTCTTCAACGGTAGCTCCATGAATAATAAAATCAGGCCAAAAAGGCCCCGAGAGCAAACTACTATTTCATGACATTGCTCTCCATTCTAGAACAGAACTAAAACATAAAACTAAAACTAATGTCCCGCGAGCCAGTAAACAAAAAAATGTTCTTCGAATTTTATCTCAACGGGACCTCTGGCGCCCTCTAGTGAGGCAAAAGTATATCAATACCTAACATCCTCCCACCTTTAATTTGTTAGGTGAGAGATAAAAAATTAAACAGTTAATTAATTAAGAAAATTTAAACTTATAAAACTACATACTAATTAAAATTAAAGCTATAAACTACAAATAGTAAAAATTAAAGTTACAAACTAATGAAAATAAAGAAAAATAAAAATAAAATATTTTAAAGTTCAATGCAATTTTAAAACAATTGTGATTGTCTTTCGAAAAGTTTTTTATAGTTTCTGACCACTTTCAGTTTATTGTCTCTTTTGCTGCTTGTATCACTGGATCCTCAGCATCTGATATCTCTAAGGGATAGAGTTTTTGAAGTGGTCTAATCAATGTCCCAGAATGCATTTTCACTTCCACAACCCTGGCACGGCCATCTCGGCTGGGAAAAATTTTCACTACTCTTCCTATTGGCCAATGTAGTCTTTTCACACTGTTGATTTCTACTAGCACAATGTCGCCTTGTTTAACAGGCTTACATATCTATCTACTTCGTTGTACCAACTGCGCTAGATACTCTTTTCGAAATCTACTTTATAGTTGCCTTCGAACACTTTGGCAGTGCTTGTATCGTGCTCTCAGTTTTTTAGCATCAATGGCATCCAGATCTGGTACACCAATTTCTTGAATGTCTTGCATAAAACAAGAAGGTGTCAAAGGAATGAACTTGTCTGGTTCTTCTGATAGGTATGTTAAAGGTCGACTGTTCATTATGGCTTCAACTTCACACAAGATAGTAGAGAGATCTTCAAAATTGAGGGAAGATTTTCCAAGAGTTCTCAGTAGGAGGTTTTTTACACTTCTAATGAGACGCTCCCACCATCCAAGCAGCGGTTGGGGGGATGAACTTCCATTTTATTGGAGCTATGTCATCCGTCTTTTGAATTTGATTCCAGTCAAGAGATCTAAAGAGATTGTTGGCACCACGAAAGTTAGTTCCATTGTCACTGTAGATTGCTGAAATTCTTCCTCTTCGGGCAACAAATCTTCTTAGCGCTTGTATGAATCCCTCTGTTGAAAGATTCGTCACTAATTCCAAGTGTATGGCTCGATATACTGCACAGGTAAAAATGACTATCCATACTTTGTATTTATTTTTCAGGTAAAGAGGGCCACATAAGTCGATGCCAACAACTTCAAAAACTTTTGAGTCTCTGACTCTGTCAGAAGGTAAATGGATGGGAGGAGTAACAAAAGGTTTGGAAGAAAAAATTTTACACTTTGTGCATTTTATCAATTCACTTCGGATGTTACGCTTTACAGAAATAATCCAGTAATGTTCACGTAAGATCGAACCAACTGTCTGAAGTCCAGCATGGCAATTCTTCAAGTGGCAGTCTCTAATTAGGCACCTTACAACATGATGTTTTGATGGCAACAATATAGGAGACTTGAAAGAAAAAGTGTCTTCTCGATCTAACAACTTTGATTTGACTCTTAGAATATTGTCTTGATCTTTCATAACAACAAGTCCTTTTATTGTTTCTCGCACATCACCAAAACTTTCTAACTGAATGCGTGACCAGAGAAATTTTTCCGCCTCTTCCTTTTCTTCTGCCGAAAGTTCAGCTGGGAAAATATGATTTCTATTTCTACATTTTGTTGCAAATCTTCTTATCGAACAAATAATATTTACAAGTTTACTAAATTTCGAAGTTCTTTCATAATTCATAAATGGATCTACATTTTGACTCGAAAATAATGACACTGCAGTTTTCTTTCTTTCCGACATAACTAAGACTTCATTAGGGGCAATCTTCGGTTGGGGCCAGTTACTTTTTTCATCTGCTAGCCATTTAGGACCCTCCCACCATCCCGATTCCAGAAGGTATTTAGGACTACAACCACGGGAAGGCAGGTCTGCCGGATTTTGACTTCCTGGAACTAAGTACCACTGTTGAGGGTTCGTAAGTTGGCATATTTCTCTGATTCTGTTGCCCACAAAGGTACCCCACTGGTCATTTCTTTTAATCCAGGCCAAAACTGTCGAAGAATCAGTCCAAAAGTAAGTTGGTACTGTAGGGATGTCCAAAGCTTCTACGACATACTTTGATAGTCTGGATCCCAACACACAGGCAAGCAGCTCAAGACGAGGAATCGTTAGAGCCTTTTTTGGAGCCAACTGTGATTTTGCTCCCACAAATTGAATTGAAACTCTTTTTTCTTCTTCGCACCATAGAAAAATTACTGTTGCATAGGCACTTTGACTTGCATCGCAGAAAATATGTAGGGTCCAATCTTCTTTATTTCCATAACCTATTCTCGGGATCTTCAATTCTGTCAGCTGTTTTAATTCTCTGTACCATTTCTGAAAGTCTCTTTGAATTTTCTCTGGAAGCGGAGTGTCCCATGCTGATTTGCTGGACCAAGATTCTTGAATTATTATCTTGGCTGGTAACAATGCTGGAGCTAGAAAACCGATGGGATCGAAAATTCCTTGAGTTATGGATAGAATTTGACGTTTTGATGGATTCACTATTTCTAAGTCAAATTTATTGCAGACCATCAAGCTATCATCTGTTCTGTCCCATTTGATTCCTAAAACTGGAATTGGAGTTGAGAAGTCTTCCTTTTCATTTTCTAAAGACAACTTTTCTATTTCTTTTACAGGACCGAATTGCCACAATCTTAGGTCCGTTTTAGCTTCAGCCATGATATCTGTTGCCTTAGATTTAAATTCTTCCAAATCGGACGTGTTGTTTACAGATGTGACATTTCTGGTGAGTTGTCTAAGAAATATATCGTGGGATTGCTCTTCTTCTTCTCTTTTCGACAAGATTTGTGCAGGGTCGTTGATTCCTATCGTTTCGAGTCGCCTCAAGTCTGGAACATTCCAATCCTTTATGTACAGATTTGTCATTGATAGCGCTGTACCGCTATTCAAGCAACCCTGAGATGGAAGCCCTGTTTTTCCACAAATTGTCCACCCAAGTTTGGTTTCTATCGCTGTGAGTCCATTTTCTAATTGCTTGACTCGACCCGTTAACAGTTGACCGTAAACGTCACTCCCGATCAAGATTTCTATTTCTGTACTACCAGGGCCGATATCGGACAACCACAGCTTATTTTTCTTGAGTTCTCTGCACAGATTTCCCTTTGGAATTCGAGGAATTTCACCACAAATTTTTTCTTTTTCTAGAAGATCAAGTTCATGCATGGAATTGACCCGATTATTCGATGCACCTACAGAAACTCTAAATATATTATGCTGTTTAGCTTCTATCTGTGCACCTCCAAAAACTGTATGGGCAATTACTTCTGTTCCAATGGGTTTGAGCTTGAGCTCTTTCGCAGTTTTCTTTAATATGTAACTTTTCTGGGAACCACAGTCCATAAGACAACGCACCTTTTTTTGGCCTTTTCCCCCTTTTATATTTATTTCTAATGTCATAAGGGCTATTTCCTGGGAGCATTGTTTCGCGACAGTGTTCTGTATTACTTCGGGAGATTTGCTTCTACTATTTTCACCCCCTTTCCTTATCTCTGGACAAAATAGTTCTGTGTGTGGTTTCGAACAAACGTGGCACTTAATAAAAATCTTGCACGTTTTTGCCCGGTGTCCAAAACGTAAACATTTCAAACAGCAATTTTTTTCTTTTACTTTATTTTTCTTTTCGTCAAGGGAGAGCGATCTGGCTGTTATGCAGTCTTTACTCTCATGCGTTTTTCCGCAAAATATGCAGCTTAATTCTTTTGCAGCGAATAAGCCTGTAGCAGTGGGGACCCTGTTATCTCTCTTGTGGAATTTATTTTTAACATTTTCCTTGGGTGAATTAATTTCAAAACCCGACCTGGCTAATTGTAACCTTTCTTCACCTGCCACTTCCCTTTTCAAAAAATTCAGCAATAGTAACAAGTTCGATTTCTGTGTGGTTTCCTTATCATCTAACTCAGTAGAATCTTCCCTGGCCCCAACATTAAGTCTTTGAAACATTCTAATAATATCTTCGGGTAAACAGGATTCTATCATTGGGTACAGCCACGCAGAGTTCTGATCAATGTTTACACCCATGCTTTCCAGTGATCTCAAGTGTGCTTCTATCTTGGTCACTAAATTACACAAATTTTTGCTATTTCCCCTAGTCTGTACATTAGCTGTAATTAATTTCAAAAATTCCCGAACATATACTTCGATTAAGATATCTTTATCCCCATAGCGTTCTTCAAAAGCCTTTACTGCCTTTAAATAATTTTCTGATGTTACGGGGTAACTTTCGAGTAATTCTCTGGCTCGAGTTCCTGGTTCTACGCACTGTAAAAGGTACTGAAATTTGTCAGCGTTGTCTAATTCTTCATCCTCATGAATTTTCTTAAATTGGGCCCAAAAGGGCAAATAATTTATCAATTTTGAATCAAATTTCTTGATAGCTAATTTTGGTAATTTATATCGCTTTGTTTTCAAGTTTGTTTCGCTTTCTATTTTATTTTGGCCTGTGCAATTAAAATTTACACTTGAATTCAATTTTTCATTAATTAGTCTTTTAACTGTGATAAATTCATCAGAGTATGCTTCGCTTTCTTCGGCTTCTTTTATAATCAAAGCTTCATCGCATTTACTATCTTCCGACATAATGTCTAATATTTCATTGTCGAGTGTCTTTAATTCTGTTATTAAACCCTCTAATTTATTTAAATTATCTACAAGTATACCCCTCTCAAGATCTTCTTTATCTAGTTCTGTTTTTAAAATATTTAAAGTTTTAGTAAAGGAAGATCGTAATGGTGTTCTACGTCTTTTTATTTTTTCCATTTCTGATTTTTAAACAAACACAGAACAGTTTTATGTTAATTAACCAATTACTCGTTATTTATGCCTTTTAATTTAAATGTAAAAACCTTCACTCTTCTATTTACCAAGAAGATTTTATTCTAAGAACAACTTGCAAAAAATTCTATTTGGAGAGCCATTTTCTTTTCGTAAAATGTAAACAAAAGAAAATAACCATTTATTATTTTTTATTTTACTCTTATAGCAATATTTATTTTCAACTGAATGATAATTTTTATTTATTTAATAACTGTAAAAATTTATTGAATTAAACAATCACCAAATGTAATCCAAAAAATAAATTAAAATCGAAGCTTCTATCTTGCACATTCTGTTTTCATTCATAAATTCTAAAATAATACTTTATTTCATAATCATTGCGAAACAAAAAATAAAACAATAAAAATTCACTGCAATCAGATTTTGACATCATCTAATATTTACCATGAAAAAATGCTTTTTTATTCTTTCTTTCATCAAATTATGCTTCCTTTTCAAGGTCAACTCAATACTCAATTGCTTTTTTTTTTTTTTTTACTTTTATTTATTTCAATCATAAAAAAAACAACTATCTTATTTTGACCTTGATAAATTTACGTTTTAAATGTACAAATAATATATAGCAAATAAAAAATCTTGTTTTATTTCAATCAATCAGACATTTTTAATTTTATTTACTTTGTAAAAGGAATATTCTATATTTTAATAATTTCAATCTTAGATATCTTTTGAAAAATATTTCATATAATAATAACATAATCTTTAAACCATTTATTATTTCAAATGAAAATTCTTTTCTTTTCAGTTAATATAAACAATATTAATATAAAAGATATTTCCTGTATTTAATATAAACAATAAGTCTTGTCAACGGACGCCATAAAATTATGTAATAAAACGCCATTCTACTGAATGGCTTCAAGCGAATCTTCTCGATTCTTTGTAATATAAAGATTGCAGGTTATTTTATTTAATCGAATGTCTTATTTAATAATTTCAAATCATTTTATATTTCAAAGTAATAATCTTCAAACTGATATAATAATATTCTTCTTACCTGTAGAATTCTTCGACGTAAAAAAATGAAGACTAATAACGGACACTAGAAATAATAGCTTCTTCTTTAAGATGAGAAAAATATATAATACAGTTTATTAAATAAAGTATTTACATGAAGAAACACTATTTACAAAAGGTATTTACATATTCGAAATTTCACGAAAACAATTTTCTATTCGTAATATTTTAATAACTAAGCCACCAGTTTTCTATTTCGTTATGACAATGGTGGTTCCATAAAAATAAATTAGGCCAAAGGTGGCCTGAGAGCATTCTATTTCATTGTGTTGCTCTCTTCACTAAACACAAACTAAAACTAACTAATCTATGGGCTACCTTTTCTATTTCTTCAACGGTAGCTCCATGAATAATAAAATCAGGCCAAAAAGGCCCCGAGAGCAAACTACTATTTCATGACATTGCTCTCCATTCTAGAACAGAACTAAAACCTAAAACTAAAACTAATGTCCCGCGAGCCAGTAAACAAAAAAATGTTCTTCGAATTTTATCTCAACGGGACCTCTGGCGCCCTCTACTGAGGCAAAAGTATATCAATACCTAACAGTATTATTATATTCATCATGATGTGATTTACACAATTACAACTTTACGTAATGTTATTTAACAAAATGCTTTTCGAGTGTGATTTCAATAAATGTTAAATATCTATCGTATTAAAAATATTTCTTAAAAGTTTAACTTTTGTTTTTGCTATTTATATCATACGTATACATATATAATATTTTATTTAAAAAGATATATGTCATATCTCCTTTATATTTCTTACAAAATTTTGCTATTAAAATCTGAAAGACCTTAAAAATCTATTTATTTCTTATTATTATTACATTTATTTATTTCTCCTTCTTCTTCTTATTTTTTTTTTTTTTTTTTTTTTACCATAAATACCATATATATTTTTAAAATATTTTATTAAAGACTATATATGGTATATTTCCTTTATGCTTCTCAGAAACTTCTGTTATTAATAAAGACTTGGAAAGTATGTAATAAATGTTTAATACTTTTTCGTAAAATCTTTATAAAGTGATTCACATAAAAAACAAAATTTATTTTTATTGCAGCATACATGGTGTAAAAATATTAGTTTAAATTAATCTTTACTTAGTTATCGAGACTTAACAGCTTTTACAATAAACAATTAGTTAATAATTCATCAAGTTTGATTAAAAATTCTTTTAATATATATATAGATATATATATATATATAGTTATTTGTACATTTTTCATAGCCTGAGAAATTATACTTTTAATTTTTATAGTTTTTTTTTTTCCTCCGATAGACGTGATAAGAAATAAAATTTTATATTTCGTCAAGATTTTATTCAATTATAACAAAATTTATACTTGTTTAAAAAAAAAAAAAATGTCGTTGTTTTTTAAAAGATAATTATAATTGTAGATATCGAATTTGTATATTTAACTTTTTGTTTTAATTAGTTATTTATACAAAGATTTTTGATCAATTTTCTGCAATTGAGAATTTTGAAAAGGTAGTAAGTGTTATTATTATCATTTTGAAAGTTACATGTGCAAAGAAACCGTATTATCAATTCAAAGTTACTATAATTTTGTTGCTTTAATACACTCTTCGTAATCCACATTGAAACTAGTTACCATACAATCTTCAGCAAAATTATTGAAGCTCTAGCAATAATTCGTATTTAAATTATGAGCCCTTAATATTGTTATGTGGACTAAATGTTTGTCGAGTCATGTTCTTTGCCTTTATGCTGTTTATAAAAAATTCAGTTGATGATAAAAATTAACGATCAAACTAAAAAAAAAAATGAAAAATGAAAAATGTATATATGCGCTTAAATAATAACCGACTGTATGAAGAATGAGTGGTTGGATTTTACGTCGCACTAGTGATGCGCAGATGGGCAATTAGCGATGGTCTGGGACACACCCCTAGAGGTGGTCCGGAGACATGCCATCACAATTTTGATCCTCCACTGAAGATATGGCTCTCACGCTTCGGTGACCCCCAGATTTATAATTTTTGATGGGAACATAGAGGACGTTGCGGCCACGATAAATTTTACGTGCACCAGCCACCAATAGTGTATACGACGGTCTTTGGCCAGCTCGAGTACCGAACCCGCAATCTTCCAATTACGAGGCTGGCGCTCTACCGACTGGGTTACCGCGGCCCCCGACTGTATGAAGGAAAATTTCTATGAAATTCTCCTTTTCGTGAATTTCGCCAAGTCAGCAACATATGCTTGATTTACTTTCTCAGATTTAGCTTCAAATTCAGTTTTTTTTTTTTTTATAATTATTATAGGTGAGCCAAATGTAAACATAGTTATATTTTGAAATTTTTTTATTTTATGATTATCCAATTAGGTGCGTATGGTTGGACTTCTTTTTCTGTAAAATTTTACACTTAATACATATTAAGTATACTTTCCGTTGTAAAATGTAATATGGTTAACTTGTTAACACAATTTCGAAATTGTAGTTTGTGGTCTATATTTGGTGAATTATGTCCAAAGGTGGCCCATATATTAAAATCACTTTTAAAATTCAGAAAAGAAATGCTTGGCAAACTATTTTTACTTCCAGAAATAATTTATTACAAGAAATTTACAAAAAAAAAAAAAAAAAAAAAAAAAAAATGCAATAAACATATTTCAAAATATACACAAACATTAAACCGTCTCAATTATATATATTAAAAGCAAACACGTTTTATTTATGAGACAAAAAATTTTAAGTTAAAATACATTTAAAAAAACAAAATTACATATAAAAACAATTAAAATCAGACGTTTCGAAACCCGTCCGGGTTTCCTCATCAGTAATTTACAACATAATATGCAAACAGGACATGAACACTCAAGGAATTTAAAGGAGTACAGAATATTGAGGAGCCAGTGCGCATGCTTCATTGATAGTGTGGAGATGCTTGGCAGTGTGCCAGCTCTCAAGGAAAATACGCGATTTATAATTAGGAACACCAGAATTTAAAATTTTTATATTATCGAAGTCAGGAATATGATCGGTTTCTATTGAATGGATTACAATTTTAGAATTTTGGTTGCAATTTTTAAAAGATCGTCTGTGTTCGGTTTTGCTGTACGGCCAGTTTCACCTATATAAACAGATTTGCAATTTTTGCATGGAATTAAATATATTACACCAGTTAAATCCAGAGAAGGGGTTATGGGTTTAAAGTTGAAAAGGACGTTTTTTAATTGTTTAATTGGCCGGAAAGCAGTATAAATATTATGTTGTTTAAGTAATTTAGAAATAAATTCTGAAGGAAAACCAAAATATGGCCTAGAAATATAACTGTTTTTATTAATAAGTGAATTTTTCATTTTCATTGGAGTAGAGGGGGAGTAGAGGGGCTTCCCCCCTCCTTCGTTTCCTCCTGCAAATTCCCCCTCTACTCCAATGAAAATGAAAAATTCACTTATTAATAAAAACAGTTATATTTCTATGCCATATTTTGGTTTTCCTTCAGAATTTATTACTAAATTACTTAAACAACATAATATTTATACTGCTTTCCGGGCAATTAAACAATTAAAAAACGTCCTTTTCAACTTTAAACCCATAACCCCTTCTCTGGATTTAACTGGTGTAATATATTTAATTCCATGTAAAAATTGCAAATCTGTTTATATAGGTGAAACTGGCCGTACAGCAAAAATTAGACTACAAGAACACAGACGATCTTTTAAAAATTGCAACCAAAATTCTAAAATTGTAATCCATTCAATAGAAACCGATCATATTCCTGACTTCGATAATATAAAAATTTTAAATTCTGGTGTTCATAATTATAAATCGCGTATTTTCCTTGAGAGCTGGCACACTGCCAAGCATCTCCACACTATCAATGAAGCATGCGCACTGGCTCCTCAATATTCTGTACTCCTTTAAATTCCTTGAGTGTTCATGTCCTGTTTGCATATTATGTTGTAAATTACTGATGAGGAAACCCGGACGGGTTTCGAAACGTCTGATTTTAATTGTTTTTATATGTAATTTTGTTTTTTTAAATGTATTTTAACTTAAAATTTTTTGTCTCATAAATAAAACGTGTTTGCTTTTAATATTTCAAAATATACCATTTTATTCGGATTCCATGCAGAAAGTGCAGATGATATTTCATAGTAAGTCCTTAACGTTCTATGTGCATATCGCCAGAATTAATTACACAATCGCATATCAGATATTTTGCCTTCCTTGCATAAATGTAAAAACTAGATTACGTTTGGCTGAAAATCACTTGCGCGATGCAGGACAGTTTCAGTTTCTTTAACAGTCCTTTTTGGCAGTGTACCGGATTTTTTTTTTTTTTTTCTTATTGCGTTGTTTACTATTATATTCAGATAATTTTTTCTTTCTTTTATATAAATATATACAGTGAACTCTCATTAAGACGGCCCCTTTTAAGACGGATTTCTCGTTATAACGTACAAAATCAGAATTCCCGGCTAAGGCCTATAGGAATTGCATGTAATAAACACGTACAATTCATTCGTTAAGATGGACATTTTTTTCCCTCCAAAGCTTACTTTTTTCGAAAAAAAGTCAGTTCCCAAAATCTTTTCAATCCTTTTATTTATTTATTTTTTTAAACATGAAAAGGTTCAATAATAAAAGGGTTAATATCTTTCACTCTGTGCTATTACACTGTGTGAGGTAAATAGTATTCATTGACAGTGACAGTTGAGGCCAACAATTTGCACCTGTCTCCACTTCTGTTGTGGAGACATAGCAAAGGATTTTGTTATCAAGTTGTACTATACGAAGAAAAGAAGTTTTGAAAGTACGTATCAGTTTCCATGCTTTTATATTTTTAGTGAATAAAGGGGTTTGAGGAAAAAAAAATTGATTCGTGTTATACTGTGTATGTGTACATAATAGTGATTTTAGAGTTCATATAGAACTTCAGTTTATGAACACCTGTTATAATGGACTCTCGTTAATATGGGCAAAAATTGCTGGCCCTTGATTGTTTGTTTTAACGAAAGTTCACTGTATACATATATGTATATATATATCTTTCGAGTTTTTATTCTTAGTCAACTTACCTTTTAACATAAAAAGACTTTCAACCACTTTTTTTGCACAGTAGTTCAAGACTTTTCTTCTTAAAGTTACTTCTTTCGGGAGATCTGTGTTGTTATCAGTAGTGTAGTAATTGTTCAAGAAATATTAGAATCCTTAAAACTGAAGTTGCTGTATCACTATAACTTTTGAAATACTTAATCAATTCAAACCAAAGTTGAAATTTGACTTATTATTCAAATATATTAAATGATTTCAGTGAGAAGTTGTTCCATAGTTTTGTTTCCAAGTTGTAGCCACTTGAACGTTGCTACTTGAGAATTTGTTATCACGATAGCTTTTGAAATACAGAATTTAATCAAACGAAAGTTGTACAGTGGACTTTTCTTACAAATATCTTGGAATAGTTCACTGAGCAATCTGCTCCACTATTTGGATCTAATTGGCGGCCATTTAATTTGTCAGCACGATAACTTTTGAGATATTGAATTAATTCGAATTAAATTTGCAGAGTAGATTTATCTCACAAATGAGTGTATGTTTGTTTGCCAGTTTGATCCTTCATTCTGTTTTCAATTGCCAGTCTATTGAAAATTCCAAATTCGTATGAAAAAGGTGTTTATGAAACGATTTGTTTAAAGCTCCATATATGCATAGCTATAATATTAATATTTCTACCAAGTTCATTAATAATTTGCTACTTGATAAGAAACAAAAAAAATAACCTACCCTTCCTAATGAGCCTGAAGGGCTTGTTTTTAATTATAAAAAATATTTGTGTCAAAAGTATTCTAAATTCATCCGACAGTTTTCATGTTATCAAGAGCAATTGAAATATTTATGGTTTTACAGTTTAAAAATATTGTTATTCACACAGCACTAGATAACATGATTTTGAATTTCCCTAAATGATTATTATAAACTAGTTAACTGTAGAGCGACTAAGGTGCCCATTAAAAATTAAGCAATATAACAAACATTTATTTCTTTTTATTTATTTATTTATTTATTTTTTACGTAAAAACATATTTCATTTTACCTTTAAAAAAAAGTAACAATTAAAAATTTAAATGTTTATTTTAAAGCTATTAATTTATTTTCATTTTAAAAAATCTAATCAAAAATTCGTTACAAATAAGGTACCAAATGAAAGGGGCGATTTTTCTAAATACGTCGGATTAAACACCTTATCGATCGGAGAATTAGATTTTTTAAAATTAACTAAAGTATGAAAATCAGATGGAAACCTTTGTTCACACACAGAGTCCAAGTAAACCTCTTAGTCTTTAGTATATATATAGACAGCGTGCCAGAGTCAGTTAGTCAGTGATGAGCGTGACTATATATCTTGATATCAGGAAAACTAGCTTGCTTTTGAAGAATTCTCATATCGGGAATGCAACTTATGAACATCTTTTCTTGTAAACAACTTTATCAATTTTATTGATTTTTTGCGGAGTTGAAATATGTGTTAGTGCTTTTATTATTATTATTATTATTATTATTATTATTATTATTATTATTATAAATTCCACAATATGGTCATCATTTCAATGTTTTCTGAAATTTGAAAAATTTCAATTTCAATAATAATCAACCATCAATACCTGCTGTCGGATATTTCTGTTCATTAATTAGACTTTTTTTTCCCCCACAGTGCACTTATATCTCAAAATTACAAAATTCTGAATTTCTAGCTTTTTTTTCAAATTTGGTGGACTTAAGCAGTAACCACAAAGGTTCTAATCATGTGCACAGTTACATTTTTAATCTCAAGTTCATACAGCATTATTTTAGTTCATTAAAAAAAAAAATTGCAATGTAAGCAATCTTACAAATTTGTCTTTTTCAAAGGCGAACAGAGGCTTAAATTTTTTTTAAGTAAGTTGCATTTACGTTGTAATAAATTCTACGCAACTATTTAAATTTTGAATAACGACCAATATCATATTTTTCTTATAATTATCTTTAGACACCAGAAAAAAAAAAAATAGCATATATATATGTGTGTGCGTGTGTGTCTGTGTGTGTGATAGATAAACGCATATGCTTTGATCTATTTTGGCATGTTATATACAGGTGTTGCAACGTTCCTATATTTTTACGATCGTTTTATTATACTGCTACCCCAATTTTCAAAAA
The DNA here is from genome assembly GCA_963930645.1 of Salticus scenicus. Classification (NCBI taxonomy): domain Eukaryota; kingdom Metazoa; phylum Arthropoda; class Arachnida; order Araneae; family Salticidae; genus Salticus; species Salticus scenicus. The sequence continues at coordinate 149,016,356 of OZ005655.1, read as the reverse complement.
GAAAATTTGCCTGAAGAGTTTCATGCTAAAATAGCACAAAATTTTCTTTTTAAAATTTATGATGGAAATATAATAAAACAATCTTAAAAATATAGTACCGCGTCGATCCCTGGTTATATACTAAAATCCATATTGAAAAAAAAAAAATCTATCAAGTATATGAAAATCGTATCGATTTGTATTTTTATCAAAACCTTTTCTGTATCAAGCTTGTTTAACCTTTAAATTCTTCGATGCATTCAAATATCATGAAATATGAAACATGATTAAGTCAGTTGATCGAAATTATAATAACATCATTCTACTGTTATCCATAAAATCCTCCGGCTTATTTTTATGATGCGGATATTCTGTATCCAGTACATTTATCGGAAAATGTTGTAAATTCAAAAATTTAATACAAGAAAGAGATTACTAGAATTTGAAACTTTTCACATTTCCAAAATAACTTATAAAATATATTGTTTAGAATATTTTAAGAACTGTATTTCTGGTATAGTATGTTCACTACTTTTTTATGGTGTTTATTAGTATTATTATTTAAATTGATTTCAAAGTATTACTTTTAATTTCTAGGCATATTTATTTCTTGCTCTTACCCATACATATGGCAGAAATGTATTATGTTATTTTTTTTTTTTTTTTTTTTTTTTTTTTTAGTTTTTGTTACATTTACACATTTTGAGGTTTTTCTAATTCGAAAATTGGGTTTTTAATGGTTGATCTATGTGTGACTGTGTGACAACTATCAATATAACTCAAGTAGTAGCATGAAGTTCAAACTCGGCATTCTAAATCTGCATCACATAGTTATGCTACACTAAATGTTTCATTGAGATCAAGCAGATGATTCATGTACAGGGACATTCAAGATAATGGAAAAATATTACGCCTATGGGGGTAAGTCCTGATAATTTCGCTATAATCTCTACATGCTGTCATAAACAACATTGAATGAACAGATTGATTTTTTTTTTATGCATAGAAGTATGCTTTGTTTAGATTATGATGTGGATATCATTCATCACTCGTTTACAGGGTTATCCAAAGCAGTTAAATACATTGGGCAGTACTCAGAAATTTGCGAAAATGTATTTCATTTTATCTTAGGGGTTTTTCATATAAAACTAAATTTAAGTACACAATGTAAGGTGAACATTGTTATAGATAATATACAAGGCTATCCAAAAATTAGTTAAAAGTTCTTTTCTATTGAATGTAATTGATCGAAATGCTTTGCTCAATGATGTTCACTGTTCAAGAAGGAAAATTAATTTCTTATATCTGTACACTAAACAAAGTACTTTTATTTTTCAACCCAGGTTTATATTTTATAATATCATGTTTTGAAGTTCCTTCAGTACGGAAGACAAATTTTTAATGGTTGATTTGTATATGTATATCTGTTATCAGCATAACCTAAAAACAAATAATTACATGGAATTGAAATTTGGTATTTTGAAGTTCATATTAGGTTGCAGCTTTAACTTCTGATAAAGCTTGCCAAGTTTGAAAAAACAAAATAGCCTTAAAAAAAAAAAAAAAAAAAAAAATGTAGGCGCTATTATTCAATAAGGATTGAATGGGTCTTAGCTCATCCTCACACAAAATTTTGATTATTTTTAAAGAAGATTGAACTTCATTATCTGATCTTATTGATTTTACGACATAATCTGCAATCTGTCTTCATAATATTAAAATGCAGGGTTAGAGAAATCATGTAAGTGGCATACCAAATTATTAAGATTATAAATATATTAAAGCTTAATATAAGTATATTCTACACTCAGTCTTTTTATAATGGAATCTATTTATTTGATTTAATCTCACTTCAGTAAATTATGACGATTATTTAAAAGTGTTGCAAATATACCTGGTGGCTCATGTTTTGAATATACATCTTCCAGTTACATAAAGTTTAGCAAACAAGAAATACACTTTCAAAGTAGTTCAAAGTAATTGAATAATATACTTTCAATGGGAGTGTGTAAGAGTAATCAGACAGTTTAATTGGATACTTAATACGTAATTATATCTAGTCAATGGTCCACAAAAAAAAAAATCGTAGCGAGTTTTCTGAAAAACCTTTCAAAAAATGAAAAAAGATTAATAATATTTTTTTTTTTAAAAAAGGGGGAAATAAAGGAAAGGGGAAAAAAAGAAAGAATAATAAAACCAATTATTAAAATTTGCGTATGTATACAAAATATAGGCGAAAACGTACACATATAGATATAACACATACATATATGTTATGTAATTTTGTAGAGAATAAGTGGTCTCCATATTCTGAATTGTAGATCTTAGATCTTAAAGATAAACTTAATTGTTTAATTAGCAAGTAATAAGAAGACCTCGAGACAAAGTTAACAAATAAATAACAAAGTTTATTTAGCATTCAATATCAAGGAGGGCGTTGAGATAATTCAATTTAAATAAGTGCCTTCAGGAAATAACTTTAACTAGACATAAAAAGTGTCTCACCAATGCTGATCTTTTTGGCGACTGCTCTCTGCTACTACTAACTATTCTCACTTCAGAGTGTCGAGCGGATTCCCGATACACGACAGACTCTTTTCCTAATTTACGCCACAATACTACACCTCTCTACCATCACTTCGCACACACCATAATCCGGTGCCACTCCGTATCACCACCAATTCCAACTCGCTATAACTCTTTACTCCACACTTATCAGCTACCAATTCATCACCCCTAGCAATTCACTATCCTTCATTTTATACTACATCCAACAACTTCCTTTCCTTTTCTTTCAATCAAGACCTTTTAAAATCACTTCTAATTCATCTAACACTGAGATCCTAATTATTTCACTGCAGCACCATGCCGACATAAAACAAACTCGGCCAAGACTTTCGCCGAGTCACTGGCGACGAAGCGCCTTAACCGTCCCAACTTTGGTGACGGTCTATAGTCTCGACCTCACAATTTGATTATAATATTATAATCTATTTTTTCCAAATTTAGTAAGAAAGATAAATAAATAACGGACCAGTCTCTGACAAATTAATGTAACTGTTAATTAAACTAAATTTACAATGTGACACATACAAAAGGGATTTTTTCAAGTATATGAAAAATTATCAAATTAAGAACATATCACTTAAATTATTAATACGAATTTTTTAAAAAATATAATAAATAAAAATAATAATAATAATAATATGTTATTATTATTATGTTATAATAATAATAGCATAATTTAAACATGTTTCAAATAAATCAATGCAAACAAAAAAGAAAAAAAATTAAATTTCAGCACAGAGGTTATTCATTTTTAATAGAAGATACATTTTCAAATCTTTCTGACTGTAACTATTTGTATAAAAAAATATAAATTCTTTCGAGAAAGTGAATCGATTCAATGAAAGTAAACTATTCATCATCTGATAAAGTAACTTACAAACATAATTATTCCTCATAATATTTTAAGCTTTTTATTTTATTTTTAATTTTTTTCCCTTAATATAATGTAAATGTTTTCATAAATCATTTTCATAAAGTTTGTTTTTCAATTAATCATTATTAAAGCTTGACATTAAACATATTTTTCAGTTTTAAAACTTTGACTACTGATAAGCTAAATTTGTATTTTTTCTACTACCTGTGTATACATATTTAACATAATCTAATTTATTAATCTAATTAAAAAACTAGTATGTTGTGGTCACCACAAGACTTTCTTCTATATTTCCTATTCATATTCACTCAGTAATAATAGTTTTTTTAAAAAAAAGTTTTTTTTCGTTAAAAGTAAAAAAAAAAAAAAAAATCAATAACTTTTTTTTAAATTATCACAGATTTATAGTTCAACCATTCGTTTTAAAGTTATTGACGAGATCTTTCGAAAGATACCCATCTTGAAAATTTACCTTCCCCGGGGGGTACTCGATGCCCCCACATGCACAGAATTTTTTTCCTAGTTAACTACTACTATTATCAATAATTCATATTAATTTTAAAATCACAAGTTTAATATAACTCTGATTATGTACATTTATACAAAATTTTGTCCTATACTGCCATATTAAAAATTTAGATAAAATGCGATCGCAGCGTCACCTGTTGAGTGATTGATCCCCAAATGTAATTAGCACCAGTTTATGTCTGGGTGCAACTAAATACCAAGTTTGGTTAAATTTAATTCGTTGGTTTGTGAGATACAGCGTCCACAAAAAAGTAATACAGACAGACAGACATTATTTTTTAAACTATCAATTCGTGTTCTGGACATCCCAAAACGTGTAAATCCATCAAAAAACGGAGGTCGAAAATTTTCGCGAATCCAATACTTTCTCTATATTACATATAGTAGAAGAAAGTAAATTAATGATAAAGATCATACATTTAAATGAAATTATTTAGTACGGTGTTTATTCATTTATAGCTACTCTTGATTTTATTACGACTATATTAGAACTCATTGCTACTTCGCTAGACAATAAATTAATAATAACTTTAAAAACATTAATTGTTTCATTAATATTTCATTATTGCAATTTTTTTCAGCAATTTTTTTCCGTTGCTGTTGTTTTCTACAATACTTTCTATATTTGTGATATTTAAATATATATATATATATATATATTAAGATTATATACTTATATCTCTTAACCAATTTTGAAATGGGCAAATTTGTAATGTGGTTTTCACTATATAATTTTTCAACGGAATAAAAAAATGTTTATTTCAACTTGAGATTAAAAATGTAATTCTGCATATGATTATAATTCTTATGACTGTTATTCAAGGCCTTAAAACTTGAAAAATAATCTAAAATTCCATAATTATAAAAATTTTAATTGTAAATGTATTACGGGAAAAGAACAGCTCAAAAGAACTGCTCAGTGAACGGATATAACCGTCAGCAGGGGCAGTTGGTTAATGTATCTAAAAAATTGTGTGTGTCGCTGCAAATTTTTATGCTATATAAATCACATTATACAGCAAAAGAATATTTTTGTACCTGAATAATATTACCTTTTTATGACACACTTCATTCAATTAAAGACACTGAAAAATGTTTTAAAGAAATACTGCTCAAAGTCTGCAATGTATAAGATTTTTTTTCTTTTTATTATACACACCACTAGTACCCATTATATCATTTTGAAGAGAAAGCATGTTAAAGTGCAACTGCATTTATCAGCACAATTCAGTTTTGCTGAAAAGCGTTAAAAATTAAAAAAAACTCTGAGATTTTAGAGTTACTTGACACTTAATAGCAAATCAGTATTTAGTACATTAAATGAAATCCATTTTAAAATTAACAATTTTTAATTCAGAGCCTATTCAAAACAAACATTTAATACTTTAACTAAATCAAGTGTGCTTTGAATGTTTCCTTTATGCATTCGGGTGAAACTAACTAGTTTACCTTATTGCCAACCTTATAAAAATTTGCATGTTTCTAAGAGTTACAAATTATTTTTCAAGACAGTATGTAACATGCATTATTTTTCTTGAAATACAAAACTTGTTTTTCTAACTTTTGCATAAAATATATAACTTTTAATAATATTGCTTTTTATTACTAAAATGGTTTAACTGGATACAGCAAAGTTTTACTACGAATAATTTTCAAGTTAGTTTGTGTTCATGTATAACACAAAAAGACAGTTTCAGAATATGTACAACATAGTTTTATTTCAAGTAATATATTTCTTTTGGGTACTTTAAAATTATTTTTTGGATAAACATACATTAAAATTAATTTTTTAATGACGTTGAAATTAATAAAAGAGAAATATATTTAATTGTTATTACAGTTATTAGGAAAACTAATTACTGTTATTTTGTTATTTTCATTTTTAAAATGAATAATAAATTTAGAAAGCAATTTAACCATTATATGAACTTTATATTTCATTGTTATGCATCATTTTACTATGTATTTTATCATTAACGTTCTTTTAACTTTTAATTGGTGTAACATAAAAAAAAAATATATATCTTTTTTTTTTTCTCATTTTTTATTCAAAACAATGTGGACGGTGGTTATTAATTTAACGTTATATTTATTCATAATTTCTTAGTAGATTTAAATAAATGAAAATGAAAATGATTATTATTATTATTTTATTTTATTTTTAATTTATTTTATTATCTTCAGCTAATTTTTTTTTTTTTTTTTTTTGGTAATGTTTTCCATTTTAAAAACATAATGTATATTTAAATGTTCAATTATCGTTATAAAGATAAATTATTTAATTATCTGAAGGCCTTTTATCATATAGGATAAAATGACAAATGACGCTTAGAAATAATGTGCCTTCAAAATACACAAACGAGGAATATTATTAGATTAAAATATAATTATCGACTATTATAATGTTTTTCTGTGTTTTCGTGTAATTACAGATATATTTTTTGTGATGTTTATATTTAAATTTAGAAAAACAAGAAAGAGAATTTAATGTATAATATACTCTGAGAAAAAAGAATAAACTATAATGAATAAATGGTCATTTTCTAAATTCCTAAACTAGAAAAATAGATTTCTGAACTATGCATATAAGACACACTTATAAGCTGAGTTGACGAAATGAACGAGAATTTCTAGTCTATACATTTCTCTAAATGATGTAACAATATGCTGAGTCATTTGTATTGCGAGAAATTCTCACTTGATTTTCTAGAATTGGATCCTAAACTAAGATTATAGTGGCTAGAACTCGCCTCTTGTATTCACATTTATTTTCAGAGATTTTAACAGAAGTTTGACCTCAATAATATAGGCAAACGCTGTAGAATTCTAATAGGTGTTTCTAGAACTTGCCTTCAAAGGGGACTAGAATTTATAAGGATGACATGGAACTATTTTTACTAAAGCCACAATTTAGATTCTAAATGTTAGTTACAGAATTTTACCTCAGTGTAGATTATTTCCACTATAAATTATTTTCCTTTTTTATAGAATGTAAATTATGGGAGTGCTTTGCAACATTTTACTACACTTGAAAAAAAACTGTCACTGACATGTATAAAATAAATTGTGGCTCTAATAAAAATAGTTCCATGTCATCTTTATAAAATGTCATCTACCGTGTCATCTTGCTTACGAGTTCTAAAAATCTTTATTAAAATTCTAAAGCATTTTCCGATATTACCGCGGTCAATCTTATTTAAAAATCTCTGAAAATAATTGTAATTACGAATACAAGACACGAATTTTAGTAATTATAATTTTTGTTTATGATCCAATTATATTAAATCAAGTGAGAATTTCGCGCAATACAAAGTATTCATATTTGTAATTAATGTTGTGTCACTACCTAGAAAAATAGAGACTTGAAATTCTCGATGATTTCGTCTATCAAGGTCATTTGTTTACCTTATACACATAACCAGGAAATATATGTTTCTAGTTTAGGGATTCAAAAAATGACTACTTATTCGCTGTACATGAAGACGGTATATATATATATATATATATATATATATATATATATATATATATGTATGGAATCTAATGAGGTGGCATTTTATCCAACGACGTACTTAGTTATCCGAATGGGACGAAAATGGTAGATAAGATGTACATGTGGAGAAAAACAAATTATTACAGTTTCAGAAATTTAGGAGGATTTAATTAAGAGAAAGAGCTCACAAAGTGAATAAGTCAATAACGCGTTGGCCCTCTTCTGGCCCTTATGTAAGCGGTTATTCGGCTTGGCATTAATTGATAGAGTTGTTAGATGTCCTCCTGTGAGATATCGTGCCAAATTCTGTACAATTGGTGCATTATATTGGCAAAAACCCGAGCTGGTTGCAGGACCCTTTTCATGATGCTCAAAACGTCCTCAGCGGTAGAGAGATCCGGCATCTTTGCTGGCCAAAATAAAGTTGAGCAAGGATTAAAATAAGCAGTAGAAACTATTTTCGTACGTGGGCGGGCATTATCATGTTGAAATATACGCTCAAAATTTCATTATATGAAGGACAACAAAACGGGACGTAGAATTTCGTCGACGTACCAATGATAGTCAGACTTCATCACAAGACTTTCCATGCGAGGGAGCAAGGCTCCGTTCTTCTTTTTTTATTCTTGTTACCTTGTCGCCCTCTGTCGTGTGAAAGCTCCGCTTTGGCGATCTCTGTAATTTTTTTTCTGTTTATTCAATAAACAACGGAGGAGGCTTAATCTTTAGACACAGGCTCTTTTGAATCACACAGTGCCATCGGAGCCCCTCTCTAAAGGTTAAAATCGCTCAAAACTGCTGCATAGTGGTGAGCGGCCACCTTCCGCCTTAGAATCGTGGAATGACAGTCAGAGAATCAGACGCATCTTCGCTGGTCATCGGGGCTCAAATTGGAGTGGGATTCATCACTGAAGACAATTCTTTTCCATTCATTAACATTCTAGGTCGAAAGTGCCCGATATCACTGCAAACGGGCTTGTCAGTGTACAAAGTTTAATAGCAGTCAGCATAAGGGGTTCCGTGAGCTCAACCCCATTTCTCTGAGCCGCCTTTTAATGGTATTTGAAGTCCTGAAGTACCATTTGCCAGTAGGATCGATAATAACGACGGATTTGGGGCTCTGAGTACCGCTCTGAAGATTGGTCGGTTCTTACATTCTGTCCTATCTCTAGGCCGACCGCTTCCTTCTTAACACTATCTTCGGCCATGTTTCACCCATATCTACCAACATCATCTACAAGCGGCATTGCTCGTAACCACACGTCAAAGAATTCTCAGATTAGATGAACCGGCTTCTTTGAGCCTAACTACACTCCTGTATTAAATGTTGACATCTGCGCATATTGTTTGCGCACCTGTATGCCAGGCATAGTTACTGTCTATCTAAGTCGACGGAATAAAATTTAAAAAAAAATTATGATCTGGAATCAAAATTTCTCTTCTTTAATATCCTGCCAGTTGCACAGTTAAAATGCGCTGTAGCGTCACAAGTTCATTCATTGGCCGCCAAACTTGCATTTTTCATCGAAACCAGTATGCATGTCAATTTGCGTCCAATTTGCATTACTCCTTCTTGTTACGCATTTTTTTTTTTTTTTTTTTTTTGTCCTAGAGCGTATTAACTAATACCTGCGACTTCTCTTAATAAACCTCTAAAACTAAAATAATTCTACATGCTTTACTAAATGAAGCTTTATATTAAATGAAAATGAACAAGTTAGCAAAAAATATTTATTTTTTAAGTGACTAAATTAATAATTAATCTCTTAAGCCAATATCTAAACATTAGTTTTAAACATAAAAGTTTTGTTCAAACTATAAAATGATTCTCTACTTCGTCATTATTTAATTAAAATGAATATATGTAATAAGTTATACAAAATTTTATTGATCGAAAAATCTTCATGAGGAAATAATGAAGCATTTCTAAATAAAATTTATTCCATAATGCATAAAATAATCCTTCAAATTAAGAATGAATCTTTCTGCTTCAAATATGTGCTCACGTCTTAAATATTAGTTGCGGTTACATACAAACTTTCCGCTGAATCTATGACATGTATGCATAATTGACATGCTGTCATTTCTTTACAATCACACCAGCATGTCAATGAAGGACGGTTTTAGAAAGTTTCGAAAACATGTTTATGTAAAATTGTAGGAAATTATCTAAGAAAATAAATTTAAAACATTATTTTAATGTATTCTATACAATATAATTTCCGTGTATTAAAAACTTTAATGGCATAAAACGAACTTGTTTGTGAAAGTGTGTTTTTCTTTATACATCGCTTGTTTTTAAATTTAAATAGTTTTCATGTGTTCTTTATATTCGATAGAATAAATAATGCTGAAAAACTCCTTCAAATTTGTATTTAAAATTGGAAATATGAATAGTTAAACAAATATTTGTTTATTGCAGTTTTGTTTATTTTAATATGTAAATATAGACACTTCCTAGTGAAATTTAATGATGGTGTTTAAATAAAATATTTCTCAAAAGGGCTGGAAAATGTTTATTTTATCTCAAAACCTGCGATTTGTTTTTCTATAAGATGTTTTAATCTTTTGTTTTTGTTACTTATGACAAGAAGTATGGCCATATTTTTCCTTATTTCTTCTTCTTATAATTATTATTCTATTTATTTATTTATTTACTCTTTAAGCAATTACGTAAACCAGATGCATTACACTTAAGACCATTTTAAGTAGGTTGTTATTTTGAACAGTTAAACTGAACTAGAAAAATTTAAATTTCTTCCTTTCATTTTGTTAAAAAAAAAAAAAAAATTCCGTCTGTGAAATGCTGAGTAATTTTACTCAATTTCACTTAGGATTTTTTTAAGTCTTTTTTTTTTTCTACTTCTTATAAAATTCAATCATTCTATAATTATAATTTGCTTTCCAATTTTTTTCACGTAATTTGGAAATTTTTATTTATGTTATAAGTGTCAAATTGTTCACTTGTTATACATATTCTGTACTACTGCGAAAAGTTGGCATATGACCTTGGAACCATTCATTTTTAAGCAGGAGATACGGAATACTAAATCAGTGTTGCCAATTCCTAGGGATGTTTTTATTTAATCATCAACACTAACTTTAAAGAATAATATATGATGCATATTATATATAGGGCAGTTGATTAGATAGCTATATATTTAGATTAATATTACAATAAAAAATTAGTGATAGGTATTGAATAAAAAAATCCCGACAATTTGGCAACACTGTGCTAAATGAAGATGATATTTGGCGATAGTACTTTTTGCAAAACCATTCTTTTTTCTTAGTCGTCACTTTGTTGCCTGTAAGAGTAGTCTATTGTTAATAATTCAAAATCATAGTCGCTTTAAATATTGTTTGTAATTTTTTTGTTTAAAGAAAATTCCTTTTCAATAACCAATGTCAGTAAATACCTAGAAATTTTTCGTTTCGTTTATTATTATTATTATTATTATTATTATTATTATTATTATTATTATTATTATTATTATTTGTGTATAAGCGGAGCGATATTTAAAATATTATTAATAATAATAATGTCTAGAAAAGTTCGACCAACTCATTCCAAAGAAAGAAAAAGTTAAATTAAAGCTAATTACATTTAATTTTCATTAAAGGTGAATTTAACGGTATATGTAATTGATTTTTTAAATATTTAAAGCCATAAAATTCTTGTTTTTTTTTTTTTTTTTTTTTTTTTTTTTTTAACCCATGAATTTGTCACAATTAAATTTTTTGTAAATATTCAAATTGTCATGATTAGTTAAAATTTTCTTTTAGAAAGTTAATAAAACTGTTATAGTTATTAATGATTGTGTTAGATTAAGTTCAATTATGTGTTTAGGATCCTATACCTTTAATTTCATACAACGTAAAAAAAAAAAAAAAAAAAAAAAACATTCTAATAAAAATCTGTAAAAAATAATTAAATAAGTCCTAAAAAATGATAATTCTTGTACATGAAAGCAGAAGAATATTTTTTTAACAGTGAGAAAAATTTTCAATATTTCTAGTAAAATTGCAACAGAAGCTTCCTGATGTCTTTCACAAAATCTTAATCATTCATAGATATCTAGTAACCCAACGCAGATCTGAAAAAAACTGTTCAATGAGTATAAGGTAAACAGAAATTTGCATACACACGTTTACACAAGTATACATTTTTGCAACAATTCTGTAGCGAATTGCAGTGTCAGTCACAGGAAAGAATGATATGACAGTTAATTTATTTCTTACCACCACTATTTCACTATTAAAAAAAAAAAAAAAAAATTGTTTCTTTTACTACAGATTGTTGTAATTAAGTAGGATAGAGAATATTGTTAAAAATTTTAGGGGAAGCGGAAATATCAAGACGGGCGACAAACATTATATTCATTATAGAATTATCCCATTTTATAACAATCAGAGTTGTATCTTTATTCAAAAATAAAACGCATTTGGTACAAGTCTATCTCGAATTTTAAGGAAATATTTTTTATATTTATAGAAGGATTCTCTTTCGGTTTGAACAAGTGTAGTTGCTCCTCTGTCATTTTTCTTTTGCGCATTAATACTAGTTAGTCTATCACTTTTAACTTGGAGTGAATAACAAATCGTTATAAAAATCCATGTTAAGCCAGGATTTGAACCCAGCACCAGGTAACTGAAAGTCTAAAAGATAACTGTTTGACTACCAGTCGGACGTGGTTCTACTTGATAACACTGATCTGCAAAAAAAAGAAAAGAAAATAAGCCCTGATACCATTCTTGCTGATTCTTATGTAAAATGACCTCATGAATTCCAATATGGCCCCGGTACGTTACTCTATTAATGTCGGTACGTTACTCTATTATCACTGTTCGGTAACTTTATGGGCGTGAATGTGGTTTGGAGAATGGAAATAATTATTTTTACACTTTAAAACAGAAAAATATAATGTATAACGAATTATAATAGTAACTGATTAATAAAATATAATAAATGTAATTAATTTATAATTTCAGAGGCCAGCCCCCGCCCTAAATTTTCCCCTTGCTTCAAATGTTCATGTTTTAGAAATTTTCAGTTTTGTAGCCCCTTAGAAGATATTTATCAGTTAAAAAAAATCCTTTCCTTAACTACAAATCAAGTTTATAGCCATTAAATTCCAGAAAAATGATAAAAATAGGGCGGCGCCCCCTCCCCCCCCCCCCCCCCAAAAAAAAAAAAAAAAAAAAAAAAAAAAAAAAAAAAAACGGTGAGTTGTAGGGCTAAATGAGCGTCATTTTCGGATTCAGGAGATCATTTTACATAAGAATTTTTAAAAATAGTACTGGGGCAGATTTTCATGCACAGTGCAATTTGGGATAAATATTTGACGTTTTCAATAATAATCATCTCCCTGTCGTATATATATATATGTACGATAGGTATCACAGCGTTCCTAGATTTATACGTGCTGCATTATTTTATATTTCCACCACTATTTTTCAAAAGAAATTTTTCTTGAAGGTTTTAATGCTCTAATATTACTTAAAAACTACAATAATGAAAAAATGGAGACTAATTAGTAAAACGTGCAAAAAAAAATAACAACATTACGACCCCTGGTAAGATAACAAACCTAACTTTGAAAATGGGTTATAAAATTGACGGGTTACTCGGTGATTATATAAACACTCTTTCCTAAAAATAATCCTTTTATGAATATATATATATATATATATATATATATATATATATATTAAATAATGTAAAATAAATCTTATTTAATTTCAAAGAAAAGAATTTTGTAACATATTAACTATAAATGAAAAAAAATGTTGTCATGAAAGTAAATAATAATAATAATAATAATAATAACTGTTCAAATGTGAATAAATATCAAGTAAGCAACTCTATATCCCTTACAGATAATACACAGGCTCAATATTTCATTTCCTAGAAATTGCTGTGTTTTCTGACAATGTGGATAAAAATATTTTAAATGACTTAAGGCTAAAAAATGTTTCAACCTAAATTCATTTTTTTTTCTGAAGCATACAAAGATGAAACAAGAATTGTATAGAAATTATAAGAACTAAAGAAAGTTGCTTATAAATAGAATTTTCGAATATTATTGGACGAGTCAGGTTTGTTTTAAAATAACTGTAATAAAAAATATCGTTTTCCTATTGTTCACACAATTAAAAATTAACATACGAGATACTTTTTTTTAATGCACAGAAAAATTTACATGTTACGCATATTATTTGTTTGTAATGCTAATTTAAAAGTAATGAAAAATTTTTCAATAAAAACTAACATCAATCCATTCTATCAGTCGATCATTTAAGAGTTAATTTTTGAATAAAATAGTTGAGGCTTAGTTGAAAACGATATCGTCATATTGAACATTTTGTACAAAAAAAGAAAATAAATAAACATTTAAATAAAATAAGTGGAAATTATACTTTTTTGCGGTACTTTCCATTTTTCGTGTCGGGAGGGCAAAAACTGTAAATTTGGTTTTAAAAAAAATTCCCACGAAATTAAATGATGGGTTCAAAAAAAATTTTTCTTAGGTTATGGAAAATTTCGTTTTTTAAGATTTTAATTTTATAGGACCTTTTCTAGTCTTTTCGTTACCGGCATTTTACTATACAGTAAATTTCCGTACAAAATGGGGCAGGGTTGAAAAATAAATACTTTTTTTTTTTTTTTTTTTTTTTTTTTTTTTTTTTTACACCTCTAAATTTTTACAGTGTCTATCTATTGCTTCAAGTAAACCGATTTCGATTTTTGTACAAAGCGGACGCTTTGATATAAAATTAGTGGTGTTAAAAAAAAAATAAAAAAAGAAATGTAGTGTTCTTATAACAACCTTGCCCCTGCGTAGTACGTGAGTCTACTGTAATTAGAGATTCATCGTTTTTTCTTTACAATTTACTTCCTAGAAGCATTTAAGCTATAACAATAACCATAAGTCAAAAATTTTACTTAAAACTATATACAAAATTAAATAAACAGAATCATTTTCATTAAATGAGAACAGTGTTTTAAATAAAAAAAAATTAAACACATTCAGTCATTTAGCTTTAATAAGTAAATCTTTATATTCAATATAAAGTACATCACTCACTTTTAATTGTAATGTTTGTCTAATTATATGCTTGTTATTCGACTATTGTACATATCAAAGAACATCTGTAAGAAAAAAAAAAAATCCCGTAAGATTACGGAGAAAGCCGTAGAAAAAACATTGGTTTTATGGACAAAATGTTTTTTTACAGGCATGTAACGTAATTTAAGGTTATTATATACTTAATTTACGGTCTAAGCGTTTCTTTAAACGGGATTTGCCTGGAATCTCTTCTCCCGGGCTTTCTCCGTAATCTTACGGGATTTTTTTTTTTTTTTTTAAGTGTAATAATAATTATTATATAAAAATTGTTTCTACAATTTAGCAACACTGGTTTTATAATTTGACAAAGAAAATTTTCCAATATTTAAAAAAAAAAAAAAATTCTTGCTACAAGCAAATTTTACATATGTTATTCTGAAACATGTAAAACTGCTTCGAAATAATATTCTTACTATAATACCAATTAAAATTTTACTTTATACAAATAAGTACAGGTCTTTACACATATGATAAAAATAAAACAAAGAAAAAATTTTAAAGACATTTGTTTTCATAACAGAAACATAAGAAAAAAGTTACACATCCACCTCTTATCTTTATCTTTCTTACTTTTGCATATGTATATTTTATGTCCTCTTTTCGAGGAAACAACAATTTCTACTACAATCTTATTTTATTGCATATTAATTTTATAAAATACAGTCATTTTCGAGTATACAATTCGCTCTCATCCCAAAACATAGTTTCACTGAGTTTTTATTGTCTACATTACCTTTTTTGAGCATTATATGATATTGTTTTGCGCAACATGCATGTTAAAAGCATGCTAAAATTTAAATATACGTTATGGCTACATTAAAATGCGAATTTATGTTTTATTTAATAAAAATATAGCTTTCAGACTATCAACTGTATTATTCTGGGGTAACATCTGAGTACATGATACGTGGAGAAAAAAATTCTTGCAAAAATACTTTTCAGGTATGAACAATAACTAAAACGTGTGTGTGTGTGTGTGTTGTGTTGTGTTTATGAGAATCTAATGTAATATACTGAATTGTAAAACAATTCCATGCTTTTTCAACCAGACATTTACAATAATATTTTGTTACAGATATATTATATTTTGCATCAACAGATTAATCTTTTAAAACAAAAGGTATTAATAATTATGAATTAAATACTTGCAAAAAGTGTTATTTTTATTTAAAATATAAAATGAATCTTAAAAAATTTTGTATTGGTTTACTTATTCATTTTTTTTTTAACTATATGGAGAAACATTTATTTCTAAGACTGTTAAATTATGTTAATTTTTTGGAGTGAAGGACGTACATTGTGCCAAAAATTATGCACTAAATATTCTTATAACATATCCTTCAATATCACTGCCAATAATAAAGTTATAGTTTTTGTTTTTGAAAACAGTGTCCACATGTCTATATTTAGTGCAAAAGAAAGTTACGTAAATTTAAATTAAAAATGATATCAAAATGCTTCTAAACCTATTACTAATGAAAATGAATTGTCTTTAATAATAATTGGTAAAGTCACTTTTGAAACATGCCCCAGATATTCAAACATGATATTTCCTTTAGAAATCTGTGACTTTTCTTTCTTTCAACAAAACTGTCTCACCCAATAACTCAATTTATAAATGAATTACTTTCATTTGACGCTAAAAAAAAAAAAAAAAAAACTTCATATAATTTTTAATAACTTTAATACAACAACACCTTCATATAATGTTTTAATAACTTTAATTTAAAAAAAAAACTATAATATACGTTGCATTACATGTCCATTATTCTTACGTAAATTAAAAATGTATGCAGTAAACTAGATGAAATGGACTGTTGGTCCGGTCCCCAATTTTACTAGCATAAATATTGATATTGTGTTTTCCCATTTATTAACAAATTATTTTTCGAAAGGTTATTTCATTAAACGGAGAAAATGTTAAAAAAAAAAAAATGTAAAAATTAAAAAAAAAAAAATAGATATACTGTAAATATATTACATATAAATATAATATATATATATATATATTATACAATTTAATATATTTATAATATATTCTAATACATAATAATACATAGATTGTAATAATATAATAAATAACAAATATAATTAAACGGAGAAAATGTTAAAAAAAAATGTAAAAATTAAAAACATACAGATAGATATACTGTAAATATATTACATATAATTATAATATATATATATATATGTTATACAATTTAATATATTTATAATATATTCTAATACATAATAATACATATATTGTAATAATATAATAAATAACAAATATAATAAATATATCATTCAATAAAGATAATGCAAATAAAAAATAATATAATCTAAACATAATGTAATACAAATATCAAGCCATTCTTTGTGTTAAGTTTTTCTTTATATAAGATATTTATATGAAATATTCAAGCAATACAATAATAAGTTGTATAAAACTTTGAAAAAACACCATAAAGTGCACGAACTCGCAACATTTGTTTCGGGTCGCACGAACCTTCGCTTCGAAACAGTTGCTCTGAGTTCTTCCCTTTTATGGTGTTTACTCAAACTTTTGTACTTAACATTTCTAAACGTCAGTTCTGTGGTGCTTTTTTTAATACTGTTCTGTAGTTTGACTTTAAAATTAATGTAAAAATAATAGAAATATACCTACTGTCCTTTCTTCCAATATGATTACAGGAATTTCCTATTAAGCTGTTTCATAAAATATTATGTTAAACATCATACTCAAAAATCCTATTTTTAGAAATGATTTGCCAAATAACATAGTTTCTTCCATTTCATGTCTGAAAAATCGCAATAAATTAAAGTAACATTTTGTAAAAATGAAAAATATCCTCACTTTCTCTCATTTTACATTTTCTTTTACTTTGAGATCTTCTACAAAAATGTTCTTTTATAAGCTATCATTTTTTGAATACCTTGTAATACTTCTGCTCCCAATTTTGAAAATGGTATATTAGATTACCTTTCATAGGAAATTTCACGTCTAGATGACTAACCGTTATGCTATGAAAAAATAAGTGTTTTTAAATTAAATTTCATAGAATATGATCAAATTTTAAAAGTACTGGAAGATGTAACAAATAAAAAAAAATGTAAAAGAAATGAGGACATTATATTTTTTTTTCATATGAGATTACTTTCATTTAATATCTTTTATAATTAAAAAATAATTTATTTATAAATTTTATAGTAAGTAAATGTATAATAAAATTTTAAATATATAAGTATGTTATTATAAGTAAATGTAATGCTTTTAATTGATATTTATAGACGAAGTATATGTGAAACCAATCAAAGTTTATAAATTTTTGATGTAGGAAAAAGTAGAGAAAACTAAAGGAAAGTGTGAAAATTTCGATTAAAAAATTATTTAAACCATAAAAATTAATTTTTGACTTTACTCAAAAACAGAAATCAAGTTTTGGTAAAACGATCACTTAATATGCATAAGTAATTGTACTATAACAAATAAAATGAAAACGAAACAGCGATAAAAAATAAATGAATAAAAAACGATAATACAAAGTTTAATGTGCATAAATACAGCTCTAAAATGTAGTATTTGAAATTTTATGTAAAATTTTGCATTGCTTATAACATGTAAAAGAAAAACAAGTGTTGCAATGTTGGAAAATAACTTAAAGAATGGTTTTAGAAAATGCAACGTGCAGAATATATAATAGAAATGATGTAAATATGAAAACTTATTCCAAATTACAAAATATAAACATATAGAAATAGATTAAAATAAAGATAATTACCCAAGTATGAATAGAATAAAAAAGATCAAATAAGAAAACTTGTATATATACAGGTATATACATATATATACAGTGCTCAAAACAATTAAAGAATATTGAGGTTATGGGTGAATCTTGCGGCTGAAGAATGGTTTAGATGATTGATATATTATCGACAGACGTGGTAGTCTATAAGAAGAAGGAAAAAAACACAAACACGTTCTTAGCAGAAAATAATGCATTTTCTGAGCATTTGGGTACAAAAGAAAAAAAAAAACACAGTTTGTGAATGTGAGTAAAAAGGAATAAGAAAAGGTTTTTCCTTGAAAGAAAATGTTTTTAATGGTAGCTATTATTTCCCCGAACTGCCAATAACACTTAACACCTTTGGAGCATGGAGTCAATGAGGCTATTAATAAAGAGCTGGGGGTACTCTTACCCTCCAGAAGAGCTATTTCCAGTTCTAAGAGAGTATGTTGGGTGGTAGGCGGCAGCAACTCATCTCCCTAGATTGACCCAAACATGTTCTATTGGGTTCATGCCCCGAGAATATGCTGGCCATTCCATTCGTACGATTCATTCTACAAAAAGGAAGTCATCTACCAAACGCGCACGATGTGGCCTGCAGTTGTCCATTAGCATGAAGTTATCTCCAATTGCTGCAGCGTAAGGGACTACAAAAGGTCTGAGAATCTCATTCCTATATCGACGACCGGACAGAGCTCCATTCCGAATGATGTGGAGATCAGTGCAGCCACCAATGGCGATACCAGCATAGACCATCACCCCCCCACCCCCGCCAAATCTGACATTTTCCAGCACGAACGCAGGGGGTGTTTCTAGTGCCACGTTCCGTCCAGATGAAAGTACGCCTATTATTCAGGATGAACAGAAAAGCGGGACTCGTCAGAAAAAAAGAATATTACGCCATTCATTTCCCGTCCAGTTGATATGCTCTGTTGTCCACTCTCTGCGGACCCTACGATGCCTTGCTGTTAACCTAAAACATACCATTAGTCGGTGAGCATGCAGACCTGCAGCGTGGATTCGGTTTCGGAAAGTTTGGGTTAAAACTCTTGTGCCAGTAGCCAAATGAAGTTGTTGTTGAAGAAGGGTGGCATTCATATATCGGTGTCTCCGGGCTGTTAGCGATGAACATCGATCTTCAATGGGCGTTGTTGCAAACCTACGACTTTGCCCTGGTCTTCGTCTTGCATTTCCAGTCTCTATGAAACTGTTCCAGATCCTTAATATAAAACTTTGCAAGACTCCAATGGCTTCTGCTACTTCGACTTGTGTTTGGCCCCCCTTCTAACCAACCAACAATTCTCCAAGCTTCTGATTCAGTTAAAACCCTTCGTTGAGACATCGCACTCTTTAAAACAAAGCACTTACGGAATGTCGACTATCCTTTTCCACTATATCTAAGTTGAAGGCCAAATTTCATTTGCTACCACTAAAGCGCCGTTTTTGACGTAAAACTAAATATTTGCGTACTCCAAAGTTTGAAAATGTGAAAAATTTGCATTTTTACTGTCTTCTTCCATTTTCTGCAAAAAAAAATTTCTCTTATACCGTTGTTTTATATAAAACTTACAATATCCTTTAATTGTTTTGAGCAGTGTACATACTGTAAACAATGATAAATTTGTAAAAAATGGGAGCTTAAATCATTCCCGAATTTTTATACAAAAAGAAACATTCTTTGGATTATATAATTCCTTTAAATTTGCAGTATTCCTACCTGCTGAGGAAGATGATACTGCGTCTATTTAATTCTTAGTTTGAATAATTTTGTTATTAAATTTAATATTTTTCTGCATTAATTTTGTTAAAGTATTTGTTGCTTGTAAATTTCGCTGGTATTTTTCGTACTTCATAATTAATTAAATTAAACACATATGTGTATGTATGTGTATGAGTGTAAACAATAAATTTCCTGTTATATAGACGTGTGATAAATACGAGATTCAGAATACATAAAACAAAAAAAGTGCAAAGATTTACCTTAAAAATTGAAATTTCTTTATATAAATATTGTATATTCTGACATAACAATAAAAATATTTGATCTTTATATTTGTTGTTTTCTTAGCTGTCACTATTTTAAATATAATTTTTTTTATATAAAGCAGTCTTTATAATTTTCCCTCAAAGATATGCATTAACGCTTCTTGAATCATTATTATTACAGCTTCATATTTATTTAAACATACTATATATACATTTAAATTAAAAATAATTCACTATAGTACTTTTTTTTTCAGGAAAATAACATGTTATAAAATATAACGTAATTATAAGATTTGGCATGTTATTTATAAGGTTCTTAAAGTAAATATTTTCCATATCCCTTTTTATATAAAACAGTCGTTTTATAATTATTGTACAACAAAGGATTAATTAATAGTACTGTTAGAAAAAAGTATCATTAAAAACAGTGACTGCCGATAACACTATATTTAAGCAATCCCTTATCGACAATAAGAAATGTACTCTAGGATATGTTGAGATTTCAAATGAAACACTACAATGTATATCAATGAATATTCATCTAAACATCATTATCGGCTTTTACATACACTATTAGCTTTTTTTTTTTTTTTTTCATTAAATTTGCTATCTGTAAATACAAAATATTTTAATAATTTATTCCGTAGAATTTTCTTGTACTCTTATTACATTTTTATATTTCTTAGAGAATTTGTAAGAAATAAATTTTGAAAAAGGTATAATTGCTTTTGAAATTTAAAATAACTCCTTACTTTCTTATTACAATTCAACTCAGAGGAAACAACTTATATGACACTATCTTGAAACTTTACAAACAAGGATGAATTTAAATCGTTGTCAGGTCACAAGAGTTAAGCTCTTTACAATCTCGGGATTTACTGTTTGTGAGAATCATTCAAAATTCACTCAGACTTTGTTAATACTTTGAAATCCTGCTTTGTATTATTATATCCATCATGACGCGATTTACTCAATTACAAAGGTACATAATGTTACTTAACTAAATGCTTTTCGTGCGTAATTTTAATAAATGTTAATTATGTATCGTAATAAAAATGTTTCTCAGAACTTTAACAATTACTTTCACTATATCTATCATACAAACATTTATAATATTTTATTTAAAAGCATGTATAGAATATTTCCTTTATTTTTCTTACAAACTTCTGTTATTAAAATCTGAAAGACCTTAAAAATCCTAATATAAATGTAAGTCATTCTATATAAGTATTTTTTACATCTCCTCTCAAACACGAGGCCGATTTTAGTCAAACTTGACACAGTTACTGCTTATGAACATAGTTGAACTACTGTGGGTGTTTCAAATTGCGCATGCGAAATGAGAGAGGTGGGGAAAAACCCTCTTGAAAACGATATTTTTGTATTATTTCTTCAGTAATGATGTAGCTAGAAACTTGATTTGTAGGTCAGTTCTAATGTATATATTCTAGGTAGAGGTTTATAAAAATTCAAAATGGTTCAAATGATTAAAAAAAAAAAAGTCTAAAATTTTGTCAGAATTTCATGTATGCTAATTTAACATCTTATTGGGAATACGTGAAAATATTTATTGTCTTAATATAACTAAAAATATGTAGCATATTAGAAAGACGTCACTTTCAGCAAATCTCCCAAATGAAGGACTATTGTTTCTGAAAATAGCGTCATTACTTAGAAGTCCTTCGATAGAAAAAGGGGCATTTTAACCCTTTCAGGGGCGGTGGCTAGAGGGTCTATCCACCTACTTTAGAATTTTTTCTCTAAGTGTGCAGTGGCTACTTTTTTTATCCACTTTTATGAAAAGTTAATGTGTACTTCTAAAATTTAAATAGAGATGGCAGAACTACAGTAACTTTAAGCAGGATGTGCCTGTGACTTTTTTAAATGGACAAGTTGCGGGAAACTTTCTTGAAGTTTCTTTTATATATTTTTATGAAAAATAATTTTTTATTCAAAAGTATTTGGTAGTGTAAATATACTGTAATGCACCTTTTAAATACAACAGATTTACATATTATCTTAGATCATTAATTTTAGTTTGATTTTTAGGAGCATCTTTTAGGTGGATAGACACAGTGGCTAGAACACCTAGCCACCACCCACAAAAAAAATCCCCACATGCTGAATTTTTTTCTTCATCAAATATGACTTGTAGGGGGTGTTTACTTTATGATATATATATATTTAAAAGGAAATTCAATCATTTGTACTTAGTGCCCGTGAAAGGGTTAATAGAGAAAGCCGCTACGCTTTATTCTGGTTGTGTGGGGCTTTTATTTACTAGTGATAGGATAAGTAGTACGAAATAGTAATCTCAACTCTAAATTATAATGCAACTAGCAGTTTTACTCGTTTTTTAAGCACGAGGAAAAAAATAAAAAAGTAAAAGTAAAAGAAAACTAATTGTTTTGACTTGTTCACCTCAAATTATTTATTCTGAGTTAAAGATGGAGACAAAAATTCTTAAAATCTATTAAAAAGTTCTGTTAAAAACCACTGTGTTTTTCCCGGCCGAAGAACTGGTATAAATGATAGACAACCCCTTTCACACCCTTAAAGGATAAATTTGAGAAGATTCTGTTATTTTACTTCAATTGAGACCTAAGAAGAATCATTTTGCTAAACTTGAAGCGTTTATTGGAAACTATTGCTACTTTCCACGAGCGAAGAACACGTAGAACTACTGAATGCTTCTTAACCAGCACTTAAGGACTAAATATAAGAATTTTTTTATATTTTACTTTAATTAGGGTCTAAGAAGAGACATTTTGCTAAAATTCAATCTTCTAATGAAAACTACTGCAAAAATACAGTTAAAAAAAGTTTTAAAATTTCTATTTTTCTGTGGTGGTGGTGGGGGATGGGGGGAATCAATGTGTCTGCATGTCTCTGACGCTATATTTCTCTGGGTTTCACGTGAGAACAGCTAGACGGTATTCAAGGACTCTTGGTATGGTTTTAGGTCTGTACCCAACTTAAAATTATATCTATCGAATATTTCAAATATTTAATGGGTGTAAAACATTTGCCTATCCATCTGTCTGTATTTCCGCGCTCTAACCTACGTAAATATTCATCAAATTTCTTGAAACTGATATATATTATTGAAGTTCATTATAGGATGTCCCTTATTAAAAATGGAGTAAAGAGTACTAATGATTTGTGCACAGTGACACCCGAAATTGTTCCAAAACATTGCTTTCTATGCGAGGTATTTCTATAACCCATATTTTAACATTTTTACTTTACACAAATCTTAATGAAATTGAAATATGCTATTCAAGTACAATATCGGATATTCTCTATTGAAAATGAAGTAAACACAAGCACATAATTTCAGATGTATTTCATCTTCTTCGCTGCTGGACGCGTCGCCTTTTTTTTTTTTTTTTTTTTTTTCATTTATTTTAGATGTTTTTGAGGTTTTTAAGTTTTATTTATTTATTTATTTTTTTAACAATTTTGTCTGTTTCTAAAATGAAAATTTTCGACGTTTTCTAATACTTTCTGGTGATGTCAAATTATAGCTACCCATTTGCTATTGAACGCGCCATAAATACCATAGATACGTTTTTTTAACTGTTTCTGCCATGGTTACATCAAGGTAGGGTTGTGGGGATAAGGCCAGTTGACTGCAAGGGGAGTGTCCTCCGTGGGGATCTACCTAAGGGATCCTAGCGCATATTTACACAAGTTTCGGAGAAAACCACGGAAAACTCCGAACAGCTAGGACAACGAGCACGACTTGGGTTCGAACCCGGCACCTCACTTCTACCAGCTTTGGACGCATAACCGCTCGGCCGCTGGTGGACCGATTACATCAGGAACTGTTACAGTATCATAAAGTATTTTTATGGTGATATAGATATTTATCTTAACAAAAATATTTAACCACTAAATTAAATAAGATTAAAATTTCACTTACTTTTTATAACTGAAAAAGATAGCTGCACGTCGCAATGTATGATCCCAATGAACTATTGCCAACGAATAAAGCTTATGTTGCCATCTATTTTCAAGTTTAGGAAATATTTAGATTGACCATGTCTCCTCTACTGCGATGTATCGTAGAATTAATGTAATTCAACAGACATTTCCATGTCACGAAAAGCAGTTTAAATTGCTTTAAAATTTAAAAAAAAAATGTTATTCTCACAGCGCTAGATAACACGATTTTTGTTTTCTCGAAAAGAATTTTAACAAATAACTTTTAATTAAAGTTATGAAAATATTTAAGAACAGAATAGCACCTTTATAATACTAGCTCAATTTTGATACTTCGTTTTCCTAAACCATTTTATTAATTTTAAGTTTTTTTTTTTTTTTTTTTTTTTTTTTTGGAAGAGCATTTATTCGCAAAAATTAATTTAAATACACCAGTTTATTCTTTTTGTTCCATTCTGAAATGTCCAAATATAAGGGAAAGTAGCTTTCTTTTGAAGAATCGTTCTGTCGAGAATGCAACTTTTATGAATACATTTTCTTGTAAACAACCTTACCAATTTCATTTATTTATTTTATTTTATTTTATTTTATTTATTTTATTTTATCTTTTTTTCGGGTTTGAAGTATATGTTGGATATTATTATTATTATAAATTCCACAATATGATCACCATTTAAATTTTTTTTTCTACATTACACTTATATGGTAAGTGCACGAGTGATGAACACTTTTAGCAATTTCTCATATTCTTAATGTTTTAGTCATCAGAAACTACTTTTGGAAAAATTCAGTTTATGTATATGGCATGAAAAACTTTCAGAACCACATATATGTTAAAATATATGCATTTGATAATTATATATATTTTTTTTTTATAAATTTTTATTTAAGACCCACCCAATGTTCCAGTAACTAACACAGCCAGTTTTTCCTTTTACCAGTAATTAGCAGTGCTAGTTTTTAATTTTACTAGTTATTGGCAACCTATTATTCCATCTTTGACATTTTATGTTAAAATTGTTATATGTAAATAATTTGTTTTGTTTTATTTCTTTCTTTTCTTTTCTTTTCTTTTATTTAATAATTATTTTGGGGAAAGATGTCAATTACTGGAGCGTTTCAATCACTGGAGTACCCACCCTAATTCAAAATTATATAATTATGAATTTCTAACTTATTTTTTATTTTGAAGGCCTTAAACGATACCCGTACAGATTATATTCATTTTAATAGTTATATTTTTATCATAACTTCATAAAGCATTATTTTAGTTCATTTAAAAAACTTTGGAGTGAAAAAAACATTACAATTTTGCCCATTTCAAAGCAGCCGGAGAGTTAAATATTGAGTAAGTAAGTAGGTTTCACTTCGCATTTAGTTCTATGCTGTGGGTAATATTTAATTTTTTTTAGAAAACGGACAATAAAATATTGTCCTATAATTAAATTTATTTACTAGTAAAGAAATCAGTGGAATTAGTTGTATAGTTTAAACAAAAAGTTTCTCCAATTGTATATTTCCTACGCTATTATTTCCTTAAATTAAACCCTTAAATTAATTATGAAAATAATATACATATATATATATTATGAAAGTATATGTTTCGAATCTATGCAGACAGATCTAACAAATATACGAAAAATCTATCCATTTGTATTGCTATCAAAACCTTTTCAATATCAAATTTCATAAGCATATATAAACTTATTCTTCAATACATACAAAGATCATGAAATATGAAATATGATCAAATCGAGATGACTTATAATAAAGTCATTCTATTATTATCCATAAAACTACCTGGCTTATTTTTATAATGCGGATCTCCTGTAACGAATACTTTTACAGGAAAATGTTGTAAATCCGAAAATTTAATGGAATAAAGAGATTATCAGAGTTTAAAACTTTACACATTTACAAGGCAATTTATAAAATCACTTGTTTAGAATAGAGGAGTTGAATTTCTTGTAAAGTATATACACTACTTTATTATGGGCTTTTTCCAGTATTATTTTA
This sequence comes from Salticus scenicus, assembly GCA_963930645.1. NCBI lineage: Eukaryota > Metazoa > Arthropoda > Arachnida > Araneae > Salticidae > Salticus > Salticus scenicus. The sequence continues at coordinate 148,990,070 of OZ005655.1, read as the reverse complement.
ATTGATTTAACAGTATATTTTTATTAAATTCTTAAGCATATTTCTTAGTTTCTCTTACCCATGTATATGTTAGAGAAAATAATGATTTGGGGTCAAATTTTTGAAATTGAATTTTTATTACATTTTGAGGACCCGTTAATTCGAAAATCGTGTTTTAATGCTTGATCTCATAGTGTGCCTGCGATCCTGTTATCAGCATAACTCAAGAATAAATAGTAGCATGAAGTTCAAACTCGGTATTCTAAATTGTATCGTATAGCGGTGCTACATTAAATATTTCATTGAGATCAAACATATGGTTCGTGTACAGGAACATTTAAGAGAATTCAAATACAGGGTGTCCCATAAGTCTGTAGAAATTTTAAAAATTCACAAAATTTGAAGAAATTGGTAGAATTGAACGCGGTTTGCGACAAAATTATTCACGTGAAGGGGGATTATTTATTTTTGATAAAGAAAAAAAAATAGTTTTATTTTTCGTCGATAGAGGACGCTGTACTGAGGCGTAACGAGAAATATGCCAATCAGATTCCTATAAATTGTACGGCTTTACGATTAACGCGTCTTATTCCTTATTTGAACTCTTACATGCGTATACATGAAGTCTTAATTTTCAGATTCCTATAAATTGCACGGTTTTACGATTAACGCATCTTATTTCTTATTTTAGCACTTACATGAAATCTTAATTGCAATACTAATTTGGTGGATAAAGTGTTATGCGTGAAGGTGTTTTCTCTCAGATAAGAACCGGCGACTGAAGTGATGTTGTAACTCGTTCACAAACTGTAATTTGTGGTAATGGCGAGAACATAGAATCGGATTTATATACTTGTAAGCATTTACATGCGAATAAAAATAGTGTTTCATGGAAATGTGTTATTTGCTCACGTACAGTGCCCTCTATTGACAAACATTTTAACCATTATTTTTTCTTTACCAAAAACAAAAATCTCTTTTCGCGAGAACAACTTTTTCGCAAACCGCGTTCAATTCTACCTCTTCTTTCAATTTTTATAAATTTTTAAAATGTCTACAAAATTACGGACACCCAGTACATTACGTCTATGGCAAAAAAATTCTGGTAAGTACAGCGTAACTTCTACAGGCTGTCCTAAACAAAATGAAATGACCATATTTTTTATATGCATAAAAGCATGTAGATTGTGATATGGAAATCCTTCATCATTCGTTTACAGGGCTACCGAAAATATTTGGATATACTGGGGCTGTACTTGGAAATTGTTCGAAGTTTATTTCATGTGGTGTTAGGTTTTTTCTATATAAAACTAAATTTAAGTACACAATGTCCTGTGCATATAGTTTATAGACAATATACAGGGCTACCCAAAGTTAAGCTAAACGTTCTTTTCTGTTGAATGTAATTGGAGAGTGTGCTTTGCTACATTTTACTACGACGATAAACACTGATCAGTAAGGAAAATATTTATTTATTTATTTATTTTATACTCTAAACATTTTATACTTTAACTATTTTATTTTTTATTTTATTTTTTCAATACTGGTTTTTTGTATAATATCTCACGTTTTGAAACTCTCTAAATACGAAGTACATTTTTTAGCAGTTAATCTATATGTATATCTATTATCAGCATAATCTAAAAACAAATAATTGCATGGAATACAAATTTTGTATTTTGAATTTCATGTTACGTTGCCACATAAAAAAATTGATAAAGACTGACAAGTTTGAAATTCAAATTATCAACAGCCTTGATTTTAAAAAATAATAATAATAAATATAGGCAATGTAATTGAATGGGAGTTGATAGGGGTTGTAGATACACTCCCCCCCCCCCCCCCAACGCAGAATTATATGTCAAATAAAACTGTTTCTAAACCTATTATAGATTATTTTTAAAGTATATTGAACTTTCTTATGTTGTGACATACCACATTACTAAGATTAATAACATATTTAAAGTTAACATATGTATATTCTACTCTCAATTTTATTAGAATTAAAACCATTTATTTGATTTTCATTTAATCTCACTTCAGTAAATATTGAAAACTATTTAATAGTGTTGCAAGTATTACTGGAGGATCATGTTTTGAATATCTATCTTAGAAAAGAAAGAAAGGAAAAGAAAACCGATTATTAATATCTGTATATGCTTTCATAAATTTAGCGAAAATGTACACGCGTAGATATAATACATATATACATATATGTTATGTAACATGATTGCAATATCATAATCATTATCTACCAAATTTTACGTTTTTTTTTTTTTTTTTTTTTTTTTTTTTTTTTAAGTGACGAACAATAATTCTGGCAAACTATAATTGTTGATAATGAAATTAAATTTACAATGCAACTCACACAAAAAGGGATTTTTTCAAGCACCTGAAGAATAATCAAACTAAGAGTGTGTTGGTTAAAGGTTCAATACGAGTTTATTAAACCATTAATAATTTATAATAATAATAACACAATTTAAACGGATTTCAATAAATTTATTCAAGCAAAAATAAAGAAAATAAAAAACTTAAATTTTCAGCACAAAAATTATTCATATTCTTAATACAAAATATATTTTTAAATCTTTCTGGCTTTAATTATTTGTGTAAGACAAATTACAAATTCTTTTGAGAAAATTAATTGATTCATTGAAAGTAAACTATTCTTCATTTGCTGAAGTAATCTACAAAATTAATTATTCCTCATAATTTTTTTTTCAGTTTTCTACAGATAAAACGCTTTTCATAATCTTAAAATTTCCTGTTCAATTAATCTTTATTAAAGCTTAAACTTATACACATTTTTCAGTTTAAAGCTTTCGTAACTCATGCACTAAATTTATATTTTTTCTACAACCAATGCATATATGTTATCATAATATAATTTTTTAATCAAATTCAGATTTAGAAATCTGTTAAAGGTCATGTACATGTAAATGAAATTTTTTAGTACTTTTTTTTTTAATTATTATTCATTTAAAGGTACTCTTTAATTATTATGACTATATTAGAACTTAATTCTACTCCACTAAAAAATTAACTAATTATAACTTTTCAAAAATTAATTAGTTCATTAAAAATCAGGAAAAATATTTTATTAGTGTAATTTTTTGAACTATTTTTTTTATACAAGATACATTTACAATATTTTCAATATTTTATGATATTTTCAAGAACGCTTGCTCATATCCCTTAATGTATCTCAATAATTTTGTGTGGCGTTGTAATTTTTATGCTAAATAAACCACATTCCATAGGAAAATATCTTTTTGTATCTGAATAATGTAAGCTTTTTTTTATAAGCTTTATTCGATGTGAAGATGCTAAAATATGTTTTACAGACATATCACCCAAAATCTTTAATGTATAAGAATTGATTTTTGGTTACAGAAACTACAAGTACCCTTTATAATATTTTGCACAAAAAAACATCCTAAAATGAAATCGAATTCCTTAACACAATTCAATTTTGTTCAGAAGCGTTAAAAATTTAAAACTCTGCGATTTTATAGTTACCCGATTCTTTACTGCAAATCAGTACTTCGCACACTGAATAAAAGCACTGTTTAAATTGACAATTTTTAACTCAGAATTTATTGGAAACAAATACTTAATGCCTTAAGTAAATCGTGTGCATAAAGTGTTTAGTTTATGCATATGAGTGAAATTAACTAGTAACCAAATTTATTAATTAACATTATAAAAAAAATACATGTTTCTAAAAGTTACGAAATATTTTTGAAGGCAATATGTAACATGTGTTATTATTCTTAAAGTAGAAACTATTTTTAACACGTTTTTAATAGCTTCACCTGTATGTATGTTTGTATGTATGTTTCTGTGTATCAATGTATGTTTGTAACCACTCTGGGAACAAAAAAAAAATCTATATTGTAAAAAAAAGACTTTCCCTACGTGAACACTGTGGCTGTGAGCTCCGCGCTACGAACCTAATGGTCTAGCGTTCGAGCCCAGTCAGGGGAGTTTTTTTAAAAATGGTTTTTGTTTAATCCTAAGTTATTTTGTGAGGTATATTAGCGTAATGCTACAATTGAAATTCACACTTTGCGAGTAAAACATGAATGTGAAGAATTTAGGATTCGGCTGATCAATAGAGTTAGTTCCTATGATAAATGACAAATGAAATTGTAATCTGCGATATGTTAATTTTATAAAGTATTTTGGAAAGTGATTGATATAAAATGAGAAAGAAGATTGCTTTTAGGGTGAGTTGGAGGGGAGTTAGTAGAAGGTTGGCTGGAAGTAAGTGAGTGGGAAGTTAGTTGTTAGCGGATATAGTTGAGATAGTAAGTGGAGTAGTATCGTGGTGTCAGGGAATCCTCCCACATACGAAAGATTACTATGCAGTGAGAGTTAAGGAAGTTAAACGAAGTTGTTGAAATTATTGGTGGTTAATTGTTTAAAGTTAGAATAGTTAGTATGGCTGCCCATCTTAAGTAATAAGTTATTAAATGCCATTATAGTCCAACGCCCACCTTTCTATTAAGCTCAAATAAAAGCTCATTTATTTTATATATCTGACTCTGTCATTTCTTCATAAATTTAATTAAGCAAGTTAAGCTAAAATGCTAAAATCCTAAGTTAAAGGAACAATGGCCCACTATCGTTCGTCACACTGGCTCTCAACTTTGCTCGAATCCCCCCCCCCCCCCGAGCTAATGTTTTTGGATGGCACCACTAGCGTGCTTCAATTTTTTGATGAGCTTGACTTTTTTCATTTTTATAAAATTGATAGGGAAAAAATATTCTTGGTTAGCATATTCCTTAAGAGGAGAACCAAGACATTGGCATAAACTAATCGCCTGCCATTCACTTGGGCCAAATCCAACCTATGACGATTTAAAAAGTAAAGTGATAAGTCTTTTTGCCACTCGGTATGACAGATTGAGATTAGAACATGACCGTTCTCTTCCCCCTCACGAGCGTCAGTGGGAAGCAGTAATAAAACCAGTGGAAAAGCCACAAGAAGTTATTAAGTCACAGGAAGCAAGCTCTATTAATTTAAACCAACCTAAAACTGGCGATGAAACCGTTATTTCTAGTGACAAAAGACAAATACAAGTTGAAGCAAACGAGCAAACTTCGCCTTTAACCAGCACTACAGACAAATTAAAGTCTGTTATTCAGCCTTTGGCTACGGATAAGAAATCCGAAAAATTATCTCATGTTGCGACGGGAATTGTAAAAGAAAATCCAATTAAAATAACTGTGGCTGCGGAAACCGTTAAACTAAGCGAAAGTGTAAAATCAGTAAATGATTCGGCTAATCCCTGTAACTCGCCTTTAGCTGTCAGTTTTGAATCTATACAGCCGACAGAGTCAATAATTTCTAATGAGACATTGCACGTAATTGGTCAAAATGACCCGCCGACTAAACTAAAAGAAAATGCAGGTATTTAAAAGAAGGTAATTTCAAACGTGCATTTAACCTCTTGTGAAGTTTCTAGAAACTCCATCAGCCCTGCATTCAAAAGCACGGAGCGACAGCAGTCTTCTGTTGTAACTACGAACAGTGACAAGGTGACGGGCTCGAAACTCCCTCACCATAAGGACCAGATTCCGAGTTTACAACCTCCTCCGAACAGTGAAAAGGCTCCGGTTGCAACGTCTGACCTAAATCTACAAGCCACCAGCGCTGAAAGTTCAACAGCAACTGCACAAGACAGTCTGACACGCATCTCTGATTTTGCTGATATCAAGGAATCAATCTGTCAGGTGCTATGGTTCATTATTTTTTCCATTGTAAAGTATATTTCTAGTAGAGCAGTTATAAAATCTAGGACATGTATTAAAGACTTCTGGACTTTCAACCATGAGCTAAAACCAATGAACTATTTAAAATTCCAAGATGTAAAATTTAAACTTGGAGCATGAACTTTCAACTCCCGAAATTTCATGTTTTGATTACATGTCATATTTTTTTTTCTGTTATATAATATATTCATATATGTACTTTAATGTTTTTATTCACAGCCATCGACAGCAGAAATTAGTACGATATTTTTTTTTCCTCTTCTTTGTATACATTTCCCCCTCTTTAGTTTTGTGAATAATCTATATGTATGTACGTTAATGTTTTTTGTTTTTTAGCCATCACCTGCAGTGATTAGTACGATAAATTTTCTTACCTTTTGTATATAAATTTTCTCTCTAGTTTTTTGACATGATCTATATGTACATAATCTAATCTTTTTCTATTTTGTAGCCGTCCACGCCAGTTAAAAAAAAAAAAAAAACTTTTTGAAATATTTTGTATATATTCCTTACCTATATTTCTCTCAATGTCTTATAAATTGTGTAAAATGAAATTTGATAATTGTATAAAATGAATATTTTCTATTGTTAACACTTTTGTATTTAACTAAAAGTCAATGTATGTATATATTAGTATGGGGTAAAAAAAGAATTTTTTTAAGCTATTTTGCATGTAAATTCGCGTTTAACAATTAACCTTAATACACTAACAATTTAGTTTTTTTTTCGTATGCAAATAGCTAGGTGAAAATATTGGTTACCTATAAATTATATGTCAAACTCTTATCTATATAAAGCTGTAGTGTACCTTCTATTTTGTTTTATACGTTCAAAAGAATTTTGTACTTTAGAAATTCTGATGATTCAAACCCTCAGTGCAGTCATTCATCTGAAAACCCACTCTCATGTTTCTCTCTCATTGTCACTTTGAAGTAAGAAAGAAGCAATTCTGGAACTGTGCCAGCGTTTTTCTTTGCTGAAAGTAGAAGGAGCTTTTTTAGACGAGTGCCAACAGCGGAATTCTTTCAAGATCAATCGGATAGTGGACAACTGAAAATATTTTTTTTTTTGCACTCTCAAGCTGTTTTCTGGGTCAAGACTGACCTTCAGATGGATGGAAATTAACAAGTTTTTTATAATAAAATTATGTTACAAGTCTTAAAAATCAAGTCAAGAACCTACTGTTACAAGTTAATTTGAATAATTCTTGATCGCATTTTTTATTTTAGCGATCCCTTTTCTACTGAATTTTTTTTAAATTAATGAAATTTTTCTCCTTTCCATGTAAGGAAAGTTGATCTGTAATTCCCCTCTGTATCGTTGGACTTTAAACTAAGTTTAGTGCATAGAGTTTTCTGTCGTAAAACACCTCAGATGGAGCTTAAAAAATATTTTTATCATAAATTTTTCCGGAGTGGACAGTTTTTAAGCTCGGCACTCTAATTTTTTTTCACTATTAGATTTTTAAAAAGCCAATAGTTCTTGTTGGGCAGTTTAACTTAAGTTCCCCCCCCCCCACTTTTTTTTTTCTAAAGTCTTATGCAGTTTAATTTTAGCAGTAAGTAACTGCGGCTATTTTTCAATTAACATAGCATTGTTTTACTTTAAATTTTCACGGGTAAAAACCCGTTGGGGATTTTTACGTGAATTTTTTTTCTTTTGGGGAGGAACTGTGAGGTATATTAGCGTAATGCTACAATTAAAATTCACACTTTGCGAGTAAAACATGAATGTGAAGAATTTAGGATTCGGCTGATCAATAGAGTTAGTTCCTATGATAAATGACAAATGAAATTGTAATTTGTGATATTTTAATTTTATAAAGTATTTTGGAAAGTGATTGATATAAAAGGAGAAGGAAGATTGCTTTTAGGGTGAGTTGGAGGGGAGTTAGTAGAAGGTTAGCTGGGAGTAAGTGAGTGGGAAGTTAGTTGTTAGCGGATATATTTGAGATAATAAGTCGAGTAGTATCGTGGTGTCAGGGAATCCTCCCACATACGAAATATTACTATGCAGTGAGGGTTGAGGAAGTTAAACGAAGTAGTTGAAATTATTGGTGGTTAATTGTTTAAAGTTAGAATAGTTAGTATGGCTGCCCATCTTAAGTAATAAGTTATTAAATGCCATTATAGTCCAACGTCCACCTTTCTATTAAGCTCAAATAAAAGCTCATTTATTTTATATATCTGACTCTGTCATTTCTTCATAAATTTAATTAAGCAAGTTAAGCTAAAATCCTAAGTTAAAGGAACAATGGCCCACTATCGTTCGTCACAATTTTAATTGAAGATTTAAATGTATGTAAACATTACGGTGTGTTACTCACACGATTTTCTCTTACCCTGCATTTTAATACTAAGATAGATATTTTGTGCTTTTTAGTTCACATTTCTATAAAAGCGTGTTCTTTGTTTTTTTTTAAACTATAATATTATTTACTACATATTGCTTATGAAATATAATTTTTAGTAGAATTTCCTTTGAAATACTAAATTGGCTTAACAGGATATAGCAAAAATGTACCACGAATACGTTTTGGTTGTTTTCATCCACGAATAAACCAAGAAAACAGTTTCAAAATATACACAGCAGAACTTTACTTCAAGTAATGAATTAGTGATAATATGTACTTTAAATTTATTTTTTGCTTAAAAATGCATTAAAATTATTTTTTAATGACGTAAAAATCAATAAAATAGAGATTATTTGCTAATTAATATTACTGTCATTAAAAAACAAATCTCTGTTATTTTCATAATTAAAATTGGAAATTAATTAAGAAAACATTTTAAACATTAAATGAACTCTTTATGTTTAATTTTTATGCATTATTTTAATTATTATTTGACCATTAGCGTTCTTTATACTTTTAATAGGTGTAGAACTAAAAAAAAAATATTTTCTTCTTTTTTTTTTTTTTTTTTTTTTTTTTTTTTATTGCAAACAATGTTAGTAATTGATAGTAATGTTAATTTGGTATTAAATTTATTTATAATTATAATCTTTAAATAGATTTAAATTAAATGATTTCATTTTCGTTTGTAATTCGATTTATTATCTCCAACTATTAAAACATTTTGTAGTGGTTTTCATTTTAAAAAATATAAATCATAGTTAAGTATTCGATTATCGTAATAAAAAAAAAAAATATATTTAATTAGCTGAAAACCTTTTTTCAAATAGGATGAAATGACAAATGATATGTAGAAATAATGCGCCTTTAAAATGCAAAAATGAAGACTGTTATGAAATTAAAAGATAATTATCAATTTTTATAATGTTTTTCTATATGTTGTCATGTAATTGCAGATGTCTTTGGATGGGAAATAAAGAAAGGGTAAATGGTTTATCCCCACAAAACTATCAGTGTAGTTCTTTCCAATTACTTGAAAATATTAAGTAATTATCGACTTTTATAATGTTTTTCTATATGTTGTCATGTAATTGCAGATGTCTTTGGATGGGAAATAAAGAAAGGATAAAAGATTTATCCCCACAAAACTATCAGGGTAGTTCTTTCCAATTACTTGAAAATATTTAGTAAAAAACACATTAATACTATCTTAGTCTTGTCGTAAAATATTTTTGATTGGAATAATTCACGTATATTTTATTAGATTAATTTAAAGAAAAATATACACTAAAATGCTTCATTTAGTTTCAAACTCTAAACGTTTTCCTATTTACGTACTTTATACGTTTTGATCCACAATCTAAAAGCTATACAATAATCAAATATATTTAATTCAAAATATAAACACACACCATTTAAAAAAAAAAAAAAAAAAAAAAAAAAAAAAAAAAAAAAAAATTAAAAAAAAAACTTAATCTTATTTTAGTTTTTATAAGTAATATATGTAAAATTTTGCACAAAAAAAGTATTTATTAATGTCTACTTTATAACTAAGTATTCATATGTTTTACTAATGTATATTTTTTAACCATATTATTGAATATAATTGTACAGCAGTAGCAACACACATTTGTTATTTTCATGCTATACTAGTCACATTGCCTTTTTTCTTTTGTTGAAAATTCGAGCTTAGTAATTTCAACTCAAAACAATTGTTGCGTATTTTTTGAAGCTTATAGTAATTTATAATAAATATTTCATTCGTCGTTATGTATAGGTATTGTATTTGGGTACATTATAGATACAAGTATAATAATAATACACGTATAAATACAATCATACGAGTAATTAATACTTAGTAATATTTTGTAAAAATGATTAACTAATCTACGTTTTGTAACCATATAATTGAATATAATTGTGTAACAGTAGCAACGCACATTTGTTACTCTCGTTCTCTAAATGTTACTACTTTTCTCTCTTGTTAAAAATTTATGCTAAAGAATTTCAACCCAGAACTATTGTTGCGCATGTATAAAATTCATTGCAATTTATTATAAATATTTTAGTTATTATAACCGATAAGTATTAAAATTGGGTGCATTATAAATACAATTAAAAATACAAATATAATTAATAAAAATTTATAATCATATTATTAAATATAAATGTATAATAGTAGCAGCATACATTTGTTGCTTTCATGTTGTACTTGTTACTACTTTTCTGTCCTGATAAAAATTCGCGCTTAACAATTTCAACTCGAAACAACTGTTGCGTAGAGTTGAAATTTAGAGCAACTTAATATGAATATTTGATTCATCGTAATAGATAGGTAATATACTTGGTACATTATCAAAACAAACTTGCATTTATAATGAGGTTATAAACCTTTAACACATAGAGTCCTCGCCATTAGGATGCAATTACTAATTCTGAAATGCTAAAATATTTCCGCGAAATTCTGCAACAAAATTTTAATTTTATAACTTGAGGATAAAAAAGAAGCATTTCTTTCTTTTATTTTAACTTTTATCATAAATTGTGATGGCTTTTATTATATCAGGGTAATTACTCTGCCCCTCAAAGGGATAAATGCTGTTCATCTAGAAATATATATATAATTAAATAACTAGAAATATAAACAGAAAAATAACAATAAAACCAGAAATATAATTTACCCAAAAAAGCATTGAAGCTATCATCAAGGTGAACCCACATATGCAGGTTGGATAAAAAACAGCAAGACGTTTCAAGAGACACTAGTAAAAGCTAAAAGTATCTTGGTCCCCTACGTCCCGTCAAGTAAAAAAAAAAAAAAAAAAAAAAAAAAAAAATCCTTAATTACTGTAGCACGAAAACACAAATGAAGTCTTTATGAAAAACAAAAGAAAATTAGACACAATTACACAACAATATATAGAAAAATATGTACAAAAGCGTTTAAAAAGATTGTAAAAAAAAACACTTTCAAGAAACGAAAAAATTAAATAAAAATATACACCAATACATCTAAAATGAAAAACATTTAAGTGATATTTAACAATTACGAATATATTTATATTCTTATATTTTTCACTGCTTATCCGTTATTCTTAAACATTATTTAAATGTTTTTCCTTTTACATGTATATATATATATATATATATATATATATATATATATACAGAAACAGGTCAGGTTCATCCTTAAAGGTGTTTCTAAATAGTGTATTTTTATCTTTATCTAAAATATTTTATTTCTATTTCGTTATTTTTCATATCTATGAATATTAAAAATGTGATTCGTAGGTAAAATGCTTAAAAAAAAAAAAAAAAAAAAAAAAACTATAATTAGTGGTTAAAATTTCTATAGATGAAGTATTTTAGAATATTCTTTATAGTAAATATTTGATTTTTATTATTTAATAAATTTTAATTATTTACGTTTCGACAAAATTCCATTTTAAAAAAGCAAAAAATATCTAGTTTTAATTAAGTACAGTATAAAAATGCTCAAGTTAATTTTTTAATTCATGTATTTGATGTTATACCATTAAAAAAAATTGCTATTTCTTTTTATCTATTTTGGTTTAATTAAAAGCCAATTAAGCTTAAATAATCAGTTTTTTTGTGTGCTATGAATAATTAAATCTTATTTGAAAGAGCAAACTCTATACACCGAAAAAAAATGGTGCAGATTTTTTTCGTTTAATTATTTACTGCTATTTCCTATTATTTAATGTAAAAATGATCATCTTAATGATAGTTGTTTATGAATCTTAATTTCTATTTTAAATTCTACTCAACAAATTTATGCTGCTAAATAATATTTTCAAGTTATCTTATTTGGTATCGGGTTATTACGTGTTATCACCTCAGAGAAAGTAAAAATAGAAAAAAATATTTACTACTGAAAAATATTACTTTTAAAAAAGCTAAATTAAGATTAAAAATTGTTCACTAATTATTCGATAAATAATTTTATATTTTAAATGAAATTTCTAAAAAAATTAAGACCTCCCCCTCCCTCCCTGTTTTAAAAAATAAATTAGCTTTTGAAAAGGTAGTTATGAACACGGGAAAATTGGGAACGTAATATCAACTTTTCCAAGAACATTAATTTTTGTTGGAAAAGTTGAACAGCATAATACTATGTTCCAATTTTTACGTCCTTTTAAATTGTGGTTTTCCACATATGTTTTACCCCCGAGATGACACTTTAGAATACATTTTTTAATTATTATTTTGGGAACTTTTCACTCAAAAAAATATTTTTAGCTTTACTTTAAAAGAAAAGAAAGGGTCTCGGAGAGTTTCACATAAGCTTCTTTACAGCTTAATTTCTAAAGGGAAATCCTAAAGAAGATTGGTTTAAATAGTCCAAAAAATAAATTTTTGTAGTCTTATAAATAGTCCAAAATTTTTTATACACATAATATAGTACAACAGAATATCCTTATAAAATTACAGTTTACTTGAAGTAATTTACTCATATATTTTATAACGTATCAAGACAAAATTGTGGGAGTCCTGTAATCCCATCATTCATATCAATCGAAATATATTTCCCATTAAAAAAGGTTTTATATAACTCAATACTGCATTTCAATGTATATAAACTTCATTATGTAACGTGCGTTATAAAATTATTACATATAATTAATAATTTAAAAATATATATCTCCATAGACCATAATATTCCTCAAATATTTTATGAGTCAATATACACGATTTAGTTGCGCTCTTCATGTAATTAGAAAAAGGCGCAATATATTTGAACAAAAAATGTTTAAAAAAATCTGATGTAGACATGGCATGATGTGCACATGACTTCCTTATAGACTCATTGGAATGCACTTATTGTTCGAAAACATTGACATTTTTTCGTGAGGTAACTGATTCGTAAATAAACAGGCAGGTTCCCACCAAGAAAAAAAAAACTGAAAAACTAAAAAACTGCTACTCCAACCACGAAAGTCATAATAATATAATTATATATACCGCCAAACGAATATACGAGTTCTTTCAGAAATGGCTTTTTACATAATCTCTCATTAGCAAATTCATAATTTAGAGTTTAATGGAAATCCTTCGAGTATAGATGGCCTACTTTTGTTCTCTTTGCCGAAAATTAGAGGTGAAAGACGATATATTTTACCGAAACAATTAATTCAGTTAAAATTAAAAAACGATTTACTAATTCTGGCCATCATGAAACAATAATTGCCGCCAAATTTGATCGCTAATCTCGCCAAGTCGCTAAGCTTGCAGCCGACTCTGATTTGGGTCTTGGCATCGATTTTGATAATTTCGCGTCGAATTTGGCGACCGAATTTGAGAAAAATTTGTAGTTAGGGTTGCCAAAATTTGGAAGATCTAACTTCAATAAAAACAGAATTCTGGAATTTTCATGAAAGGATGACAAACAAGACTAAAACAAAATAAAGTGCAGTCGTCGACTAGAAACTGCTTATATGTTAAGAATTACTTCCTACACTCAAAATTGTTGGCAACTTTTATAACAATACCATTACGAACTCTTTCTACTTGCTGAATATTCGTTAAAGTGCATTTGTCGATTAGAATCTGCTTATGTCTTTACAAATTACTTTCTACACGCAAAAATGTCAACAAATTTCAAAATAATAATTTTACGAGCTCTGTCATTAGCTTATTTTGATATCTTTATGATGGTAGGTCATATATAATGGCCAAAACCTTTGTATATTTGGTCATTATGAATATAATTTTCGTAAATATCTATAAAACGGAAAATCACAGAAAGACCAAAAGGCAGGTGCACAACTAGATGTTATAACAAACCTATATATCAATTCGAAACGTTCTACGTCCAACTGGTTTTGAGTTATGCGATGTACAAATATACATACACACACACACATACAGACATCACGAAAAATCGCATAAAGTCGCTGATATTTATAAAACTAGAGCTCGTATTAAGATGAAACTTGCAGGCCTAGAACTAGAAATCATGGCGGTTACACATATAAATTTGCAAGATTCTACGATTATTCGTTTTTGAGCTATGCGAGATATAAAACTCATTTCGCCTATCGGGATTATAATACTTCCTTATACTTTGTATAGGGAGTTAAAAAACAGAATGAAAATGTAGTACAAAATGTCGTAAACATATTTCTCATTCCTTAATCACCAAAATTAAAGTATTTTTCAACAACGTAATGTGATTCATCTTTGCACCTTCAAATATGATAAATTATAATTTATGCCTTAGATTTTATATTTAAATTTCTGTTTTAAAAACAATGAAGATTTTGGAAAACAAAAAATTATAATGTTAAATTTAAAAGTTTTTTTGTAAATTGAATAAGTGTTTTCTCCACTGGAATCAAAATTTCGAGTCATCAACTATTTTATTTATTTGTTTATTTAAATAAATGTTTTCTCCACTGGTATAAAAATTTCGAGTCATCGACTATTTTACTTATTTATTTATTTTTTATTTTTTATTTTTTTTTAACTAACAAAAAGCGTTATTCTTAGTAGCATATAAAGTACAAAGGTAAAAGAAAAAAATGAACCTATTTTGTGTATGAATTCGTTTAAATTTATCAGTATGGTTTACTTTTATAATAACAATTTATTCTTGTCCGATAAAAGTATTAAAATTATTTGCTATGATATTCTATTAATGACTCTACAACATTTCATAAAAACTAACAGACGAGCAGTATACTTTGTTTTCAACAGGCAAACCGTCAAGAAAAGTCTGCAGGTTTGCTTTGAAAAATTAATTATTTTTTAACATACAAATTTGTGTAGAATTCAGTTCTAAAGTTCCTCGAAGTTTCTTTTTGTTACACAAACACTTTCCGGAAACTGCCATGATTTAGAAGATTTGTAATATATTTTATTAACCCTACAAGGCACCCAGTTCCATATGTGGAACACCGACTTTAATCGTTCCTATAGCTATAAAACTATTAGTAGTAACATCTCTTGACATCTTGATAGAAGCTACTGACATTTAGCAATGTAGTAATACGAATCTTTACCTAAAGATGTCGTTCGTGTTTTTGTTATAGTGCACTCAGTGTGAAATTTGAATGAAAGTGATACGTTAGTCGTTTGGCTGAATTCAAAAATAAAAAAAGAATAGTTATTGAACAGTTTTGACTCGAAAAAAAAATACTGTGTCTTATAACGAAGTGTATATTTTGCAGAGATAAGTTGTTTTTTTTATATTACAATAGTAAACGTATTAGTAAATCATATTTTTATGTATGTTCCACATACGATACGTTGAACTAAAAAGTTGATTTTTCCGTAAAATATGGTTTTATTTTTATTTTTATAAGTTTTCCCTATCTTCGGATCACTAATTACAACCTATATATTTTTGTCGCGCACTAAAAAAAATTGAGCCTTGTAGGGTTAAGCTTCTTTGGAGTTCTATTACATTATTTCCGATAAATAAAATACAAACTGGAAAATATTAAGATTAATCTGATTTGAAAATTATTAAAATTCTGTAATTATCAGTTTATACTAATCTAACAACAATCTTATCATGAAATCACAGCGCGAATAGTGATTTAACATTCAGACAGAATAAAATCAATTCCATCTGCAGGCATATCGTATTTTCGTTTTTCTTTTCTTTTTCTTTCTTTTCTTTATCTATTTGAATCGCAAAAATATACTGTAGCACAAACATTCCACAAAAGTGCTGTAAGTGTATTGCGAAAAGAGCTGCTACCCAAATTACCAGATTTCTTTCTTCAGCGCTGCAGTCCTTTTTTTTTTTCGATGCGTTAAAAACGCGTAAAACAACTCCAAATTTAAATATAGCAATTTTCAATTAATTGGTAATATGGATATTATAATAATAACAATACGGATTATTAAGTAATTAGTATGCCCTAAAGTAAACGAAATAATGTTTGCGGCCCTATGAGCAAAGTATTAATACTAATCATACTATTGTCTGTAGAATAAATGTTTTTTTTTAATTATGAATAATGCATGTTAATATAATATTTCTTACAGTACAAATATATTAAAATAGGCTTTATAGAAATACCGTTTATACAATCATAAAAAATGCCCCTCTCTCATCTAATTTCCACGCAAATCCATGGGGGTCTGAAGCCGATCGATTCGTAAAGACGTCTAGTTTATAATGGTAGATTTTGTTTAGACAGTCGTCATGTTAAAACTGGCATCAACTTAATTTTTTGAAAGATAACCCTTAAGCAACGATTTCTGCGCAACATTTTCTAAGTATCGTTTCGATGTGTATTATACAAATTAATTTATTTTTGTAAAATTTACGCAATACAGGCTAGAGATTGTGAAAATAATTTAAATAAAAATAAGCCACGCCTATGTATCTCTAAAATAATATTGAAAAAAAAAAATTGCATTTTTGTATTTAACTCTATATGTGAAGTTGACGCTTGTATAGATAAATGCCAATAGGAGTTACCGAATCGGTTGCTTCAGACAAAATTTAAATAATTCAATCACGAATATATAAAATCATTTTGTTTTATACTTTAAAGTTTTTGAAAAAGCGTACAGTCGGGGCTTAGTTTAAAAAATAGGTATTAATTAATTAAAATTTTCGCTGGGAAGTATTGAAAAAAGAATTTCTAATCTCAGTGGTTTTCTAAATCTGAATTGTATGAATTTATTAGATTTTAATACTTAATATTACTTCCAATTTTGCTTAGTAAAATATCTAATGATTCGCTTAATATACGCTTTTACCATTTCTTAGTAAGACAAGAAAGTAATATATTGAAATAAATGCTGAATATTATTCGTGTAAAATAAATTCAAATGGGAATTGATTTTAAAAAGCAAATGTGTTGATGAATGACATTTCTAGAGGACATGTTTGAAAAAGAAATATGCTATTCAATAAAATATTCCTGGAGTCTTATGCAACAAGGCTTTCAATATATTCAATAAAAAGTTTTTTCAGCTATCTCAGGACCAATGGAATTTCCCACACTTTACATGAAAATATAAAAGGTAATATTCATATGGTTATTTTTTTTTTTCTCTCTCTCTCTTTCTTTTTAACCTTTTATTTTAAACAGCAATTTTTGGCATAGAATAACACTATAAAAAACCAGGGAAATGTTAAGGTTGTGGATCCTTATACATACTGCGTTATAAAAAACTTCAGTAAATTAACAATGATATTTATTTAACTTGTCTGTGAATTTACATTTCTTAGTTAAATAAATAAATAAATACATTTCATCCTATGCATTTCATACAGAAAATTTATTTGAATTGCAGTACATTTTACCAATTTTAATAATAGTTATTAACGCTACTACATAACATATATAACATTTATGGGCTTGATAAACTATTTAAGCTTTAAATTGAGGGATATAATTATAACTGGAAATTAATGCAAGTTTAAATTAATTTCATCGTAGATGTATTCTTTAAAAAGTAAGATTATTAATGAAAGGATATAAGATAATTGTTTAATTATCGCATTTAATTGTTTTAATGAGTGTCTTTAAATAATAGAAATTGAGGCCCTAACACAGTTGTTTGTTTTTAAACCAAATGAAAATTTCTCTACCGTATATTCGCATAAATACTACATTAATATTTTTAATTTATTATGGTTTCCTCGTTAAGTTTTAAATTCCCTTTTCTTGTTTATTTATTTATTTATTTATTTTTTTTTTACAAAAATTATTATCTTCATTTAAATTTTTATTTTTTAATATTTGGCTTTACAGAGGTTTGGGGGGGGGGGGGGGTATTGGACGCCCGGAAAACTTGTTTAACCCACTTCACTCGTCTTAACCCCTTAACGCGCGGTGTCCTTGCTGCAAGGACGCAAAATTTAAGATCCAGCTGCAAAAATTCATCCCGGAAACGTTTTAGCAAAAATTTGCGTTTATAACATATCAGAAAAGGCCGGTTTTTTTAACCTTAAAATTTAAAATTTCTTTTAGTTTAATTTAGTTCATGAATTCCGGTGGCAGTATAATTTAAATGATCTGAATTGTCTTGCGCCGCAAAGGGTTAAGTCGTGGTGGTTGCTCAGAGCTGCCAACCTAATCCGGCAAATTCCTAGTACCGCCACTTTTTCTACACCAGTCATTTCTTAGAGTTTTTCTTCTTAATTCATCGCAAATATATTTGAAGAAAATTACTTTAAAAATTAAGTGATGTAGAAAAAAAAGGCGGTACTAGCAATTTGCCGGATTAGGTTGGCAGCTCTGGTTGCTATACATGATCTCAGATTCCAATGTTTATGAAGTAATTCATATTAAATTTTAAATATTTTTTTGCCTGGTATAAGTCTTCGATTAGTTGTGTGGTTCTTCATTCATTCATTTACATCATCTTTCCTGTTGTTTAATCTCTGTAATGATGAATTATATACATAGATGCTTATATATATATATGTGTGTGTGTGTGTACCGGGTGATTCAAAATGGATGATACAGCGATTATCTCGTAAACTAATAAAGATGTAAACAACCTTCCAGTTACAAAATTGATGCAAATAAATAGTAGATTTCAAATATATAATTTTTTTTTTTTTTTTTTTTTTTTTTTGTAAGAGGCTGTATACATATTAAAATATGAAATTTAATTTTTATACGGCCCCTTCTATCACATGACTTATATTTAGAAAAATGTTCTCTTTCTTCTAAGAAGAACAATAAAAATATATTCATCTTTCTACTTGAAGTTATTGCAATTTTAAAATGATGACTTATACCACTTTATTTTCAATTTTGGCATCTATTTTTCGACGCCAACGTGCTCACTTTAGGGGGTTATCAATGAGATAATAAAATTTAAAATAAAGATCCTATATTTTAAAATAGCAACTAATATCATTTAAACACGTGAAATCAACAATTTTAAGAATTTAATGCAAATGTTTGTTATTCTGTATTGTTCAAAAATTTAACTGTTAAATCTTTTAGGTTATCACCTGTAAATTAAAACACGTTAAGAGAGGAAGAGTATTAAAAGACTAGCAAAACCGTGTGAAATTTTCGCAGTTTATTTCTTTTAAACACGTTTCCAACATGGTTGTAAAGTTTTACAGATTCGGTTGTTTAACAATTTCCAACAAGGTTGAAAAGTGTTAATGACTTCGGTTTGTCTGTCTGTCCATTCGTCTGTCTGTCTGTCTGTCCGCGCTCTAACTCCCATTAGCATTCATAGAATTTCTTGAAACTGATAAATGTTATTTAAATCCACTCTCGGATGTTCCTTATTGAAAATGGTGTCAATATATCTGCAAGCTTGTGTACAGGGACACCCGAAAGTATTCCAAAGCGTTGTGTTCCATAAGAGGTATTTCAATAAACCATATTTTAATGACTTTAACTTACACAAATCTTAATAAAACTAAAATATGTTATTCAAGTTTATTATCGGATATTTTCTATAGAAAATGGATTAAATATCACAGCTGGTTTGTATATAGGGACACCCGAAAGTATTCCAAAGCATTGCGTTCTATGAGAGAAACTTCTATAAACCAAACTTTAATCACATTGCAAAAATCTTAATGAAATTGAAATGTGTTATTCATATGCACAAATTAATGCTTTCTATAATGTACAGTACAATTAGCATTGGACTTACAGGGCACACAAAAATATTCAGTTACGTTAAGGGTTATTATTGGAAAATTGCTGGATTTGTGTTTTCGTTTACATTAAGCGTTTTTAATGCATTCTAACAATTGTTAACTGTGAATATGATTTCATTTGTGTATTTGTCTGTCTGACTCTACATCTATCTATCTGTTCGTCTGCCCGCCCCCAGCGTCCGTGAATATTTCCATAATTTTTAAAAAATGATATATGTTATACGATTCAGAGTGAAATACTGCCATTACTTTATCATACACTATTAAATATGCATTATAAAAGCAATTTTATCTAAAAATAAATCTTAAAATGGTCGAATGATAACTATCATACATAGCAAATTTAAATGAAGATTAAGGTGTATTGTAATTACCACAGATATTGTAATATTAATGTTATCAATAATAGATTTTTGATGTTGAAAAAAATTTTGGCATCAACCATTACCAGATTTTGAAATTCGGCAATAGTAATACAATAAAATGTTGATGAATTTTGAAAATGCTTAAATATTACGTGGGTTTTAATTGTTTTAAAAAATATATGAAAGGGAAGGAGACAAATTTTCATAAGTAAATTGTATTTGACTTATTTATAAAAAAATATCAATTTTATAATCAATTGCTTTTTTATTATTAAGATATAAATACTGTTATGTTATTTAATGATTTTTTGTTTGAGTATTTTAATATTTTTGGGTGGCCCTCTATATAAACCAATAGAGGTATTTGCACAGTTTTCAACAGGGACTAGCCTAAACGTGTATTAATTTAAGGTGATTCCATAAATAATTACGGAATTTAGAGCACGGACAGACAGACAGACCAAAGTCATTAACATTTTTCTACTTCGTAAGTAAGTGTTAAAAACAAAATAGATGCAATTAAATTTTACCAAAAAGAAATACTATATGGAAACGATAAAATTCTTTAAATGTCGTCATTTATTCGAAGGAACAAAAAAGAGAAAGGAAAAACTATCTTGTGAGTCACTCATGCGGCTTTCACCTTACCCTGTATTTCAATACTATAAAGAAAGATTACAGATTGAATCGTACGATCAATAAGATAGAATAATAAAGTTTAAAATAATTTAAATAGGTTTGGGAATATTTTTATTTTATATGTAACTAGCAGGCTTTGCCCGCTTCGCTGGACATTAAACTTAAATGAGTTGTCAAAATCCCATATCTTTATTAATAACCCAAGTTCTCGCTGTGATTGGTAGAGGTTTTCTCGCTCGCAAATTGAGGAGTCTAGGTCTCCACTGTCTTCGGCACAACTTACCCACTTCTTACTTCCCCTTCCTCAGCGGGTGAGTTCGAAGTTTTGCAAAATCACACTAATGTACATAATGCGTATACTTAATCAATATACAGTCTGGGTCCCCACTGCCTTAGGCACAACTTACCCACTTGTTACTTCCCCTTCCTCAGTGGGTGAGTTCGAAGTTTTGCAAAATCCCACTAACGTACATAATGCGTACACTTAATCAATATCCGCACACCAAAATTCGCCATTCTAAGGTAATTCAAAGCGAATTCAAACGGAAAAACATGTTTTTACACATGTTTATTGGGAACGACTTCAGTATAAACCCACAACGATATTTGGCGATTTTTTTTGTTGGCGATTATGGCTAAATCATAAATCTAAAAATCATAAATCATATATGATAAATGATAAAATCATAATCTAAATCATAAATCCAAAATAAGCAAAATATTAGGCTTCCATATTATATCGCAAACAGTCCAGAACGACATCGTTATCCTTCAAAACAACGCCAAAGAAAAATCGCCAAATTCAGCTGTGGGGTTATACAGAAGTTATACCGTTTATTGCCCTCCGACTCCGAGAAGGGGGGGGGGGAAGATTTCGAATTTCGTGAAATCCAGTTACAATAAGTGCCGGATGCAAACAAACAATTTATGCACCAAATTTCGTGACCACAGAAGTCTTTAATAGAAAATATAAATAAATAAGTACAAAATGCACAGCTTTAGTATGGGAACCCTTTGGTGACTTTAAATATTTTAAGCCATTTTTGCGATGAACTGAATTGGCTATCTCAATTGTGCAATCAAAGATCTTGGCGAGAAACGTCCGAGCTACTTCGGTTCCGAATTTCAAATTTTGCCAAAGGGATCCAATACTAAAGCTGTTCCATATCGAATCTAGGTTGAAAACGGAAAAAGGGTAAAATAAATTAGAAATATCAGACCTATATTTATAAATTTGGTACCAAATGAAAGAGGCGCCTTTTCTGAATCCAGGGGTGCAAACAGTTTTTCGATGCGACAATTAGATATTAAAAAAATAACTAAAGTATGAAATTTAAGTGGCAACGGAAAAACGGAGAAAGGGGAAAATAAATTAGAAGTATCAGACCTATCGTTACAAATTCAGTACCAAATTAAAGAGATGATTTTTCTGAATCCTGGGGTGTAAACAGTTTTTCGATACGACAATTAGATGTTTTAAAATTAACTAAAGTATGAAACTCAGATGGCAAAACTTCATTTAAATCTTTTCATAATTTGTAGTGCGATTCACGCGAATGAAAAAAGTCTTTATCTTAAAAATTTATTTTTGCATTTTATTTTTCCATTCAAAGCACTTTAGTGAAAAAATATTTATGGCGCATGCGCAGGCGTTTTTTACCCACAATTTAAACACTAATCAGAATTTTGAAAATTTCTATAGATATAATTTTAAGTTGGGTGAAGACCTAAGTTTCTGCCAAGCGCCGTTGAATTCCGTCCAGCCGTTCTCGAGTGATGCCCGGACAAACGTGTTTTAGTCTTTTACCCCCCAGGGGGGAACGGGGGAGAATTTCTATGAAGTTGATGGATATAATTTTAAGTTGGGTGAATACCTAAATCCCTGCCAAGCGCCGTTGAATTCCGTTCATCCGTTCTCGAGTGATGCCCGGACAAACGTGTTTTAGTCTTTTACCCCCTAGGGGGAGAACGGGGGGGAATTTCTGAAAAGTTGATAGATATAATTTTAAGTTTGGTGAAGACCTAAATTCCTGCCAAGCATCGTTGAATTCCGTCCAGCCGTTCTCAAGTGATGCCCGGACGAAAAAAGCGACATTCGGACACGATGACACACACACAGACACACACACACACACACACACACAGGCAAAATTTTCTGAAGTCATTTTCGGCTTTCATGGGGTGTAAAACGTGAAGATATCGCAAAATTTTTCGATTCCGACAAATTTACAGACAAAACTCTGATTTTATTAATATAGATTATATGTCAGGGGAGGTTACCGACATCCTCAATTCCCGTTTAATTATAATGTCCACATTTATTAAAAGAAAAATCAAGTCTGTTATTAATTTCCTTGAAACTTGCAAATTTTGATCAACATTTCAATTAGCAACTAAATATGAAATCGAAAATACCAAATTAGAATTTCCCGCAGTTATTTGATGTTAAATTATGCTGATATATCATATATATACAGATCAACCACTAAAAATTTGACTTTCTTATTCAGGACGCCTAAAAATGTGATATTATACTGAAAGAAATCAATATCCAAAAACTACTTTGTTTACAATATGGGTATGAGAAATTAATTTTCTGTCCTGTGTCAGCAGTGTTCTTCGACATAAAAAAAAATGCAGCAAAGCACTTACGTCAATTACATTTAATAGAAAAAAATGCTTAGCTGAATTTTGGGTAGCCCTATATATTGCCTATAAACTATATAAACATGACACTGTATACGTACATTTAGTGTTATATGTAAAACACGTATTACAAAATGAAATACACTTCCAGCAATTACCAAATATAGCTTCAATATATCCAAATACTCTGAGTAACCCTGTACATGAATGATGAATGATTGCCGTACCACAATCTACCCAAAACATGATTTTATGTATATAAAAAATCTGTTCTTTTCATTATGTTTAGGACAGCCTATAGATGTCACACTGTACTTATGAGAAATTTCACTCATAGACGTAATGTATTTGAATTCTCTTGGATGACCGTGTACACAAACTCTTTATCTAATCTCAACGAATAGTTTAGTGCAGCATCACTATATGATACGGATATAATACCGAATTTGCACTTCCTGCTACTATTTGTTCTTCAGATATGCTATTAACACACACACACACCACAGAGGGAGAAAGAGAGAGAGATCTACCGCTAAAGACCTGTTTTTTTGGATTAAAGGGTTATCAAAACGTGTAAATATAACAAAAGCTAAAATTCAGAAATTTTGCTCAAAGCATTACTTTATGTATACCATATATATGGGCAAGACAAAGTATAAAGAGAAAGAAAAAGAAAAAGAAAAAGGAAACGGAAAAGGAAGAAAAACGAATTTCAAAATTTCCTTTTACTACATAAATTATTCATAAATTTTATTTGCTAAATTATCAATGAGTATTCTCGTATGTATTCACTCGGGAAAAAACGGACATTACAGGTTAAAATAGCTCTCTTCCCTTGAATGAAATATATATATATATATATATATATATATATATATATTCCAGCTTTGATCAGTCTCTGTTTTAATACAAAAGCTATAGTAATTGCAATTTCTCACTTTTGATACAACCCCTTAAGACTTGGCGAAAAATGCTAGAATTTTCAAAATGGAATTGCTCAGCGAAATTTTCACTTGGAAACATTTTTTCTTCTTCTTAGAATGAGGAGAATATTTTTCTAAATATAAGTCATTGGATAGGAGGGGCCGTATAAAAATTAAATTTTGTATTTTAATATGTATACCGCCACTTTTTCAAAAAAAAAAAAAAAAAAAAAAAAAATGCTATATATGAAATGTACTCTTAATTTGCACGAATTTTGTAATTGGAAGTATGTTTCTATCTTTCTTAGTTTACGAGATAATCGCTGTATCATCTATTTTGAATCACTCGGTGTATATAATAGCTAATATATACAAAGTTTTTTAAGTCACTATAACACTTTAAATGCTTAACTTTTTTTCATGCATCCAAGATTCGCTTTTTACTAAAATTT
This sequence comes from Salticus scenicus, assembly GCA_963930645.1. Classification (NCBI taxonomy): domain Eukaryota; kingdom Metazoa; phylum Arthropoda; class Arachnida; order Araneae; family Salticidae; genus Salticus; species Salticus scenicus. Next base: position 148,965,309 of record OZ005655.1, on the reverse strand, counting down.
TACATGGAATTTAAAATATATAATTTACAGCCCATTGTTATTTACTTTCTTAATTTACTGAAATGTTTGTATACGTTTTTCAAACTCTCTTTTTACTTCCATTACCCGACTACCGTAGGTAATGGAAGTATTGTATTCGGTCCAAAAATTCGATGTCAAGTTTTCACCTGATTTACATGTTTTAAAGTCTCCTGAGTTCAAAACAGTAGTTTTTGGCAATTGGTCAGTGTGTGTGTATGTGTGGGGGGAATCTTCTGCCTATCATATCTCCGAAACTAATAAAAGATACAGCCACGAAATTTCAGAATTAAGACAGATCTGGTGAACAGTTGAATTTCTCAAATTTTGGTGAAAATTAAAAAAATGGAAGTGGGACATAGGAAACCGGAAATGGCACCATAAGTCCGTATCTCAAGAACGGCTCAAACGATTTTCTTCAAATTTGCTACATAAACACTCTATTAGATGTCCTTTCGAATGATATAGTTGGTAAGTTCAGGAAAATTGATAGTCTCTCTGTATCAGTAGCTCAATTTTAGATCTCGCATGTGCATTTTTTTTTTTTTTTTAACGGCTGTACGGATATTTTTCATACTTGCCATATTAAAGTGACAATGGACAATATAAAACTTTTTTTAATTGTGAATCAATTTTTCTGAAAATTTGTGTATTGATACAATGTTGTTTATTGGTGAAGCATATTAAATTAAAAATAATTTCCAGAATATAATTAATTAAGGTATTAACTAAAATACGTTAATTAATCATTACATTCAAAAATGCTCCAGGCGCATTAAGTTTTGCCTCAGATACCTAATTTTTTTCTTAAAGTAGCTTTATAGAGTTATAACAAAAGTTGCTAGCCATTTCTTATTTATGACGATAGTCATTAGAAGAAAAAAATATTTTCAATAAACATAGGTGATTTTCGGCGAATTTTCATCAAAAATATTTTTTTATTTATTAGTTTTTTTAGTTTTCAGAATAAAAATAATGAAATTGTTAGCAAGTTATATGCTAACATATATAACTAAGAATTCTCAGAAAATTTTAGGATAATTCGAAAAAGAATGATGACGCCTGGAATATTTTGAGCAAACAAAAATATGAAAAAAACTCGTTCTGAGCATTAAAGTTTTGCATTCACAGGAGCTCCGAAATTAACCAGAAAAATTGCATGTTTTTTTTTTTTTTTTTTTTTTTTAAACTGTTGAAGTTTTGGAATCGTTTTTTGAAAGAATAAAAAACCGTTTTGGGGACTTATTTTTTTTCAATCTGAAGGTCCATTTTCGCCTTAACCCCCTTTTAAATATCCTTTTATATGTAATTATTGTTCTCCTGTCAATAATTGAATATGATAAGTTTTTGTAAAAGCTGGTATCTCAAACACGGCTCTAATGATTTTCTAGAAAATTGTTACATAAATTCATTTCAGATATCCTTTCTCGTATATTACGTGGTTATTACAGGAAAAAATTAACAAACAATCATCCTGCTTAGGTAGGACAGTCTAGATCTCGGAAACTGGTGTTTCAAAAAATAACTCTACCATTTTTTTTCTTATTTTTTACTCGCTATGTATGTTTTACATGTCTATATATATATATCAGCTTTCTTTTATAAGAAATTTGTTAGGCGTCTACTTCGTTAGGTTGATTTTATGTCTTCTAATCTCATTTTCAAATTTTGCATATCATACGTGAAGTAGCGGGTAATGGAAGTCGCGATGTTGCTTCACACCAGATTTTTACAAAAGTTTTCAGTAAAATAATTGCGTTTTAAACATTGAATTTCTTGTCATAAATTTATGGAAAAGATTGAATAGATAATCAAAAGTATCTGCAATATTATTCGCTAAATGTAATATGCAAATATTTACTTGAAATTTCTAAACGTTGAAATGTTTTAACTGATACTGTACTGGTACTTAAAAAAAAATAAATAAATAAATAAAAAATAAATACATTTTTTTAATTTCTTGCTTTTTCGGTTTTATGCGTATTGTTTTATACTTTGGTTTCATGCGCAATTTTTATACGTTGTCGGTTTCATACCTAAAATGTCTTGAACGTATTTTGACAAATTTTGGAATAATATACATACGTCAAGTATAAATACACTCTTGTTCGTGTGTGTGTCAAAAAAAATTTGTGGCATTCCTATATCAAGAATTGATGTATAGAATTTCATGAGATTTAATGTCATTATAGCTTGACATAAACTAATGTCCCATTTTAATAATTTTTTATATGCATGCCTAAGATAAATATTGTGTGTCACACACAATACGCAGTGAGGATTGTTCTTGACCAATCTTTAAGAAATTTAGAAGAAAATTATATTTATATTAACAGTTAGATTTTCGGCTACTCCCGAGAACTTATAACATATGTAGAACTGATAAGTTTTTTTATATCTATCACGACTAGATATCTTATAATATGCTAGTAAATATCACGAGATACTATAAAGTTTTGTATATGTAGGAGAATATCGTTCTCCTGCTGATGTTTATTTGTATTGTATGAGCATTAAAAAATAAATAAATAAATAAATAAATAAACGTCAATAACTTTATACGTGTGATTTGTACTTTCTGACCTGAAAATCATCTTTATGCTTTATGGGAAATAATTTTGTGATATTTTACATGCCAAATTGGTATAAAAGTTTTGCTAAAGTTTAATTGTGAGACTATATGAGTACAAATACATGGTCTGTCCCGAAAGTAATGCGCCCCATTTTCTTCTGCCGCAACTATCCGTCGCACAGGGTTGCCGCTTGCACGGAAGGGTGAGGAAGTCTTGGGAACACAGCGCCACCAGCTTTAGTCGTCTCCGAGCTTCTGCAGAGTCACAGTGACTGTTTCATTGAACCCTTGTGTGAGTACTCGGTCGAAATCAAGATGGAACAAACTCTCGAGCAGAATCGTTGCAGTGTTGTGATGATCATCCGACTGTTTTGAACAATGTGTTAAGTGATGAAAAATGTTTTACCTTATTGTACGACCCAGAAACAAAAAGATAGAGCGCAGAGAGGCACACGGCGTCGTCCCTATACCCAAAGAAGGCAAGAATGAGCAAATCGCAGGTCAAAGCGATGCTCATTGTTTTTTGTTTTTTTTCCCGAATCCAAGGGATTGGTTCATTTTGAATTTGTTCCACCTGGCCAACCAGTCAACGCCATATTCTACGTCGAAGTACTGAAAAGGCTAAAGCAACGGATCATCTGCCTCAGGCGGAAGATCAAGAATTCCTGGAAGCTGCACTGTGACAATGCTCCTGTCATCTTAACACTAACTCAGCCGCCTTACAGTCCTGATTTGTCCTCGTTCGATTTCTTTTCGTTCCCGAAGATTAAAAAATTCCTCAAAGGACAGAATTTGGGGACCCTGGAGAACATCAAGGTAGCTACGACGTGGTTACTAAAGGACACCTCTGTGACGGACTGCCAGGACGCATATAAAACAGGGAAATCGTGTCGGAACAAGTGTGTTGAAGCAGGAGGGATGTATTTCGAAGAATATTGAGTAAGTGTACGAATCGATTCAATAAATTTCTTAAAATAAAAATGGGCGCATTACTTTCGGGACAGACCATGTATGTGATGAAGAATTGACCAGAGTTCATGTATGCGACTGTTTTTTTTCACTACTTTTTTTATAAGAAAAGATTAGTGCATGCACGAAAATTTCTCCTTCGATTTTCTATTGTTTTACATATTTGCGTTCAACATGATTTGATCTTTTTTTGAAAAATGTCCGTATGTATGTCTGCGTCTCCCTCTATGTGTCTGTGTGTATGAGTAAGGGGTTTTGGGGTAGGGATGTGAACAGAGTTACGTCGACCCTATATTTCATGTAAAATTATACTGAATTCAATGAAACTCTATATTTAAGTGGACCTTTTTATAAATAGTTGCTAATTATAGTATGACGTGTACCAACCAAAAATTAATTATAGTATGATGTGTGTTTTTTTAATATCCTTTTAATTATAGTATGATGTGTTGTTCCAAAAATTTTTAATATCCTGTTGAAATTTTCTACCTTTACAAGGAGAGGGATACTTCACATCAGAAAATTTCTACAAAAGTTTTTTTTTTTTTTTTTAATAATCATAGAAAAATAATAGGACATATTTTTAACAAAAAATAATGGTGTTAAATCTGATTTAAAATTTCAAAAAGGTGGCAGGTACGATGAGCAACAAACTTGACTATGTAAAATATCTATTATGAAAAGTATGCTTATTTAACTCAAGTACATATATGTGTCTGAAAATGGCACAGCCATGTAGTCATGCAGCAGTTTTCATTACTTGCAGACAGTGTTGCCGCATCTGACGGATTTTTTATTTAATAATCACCAATAATTTTGAGAAGTGATATATTATATACATGATATACTATCTGCAGATAGATATCAATTTTCGAAGTGATTACGCAAACGTTACAATTAGAAATTATTGGTGATTATTGAATAAAAAATCTGCCAGATCTGGCAATACTGCTTACGGAAAAACCATATTTATACATCCATACTGTGTGTGAAAACACCAAACCATTTGTGAGGGACGAGAAGTTTTTTTACGAAAAAACTATGCTAATTCAATTTGAGTATATATTGACCAATGTGTTTTGCAGCATTTTCCACTTTGTATGCACTTTTTCGAATACTTATTATATTAGAATGATATAGAAACATGTTTTGTGCATTCAAATTTATCTCTGTATATACCCAAAAGGATATATTTGGTTACTTATTCAATATATATGAAAGGATAGGAAGAGGTTAGCTTTTAAATTATTTTATTATTTTAAATTAATATTGACAGATAACTTGGAGAAAATCCCATTAAATTTATTAACTTGAAATTAATTCTAAAGCTTCCCCTGTAAAATAAGTTTTATTACAATGCACGTTCATAACGCAATTGTCAGAGAATTGGACGAATTTTAGAATAAAAAGTGATGAGTAAGTGCAATTCTCCTTTTTTTGTGGTTAAGTAATGCATATTTATGCATATTAATTAATCCTGGGGAACCTGGCCTGGGCTGGACGGCCAATCATTAAGTCAATAATTAGAGAGAGGAGGAGTGAATATTCGCGTCAAAATGCAATAATATTTATGAGAGAGCATGCAGGGGTGAGCGCTCTCTTCGTATCGTCAAAGTACGGCCCCGGGAGGCATATATACAATCTTTACACGAGTTTGATCACGGATGATTTTCAGTACTCCTGATTCGCTGTTTCCTTTACTGTCGGCTCTGACGTCAGACCATATGCTGAATTGTACTTGTCATAAAGTTTTTATATAATTAAAATAAAATGTCCGCCTTTTCGGAAACAAATCTGCCATCTTCGTTTTCTAATGAGGTGGAATCAATTTCGGCGAATGTCATTACTATACGCAGCAATATTAAAAATTTAGAAGACTGGAACATATGAGTTAAAGAATTCGGTAAATTAACTAATACTAAATGGAATTCTATTCAAGATCATTAAATCCTTCTGGAGATAAATTTATTTGCTCGTATTACTGTTTGTAATTTTATTCTAACGTATTGGAAATTTTTATATTCTAAATTTTAAAAAGCATATTAAATATTAGTCAAAGTGAATTATATAAATATAAAATTATCTTAGATTAAATTTTTATCCAACTTTTATTCGAATTTTGATATTAAAAATACATTAATACATGCTGACTTAATGATTAGTTCTGAATGTAATTTTATTTTATTTCAATTATTATTTCCTATTGATTACAAAATTGGGATTTTTTTATTTTGTTTTACATATCTATATTTAGAAACTTATTATAAAATTTTTCTTATTTTTATATTCTGAGTTCATTCTAATTGAACAAACTAAAGTTATAGTTTTAGTGCTATCTGTTAATCCTTTAACTCACTAAAATATTTAATTTTTCTTTATTCTTTCTTTAATTTTAGTTTACTTATTAATGGAAACAGTTTCTTTATTTCTTTCTTTTTTTTTCCATCTACACAGACATACTATATACTAATATACGTGCACATATTATATTCTAATTTAAAAGTAATAAAATTAAATTAAAAATTAAAAATTTATAACTATTAATCATGATATTTTGAATTAAAAAATTTAAAGTAAAATAATTAAATTAATTTAATTGATGTGTGATATGCACTGCAAATTTGATAATATTTTGTCACTATTGTGTAAATTTACGATTAGAAAAAATAAATTACATATTAATATTTTTACTGTGTTAAATAAACGATTTATATTTTCCAAGACAAAATTTGACATCCTAATGAACAGAATGTGTATATACTCTTCAATTAACACACTTTAAATTATTACTTAAAGAAAAGATTAATTTGCTCATTTTTACTTCCCGAACATACATTATTTAAGAAAATTATTGTAATTATTTAAAAAAGAAATAAAAGAAAAAGAAAAAAGGATGTAAGAAAAGAAAAGAAAAAGAAAAATATATATATACATATATATCATGAAATTTTGGTATATTGATACATTTTAAGGTCTGATTTCTTTATTGCTATTTTTACGGTGATTTGTGTACGTGTGTATGTGAACACAACAACCCCCAAAGATTTGATGAATTGATCTGAAAACTGGTAGGTGTGTCATAGGTCACCGTCGCATGAACTACATAAATTTTAACGAGTCTAGGACTTATAGATTTTTAACAGGGACACAAAGGAAAATTCTTTATCATTAAGGTTTATAGATTAACAGTATTTAAAATGCGATGGTGCCTATACGTCTTATTCGATTCATCAAAAAGTTGGTAGGTTTGTTACAAATCACCGTCGCATGATTTCTGCAGAATTAGATATTCAGGACTTATAGTTTATTTTACAGAAGCACAAAAAGAAATTCTATGTCATTGCAGACTATAGATTCGAATTATTTGAACTTATTTAAACATCCGATCAGTTAATTACTAAATGTTTGGAAAGTTGAGTGGAATCACTCCATATTTTTAACATACAATTTTTAAATATAGAAAACCGCTTTTTTAGATATTTTTTGTTTTGTAATGAGTAAATTAAAAAAGAATAAAAATTAGCTACATTATTATTTTAGAAGTAATTATAGGATGTTATATAAGGCTACATATTACAATAAGATTACCAGCAAATATATTATGTATTTTTTTTTTTTCTGTTAACTTTGCTTAAAATGTTTCACTTTTCCATTTTCAGAAAGAAATTTTTTTGTTTAATACATACATGATAATATCAAAAATAGACACATAGAGGTTATTGTAATTCAATTTAAATATTAGTACATATTTTTTCTATGATTTATTTACAGTATCAATTAATAGATAAATTCATTTTAAAAATTACCTACGCTAATGTTGTTATATATATATATATATATATATATATATATATATATATATATATATATATATATATATATATATATATGATGCTGAAAATCACAGCATATATATTCTGCATTTATGAAAATTTATATAATTCATGCATCGATGATTTGTAACATGCCTATTCAAATTTACCTTAATCGATTATGAAGTTTAATGTTAACACATTTCAAGTAGTGTGAATCCATATAGCATAATGATAAAGGTTTTTCTTTGTTTTTATGTAAAAGAATATAATTATGTACTCGTCGTATATATACATGTTATGCGACGATGACCTTATGACATACCTATTAAACTTTAAATCAATTTGGTAAGGTGTTTGCACGCTATCATGTTCACCCGTACACACATAGATGCATATTGTTAAAAATTCCGAATTCAGTAGGCCTCAGAAAGTAGCGCCAAAATCTCACAATCGAATTTTGCATGATTACAATGCATGGTATATATTTGGAAAATAATAAATTGGGCATGTGTAGCAAATTAAAACAATTTAAAAAGTCTTCTTGAAAAACTATTGAACAAAGATATTTCGATAAAAAAAAAAAAAAAAAAAACTGAATAACCAGGTATGTCTTTATTTCAATTTAAAGGTAAACTTTTTTTATATCATTCAACACCATTTTAAAAATCACACTATTTTTTTCAATTTTTTTTTTTTTTTTTTTTTTTTTTTTTTTTTTTTTTTTCGAGGGGAATTGGGGAGGAGAGGACTGAGGGTTACTTTATTTGGAGACATTTAATTATTATTTTAATTATGTTTAATAGCTACATATGGATCTTAAATATTTTTATTTATTTTCTTCTTTTTTAAAATAGTTTAAAATAAAATGAAATAAATAAATACTACGAGAGGCAAACAGGCTTTCTCACCATTTTACCATACACATCTTACATATCATTTTATCATCATGAGAAATATAGTAATAAATGAAATATGTCGTAATTAAATACATCTCAAGAGAAAACTTATAATTAAGTAAATAATTACTTGAAGCATTACAGCGCATTTCTTACATTCATATCCATTACACCATACATATTTTTAAAGAAACCTTTTGATATAACTTAATTGACATTAATTTACAAATATAAAATAGGTATTCTATAAAGTAAAAGATGGCGCCACTACGCATTTTTAAAGGCTTTTAAATAATTAGGTAATTATGTCTAGCACAGAATTGTTCATGATTTAAAACACATTAAAAATAAAAATTACTTGAATATTTAAACTCGAGTAATGTGGTGTATATTTATTTAACAAGTAAAAAAATATATATTTAGAAAATATATAAAAGCAGAATCGCTTTGCAAAATTTTTTCGTTTAACTCATCCGTCTGTAACAATCTTCTAAATTTTCAATTGTTATGTATAGTAATAGTATTCCCTGAAGTAGATATAACTATATAAAAAAATGGAGATATCATATTTGTTTTTGAAAAGAAAGATATTTTACCGAAAGATAAGGGAAAAAATATCTCTACTATAGAATGTTTCTCTGTATGCAAAGCCTGACGTCAGAGCCGACTGTAAAGGAAACGGCGAATCAGGAGTACTGAAATTCGCCCATGATCAAACTAGTGTAAAGATTGTATATATGCCCCCGGGAGCTGATAATTTACGGCGTCGTGATGTAACAGCGGCAGTCTTCGTCCTCGGCTACGACGAAATCTGTTCGACCTGCTCAGACCTAAATCCTGGACATTAACCTATAAGATGTTCGTGAAGTGCCAATAAACGCCTGCCAAGGTTATCTGTACTCATAAATGAGTGTAAACCTTTCTCCATTATGGATATTATGTGACACGGAGTAAGAATATCGTCACATACACACACACACACATATACATATATACAGTCGGTAACAAAAGTGTCCGAACACTAGCAAAAATTCCTATGTAAAAAAAGTGCACTTCATACGGTTTTGTTAAATAAATCCTTATCGAATCATGTTCTTACACTGACTAAGCACAGGATTCGACAAGGATTTATTTAACAAAACCGTATGAAGTGTACTTTTTTAAAATAATTTTTGCTAGTGTGCGGAAACTTTTGTTACCGACTGTATATATATTGCGTCACTTGAGACTCTGCCGAGTCTCTTGATTAAATAATAATAATTTGTTGACGAATTAAATAAGGATCGTTTAAAATAAATGAAAAAATATATAAATAGCAAATTAATTATATATAATTATCATTTTTTTTTTTTAACTTATTAGTTTTAAATTTCCAGCTAAGTGTTCCATAATTTGTTTGGAAATAATTACCGCACAAGTATTTCTAAAAAAATTGATTAACACTCATTACTTCTCAATTTATGAAATACTTCTGTAAAAGAAATCAGTATTTTATTAGATTGAACTTTCGCTTTCAATTAGCAATTTTTTTAATATATAAATTTTATTTTTTTAACTAATTAAATCATCTGAAAAAATATATTTACTGATATTTGAATCTCTGGAGGAAAAACCACTTCAAAATAAATACATCCTGTAAAAATAGAAATAATTATCCTTTTTAATTTTTTTTTTTTTTTTTTTTTTTTTAAGAAATCATATTAAAATGTACTTTCTTATGCCTTGTGTAGATGTATATATATTTTTTTGTTCGGGCAATATTTTATATGAAAAAAATAGAGATACATTTCTACACTTTTTATTTATTTATTTATTTATTTTTTTTATTTATTTTTTTTTTTTTTTTCAGATAATTTGCAACAGAATTTTTTCTAGAAATATAAATTTCATTTCTTTTTCTATACTTTGATTCAGCCTTTTTTTTTTTCATACTTAATAGAACTTTCATAAACGAAAAAATTAATATTTTGAAATTTTGAAATTTTGGAAATAATGCTCAGTTAAAACCTTAAGTAAAATGCATATTTTAAATTGTTTTTAATAATGTTACTTTATTTTTTGCATTTTACTTGCTTAATTCGTGTTTTTATAACATTTACATAACAGCATATAGTTTTTTTTTTTTTTTTTTTTTTTTTTTTTTTTTATGTTCTATTTATAATTTGTTATGAAAACGCAGTGTTAATTAATTTAACAATTTCAAGCTTGTGGTTTTACGATAATACATATTCAAAAGATAAATTAAATAACAGTAAAAAAAAAATATATATATAATAAATGTCTTAAACTCAAAAAGGAATAATGGAATAGCAGATAACTATTTGGGAAGCATGTAGCATACTGTTATCAGTGTATAAAGAAATGATAAGAAAGAGCCCCTATATATAAGAAAGGAATCCGATTCTGATTAACCATTAGAATTAGGCAGAATGTGGAGGATTAGCCAATAGAAGCAAAGGAAAGGTAGCTGTGGAAACATGTAGAATAAATGAAGAAAGAATGGATTGAGTGTAAAATTTTGCAACAACCAGTTTTAGGAGATACAGCGAAATTACAGCTAACATATTTGTAGATATAAAAAGAGATGTTAAAGGTGTAAAAATGCTTCAGAGAAATCGAGTTCAAGCGTAGATTTCGGTGTGCAAATAATTTCATCTGTATGAAATTTTAAACTATGATTTTTCTCCTAGCAGTGCTTAGAAATCGTAGAATAGTTGTTTTCTTGTTTACGGACACAACTCTTATGTGTTTTTTAGACGGAATTTAAAATTACATTTGACCAATTTGTGATAAACTACACTGACAAAAAATACTATAAATGCCCAAGAGTTATGTGTATCTATAAGATATTACAACCGTGAAAGAGCTATTGGAAAACGTAAAAAAACATTTAAAAATCATATTATTTGAGAACCTCAGTTATGGTATAATTTTTTTTTTTAAATAATAGGGTAAAAAGTTATTGATATAAGACGAGAGCGATTTGATAGACGAAGTACAAGGAAGCTATAATTTTTTAACATCTTTATCTATAATGAAAGGGATATAAACCTCTATCAGTTGTAAAAGATTGCAGTTATTTTATTAAAGAGCTTAGTTAAACAGAATCGGAACAAATATTAAGGACAATGTTAACAAAAGTGCAGAAAGCTGCCATATTATTTCTTCTTCTTCTTCTTCTTTTTTTTACTTCCTTATACAAAGTATAAGGAAGTATAGTAATCCCGATTTGCGAAATGGATTTTCTATTTCACATTGCTCAAAAACGAATGATCACTGAATGTTCCCAATTTGTACGTGCGACTGTCATGATGTCTAGTTGTACACATGCAGGTGTCGTCTTAACACGAGCTCTCGTTTTAGAGATATAAGCGACTTTACACGTTTTTTCGTGACGTCTGTATGTATGTGTGCCTGTGTGTGTGTGAGTGTGTGTGAGTATGTCGCATAACTCAAAAACGTTTGGACGTAGAAAGTTGCGAATTGGTATATAGGTTTGTTATAACATCTAGTTGTGCACCTCCCTTTTTGGACTTTGCATGATTTTCCGTTTTGGAGATATTTAGGAAAATTAGGTTCATAATGGCCAAAATGCATAAAAAAAACGGTAATAACTCAAAAACGGTTTGGACAAATCTTGCAATTTAACTAACTTCCCGACTAGCTAGACATTTGAAACTTTCAGGAAAGCTCAGAACACGTTGACAATGCATTTTAAAAATATTTTTAGCCAACTGTTTCGGATACCTGCTGCCTTCAGCAGCGTTTATATGATTCCACAGAAAAATTATTTAACTAACTTCTCGACTAGCTAGACATTTGAAACTTTCAGAATATTTTAAAACACGGTGAAAATGCATTTTTGAAATACTTTTAGCGATCTGTTTCGGATTCCTGCTGCCTCCGGCAGCGTTACTTGGACAAATCTTGCAATCGATTTTTAACTAATCTTCGACTATCTAGACATTTGAAACTTTCAGTAAAGCTCAGAACATGGTGACAATGCGTTTTTTAAATATTTTTAGCAAATTGTTTCGGGTCACTGCTGCATTCGGCCGCGTTTATATGGTTCAACAGAAAATATATTTAACTAACTTTCCGACTAGCTAGACATTTGAAACTTTCAAAATAATTCAAAACATGGTGAAAATGCATTTCTTTTAATATTTTTAGCCAACTGTTTCGGATCCCTGCTGCCTTCGGCAGCGTTACCTGGACGAATCTTGCAATCGATTTTTAACTCACTTCTTGACTAGCTTAGAGAAATACGAAAATTTAAATATATATTTAGAGCACGTTTTGAGTAATGCAAAAATTTAAATAGATATTTAGAAAATTTCATTCACTTCCAAAATTAAACATTTTCTATGAATATAGAGCCTTTAAAAAATGCATCTTAAAAAACGTTTCAGTGTAACAAATACTTTTAATAAACTAATTTATGTAAGACTCACAAATTATTCTAATAGTAACATGTACATAGATTCGATTATATTGAATACAGCATAAACACGTTAAATTGTACTTAAATAAAAATCTCTCAATGACTGAAATGCAACGAAATTCTTTTGTGTATCCCTGTAAACGAGTCATAAACATTATATACACCAGTAAAAACTATGCAATTTAGTGTATGTAGCTCATGAATAATTATTTTAAATTTGAATAATCTGAATGGTTTTAAACCATTGTCGGACTAATTTTATAAAGTCCTCTGTACATTAATTGGTAAATCTAAACACATATTTTTCTAAAAAAAAATATACTTTTAAGCATCTTAGTAACATATACTAATTTCATTTTATTGAATGCAGCGTAACCATTTCAAAATGCATTTAAATGAAATTCTGCCTATATGCGGTAATGATAAAAAATGATTTGGAGTCACCCTGTACATTAACAATAAACAATATGCACGTCAAAAACTATAAAGTTATTTTTTTATGACGCATGAGCATATGCATCAATTTGAGATTTTGATGTTTCTATACGTTTTGAGGTCCCCTGAGTCCGTTTTCACTATTTTTACGATGATATATGTATGTGTGTGTGTATGTGTGTATGTGTGTATGTGTGTATGTCTGTGAGTGAACACGCTAGCGTCTAAACGCTTTGTTCGATTAACCTGAAAGTTGGTACGCTTATTGTAAGTCACTATAATACGAACCCTATAGATTTTGGTGAATCTAGCACTTATAGTTTTTATACAGGGACACAAAGAAAAATTCTTTATCATTATGGCCTATGGGAGCAAAATCTTAAAAGTGCGATAGCATCTAAACGCCTTATTCAATTGAGCAAACATTTTATACACATATTATAGATCACAAATACTCAATCTGTATAGATTTTGGAGAATCTAGCACTTACAGTTTTTTACAGGGACACAAAGAAAAATTCTTTATCATTATGGCCTATGGGACTAAATTTTTAAAAGTACGATAGCATCTAAACGCCTTATTGAATTCAGCTGAAAATTTATATGAGTATTATAAATCACTGTTGCACTAACTATAAGCATTTTGGCGAATCTAGCATTTATAGGTTTTTACAGGGACACAACGAAAATTTCTTTATCATTATGATCTATGGGCTCAAAGTTCAGTAGCGTTAAATAAAACAACGTGTAATAGATGGAGAAAAATACTCAAACACTCTATTATGGTTTTCTCTCTTTTGTTTGTTTAACAACTACTCTTTCTTTACTTTATCTACAAAACTGTTAATTACTCAATGTTCGGAAAGTCGAGTGGAGTCACTCCAAATTTTTTTTTGGTGCATTAATAGATGCATTTAACATTATAATATCATAATTGCTTTATTAGTTACATAATATGCGCATAGGCATTTAGACGGAACGTCTCTTCGCATTTTCCTTTTTCCCTCTTTAATACAGATAAAGTATCAGAAAAACAACAGTTTTAATTTTATGAAATTTAAATCATCTTAAAATTTATTTTTCTAAACGATTATGATGTATTTAAGATTAAATAAGATGTAATACTTCTTTAAGTGTATTTAACCCCTCCCCCCCCCCAAAAAAAAATATATATATATATATATATATATATATATATATTTAACTTCTTATAAATGTCTCTGTCTTAATAAGCAAAGAAGAATAGAATAAATTTTTGAGAGTAAGGGAAAAAAGAAAATATCTTTAAACTCCCATGAAAAAAAGAAAAAAAAAATATTTTCTTTATTCGTCCAGACTAAGATTTGCGGGGAAGGGACTAAAATCAAAATAGATTTTTTTATATTGTAAAAAAGTGAACATGATCTATCATGACATGAAAAAGACTACAGCCATCATCGCAGATAACCTCTTGTCCAAAAAAAAAGAATTGAATTCATGCTTTACTAGCGTTTTTACGGAACAAATAAAAATTCACATTTCATAATTCAAACGTTTTTGCTCTTATGTTCAATAAATCATCATTTTCTTGCGTAATACTGTAAAAATAAATATTTGTGAATGCAGGTTAAAAAAATAAAAAAATAAATAAATAAATATTAGAACATTAAGACTTATTAAATAATTTGATTGCATTTTATGAATTTGGCATTTTGAAATTTCGATAAAGTGTGCATTATAACATAGAAATCACTTTATATATGCTACTACAAAATGTTGCTGCATTGCAGATTAAAATTGGCCTATCTCAGTTGCATAAATGGAGTTAATTAAACAAAATTTGAAAAAAAGATACACTGTTCCTCAAATGATTTTTTTTTTTTTATGTCAGAGGGTTTATTAAGAAACTTAACTGTAAAGAAGAAAAATAACAATGTAAAATGTACACAAGTTTAAAAAAAAATCTAATGGTATTTTCTTGCAAGTGTGATGTAACTCGCCAAAATAAACAGCTTTCCTCAATGTAAAAATCGTAAAGCAAGTGACAAATCGCTATAAAAAAGCTTTCTCTGAAATAAATGAGCATCATCTTTTACAGAACATATCCTTCTGCTGCCATTAGTCGGCAGAAATCAAACGACCCACGAGCGATTTTGAAACAGACTTTTGCCAAGTTGGACTACATTTATACGCATGCGAAAGTGATCCGTTCTTTCTGAGTTATTTTCATAATTAATGTTTCAGAAAGTCCTAGTTCCTTGTTCTGAAAAAAGAAAAGAAACGAAATGGTACGCATCGATCAGAGAGCATGAATAAAAAAAAAAAAAAGCCAGTTTTATGGCAATCCTTGATGCTGTGAACGACCAGTCTGAAAGACGCAAGCGAGTTACATTTTGTACGTAAGGTGTTAATCATATGATGGTACTTCGTGTATTGCTTGATGAAATATTACATTCTTATCATTTAAAAATGGTCCACGTCGTAAATGAAACAAAATTTTCACAAACTTTAAAATATCCAAGCTGTTTCTTGCTTATAAAGCAAATAATATTGCTTATACTTCTTGCTTATAGGGCAAATACTTCCAGAGCAGTTCTTAACATCTGTTTCAGTTTACGGACAAGGCTACATTAAATCGATACAATATATTTAGTTTGCATATCGCTGGAAATTAAATCATTTTAAACAGCATGGGCTATAAGTTCAAAATGCCACCAGAGAATTTTCTCTGTGTAAGTATGAGCAGAAACTATCCACGGCCTTCCCATGTATTGGGATCGCATCTTTTACAAAAAAAGCTAGATGGAAAATGATGCTTCTTTCCTTTAAATATTTCTGTTGATGTTGTAGGTTGATTTGATGACATTTCTCTGTTTTGGACATTTGTAAGACTTTTTAATGGGTTTTTGCTTGTACTCATTAGTTTAGAGAAACCCCAAAAAATTCTGAATGGTTTGGTCAACGACAGGGACCTACGATTCATCCCGACACCTTTACAAGCATCGACAGCGGAATCTCTCCACTTTCAAAAATAGTTACTACCTTATACATTACAAAATGTACCAAAGCAGTATGTGGTTTCAAAAATATGGGACAACCAGGTATTTCTACAGGAATGTGCGCAACTTTCAGCATACTGCGCTTCAGAACAGATGGATTGTCCCAGCAACTATATTTTATCTCATTTGTCTAATATCTCAAATTTTTCAGCTTGTATTTTTTTTTTTTTAAGACAGCTGAAATTTGTCGCTTCCTTATAATTATTATAGAACTGGACAGAATTAGTCTCACAGTGTTAACCATTCCTTTAATCTATGGAATTATTCATTACATGTGGTACTAAAATCATTTTAATACATAAACAGGGTGGCCATAATTAAACTGAACAGTGCTTACAGTGTTCTGTAGCACAATCTAATTGCAAGAATGGTACCAAATTTTGTAGGAAGATTAAACAAGATGGGGGAAGAAGGATTCCATCATAATAATAATAATAATAATAATAATAAAAGATTTTAAGTTCCAAAATTTACTACTAGGAGAATATGTGATGCTGTTTTTCTAAGTAAATTTTGATCCTCCATGGAGGGGATGGATCCCCGCTTCGGTGGCCCCCAGGGGTATAAATCAGATGGGCATGGAGGACATAGCGACCACGACAGATTTTACGTGCACAATCCACCTTTAATGTACACGATGGCCTTTGAACGGTTTGAGTATAAAACCTGCAATCTTCCATTATGGTTTTATACATTTAAAAAATAAAAATTGAAAGTATTGGCATAAAGCATAAGACAGAAAAATAAAATAACTTATTTTGAATAAATTACTCACACTGTTATGAATATAAAACGTTCTGATTGTATAAAGAAAGTAATAAAATATTTTTGTAAAAAAATAGAACCGACTCCAAAAAGCTACTATTATTCAAACACATAGCTGCCAATATTTTAATTTATTCCGGCGTACTTTTAGCCCCGCCTTTATTTCGTACCACTTATTTTTTTTAAAGTATTTTTTCTTATTTGATCGAAGTTATATATTAGAGAATATTTTTCTATATATAAAGTGGTGCGAAATAAAGGCGGGGCTAAAATTGCTCCGGAATAAATTAAAATATTGGCAGCTATGCAAACAATTAAAAATAAAATGGAATTGCTAATTGCGCCTAAAAATATAAAATAAATTTTTCGCTAAACAGAATAAACACTTCAGTTATTCATAACTTTTGAAGTCGGCTCAAAATTAAATAAAATTTTATTCTTTTTTTTTTTACTTTTTTTTTTTTTTTTTTTTATTAGTACCGAAAGCTACGAACGCTGTTGTCTCAAATGTTCAACCTCCCTTCATTATTTTAACACTTTATACAATTAGTCCATTATTAACATCTACGTAGAACAATGAACATTCTTCGTAATTCAGTATTTATGTATCTATTTCTATGAAGTTATGTGAATTTCCTTTTCACATTTTTGCAGCTTACGAAATCTTAGTTGCTTATATGAATCAAAGTAGTTTTTGGTTGTGTTTTGCAGATGCCAAAGTGAGATACATATTTTAAATAGATATTGGTTTTGTATTGAATAAAAGTATCAAATTTTATTTAATTTTGCGCCGACATCAAAAGTTAGGAATAATTGTAGTGTTTAAATTGTTTGGTGAAAGTATTTATTTTATGATTTTAGGCGCAATTTTCAATTCCATTTTATTTTTAATTGTTTGGATAATAGTTGCTTTTTGGAGTCGGTTCTATTTTTTTTTTTTTTTTTTTTTTTTTTTTTTTTTTTTTTTAAGTTTTTACTTTTTTTCTTTTCAATGAAACTGTATTCATACAGTAGAACATGAAAATACGTTCGATGACAGTTTCACTCATCGCAACCCTAAGCAAAAGTGATACTATCCAAAATATGGCAATTTCAAGTTTATGCCTCTGAACAATACATGAAGTCACCCAATATGCACGAAACACATTACATCTAAATCTCGAAATTTATCCACCTCAGAGACAGTTAAAAGTGTGAAAAAGAGCTTCTGTGGACGCCTGTAATTTATTTATGAACCTTAATGAAATCATTGTGGGACCTATCTCAGGCCGAGATCTTTACAGCGAAAAAAAATATTAAAATCAGAGCATGTGTAACGAAATTATAAGCTAACAAACAAACAAACAAAAAAGAAAAAAAGAAACATGAACATACGATTTGAATTAAGAACCTTCTCCTTTTGAAGTCGATTAAAAATGACTTAATCGATATGACCGCTTACAGTGACCGTACTTTAAACTTTATATAGCATACATGTTCCCTGCTGCGTTAAATTGCGTGCAACATACTTCAAGTGTATATAGTGTAGGAAATTTCGTTCGAACATATGCACGTTTTAAGCGTTCTAATTTTAGTATTGATCTCTACAAACTGTCTTTTCGTACTAAATCGATTGTGCTCTTCAACTTTGTAATTCAGTTTTGTCTCCTATCTTGAACCGTTTTCGAGATAGGAGCGCTAATTCCTCTATTTACAACCAAGTGCCGCTAAAATCGGTTAAATCTCGTAGCGCAAGGCCACTTTACTATTCCTACATACCTGCAGCCGTTCAGTAGTTAACAGAGTTGGGACTGACTTTTGTAGGTGCGCTGTATTTTCTTTAGATCACAAAGATATTACAATGGGACTTGTTTCATACCAAGATGTTTACAACAAAACAAAAAGTATCAAAATCGGAACTTCCGTTCAGAAATTATGAGCTAGCATCATTAAAAAAAAAAAAAAAAAAAAAAAAAAAAAAACATACGGTTTGAATTGAGAACCTCCTCCTATTGAAGACGATTAAAAACGACTATGCACTTATCGATGTGACCGCTTACAGTGACCGTATTTTAAACTTTATATAGAATGCATGTCCCCCGCTGCGTTACAATGCGTGCAACGTAGTCTAAAGTGTGTACAGCGTAGGAAAGTTCCCGTTAACTTTAAATACACTTCTGGTATGTATAAGATAAATTTTGATTTCGAAAACAGCACTAAAGCTTTTTACATAAGTATGACCAAGAGTCAAATTAAAGAACGTGAAGCCAAGCATCTTTCCGGCTTAAAATATAACAAACAATCAACTGTTACATCTAGGAATCGCATTACTAACCCTATTAACTTAAGACCCTCAATATAAAAAAAAACTAGCCCCATACAATTCACATCATTATGCTTTAAAGCGTGAAGCCATCGAAATACTAACCACTAACTCAGCCGTTAACGACCGAGAGCACAACATATTTCCATCGGAAAGGCAACATGTATTAAAGAAGATGAAGGGAAGTGAGGAGGAGCTCAATAGGGAAAAGAGATGAAAACAATCCAAAAGCGGCAGTATCACATCGTGCACTGATGACGGGCGCGATGGCGCTCGAAATATGTATGCACAATTAAAAAGGATGATAGTGTAAGATAGTTATTTATTCTTTTAGGTTGAAAATTTATATTAAGTCTTTTTTAAATAATTATTTCTATAAATTCATAAAATGACATTTTAGCAAGGATATACCCCCACCGGAAACTGTTGGAAGGAAATTGAAAAAACTCACCATATGCTAAAATCGACGTTGGCAATATTGGAGTCCCAGCTTAAAAAATTTATGAAAATTGAAAACTTTAATGCTCCTTCCATGTCCGTAGATGCCCATTTCAATTCCAGGTCTGGTAGTACGTCATACGTCTCCGAACATCAGTCGTCCAGCCTTCCTAAAAAATAGGCTATGAGCTGTCAATGTCAAATAGGATATCTACAAGGACCACCAATCAATTCAAAGACCAAAGCTACGGAGCTGTCGCATAGAATAAACTAAAACTTTGCATTACTAGTATAACAAAAAATAAACTTGAAAGGATATAAATTTTATAAAATAAAAGTGCTTGAAAATTATATATTTGTTAAGCAGAGTTAATTTAGAATTGCACAATCTCTTAATTCTAAAGAGCTGATTAATTATTATGTTTATGTAAATTTTATGGCTCAGATTAGACTTCCAGTGCGGCATACAGTTAGTGTTGAAATTAAAGTGTTTACTTTTATCATATAAATCAGCACATCAAATATTATTTTTAAAAACGAAAGAAATAACTAAGAAATCAGTTCAAAATTGTTAGTATTGGCTTTATTTAATTTCAAAATATCTAGATATATTAAATTAAAAATATTATTAAAACCTGTGTTAAAAATAATCAAGTCATCTATGTAACGATAAACATGTAAACAAGTATTATGGGTTACAGTGAAATTGCATTCGAAGAAGAATAAGAAAAGATTAGCCGCAATGGAAGAATAATTTGTCCCCATGCCAATACCATGTGACTGTTTAAAAATCTCACCTTGAAAAAAGATGTAATTATTATTCAAATAAAAGTGACATATACTAAGGAAAAAATCTCTAGGAATATTGAATTCATCTTCAATATAAAAGATGTCAAAAATTCTTTTAATTATATCACAAAGTTGATTTATAGGAATATTACGAAATAAATTTTCAAAATCGAAAGGTTGAACAGACAAAGGTTTAAAAGTAATTCTATTAATTAAATCAGTATATATATATATATATATATATATATATACTTATGCTTAACGCAACTAATTACTTCATCTATATTTTATCAAGGAGATTAATTTTAGTATGCTTTCGCTGAAAATTATTTCAAATATACAACATCCCATATTATTAAAATTTGAAGTTTAATGTGCAACATAAAAGAGATTGAAATTTACTCAAAATTCATTTCATAGAAAATTCATCTCTTTTGACCGGGTATTCATTGATCTTAGCGAATCCAATTTCCTTCACTTCTTTTGTTAAAATAATAACTTTCTTTAAAACACTAATCTTGTTTTTATAATCTCAAATGCGAAAAAAAAAAAAAAGAAAACAGAAAAAAATTCTACTAATAAATATTTTGCGTTGCAACTTTTTTCAGCTCAAATACGTTATGACTAAATAATCTTATAATTTTGTTACTTAAGATAGCTGGGGGGAAAAAAAACTTATGTATAGTTTTCTGGAAACTTTTCTATTTTCTAGAAACTTTTTAATTTATTTAAATATATAATTGAGTTTAAATGTATATAGAAAATTAAATACGGAAGCGCTGAAAGTTATATAAAATATTTCCATGTACTAAATATGCAAAATAAAATATACTATCAGAGTTAAATAAATATTATTTATGTCGCTACAATTTGCCTAATTATTCCAATTTGAAAAGTCTTTGTGTTTTTATATTAATTAACGCGTCTTTACTCACTTTGTTGGTCACTATATTTCAAGGAATTCTCAAAATTCAGTATTACTTATTAATATAAAATCTCAAAAATTAAAAAAAGAAAAAGAGAAAGAAAAATTATTATAATCGACTTTAATTTGGATTTCCCACAGCGTTTGGCAGCAGCATTCTTGCTTGTACCTTGCTGAGTTCGGGTCCACACTGCTTACAGTAATGCTTTACACAAGCGCGCGCAGATACAAACGTGTTCACACGCGAATCTTGGTTGGGTCTCCAATGTCAGGCAGTATCTTTCCAGACTAAACTATGTCAGGAACCCATTGCAAGCGGTAACCCTACCACTGCGCGCAGCCCGCCATACTGTATTTACCCATTTTAATTTTACAGCTGTGAAAGTAAGTGCAATCGATTCGCAAATCCGAAAACAAACTCATATTCAAACTAGTTGGCATAGGTGGACTCTGCTCAGTTCCCCTTCATATGTATATTCTCATAAATTCTTTGTACAGGACTTATTATATTCACGTTAAGAGAAATGAATTTGACCAAACGCTTGACACAGTGACAGAACGAAATCTTCGCCTATTAGGCTGCCCACCATTCAGTTCGATATATTTATCTTATACTAATCTATTAATTTATTTTATTGGGATCAAACACGTAGTTTACTTTCATGCTACTATGTCCAATGCAACAATCCCAAAAATGCATATTTATATGAAATATCGCCCCATTTTGCTATGTTGATAAAATCTTAAATTTCGAATAACTTACGAAATTTTCCTATTAGAATACTTGTAGCCAATCATGTTCATACAAGTATCATAAATGTTATTTTGAATTTTTTCTGATATATTTATGATCCTCAAAATGGACGTTTATGCTCGATTATGCCTTATTTTGCCATTTTAAGTAAATCGTAATATCCCAATAACTGACGAATTTTTTAAATTGGAAAATTCATACTCTATGGCATTCATGTCAGTATCCTAAATAATATTTCAAAAGTGGTCTGACATCTTTATGATGAAAATATCCCTCAAGATTGACGTTTGTGTAAAATTTTGCTCTATTCTCTTATGAAATTCGTAAAATTCTAATAACATACGAAATTTGTATATAGCATAATTCATATTCAATAATATTTATGCCAGTATCATAAATAATATTTCTAAAGTAGTCTGACATCTTTACGATGAAAATATCCCTTAAAATTGCCGTTTATGTGAAATTTTGTCCTATTCTGCCATGTTAAGAAATTCGTAAATTCCAAATAACTTGCGAAACTTTCAAAGTAGAATGTTTATAGTAACTGATGTTCATTCCGGCATCAAAACTGATATTTTAAAATTGGACTGACATTTTTACAGCAAAGATTTTTCATTTAATGCAAGTTTGAATGAAATTTTTTCCCTATTCTCCCATCTTAAGAAAGTCGTAAATTTCAAATAAGTTACGAAGATTTTTAATTCAAATGTTGCAAATAAATAGGGTTCTTGCCAGTGTCGAAAGTAACATTTTAAAACTGATTTGACTTCTCTGCGACAATTTGTTCTTGAGATATCGTGTACACAGACTAACAGACTAACAGACTAACGGACTAACAAACTAACGAATTAACAAACTAACAGACACCCTACAGATGGACACCATACAAATTTTGTCATTTTCGGATTCCTCACACCTGAAAACGTGTAAAAAAGTATAAAACCGAGGTCGAAAATTTTCACGATTACCTACGTTCCCCATACCTATAGTATGAAAGGGAACTAAACATCGTTTTCCACTGGAAATTTAAAACAGAGTTACAATTAGAAACGTGTTTATTTTTGCTGACCTCCCACAAAGCGGAAGAAGGAAAGGCTTTCACAAAATTCCTTTATAGTGTTTGTTGGTACTCATAAACAATCAATACACCAAAACTGGTCTTTCAGAGATAACTTGGAATAGGAAAACGAGAATTTTAGTTGAATTTGAGAACAAATATGTTGGTGTCCCTATATTTCGTGGACCAAAAAAATTAATCTCCTTAAATTGTCAAATTTTACCTTTTTTCTTTTTTTTTTTATGAAGTACCTGAAAGCACCCATTTAAGCTTATTTATTAAAATATAATAGATTATTATTGTAAAATATTAATAACTTTATAACCGGCGTTCTCAGATGTGTTCTAGTTTTTTGAGGACGATGGGTAGTTTTCGAGGACGTTTGGTCGCCCTAATTTGGAGTTGAGTTACACTTGGATACATTTTCTTTCCCTCCTCCCCCTAATGATGGAAAGGAGAAAATTTCACAAAATCTCTTCACAGCGGATGTTTATATAACCAACTCCATATATTCTCCAGGAAAAATTTATCGCAGAAAGAGGGCTTTCGAATTTGCCTTCTTGTAATTTCCTTCCCTTAAAAATTGAAAATCACAATAAAAAATCCAAAATAGGCTTTTAAAATAATCTTGCTGAAGACGCACGGCGATTTCGAATTTTGCAAAAATTTCCCAAAAATAAATTTTTCCTTCTACCCCCTCCCGTAAAGTTATTATTATTATTATTAAACTCAGTTTTAGTTTTCTTATGCACAATTCCTTGATCATGGATTAATTTGGAGCTGAATGATGCTTGTAAACATACTTTTACTCATAGCCACCCCCCAGAGACAAAAGGGGGAATTAACAGACCGCTATTTTAATGATGGTCAGGGCACTAAACCAACCTTCACACCAAAGTTCGTGATATATAGGATCGCTATAACTGCGCTGCGTCAGGCAATCAGTGAGTGAATGGACTCTTATATAGATAGATAGGTAAATCAATTAACAGCTAAATTAAAAATTAAAAAGATTTTTACTTTTTTTTACACAATTATGTTCGCGAAAATATTGTTTTTGGGTCAAATTTTTAAAAATTACTTTTCTTCTATTACATATTTTGAGGTCCTCAAAATTAAGTTTTTAGCAGTTAGTCTGTGTGAGCGCGCATGCGTGGCTATATATGTTATCAGCATAATTCAAAAACAAATATTTACACAATTTCATATCATTTTTCTAAATAATAATAATAATAATAATATTTTCGATTTATCAAAGATAATTTTATAAAAAAGATTAATAATAAGTTCTTCATATTTTTCATATTCTGAAATGATATCGTAGAAACACTTTTATGTGAAAAATTTTGAGTCCATAAATCAAAATAGGGGAACTAGAAGGTGACAGTAATGGGCAAGATTAAGTTTCTATTCTTGTTTGAGAGATAATGAGGATTTCAGAAACATACAGTAATCCTCAATTTTCGATAACCTATCTGCATTAACATGATTTATTGAACGTTGCTTCCATACTTTAAAAAAATCTGTAATTGTGGTAGATTGCCGACAATTTGAATTATTTTGTTTTAATTTATAAATATTTAGGAATATAACAGATTAAACTTTATATAAATTTTATGGTTTTTTTCTTTGTATTAGAAAGCTTTTTTTTTCCTTACTATATGTTAATTAGAAATTGTTAATTTTAAAATAATCTTTTTCGGAACAGAAATGTAATTAACTATAATGTTTATACGTATCTATAAAATAATAAAGTATCATTATTTGTTTAATGATAATTTTTATAGTGTAATATATATAAATTTGAACATATAAAACTGTTTACCTTTTTATTATTTATTACAATATTAGCTTCTCCATTAAACCTTTATTGGAATAGAATATTGAGTGTTCTATGCAAAGTTTCAAAATCAAACGATGTATAAAGAAAATGAAAAAATCTCCCAAAATATACAATTCAATTTTGCTGTTTATTTAAGTACGATTTTTAATTTTTCTTCTTAATTTTTTCTCATTCTTTCCTTTCACTTGACTAGTAGAATTCCTATTTTTTTTTTTTTTTTTTGTTGTTGTTCATTACTACCAAAATAGTAAGGTTATTTACCATTCAGTATCAATCATATGTATTAAATTTCATTTTTATTAATTTCTGGGGTTTTTTTATTATTATTAATTATTCTGTAATTATTATACCAAAATGATTTAAATGTTATTGAAGGCTAACTATTTCGTGAAACTGATAAACTGATTAGGAAAAGTATTTTTACTATTTGCCACGGTATATATACCAGGTGTATGATTAAGATTTTTCCGGTTTAATTAAAAGATTGTGCCAGCAAAAAGTATGCAGCGGATTAATTTGACACAAACGTGATTTTGTTCGTCTGACATTTATACTACAAACACACACAAGTTGTTTCCGCCAAAAACTAACGTCTGTATTTTATCGTTCATTGATTATGTCGAGTTTTGTGCCTGAAAAAGAACATTTGCGGCACGCATTGCTGTTCTTATTTAAAGATAAGAAAAAGGCTGAAAGTCATAGTTTGCTGGTAGAAACATACGGTGAATACGCTCCATCGATTAGAACAAGTGAGACATGGTTCGACAATTTAAAAGTGGTGATTTCAATGTGAAAAACAGTGAGCACTCTGGTAGACCACAAAAATGCGAAGACGAGCAATTGCAGATGATATTGGAGGATTACCCAACTGAAACTCAACAGCAATTAACAGAGGAATTACATTGTCACAAGAAATAATCAGCAGACGTTTAAGAGCAATAGGGAAGATCAATAAACTCAGTAAATGGGTTCCACGTGATCTGAATGAACGTCAAAAAGAAGTCACTTGTGAAATGCTGCTTCAATGTCACGAAAGGAAATAATTTTTGCATCGAATTTTGACGGGTGGCGAGAAATGGATTTATTTTCAAAACCCGAAGCGGAACAAATCGTGGCTTTCACCTGGCGAATCCGGTACTGCAACACCAAAGCCAAATCGCTTCGGCAAGAATACCCTGCTTTGTGTCTGGTGGGACCAGAGCGGTATTGTGTATTATGAACTCTTGAAGCCCGGCAAAACCGTTGATACTAAAAGCTATCGTCAACAAATGATTTATTTAACCACGCATTAATCGAAAGACGATCGGAATGGGCCAGAAAATATGGGAAAGTGATTTTGTTACACGACAATGCGTCGTCTTACACAGGAAAAATAGTGAAAAGCACCTTGAAATCACTTGGATGGGACATCTTCCCACTCCAGATGTACTCCCCAGACCTGGCGCCATCTGACTATCACTTCTTCGCATCAATGGGGCACGCGCTAGCAAAGCAGAACTTCAGCAATTTCGAGTAAGTTGGAAAATAGCTCGACGAATGGTTTGCCGCGAAAGACGAGTAGTTTTTATGTCATGATATTCATCAATTACCTGAAAGATGGGCGAAAGGTGTAGAAGCCGATGACCAGTATTTTGAATTAAAAAAAAAAAAAAAAAAAATTAATTTATCTTGAAAATTCCGTGTTTTGTTTTACCAAGAAAACGGAAAAATCTTATGCATACACCTGACACACACACACACACACATATATATATATATATATATATATATATATATATATATATAATTTATCAGCCTGCTTCTATAATTTTCCTTGATAAATTTATGGCAGTTCTTTGGAAATTTCCAAAGGTATTTTTCTAAATTTATTAACTTTTGTGATATCGTTTGTTTAGTACAAATATTCCTTTCCCACACACACATAAATATAATGTAACTAAAATGAAAATAAATTTGTATAAAATACGCACACATAAACAGCTCAAAATTCTCATACACTAGAGCTATACCTATATATATACAGTCATTTGCAAAAGTTTAAGACCAGTAGCAGATTTTCAGTATTTTAACTCATTGCATCATTTGCGTAGATTATTGCATCATCTCATGTTCTGATTGCATCAGACGCATTCTACTGCTATATATAAAGGTGGCCGGAACATTTATAGCCAGTTGTTTATTGGATTTTGTCGTAGACAGTGTTGTTGTGTAATTATTGTAATGGATAAAAAACCTTCACTTACTGTTACAAAAAGGTAAGAATTACTGATCCTACGTAAAATTGGATTTTCTGAACGTCAAATATATTCTAGGATAAATGTGCGCAAAACAGCTGCGCATCAAGCTATTAGAAAATTTAAAATTTCGGAAAATTTGTGGACCTTAAGAGAAGTGGTAGGCCTAGAAAAATGAGTGCATGTGATGATCATGTCATAAGAAGGATGGTCGTACGAGATCCAAGAATACAATTAGACATTTTCTGGCTGCAAAAGGCACCAACGCCAGTTTGAATACTATTTCAAGACGTTTCGCGAAGGGTTTTGGTTTATCATCCCATAAACCTGCAAGGAAACCTCGACTTACTCCATGTATGAAAAAAGAAACGACGACTTTCACCAGACAATATCAGAATTGAACAGTACAGCAGTAGAGTAGGGTCTTATTTTCGGATGAGTCAAGTGTGCAACAATTTTCTGCAAATTCTACAAGTGTTCGCCGCCCAAGGGGAAAAAGATATGATGATAGATATACGATTCAAACTGTGAAACATCCTCTAATTCAAATGATACGGAGTGCAATATCTGTGTCCGGTACTGCTAGTTTGTATTTTGTGCCATCTAAAACCACTATGAACGGAAAGCGGTACCTCAGTTTGTTACGTGAGTAGTTGAAGCTTCACATGTGTGTTCATAAATGTTCAATTTTCATGCATGATGGATCTCCGTGTCACAGGGCGAAGATTGCCAAGAAATATCTGACGGCACAGAAAATGAAAGTGCTTGACTTGCCAGGAAACAGACTAGATTTGAATCCAATAGAGAATCTGTGGTGTGTTGCGAAAAATAAAGTCGCCGAAAAGCAAACATCCGCTGCTATGGCAATTGTTGAAGCAATAAAGCATGTCTGGTGCACAAACATTTATAAAGCAAGTCTCTTATTTATAGCATGCCTAAGGGGATTGAACAAGTTATTAAATACAATGGAGGTCCTACAAAATACTGACCTTAATTACAGTAAATAACCATGTACAGTCTATTTTGTTCTTTTATATGTAAAATATGTATGTTAATTTCGCGGAACTCGATTAAATCTTATTTTTCTATGGGTGGCCTTAAACTTTTGCAAATGGCTGTATATATAATGTTATATGATGTATCTGTTATGTTTTATTTTATATATGTGCGTATATGTGTATGTGTAAGGAAAAATACATTTTACTTCAAAGATTAATAAAAAAAGAAAAAAGAAGGTAAAAGATATACTTAATGCGCAAGTATCTACAGCATACAAAGATGTGTAATAGAAAATAGTTATAAAGTAAATATTAAATAGAATAGAACAAAAATTAAATATGACATACAAGAACAAAAATAATTAAAGCTATCATCAGGATAACTTTTCAATGCAATTTAGAAAGTATAAGAGTTTTTATGATCTCGTAGTAAATAGATCTGCTCTTTAAGATCTGCTAGTTTACAAACTTTAACAATAATGTATGATAAAAAGGTGGTCAAACTAATAACCTTAAATTCAAAATATTACTTTTTATCATACAGACGAATAATGTAGAATTCATTAATTAATTTAATTTTTAAATCAATAAAAGATACAAATTTTCCCCAGTGTGTGTTTCAAAGTTTACTTCTTTTAATAAATATTATTATAAAATTACATAAAATTACAAATATTAAAAACTATTAAAATATCAATACATCTAAAAAGAAAAAGTGCATCAAAACAAACTAAATGTTTTTATTTATTTATTTATTTATTTATTTTTTTTATGTGAAAACATTTTTGCAAAAACGCTCAAACAATAAGTATCCTTTGCGATACCTTTCATTTGTAAAAATATAATTGCTACCATTATATTCTCAATAACGCAAAACTGAACTTAACTAATCCATTAACTCCTATCGCAGTTTGAAACCCAACAAAAAATGGTTTAAAATGTTATCATAAATTCGAATAATCATTATTATCATTTATAATTGTCCGTGCATTTATACCATTAGTCTGATCTCTTAAAAAAGTTTCAAGTATTATGACTATTACATATTTAAAACTGTGTTCGGAATGTATGTCCTTTGTGTTACATATTGACAAAAGTATTATTGATAAATATTTCAATTTACTTCTTATATATTTTATAAAAATAGTTCAAGGTTTATAAGGTAAGTAAAATGCACTCACCTTGGTTGTGAGTATCCTCTTTTATATCAGCTTTCAGTATCAACATGTTGCATTTTGTAAATGAAAATAAATCCATTGGAGTATCAGGAACTATCAGTTGACTGATGCTGTTTAAAATATATAATTTGATATTAATTAATTAATGGTTTTAATTGAATTAAACCAGCCTTCTTTAGCTTGGTTTATGAATAGAAAAAAATAATGTATGTGGGAATAAAAAGAAGAACCCACATGTTTTCCTTTTAATCACATTTTTTTATTATAAAACTGAACATCGAAGAAGAGAAAAAAAAAACGAAAAATACGTCATTACATGTACATAGAAACACAGACGGCCAATCAGAAACAAATGCGTCATAGCGTCGCCCCAATGTAGATGTATATATGCATGAAGAAATAAAAGAGTCAAATGAAATGTTTTTAGAATAATATGAAAATGAAAGTTTTTGTAATTATTGAAAGAATGTCATTTTGAGTTTATTTCTCACCAACACTTTGATCATCAATATAAGGAATAACGTTACTTTCACGAATACACAACATTTATTATATATCTTACAGAGCGGCAAATGAAATGATTTATTTCAAATGTAGCTCGTTTGTAGTAAACGATACCTGTTGCTATTTTCGAGGCTTTAATAAATATAGAAATTAAAAAAAATTAGATTTGTTATAAAAATGATACATTTATATAAAGTGACCAGCGAAGCGGGCAAATCCAGCTTGTAAGTTATAAAAATAAAGTTTTTAATAATATAATTATCAAGTATAAATAGGGGGTAGTGGGGATGAATTAGACATTTTTCATGTTTTTACTGACAACGTTCACCATATGTAATTCAAAATTTTGTAACATTGCTCAGAAGTACACTTCAGTAATCAGTTACATATAAACATACTAACTTTAATAAAAAGTTATTATTTTTAACTAATAATAATTGTTTTTTACATGCATGTGCCTTGTCCCATTCATCCCCATAGGCGGGGATGAATAGGACAGGACTGAAATTTACAAAGAAAAGAAAACAAAATGGAAAGTAAATAAATTGTTAAAGTTAAATTGGTTTATGTGATTTTATTACACAATATGAAGTTACTGAAATTAACATAAAGTGATATATTGACTCAAATTAACATCAAACGACAAAACTCCTTTGGTTCGCACAGTTCCTAGTGCTCTATGCTTTGGTAATTTAATCTAATAATATCTAATCTAAAAATAAATAAATAAATAAGACCATGGAAAGATATAAACTATTATAAAAGAGTACAAATTATCCAGATAATTTTTTGTTTATGACTGTTTGGGAAAAATAAGCATTCTATTCTGTATTACATTAATAATCACCAGGATTTATTTATTTAGCTTGATTGAAATTTTGATTTTAATCCAATTATTATTAGTTTATTTATTTATTTTTTATTATTGATATTATTGATTTAAGTTGCATTGGATATTCTAACTTATAATTTTTTTAATCATTATTATTATAAACAAAAATCAGAACAATTAATTTCAATCCATTTTTCTCTAAATCCATGCTACTTTTATAATTCCATGTTATAGCTATTGAGCTACAGGTTATAAGAATATTGAAAATCTATTTACGATTTGTTTTAATATAATTCTTGTGTACAATTTTAAATTAGCACATAGTGGGGAATGCCCCATTCATCCCCACTACCAAATGATCATATAAAGCATGAAATAGGCCTAAGGAACAGTTATCAATATTCTTCTTGAATATCATAAACACAATAAAAGATTATGCCTTTTTAGCATATATGAGTTATATTAAGCAAATAGTTAATTTTTAACTACTATCTAATTGAATTAGTAAAAACTTACTCTGGCAGCAGAAAAAGACACTTTAATTTTTTTCTGCCCTTCAATAGACATCAAAATTCTGAAACTACACTTGATGAATGACCTTAGTACTGCCATATATCAGAAAAATTTTCACGTTTCTAGTGCTTGCAAAACATAAAAATTTTGCTATTGTCCCATTCATTTTGCATTGCATTCATCCCCACTCTCCCTATATATATATATATATATTTTTTTTTTTTTTTTTTTTTTTTTTGACCTGACCCTAAAACTAGATGTAAACCTAATTTTCGTGTTTGAATAAAGCAACAAGGTAAATTTTACCACGATTTCAAAATATATTTATAATAGTAACAGTCTGAGTTTGGTTAACGGTATAATATCTATGAAGGGGTATTTAAATATTCGTTTTATCAAAAGATCTAGATTGTTCTTTGATCTATTGAATACCAAACTTAAGCAGATTTATGTAGGTTTTCAGTGAACGAAACATTGAAATGTTGACAGTTATTATCATGTGGTACTGTTAAAATTCAAATAATTTTGCTGCATTAAACACAATTTTTGAATTACAATACGGAATATTTTAGTGAAAAATAAATTCAAAAGATCTTAAAATCTTAGATTTAAAATTCTATAGAAAAATTTATTTTCATTTAAATGCTGTTCATTTTAAGTTTTTTCTACATCATAATTTACTGGATTTGAATTAACAAATTCTAAGTGAAATTAACAGCGAGTAAAATAGTTTCAGAGTTAATGTAATGACTTTAATTATTTTAAACACATAAATCTGTAAAATTTTAAATACAAACTGGATTTTGCAGTACAGTTTTAAAGTGTATAATTAAAATATTAATTACAGTATTTAAAAATATTTTTTAAAAAGGTATAAATATTAATCGAAATTCATGTACTGTTATTTATCGAAAACTTCACCAATAAATAAGTCATATTTCACGAAATAATCAATATTTCCTTTAATTAGCGAAAGGTAATTAGAAAGTTATGACTTATGTTACAATGCTTCTGAAAACTTTTGTTATATGATATCAAAATTTGTTTTAATGGTACAAAAGTTTTGCGCTCTAATTATTCCTCTACATTTATCTAGTGAATATATGTATTTACATAGAATAAGAGCTAAGACAATCGATTGATGCCGAAATAGATTTTAAATAGAAACTATTTTGCCAGAAACTTTCATAATATTATACAGTATAAAAGAATAAGTTTTTAGATTACTCATTTTTCAATTAACAATTAAATTCATTATTTTAACGCTGAAACACAAAATTTAACTTTTTGTATGATACCATTTTTCAATAAATTTTACTTTCTTCTATATTCAATAGAAGAAAATATTGGTTTTGTAAAAATTTTCTATCTCTGTTTTTCGGTGGAGAGGTCTAGAGCATAATTTGACCATTTTTAGAAAATGTCTGGATGTCTGTGTGTGCGTGTGTGTGACAAAATTTTGTGGCAAGTGTATCTTAGGAACTACTGCCCAGAACTTCATAAAATTAATATGAAGTTGCACCTTGACATAAATGATTGCCTATAAACTTGTGATGAAAATGCTTCAGCAAATAGCGCTGCCGTCCCACTTTTTCTAAATTTTTAACATAGTGGTATTGGGAAAAAATTGGTGTAAATGCATATAAAGAGAATTATTTTTTAGAATCAGTATAAAATTAAAAAGAGTTATTTATAATTGTGATAGTCAACTGAGAAAATGTTCTACATGTAGGAGCATCGCTTTCCCGCCCCCTGCGGTGAAGTACTCCCGAGCGGGATTTTCGTTCTGGATATTATTCAATAGTTCCTCAATACCTTTAAAATGAATGGTTGAACCATCGATCTGTGATAATTCAAAATAAAGTTATCAATGGTTTCAATTCTAATATATATATATATATATATATATATATATATATATATAGCACAAATTATTAGCGAAATTTTACCCTAATATAATATAAAACTATCTCCCTTTAAAGTATAAATTTATTTTAATTAAAAAGAATAAAAGACATTTTTTCATTTTGAAATGAAATTATTTCGACCGGGCGGGGATCGAACTCAGGACCTTTCAGCTAACACTCTGTTACTGCGCCTCACTTTCTTGCTATCTGCATATGTTTTGTTGATTTTGATTGAAACAGCTGAAACTTTTTGGGTCATACATTATCCCATTCCCATTGGGGTTATTGCACGAAATTTACACGCTCTTCGACCACACTCTTTAATTTAAGCTTGGTTTGGTTTTGAATAGCAATTTTACTACTTCATACTTCCCTTGTTAGTCGGCTTATCTCTGGGGAACTAGCGCACTAACACAAATACGAAATACACTAAATGGATAACACACACCCAAATAAATTTCACTCTGGTTTTAAAATTATTAGGTCGTTGCAAAAGTTCGTGCGGACGCGGATCATTTTATTGCCTCCAAAGACGAGAGCTTCTATCGCCGTGGTATACATTTGTTACACTAAAAATGGGCTTGTAGAAAGTAGGTTGTAGAAAGTAATGCAGAGTATTTTGATTAAAAATTGTCATTTGATTTGATGTATTTTTATGAAATGAAGCAATAAAAAACCGCACGAACTTTTGCAACGACCTAATACATATATCAAGGTACTTAGCCATAAAATCACTTCAAACTATTTCTGAACTTATCTATTAAAAACATTGATGTTCAAATATTGAACCGCTAAATTCCATGATATCTGTTCATCTTTGTCTCTCTCTATATATATATGCATTTCAAGGAATATTAAGATAACATTGCTTGACGGAATGCTATATTTTGTCTATGAAATTGGGGTTAACTCTTATTGCTGTCGAATATTTTAATAAATACGTATAGAATTATTATTATTTATTATTATTATTAATCTAAAAGGAATGTATTCCTGAGACTTTTACTTCATGCAAAAAAAACTGCCGAATGTGTTTTTCAAAGAGATTTAATTATGAATTTTTTTCCCTCATAAATTTCTCTATGTTTATTTATTTCTTACCATCTAAAATACTTTCTTCCCGCAACATATCTTTTAGATAAAAGTTATTTTAAAATGTTTCTTAAATAAAGAACTGCTTTGCAAACTAAGCAAAGTAGAAACTTATTTAGACGATGAACTTTTCATCAAAGAATAAATCAGGTACGCTTGTTTAACCCTGCCGAAGTTCCTTACCCATTTCCAAAGAAATAAAATTATAGTAAACTGTGGCAAGTAAATAAACTTCAATTTAATTTGAATTTCTATGTTTTTATCTAAAACTAAAGCATCATGATTTAAACTTCTTTTTTCTTCATAGTTTTATTAATTCATTTTTTAATAATATTAAAACCACATAAATATTGTTGCCTGAAAAGGGTATAATAACATAAAAATAAGGAATTATTACTTTTATTTATTTTTATTGCAAATAAAATTATTTATAAATAAAGCATTTTTAAGTAGTTTTTGAATAAGGAATTTTAATAAATTTTAAAAGTAATCCTTTCATATATATAAAACATTTTATATTTGAGTAAATAGATTTTCGAATGAAATTTCTAAGATACTTTAAACCAATAAAATGAGATAAAAAATCAAAACTTCTAGCTTAAAATTAAAAGTACAAATCGTTTAGAAACATGCATTTACAATCCACTAGTTTAAAACAATGTATTTATACAGATTAATTATCCCTCTGTATGTAATTCTGCCAGAAATCATAGTAAAATAAAGAAAGAAAGTACATTATCAAACTTCCGTTCTAAATAAACTTTAATTTTAGACAAGAGGCCTATTTCTCTAAAGTTTTACCTGCTTTTCTCAAAATGGTCTACGGCAAAAAATTCATTTTATTTTATTTTATTTTATTTATTTATTTTGGAAGATAGTCTCTCTCCCCTCCCCCCCCCCCCATTTTTTTAAAATAAAATCTATAAATAGTTAAACTTTCAACAGAAATTTTTCTTTAATTTTTTTCTTAAAAATTGCTACTTTGTAGAAAGAGAATTTTAGTTGATGAAAAAATATATGAAAGAAAAAGCCAAATACATTTCAAGCATTAATTTTTTTAGGGTCTACTAAAAAATTTTCTTTTTTGTTTAACACGTTCATGCCAGCGAATTTTGTTTACATAGTCAACTGAAAAGTATACGAGCACTAACCAATAATTCCGATATCAAAAAAGGACACTTAAAACTGTTTTGTTCAATAAATCCTTGTCGAGTCATGTTCTTAGACTGACTAAGAACATGACTCGACAAGGATTTATTTAACAAAGCAGTATTAAGTGTCCTTTTTTTGACAGGGATTATTGCTACTGCTCGGATACTTTTGCTGTTGACTATAGCTGTGACACACCGGTGGGTCACGCCGACGTGAATGTGTTAAACTTTTATTTCTCCCTCTTTTATATTCAGGGCAAAACGTTCGCTGAAATATATGAGATGTAACATGTTCTTTGTATTCCTGATGTTTCAAGATAAACCCAGAGTTGCCAACATTTTCATTTATTTCAGAATATTTTTAACCCCACCTTTATTCCATACCACTTTTCTTTAACACGTTCACGCTGGCTCATTTTGTTTACATAGTCTTCAAAAAAGTATCCGAGCACTAGCCAATAACTCCGATATCAAAAATGTACACTTAAAATTGTTTTGTTCAATAAACCCTTGTCATTCTTAGACTGACTAAGAACATGACTCGACAAGGATTTATTTAACAAAGCAGTATTAACGTACTTTTTTTGGACAGGGATTATTGCTAGTGCTCGGATACTTTTGCTGCCGACTGTTGCAGTGACTCACTGGTGGGTTACGCCGGCGTGAACATGTTAATGAGTAAATTTTTCTTATTTTATCGTCGTTATATATTGAAAAAAAATACTCAGAAAATAAAGTGGTGCGAAATAAAGGCAGGGCTAAATATTCTACGGAAGAAATTAAAATATTGGGAACTATGATAATCCATTTAGTACATTTTTAGAAATTTTGCAATGAGTCTGAAATACAAAGTGTTCGGTCATTTTTGGAATAGTAATGTATATATTTATTTAAAATTTGTTTATACTAACTCGTAACAAAATGCGAATTTATCTGTTTCTATTGCTACTTCATAAATAAAGATAACATATCCGAATGTTAATAATTGGAAATATATTCAAACAATGTCTAAGTGCAACAAGAGGAAATTTTGCAAACAATAATTGGTATTTTCCTACATTAAGAAATTCCATTATATTAGCATTCAATATACAGAAGGTTTCATTTATAATTGAAATCCTAAAAGTTTCCATTCGCTATTAAAATTGCATTATTGTTTGGTAATATTCTGCATTATTATGAATATGAATCTATTTTATATATTTACTATGAAATATTTTATTTGAAGATATTGAAAAAATAAATGTTTTTTGCATAAATACATGTTTTTTAGTGATTTCACCACATTAATTACTTTACATTTTCTCATTGAAATATTTTGATAATACATTTATTCAAACTTTTAGTATTTTTAATTAAAACTGCATTGAATAAATTCAATAGATTTTATTTTTTTATACCCGTTTAATTTTTTGTAAGGATAATGCTTTCCCAAGTTTTATTTATTACATTTTAGTAAAGAAAAAAAAGTGTAAGGAAATAGTGCTGAATTATTTGTTAAAAAGAAATTTAAATTGGAATTGATTTTGTAAAGGACATACTCTTGATGAAAAACATTTACAGGAGACAGGCTTGAAAAAAAAATATTGTTATTCGAGAAAACAAATCGTCCTGAAATCATATAAAACGAGAGTTCTAAAATATTCAATAAATCGTTTTTGTAAAAAGAAAACTTATATTCAGTAGATATTTTCACACTCTTTAATCAAGTTAAATGCTTGGAGAAAGACAATTTAGAAAAATAAAATAAATAGATAAACCATATATTTTTTAAAAGAAGCATTTTTTTCCTATACTATGTATGCTCTAATTTAAAAATATAAATATGCTAGAGAATCAATAGTTTTTATAAAAATGTATTAACAAATGTGAAAGATTTTAGAAAAATATTTAAAATTATTTAAGTTTATACAAAACATTTTGCATTAAACATACTCTAAAATATTTTCTTTTCTGTCATACAAAAGCTATAGTGGGTAACAAAAGTGTCCGAACACTAGCAAAAATTCCTATGTAAAAAAAGTGCACTCCATACGGTTCTGTTAAATAAATCCTTGTCGAATCATGTTCATAGACTGACTAAGAAGAGGATTCGACAAGGATTCATTTCACAAAACCTTATGAAGTGTACTTTTTTTACATAGGAATTTTTGCTAGTGTTCGGACACTTTTGTTACCGACTGTATATGTTTGTAAATATAGCTTTAAGCAATTTCAACAGTAAATTTCTTACAGAATAAAGAACAACAAGAATAAGAAGACTCCAAATAATTTAAAAATGTGACTGAAAATAGTCATCGAATTTAGACTGGGGAGAATTGCGAAATAGCTGCATTGTGAAATAAAGCGACAGGGTTGCCACTTTCTTAGCAGCACTCGTGCCTACTTTGTTCGCCTGAAGAAGGCTCATGTTTTCTTTCACACCTGAAATAATTGTTGTCAGTTTTTGCATTTTATGACGTTTATTCAAAATTTTGTACTCATCACTATATATATGTCTATACCTCAGAGATAAAGACACTTTGTGAATTTTTTTGTGAAATGATATATATAAAGGTGAAAAGATATATATGACTATGAAAATATATTTATGAAAAGATATATGACTTTTGTCTGCGATGAGACAAAAATCAATGGATAACAATATGGAAATGTACAGTTAGCAATAGTGTCGCCTACAAAATGTATAAATAGGCAGAGCATTGGCAAGGATTTTCTGTAAATCTGTGAGCATACAGCCAAAATATTACTGATTTCACTGCTCAATTCACCTGCACCTGACTGAACCAAATGAATATAAATGCAAGATCTTTAATTAAAAAAATTATAGGAAGGTAAAATATAACATAGAAGATAAAATATTACAAGACTATTACATATACTTACAAGAAAAAGAAATATTATTTGCGTACAAAAATAATAAATGAAAAAAGTTGCATTAAGATAAAAATTTAAAAATATTTTTCAGTATAAGTAGAAGTTAAAGTTATTTCAAGTCATACCCACTATTTAATTGATAACACTGCACTGGAAATAAAAAATCTAGATCTGATACCTTTTCTGCTAATTGTTCTATAAAACTACCTTCTGAGTCCGAATATGACCACCATCTTGACCCATCACCCATCATTTTCTCGGGACAACACCCCCCTCCTCCAATTTTTATCACTGCTCGGTAAATTTAGGGCCATGAATTTTATTTGAAGGGTAGAAAAGATTATTTTAACGCTTAAAAACAATAAAATATATAATGTATGAATAATAAGATTAATAAAATATAATAAATGTAATTTATAAATTCCTTGCCAAATCCCCCCCCCCCTCTAAATTTCCCCTTAGCCACAAGTATTTAGGTTTTAGAATTTTTCACCTCTGTAGTCCTTCAGAAGCTATTTAACAGTTAAAATAATCCTTCCTCCCCTCCACCCTTCAAAATCAAATTCACAGACATAAAATTACCGAACAGTGATAAAATTAGGAGAGCATCCCCCAGAAAAAGACGGTGGGGGATGACAGATCATTTTACAAAAGAATTTGAAGAAATGGTGTTCGTGTCAGTTTTCATGCAAAGCAGTATAACAGAATAAAAAATAAAAATACATATAAACAAATTAAAAATGAATAGTTTTTTGACAACTTAGTGTGATTATACACCAAATGTTAAAATAAAGACGTTAATCTCTAATATTATATATATGAAAAGTAATTTTTTTCTTTTATATTTTTAAAGATTAAAGAACAAATTCGGTCATAAAAATGATAAGATTTTTTTTTTTTTTTTTTTTAACGCATAATAAATCAAAATGTCACGCTAGTTTGAATCCTGTATTACTTTCAAAAAATCGATTGATTGAATTATCGATATTTCAATAATTGCATTAAAGCGCTTTTCATGCATACAATTACTATTTAAACTTTTTTCTAAAATTTATTATAATTAATTTCCGAAAAATATTTTGCTTATTTACTGTTATTTTACATTTTATTTTCTGTTTTCAAATTTTTTATGGTAAAAAGACAGAAATCTTTTTTTTTTTTTAAAGAAGAAAAAGTTTTTTTTAATTTATTATTATTTTTTTTTATGAGAAAGTTAATTATTATTGTGTATTTTTACCAAAAAAAAAAAGAAAAAGAAAGAAAGAAAGAACGAAATGAATAAAGAAATAAAGAAGAAGAAGATTTTAGATTGCATACCGATCAGAAACATTTTTGTTATATCAAGAAAAATAAAGCAAAAGATATTGCCATATCTTTAAAATACGCTTTATTTAAAAAAAAAAAAAAAAAAAAAAAAAAAATGCAACTTCTAAAATGGAAAAGTTTTTTTTTTTTTTTTCCTGTAACAATTTGCTGTTTTATAACAAAAATAAATAAATAAATAAATAAATAAATAAAATGTAAGAAAATAAAATTCTATCTTCACTTAAAAAAGTACTTCAAGGAAATTTTACTGATTTTTTATTATTTTTATTATTATTTTTTAAATAACAGTTCAAAGTTATTATTCTTAATTATTCTTATTTTTTTAATACATTTAATGTTGACTAAAACAGAAATTTTTTTCTTGGCATAATTAGTTTCAATCATAACATTAAATGTTTCATAGTTTTATTTTATCTTAGTGCATTATTTTTTCTTAAAAAGTATATATTGACCTTCATATAAAAAGTAAGCATTATGAAAGATGAAATAAGAGAAGAATTAAGACCGAAAAAACTTTTTAGCAGATTAAAAGTGTATCATAAAGTATATTACAAAATTTGTACATATAAATATAATATTATTACCCTACTATTATGAACTTGTCATAA
Organism: Salticus scenicus; assembly: GCA_963930645.1. Classification (NCBI taxonomy): domain Eukaryota; kingdom Metazoa; phylum Arthropoda; class Arachnida; order Araneae; family Salticidae; genus Salticus; species Salticus scenicus. Next base: position 148,925,026 of record OZ005655.1, on the reverse strand, counting down.
ATGCCTTGGGGGTTATATATGTTTTGGTACTTGTAAAAATGTTATCTAAGTGAACGATCTGATGCTACTTTCCTGCCTTTATTTGAATGTACCCTCTTTATCAATGAATATTTCTTGAATTTTTTAGACACTTCTTCATTATTACTTCATCATTTTTATTGAATTATTGACTGTATTTTAAAGATATACATATACAAAAATGATATATTCGAATTGTTCCGGGTTCTTTTTTTTTTTTTTTTTTTTTTTTTTTTTCTCCTTCTAACTTCTCTATCAATCACAGTTATCACAAAAGAAAATTTGAATACCACTATTTTTACACAGTAATTTTAAAATCAGTTAAATATTAATATCTGTTGGTATCGACACTGAGAAAAATATATACCGTCTTCATCTAGAACGAACGAATAGTCATTTTCTGAATCCCTAAACTGGAAATATAGGTTTACGATCTATACGGATAAGGTAAACAAATAACTTGGATCGACGAAATGATCGAGAAATTCTAGTCTATAATTTTCTAAGTAGTGAAACAACATTATGAATATTACCAATATTATGAATACTTTGTGTTGCGAGAAATTCTGTTTTGATTTCCTAGAATTGGGTCATAAACCAAGATTATAGTGACTAAAACTCGCCTCTTGATTTGGCATTTATTTGCAGAGATTTTTAAATAAATTTGATTGCGATGATATAGTAAAACAATCTAGAATTTTAATAGGGGTTTTTAGAACTCGCTATCAAATTAAACTAGAATTTAGAAAGATGACATGAAACTATATATTACTGGAGACACAATGAGAACAGAAATATACCGCTTTCATCTAGAACGAATAAGTGGTCAGTTTTTAATTTCCTAAACGATAAATATAGATTTCCGAGCTATGCGTCAAAGGCAAACCAATAATCTGAATAGACGAAATGATCGAGAATTTCTAGTCTACACATTTCTAGTTGGTGGAACAATATTCTGAATATTCTAAATATTATGAATTCTTCGTATTGCGAGAAATTCTTGCTTGCTTTTCTAGAATTGGTTCCTAAACCAAGATTATTGTTTCTAAAACTAGCCTCTTGTATTCACATTTATTTGCAGAGATTTTTCAATAAGTTTGTCCTCGGTAATATAGGCTCCAAATGTTCCATAATGTATCCGTTTCCTATTCTCTTTCTTTTTCTCTTTATATATGTATATATATATGCATTAAAGCAATATATTTTTCAGAAGTACATATGAGAGAACATTAGAGTATAAAAATTATAACTATTAAAAGAGCTTGAAGTGAAAACTAATTCTTTCAATAATTACAAGGAACATATATTTACAATTTATATAAAATCTATTTAAGCCTAAAATTAATCAAATATTTCAAAAATCACACCGTAATATTATTGTAGAGCTATTTTAAGAAAATGAATAATAGCAGTTTGTAATTTTACATAACGACGCTTCCTTGATTGCTAGAACAAACAAGTCGTTTCTACAAAATATTTGTTGGGAGAACTGAACAAGTTTTGAGTCAAATGCACGGTGCCAAACCTGTATGGTAACGCACAAAATAATTTTTTAACGCACAAAATTAAACTCAAGAATTCTAATAGGAGTTTCTAGAACTCGAGTTCAAAGTGGACTACAATTTATAAAGATGACATGGAACTTTTTACTAGAGCCACAAACTAGATTCTTGATGTCAGTTATAGATTTTTTTCTCAGTGCACTATTTAGTTTCTAGATGTGAATCACAGATTTTTTTTTTCTTCAGTGTATTAAAAAAAAAAAAAAAAAAAAAACCTATGTAAAATTTCTGATAGCTAAATTTCCTTTTCTCTGAACCCCTGCTATATCAACATTGCATGCTAGTTCAATAATGGTTGCATTTCACTGAATTATATAATTTTCATAACATAGAATAATTACATTTATTTTAATGGGAAATTATTGTTTAGCTCAAAAATGAAATCAAATATGGATTTTTTTTTATTCATCGGCCACTAACATATCACAGACTTCAAATCAATCTCTTTAACTAAAATTTCATTATTAAATGAAAAACTTAAAACAATCAAAATACATTTAATTTAAATTTAAGATATATAATGTATCTTAAAATTTTTCCGGAACCTTATGCAAATATAATGCAATCTTAATTAGATTTAAGAAATATTACCCTCATATTTAATTTCGCTTTTATGTATAGAAATGAAAGAAAATCAAATTAAATATTTGGAATCTGTTTTATGCTTTTCAGGGAAAGAGACATATCACATGTTCCTTGGACAATTTACTTAATCTTGTTTTAGAATATGAATTTTAAATTAATGATATCAGATGAAATAGTTTTAAAGTATAATTATAATATAAGATATATATATATTTTTTAAATAGCACTGATTTAATTTCAGGGAAGTATTCTTTAAATGTATTAAAATGGAAAAGAAAGTGTGATAGGTACTAATTATATTTACTGGGTAAAGTTATTAATATTATTTTTATTTTATTTTAATTTTAATTTTTATTTATTTTTTGTTTGTTTGTTTATTTTGTTTAAAAATGGTCATTTGAGAATAAGAAAATGAAATTTCAAAAGCGCAGAAGTAACGTTGTTTACTTTTTCGTTTTTTATTTATCCTCTATTTATCTCTCTTCTCTCTTTCTCTTTCCGTTTTTATGTATATGTAGAGGTGTGAGGTCTAAGACCACTAAGGAAAGAAGAGGTTTCTATTATTATTATTATTATTCTTATTATTATTATTATAATCTTGATTTATGCGGATTTCTGAGAAAACAACAGACGACTTCAAACGGCTGCGCCAGTAAGCACTACTTTATAAAATATTTTATAGTTCTAAGAAATAAATATTTTCTTCATTTTTTTTTCACGTTAAATAAATAAAATAATAATGATAAAAATAATAATTCCAAACCGTCTCAGAAGACCAATAAGGTTGTCAACTATAATATTGTAATCACTTGTTCATTTCTTTTAAAATTTAAATTTAAATTCAAGTATTGACAGCGAATTTATATTTAAAACAAGTATATTTTAACACAGGTCAGTTTATGACTAACTAGCTGGCTTCACCAGCTAGCTGGCCAGAGACCCAAGAAAATTTTTACCTAAAAACAAGCTCTCGGGCGCCTGCGACGCCAATCGTAATTTGTTCTCTCTAAAAGTCGCATAATCTAAAAATATTGAAAATTCAAATATTTTTAAATAAAATCTTAGGCGCCGGCGGCGCCAATCATAACTTGTTCTCTGTAAAAGTGGCTTAATACTAAAATATTAAAAATATAACGATTTTAAATTAACTCTTGGGTGCCTGTGGCGCCAATCGTAACTTCTTCCCCTATTCTTAGAACATTTGTATCGCTCTTTTATTTTTTAAGAAATAAAACACGTAAAAGAAAATATATAAGAACAAAAACACTTAGAGATGATAATAAATTTGTTGTTGGGTGAGTACACTGTGGGATATAAAAGTTTAAGGCTGAATAATTATGTTATTTTTACAAATTTATAACTATACATATATTTTATAAATCATCAGACATTTTAATAAATCATCACATTTAAATAACTTTCTACTGCAATGCTATAAATTAAAGAATTTTAACTGTTAATATTAAAATATATTGCAGCAAACAAACAAAAAATGTGCTACCATTTTATAAACGCATAAGAAAAATTTATTAACACATTAAACGCATAAGAACAGTGCCTGAATTGCATTAGTCCAAATCGAAGCTGAAATTTAAATCTTTTGCATTTTCATTAAAACAGTAATCCATTTTTGTAGTTCTTGAATGGTTTAAGATATCTTTCCAGACGATATTACGAGTATGGCGTTGATTTTCTATCGGCAAAAGTACTTTTGATGATGTTTTTCTTTTAACTCTTGAAAAAGCTACATAAAGCATTCCATGCATAAAAACTGGTACTCTCAGATCAACACCTACAAAGTCAAAAGTTTGGCCCTGTGATTTATGCACTGTCATAGCAAATGCTGCTTTTACAGGAAACTGATGTCTAGATATTGCGCAACCAAGTTGACCTTTTGATGATTGAAGTGTGATTCTTGGTATATGTACATCTCGGCCACAGTGTTCACCAGTTATTATTTTTGCTTTAATAATATGATTGCACAGCTCAGTAACAATTAATCTTGTACCATTGCAAAGGCCTTCTGATACATCTATATTACGCATCAACATAATAATAGCATTTTTTTTCAGTTTAAGTTCATGAGGTGGTAAATCTGAATTTTCAACAGAATTTAAAAAGTCAACAGTAAATTGAAGTCCTCCTTCGGGTTGGTTATTTACAGTATCGTAACTGTGATAAGTTTTGTACTCTCCGGGTAATTTCGAAATAATTTCAGTATTTAACCTGTCAACAGCTTTGTTAAGAGGAGCAAGTATAGCTCTATTTTTCATCTCTTCATAATTTTCATTGACAAAGCAAAAACCAAAAACTTCATCAATGAGATTTCCATTTGAAATTATGTCTTCGGGTAGCTCTATCTCATCTAAAGACCTAATCGGTAATTCTCCATTACCAACTTTTAAAATATAGTTTGCAAAGTCTCTTTGTTCTGGATCAACCCGCATATTCTCATCCAGTGAATAATTCCTAAATTTACACCATAGCACACTCTTTTTAATTGATAAGTCAATAAGTTCTTGTTTATTCGCTCGCGGTTGAACTGGAAGACACTGTCTGAAATCTCCTCCTAAAACCATAATTCTTCCACCGAATGGCAAAGTTGCATTTCCAGTTTTACGCAGAATTTCGTCCATTGCATGCAATGCATATTTAGGAAGCATAGGTGCTTCATCCATGAGAAATACTTGAACTTTAGAAAGTTTTTGAGCTTTACAGGAGCCCGGTTTGATTGTGGAACTTGACTCTGGTGAAAGGGGCACCTTCAATCCAAATGTTTTGTGTGATGTGCGTCCTCTAGGAAGTAGAATCGAAGCAATGCCTGTAAAAGCCATACACTGCACATTAAAGTTCCCTCCTCGCAGAAGGTAATACAAAGTCTTGTATATGAAAGTTTTTCCAGTACCACCAGGTCCGTCAATAAAAAAGCAATTTGATTGAATATTCTCATCATTGACTGAACGAAAGATAGCATACACAATTTCAATTTGTTTTCCTCTAAGAAGTTGATACATTTGTTGACCAATAGCTGCTGATTGATTGACATTTGACAATTCTTGATTCGATTCAGTTTCATAATCATCAATATCATCAAATGAAAACTATTGAAAATTTCTACCTTCTGTCGCTTCTGAGTCGAGCTTATGGGCAATTACACGGTATGCTCGCTTGATAGAATCTTCAATTGAAATTCCAGTTCTTTCACCTTCATGAATGAAATCTTCTGCGAGATCTTGCTTAAACATTTCCCACAGCCGTTTTGGGTTTTCTGGTGAGCCTAGAATCAAAATCTGTGTAAAAAGTGTTCTCATTGCCCTTGGCAGTTTTGAGCTTGCAGATTCGGACAATCCTTCAATCCATTGTTGGTCATCATAGCATAATCCTCGTGCTAGACAAACTTGCTTGTATGTCGCATGTTCAATATTATTCACTGTCAGTAAATCCTTAAAGCTGGTTGCATCTTTTACATGATACAATAACAGTCGTAAGTGATATAATTCAGGCTGTACAACAAAATTGACATTATGTATTCTTCCAATAACTTTTATCTGTCGTACTCTTTGAATCCATTCACTGTTTCTTGCATCCCATCTAAAGTGTTCAGGCATTTGCCAGTAGTAATAATAGATTGGCTCTTCCTCCGTGTCTCCATTTGATTGTCTAATTTCATGTTCTTCCTTAGCCTTTTTATTGTGCTTGAAATATGCTTCCAGAGTCGAACCTTTTTGTCCTGTATCAGCTAAATTTTCCTGAGCCTGATCTAAATTTACAATTCTGTACTGGCCAGGAAGGTGAATTGATAATCGTAGCACGCTATGACTCTTCTTCTGAATTTCATTTCCAAATAAACGCCAACATGCCTCTGGTGGAGTGATGCATCGACCCTCAACATAAGTATTTGCTTCATTGTACATGATTTGTCTTCCTCCTTCAACAACTTTAAGTGAAGCACAATCAAACCCTTTATATATGTACTTGTATAGATACTTCACAGCCATAATGCTTCCAACATATTCAACGTTTATATGACAATTGTACTTTTTCAGTAAATATGCATTATAAGGAACAACATGACGATTATCTCTTGTTATGCGGCTGCCATCCTCACTCTTACGATACACTGCACTTTCATGAGAGAAATCTCGACTGTGAGGGTCCAATTTGGGATCATAACGCCTTCGATAATTTGGTTTTGCATTGTCTGCCAATGAAGATACATCCTCAAATGATTTTGGAAATTGAAAGCGGCACTTCATACGTCCACTTTTATTTACCATGCATGCAGCGTTTGGGTTCTGTTCGTCACAGGGGTTATGAATCATCCACTTTATTACAAGTTATCTCAGATCTGTATCTTCAAAGTCGGGAATCTCTGCAGAAATGAGATCATCCAGTTCTTCAGGATTATGAATCTTGTCTTGAGAACACATAATTAGAAGAAGGTGAATGTGAGGAAGACCTCGCTTTTGAAATTCAATTGAATATACATAAGCAACAACTTTTCCAAATATCTGCTTCTTATCAAAATCTTCAATTATTTCATCAAATTTCAATTTTGCAACTCGAGTTACAACATCTGGTCGGTCTTGAGGAAGTTGTTGTATAAAAGATCCATTTTGTAACTGAATGTGCCAAAGCGTTTTTTAATTCAGGCCAGTTTGCATTACATGTCATTGTTATGAAGAAATCTGGAGAACCAAGACGGCGAACAATTGCCATAGCATCTTCAAATTGTTCAGTATAATAGCGTGTTGACCCTGGGAAAGATGATAGGAGAATGACTTTCTCTCCAACTGTAGCTTTGTTTTTTTCTACTAAGTCGTTTATCAAACGTGTGACTTCTGTATAATTATCAGCAAGAATCTTCTTTTGATTTGCTTTAATCCACTGAATACGATCTCTTTCGACCCTAATAAAAGTGTCGACAGCATACTGTTGAAAAAGTCTGCCACCAAAATGCAATGCATTAAATTGTATTTGTCGCAAGTCATGACCTGTAGAATTCATTCTTGTGGACAAATAATTTATTACTTCAGGTCGAAAAGCAAGTCTGTTCTGAGCCAACTCAAGGCGCGTTGCATGATGCCGCGAAGAATAAGGTGTAGTCAATGGTATATCAAGAGAAAAACCATCCGTACCCTGTGGGTAAAACAGTGGATAAGTGAATGGCTCAATACGTTTATCAATATTTTTTAGAATAACAATTTCCTTGTTTCGCCGATGTACAATCATTTCATTTTGTGGGAAACTCTGATCGGCATTAACTGTGAAGACAGCGCAAACATCATTAATGGATGGTGTATTAAATCTTCTGTAATCACTTTCCTGGGGAATTCTGAACAAAAGTTGAACTTCAGGTGCAGATAATCCTTGTACAGTAGCTTGCTGTTCAACTTCATACTGAACTTCTCGCATCATCATATAACCCTGTGCATAACCATTCTGTGCCCTTATTACGTGCTCTAATAATTCCATGAGTTCACGACTTATTCCATAATTCAGAGGATGATGTAATCGTTCGTCAACAGCATTATCAGGATCCAAAAAATACATCTGACCGCATTGAGGTTTTTCAAATTCTCCATGTATGCCTTGAGTCGGTTGAGCAGCCAAGTTCATTTTGTGGTATACTTGTCCACATGCAATAAAACTGTATATGCCATGACTGTTGATGGTTCTGTCTTCTGACACATTGAAAGAAGAAAAAGCAAAACAGGAATTCAAGTTTCTGATTCTTTTATGAAATTCTTCAGCAAGTGGATGGCAGAGCAAAAACAGTCTTGCTAACTCGTTCGCAAAATATGGTGCTGGCAGTAATAATCGTCCATGAAGACAACAATCACCAAAAGAGTCTCTATGAAGACGATTGCAAACACGTTCCTCTGGAAAATGTGATGCTTTACAATGAACGCATTTCACATTGAATTCTCATCTCTACAAATTGCTATTTTGTATGTTGGGCACCGATTTCGCAATGCCACTTCATATCTTGCTTGTCGACGTCTTTTCTCTTGTAGGCGTTGTCGTCTCTCTAGTGTACTCTCTGATGCCCTACGCTGAGAAGCTCGCTGTCTTAGATCTTCAAGTCGCTGGATTCTGTCTTCCGTGCTCTCCCTTGCTCGATGCTGAAAAGCTTGCCTAGATATACTCTCAGAACGTTCCTTTCTGTACATCTGTCCTATTTCCCTTATATTTTGGCGACATTTTAATTTTGATGCACGGATAGGCCTAGCTTGATATAAGGAAGTACGATTAATTAGTTGGTCTGCATTTGAAGTACTTTGTTCTTCTGGATTAACTGGTATCACATCATTTGATCGTTTCATCTTAAGAATATATATTTAAACTTTTTGATTTCTAAAAACTCGTATTTAAATTTTAAATGAAAGTTGTTTTTGATTTTCTTGCATATAACTCGATGCCACATATCAGTGTTTCAGAGTTTTTAAAATGAACGTGTTTAAATATCATCCTTTGAAATAAAATGTTTATGTTGTAGTTTGATTTTAAAGACTTACTAATAACTCCCTGTTTAAAAGAATCAGAAGGTTTTTTAATTTATACTAACTCAATCACAAAACAAAAAGATTTTTTTATCAAAAAGAACAACACTTTCGTTTTCACATTTTTTAACCTCAGACTCCTCTCAGTTCAGTTCGTATTTATTCTCAGTAAAGTTGAAAATGTTTTTTCAGTTCAGTTCGTATTTATTCTCAGTAAAGTTGAAAATGTTTTTTTAGTTCAGTTTTTTTAATTATTATTATTTCGTCGAAAAAAAAAAAATTGGCAACAATTAAATTATGGATAAAACATAGAATAATAATAAAGGAAGAAGGAGCGTACGTGTTTATTATTATTCTATGGGATAAAATTTTAAAATTTAAATGGCTTATTTATCAGAAATTAGACGGTTCTTATTTTCACATTTTAATTAATTAAGAAAAAACTAATCATCCGATTGATAAGCTGTTTAATGCATCGGATTTACAAAAATTTTCCCTTTCATTTGGTATCTTATTTGTAACGATGCGACTGATATTTCTAATTTATTTTCTAATATTTCTGATTTATTTTCCTCATTTTAAATAAATGTACGTTTTTATTATTATTATTATTATTATTTTGTCGAAAAAAAATGGCAACAATTAAATCATGGATAAAATGCTAAAATTTAAATGTTTTATTTATCAGAAATTAGAAGGTTACTATTTTCACATTTTAATTAATTAAGAAAAAAATTATTCATCCGATTGATAAGCTGTTTAATGCATCGGATTTACAAAAATTTTCCCTTTCACTTGGTATCTTATTTGTAACGATGCGACTGATATTTCTAATTTATTTTCTAATATTTCTGATTTATTTTCCTCATTTTAAATAAATGTGCGTTTTTTTTTTTTAATAATTATTATTATTATTATTATTATTATTATTTTGTCGGAAAAAAAATGGCAACAATTAAATCATGGATAAAATGCTAAAATTTAAATGTCTTATCAGAAATTAGAAGGTTACTATTTTCGCATTTTAATTAATTAAGAAAAAACTAATCATCCGATTGATAAGCTGTTTAATGCATCGGATTTACAAAAATTTTCACTTTCATTTGGTATCTTATTTGTAACGATGCGACTGATATTTCTAATTTATTTTCTAATATTTCTGATTTATTTTCCTCATTTTAAATAAATGTACGGTTTTTTTTTTATTATTATTATTATTTTGCCGAAAAAAAAATTGGCAACAATTAAATTATGGATAAAATGTTAAAATTTAAATGGTTTTTTTATCAGAAATTAGAAGGTTATTATTTTTACATTTTAATTAATTAAGAAAAAACTAATCAAAAATTCGAAAATCTGACTTCGATTTGCACAATGACCCTTCGGGGGGCAACTTTGTGTTAAATCTCGTGACTGTCCGAGCTACCGTTTTCGAGATCAGTGAAATATACACATATTGCTCACTTAATAGTATAAGTGTAACGATGCGACTGATATTTCTAATTTATTTTCTAATATTTCTGATTTATTTTCCTCATTTTAAATAAATGTACGGTTTTTATTATTATTATTATTATTATTATTTTGTCGAAAAAAAAAATGGCAACAATTAAATTATGGATAAAATGTTAAAATTTAAATGGTTTTTTTATCAGAAATTAGAAGGTTATTATTTTTACATTTTAATTAATTAAGAAAAAACTAATCAAAAATTCGAAAATCTGACTTCGATTTGCACAATGACCCTTCGGGGGGCACCTTTGTGTTAAATCTCGTGACTGTCCGAGCTACCGTTTTCGAGATCAGTGAAATATACACATATTGCTCACTTAATAGTATAAGATTGAATCGTTGTTTCGCAAAATTAATTGTGCAAGTCTTTTAGTAAAACTTTTTATAAAACTTTCATAAAACCATTTTTTAAGTAAAGTTCTTTACTTTTTGTTCTTTTGTTCAGAATCAGTGGTTTAAGTGGTCTGAAAACTGATGTCGTTAAATTATGTTGTTCTCTTTAATACGTATGCAAAATGCTCCATAATGTATCACTTTCTTATTCTCTCTCTCTCTTTATGTATATATATATACATATACGCGCAAAATCGATATTTGAATTATTTGAAAAAATTTCTTGTGTAGGGAAAGCTTAGAACGGCAGGAACAATTATTAATTGTAGTTGCTTTCCAAACTTAACAAAGCAAGTCCATTGGAAAATGCCCTATGGAATAATGTTAGAAATCGCGGGAAATTCACTGAATCCTTTTCATTGTAGAATAGTTTGAAAAATGGCGGTTGAACATCTCTTGCCCTAATTTATACTGGGTGATTCAAAAGTCTCAGAAAAAAAAAAAAAAAAAAATTGTATTATTCAAAAATTGTTAACCGCATTTAAGTCACGCTGTTGAGTCAGCAACTTAACTAGGACTATAAATGTTGAATGTGACGACCATCATTCATAAGAATGACCAACAGATGGAGCACATTTAGAATTCTCTTAATAAAGCTTAATTAACAATTCTTTATTTCTTAACAATATTATTATTTTCGTTTTAGAACAATTAACAGCAGTAATAAGGAATAAGGTAGTAACCACAAATTTTAATCCAAAATTGAAAAAACTGTCCCCGGAAATTTTTTACATTTTTTTTTTTTTTTTTTTTTTTTTTTTTTACAACTTAGACAAATAACTTCATTTATTTCTTGTCTTTTACTATTATTGGTGATTTCTGGGGGCTGTTGGTTTTAAATGAAGAAAATTTGCTTGCCCCTGAAAGAGTTAATGAATTATATATATATATTTCAGTATTACACTTAAGATTTTATGTTACTTTTCGAAATTACGTGTGTGCAATCAGATACTTATTTAAATTATTTTCTTTCTTTTTAAAGCAAAAAATTAAAAATAAAACTTTTTATTAAAAAATATTACAATCATGATCAGATTAGATTACAATTTATTGTTTTTAAAATATATTATTATTTATTGCATTATTGCATAACTTGTTTTAAATTTTAAGTGAGTATCAACAACAGATATTAACAACAGATTTTTAAATGTTGAAATATATATATAACTTGCATAGCAGATCTGTAGGACGTTGTTAAAAAAATAAACCAAGCTCAATGACAAAGCAGAAAGTATTATACTTAGGCTATGGAAAATAGAAGATTTTGTACAAAGAAAACGCATGGCAAATTATTGCAAAAACAGTAATGGCAGTTTATTAAATCTCTAAAGAAGTCAATATTTTTCTTGTATTAAGAACCTTAAGTAGAGCTGCTGATATTTTTAACTTATTCCGTAACATGTTAGCACCTACTTTTTTTTTTTTTTTATCTACCCCTTTGTCAGTAGAATAATTTTATTTTCGTTTTACCGTAATTAAATATTAGATAAAATTACTGTGCAAAGAAATTTGAAGTAAAGACGGTTATTAATAATGCTACGGAGTAAATTAAAATGTTGGCAGCTCTGACCGTAAGCATCTCGAGTTCAATCCAATTTAGTTAGAAATGGTTAATATCGTTCAAGATTTGTTATAAAATTATATTCGTATCTGATAATATTATTTCTTACAGTGAAAAAACAAATATGATATTTCTTACACGTAAATTGTTCCCTATGACTGCACTTGCGTATCAAACATCTCGCATGTAAAATTTATAGATTTAAAAAAAAAAAAAAAAAAAAAAAACCTTACTTTATTTTTCATAAAATCAACCCGTACAGAGAATTGCACGCACCACATATATACATACGTATGTACTTTCATCATTATAATGATCAAAAACCAGGAAAGAAAAAAAAAATGGTAAGATAGTACCAAAATATTACATATATGGAAAAAACATACAATCAAAATAAAAAATACTGAAAATAAAATTTACGAATATATACATGGTGGTTCGCTACCGGTGCGATAAACTGAGAGGAGATGTAGGGAGCAGAGAGACGATTCAGAATCCCACAGTGATGCCGGATCAAAAACTCAATCCTAACGACAATTTTTTTAACCCTTTTATATTTATTTAAATATATACTTAAATAATTCCAATTTGTATTGAGTTCTAGACACTTGTGTTAAAATAAGCATATAAATGATAGGCACTTTTATTCAACTGATATTTTTTTAATACATTTTAAATACTATAGATCCATTTAATGCTTTCTAGTTTTCTAAAATAGCACGAAAAAAAAAAAAAAAAAAAAACAGGGGGGCGTGGTCGAATTCTGTGGATTTTACCATAGCTGCAACATTTTAATTGATTCCAGAGCATTTTTAACTCCGTCTTTATTTCGCACCACTTTGTTTTTAGAATATTTTTCTCAAATAAGTAACTACAATAAAAGAAGAAAAATTTACTCTTTAAAAATGTTGTATGGAATAAAGCTAGAGTAAAAAATGCTCCGGAATAAATTAAAATGTTGGCAATTCTGATTTTGCGTACACTAGAGTTAAGAGGTTAAGAGCTATCATAGGAAAATTGTCAACAACCACTCGCAAAAGTGCTAGGATGAAATCTATGAATACATAGTAATCGAGAAATGACATTTAAAGGTCAAAAGCTGAAAAGAAGTTATGAGTTTCTTAATAATTGTATTCCTAACAACACCCTATCTCCTTAGAATTGCATTTTTGACACTACATTGTTATGTGATTCCGAATCGTCTTTGTGCCCCTTATATCTCCTGTAAGTTTGTTACGCCAGTAGCGAATCGGCGTGCACTTAACGGAAAAGCGCTGTTGCAATAACTGTGAAAAAATCTTTGATCGATATGACTATTTTAATTTTCATAATTTTCGTACAGTTTATTTATTTCAGGGATGAAAGAATTCCGTTTTATCTGTTACCAGTATTTTTATACCGAAATTTTTATCATATTTTTACAGGTTGTGATTTTACAGGTTGGAAGTTCTTGTAAAAATATACTGGTGGCGAAAAAGAGGAACTCTTTCATCCCTGTTATAAATATACAAACACACACAAAGAAAAAAAAAGAAAGAAAGAAAAAGAAAAACATAACGAAAGAAAAGAAACTTATCAGCTATTTGTCTTTTGTCTAAAGGATGTAACAATGCGAGTTTTTAGACATGCCAACATTTTGATTTATTCCGGATCATTGTTAATACCCGCCCATTTTTTCTTATTATTTAAACTTTCTTTCCATATTAAAAGAAAAATTCACTATAAATAAAACAGCATAAAGAAAGGGACGGGTATTAACAGTACTGTGGGATAAAATGAAATTTCTGTATATCGGTTATCTTAGTTGCTAGACAACATAATTTCCTACAGATATTTATTTTTCTAAAAATTTTACATTTGTAAAAGCTATTCATATTTGTATTACTAAACAAAAAATAATGCAAAAAAAAAAATACATACATATATATATCTGTCTCTATATGTATATATTCTAAACAGAGTTCAATTTAGAATACGAGACTTTTTGGTTCAGACTTTTTTCTTTACGTATTTGTAAACTTTTGAATTCTTTCATAAACTATTTCTTATTATGCAAAATTCAAGGTAGTCTACAGCAAATACAGATGACGCTTTTCTCCTGTGAAAAGAAATAAAACTTTGGTCTAAAAGGAAAGAAAATAAACTGAAAAGAAAGAATTCTACTTTTTAGATATTTTAATTTAGCAGCAAACACCTATTATTATTTTGCCTAAAAGATTTTTGCCTATATTAACATAATACATGTTTTATTAATTGTTTATTAATTCCAATGAGATAGTAATAAAATAATTATTATTTCTATTTTGATTCTAAAATAGTCTTAATAATATACATTTTTATTAATTTTTATAAAAATAATTAAATTCGTTCGCTATATGTACTATTTTTTCTCTCAACAAAGATAGAACAGATAGTGGAATTAATTTTCTCGAAGACTTATAAGCTGCCAGATTGATTATTAGTTCGTTTATGGTCTTCAATGTACCTTTTTTTAACGAAAATACACTACTTCTTTGCCATAAATGACTGGGTAATTTCTATTTTAGATATCTAGTCAGATATCTAATAAAAATGTTGACGAATTACCTTACGTAAAAACATTTTTTTATCTGATACTTTTTCACCAACTTTTCGTCACACAGGTTGAAAGAGGACAAATAAACAAGTGTTTCGGTATTAAAGAAAATGAAATGTTTTGAATCATCTTATTAATGATTTAAATCCATTGTATCTGTAGCATTGTTTATAAATATTCTATTAATTATTTTTATACATTTGCGTCCAAAGAACAAGAGTATTTTCGTGGAGATATAATGGTTTCTTTCATTATTTTTAATATGTTCGGTTTTCTTAATAATTACCCGCAGGGTGCTTAATTCAATGCAATTTCATTTTGTCCATTTTAAATAACGTGACATATTATATTAGCAGAGCTGCCAACCTAATCCGGAAAATTGTTAGTACCGCCCCCTTTTGTACACCACTTAATTTTTAAAGTAATTTTCTTCAAATATATTTACGATGAATTAAGAAGAAAACAACTCTAAAAAATGACTGGTGTAGAAAAAAGGGCGGAGCTAACAATTTGCCGGATTAGGTTGGCAGATCTGTATTAGACACAATATATTTCAATTATATTACAAAATATTAAATATCTTGTGAAAAATGAGCAAATAAAAATGTGGCATTTTCAGCACAAAACTTATAACTGTGTATGCGCACTCGTTAACTAGTTTTGTTGACGTAATTTATTAATCAAATATATTTAAATATTTACATAAAGAATAAGAAAATGCCGCGAAAATGAAATGAAATTTATTTCTTCTTTAAAAAAAAAAAAAAAAAAAGAAAGAAAGAAAAGAAAATGATTACAAGTTTTACCCAAATCGTTATTCTAATTCGGTTAATCTTAATTTAATGTATGTTGACTGGAAATAAAGATAAACTACCCTACCGCATGGCTTTTTGATAGAGGAACTGGAATTCTTTAATTTTAATAACATTTTGAATTTCACAAAATTTGTCTGGGGGGTTTGATATAAACAGCGTAATATATTCATTTAATGAGTTATGAAAAAAAGAAATGTTAACACTTGTACATGCGCAGTTAAATATTATTTAGTAAAAATAATCATATTTCATCATATTTTTAATATTTTTGTATTCTGATTGCATTATGCAGTATCTGATGTAACCTGTCAAATTTTCTAAAAATTGCATTGCTTTGAATTGAATACTCTCCATGCTATAATAATAAGAATCAAAAAGCTGCAATTCTTCTCTTATTATTATTATTATTATTATTATGACTAATTTATTTTTGAAAGATTTCGAGAAAAACTTTGTGCTATTCAGTTACAAATGAATGCAAATAATTAAAAGAAGCCTCATAACTACATGCTACTTCTAAAACGCATTTCAAGTATTCTTTCTTTACAGGGGGTATTCCCAAAATTAAATTTCCTCGAATTTGTTACTGGATCAAATTCCGCCTCCTGGACGAAATTTTCACGAAAATGTGTGAGGTATAACCTGTTCTTTGCACACCTGAATTTTCAATCTAATTCGCCCTGCATTTTTCTAAAGATTTGACTAAACATCTAAAATCGAAAGTGTTGGTCATTTGTTTCAAAACAATGCATAAAAAACTGTCCGATTATTTGATAATGAATTTAAACTGGTAAGAAAAGAATGTAGATTTTTGCAAAAGTTGAAATGCATAAGGAATGCAAAAGTTCAAAATGGAAGTATTTTTTTTTAAATTCGACAATGAAAATCAATAATAACAGGAGATTTGGCGTTGGACTATTAAAACCCGAATAAACTACTACGTCAGAAACACCAAAGAAAAATATTTGAGATGCATACAGCTGTTTCGATAGTCTTCAGTGCAAAAAGAATTCTGAAACTGGAGTATATATAGGAGAGGCACGTATATGTAGCACGTATATATAGGAGAGGGACCGAATTTAGTTCAACCAATACGATTTCGGGAAAGGGATTACCAATAGTATTACCCTTTCCCGTAATCCTATTGGTTGAACTAAATTCGGTCCCTCTCCTATATATGTGTGCACTTCTCCAGTTTCAGAATTCTTTTTTTGCACTGAATACGGTACACTTAAGGCTACCGAAACAGCTGTATGAATCTCAAATATTTGTCTTTGGCGTTTCTGACGTAGTTTATTCGGGTTTTAATGAAAATTTAATGTTTATCGAAGCAATCAATTTTCATTAAATAGTTTTATGGAAAAATATATACACATATATATATATATATATATATATATATATATATATATATATATATATATATATATATATATCCATGGTGCTATCTTAACTTTAATACCTATTTTGGATATTAGAATACTTTTATAAACATTGATTATTTTCGGAAATAAATTGTTTATATAAAAATTCCTCCCAAAGTACACGTGTGTTCTAAATTTTGGAAGACTTAATATTTTAACCCTTTCAGGGGCGGTGGTTGCATAGTACAACCAGAAATTTTAATTCAAAATTGCACAAACTGGCCCCAGAAATTATTATAACATTTTTCTTTCATAACTTAGAAGAACAGCTTTATTTATTTCTTGTCTTTTAATATTGTTGGTGATTTCTGGTGGCTGTTGATTTAAATTGAAAAAATTTGTCTGTCCCTGAAAGGGTTAAAAGTAATATTTTTACTTAAGAATAAAAAATTAACTTACTTTTGTTTTGATTAAACATATGATAATAAATTAAAGTTAGAATAAAGTTGAATTTTTTTTCATAACGGCTATCGGCGAACCAATGATAATATTGAATTTGCCGAATTAATTCATGCTTTAATTTAACCTTTAAATGCCATACGTTGCCTTTCCTCAACACACCCAATTTTGTCTTCTAAAATACTATTAGAATAATATTGAAGCTCTAATGCCTATTGTTGCCAATAAATTACATGCTGGTGGTATTATTAAATAAATTTTCAGTGTGTAAATAGCAACACAAATGTTGTTTATTAATAACGATTTATTTGTTGATTGTTGCTGCTTCTGCTTTTTGATCGGTTTGGATGCTTGCGAATACCCTATTTTATTCTGCAGAGATAAAGGAAAAATTATTATATGAAAAATACATGTATTTTATATAGTTCATATTTAGAATGTTATCAAGTTAAATTATTTTTTTATTAAACCCCAATGTTGTCGATTGCAACAAATTGCTTTTTAGGAGTAAACTGTAATTAAAACGAAATATATTTAAATATTTTTCCCATGATTCATTTAAGAAATAAAAGCCAAAAAACGTTTTTAAATTGATTTTTTTTTTTTTTATAATATTAATAGCATTAACGCATATTAGCATCCCATTATTTTCATTTCTAATTAAAGTGAATATTTCCATTATAGTTTTGTATCAAGTATGCATAAAAGTTTTTTTTATATATATGGGAATATGTATATATATATATATATATATATATATATATATATACAGAAAATAATTAAATATAAACTTTTCTTATCTTATGTGATATTATTAACTGTTTGCATTTCCCTTTTTATAATCGTTAATAAATATTATAATAATCAATATTTTATCAATAACTATTTATTTGAAATTGGTGTCAGTTTGTGCTACTACAAGACCTTTTTGGGTTTGAACTGAATTATATAAAAATTCTTTATAATTACTCGTGAACTTCTAAAATTTAGGTCAATTTGGAATATGTAGATTTTCTTGATCCACAAAATCAACCATATATATATGGAGAAAAAAAAAAAAAAAAAAAAATGGACTCTCGTGTAAAACATTTTTTTGCGAAACTATTTTTTGTTTCTGATATAAATAACTTAGTTATTCAAATTTTGTAATTAAAATTTACATACACACACACACGCATATATATATATATATATATATATATATATATATATATATATATATATATATATATATATACATACATATATATATATATATATATATATATATATATAATAAAGATGATCTATTAAGCATAGTAGAAGCCAAGCAACAGATACAAGATCATATATATATATATATATATATTAAATATAAAGGACATCGAGTAGATGAAAGATAAACTTTCAGTTACTATATATAATATATATAATGTAAAAATTCAAAACGAAAGCAGACAATAATCTTAATAATAATATTATAGTTTTAAAAAATTAAAGAACACGCTTTTAAGAAATGTGAACTAAAAAGCACAAAATATCTATCTTAGTATTAAAATGCAGGGTAAGAGAAAACCGTGTGAGTGACACACCATAATATTTACATACATTTAAATATTTAATTAAAATAATTTAGAATTAAACAAAAATCATTTTTAAAAAATCTCCCCTGACTGGGCTCGAACGTTAGACCATTAAGTTCGTAGCGCGTTGCTTTACCTCACGTTTACAGCGTTCACGTACGGAAATTCTTTTTTTTACAATATAGATTTTTGTTTGTTCCCATTGTGGTTACAAACATACAAACAAACATACATACAAACATACATACAGGTGAAGCTAATAAAAGCGTGTTAAAAAGGAAAGAAGACGGAAATCTAATTGTTTAAACCTAAAAACTTTTTTCCACACCATAAAATAAAGTGAGGCATTACCAGATTCGAAATGAACGTAACCTTTCTTCTTCAAGTGCAAAAAGTACGTGCTACTACCTTGGAGAAAAAAACAAGACGGATGGTGTGGAAGACTGGGGATGGTTAATTTACTTAATTGTGTGTAAAGAAGTTTTTATGTATAAAAATTTTTTGTACACCAGTTCTTTAGTTTATAATCAGAAACATCATTAAATAAAAAATATTGTGGTTAATATCAGGGGAAACCCTCAGTGCACAGTGATTCCTTCATTATGACATTATTACCATTTCTAATACGATTTGAAATTAATTAAGTTCTATTTTGGTGCATGATAGGGACTATTGGGACTATTGGATTATTTTAGATAATTTATTTTGTATTTTTAAAAATATTTGATACGATGATATTTTTTAATAGAAATTAATGGTATTTCCATGATAAGTTGTTGTTTGATTGCCTTAACTAATAGATTTTTATATTTTTAAGGGGAAAATATAGCTTTGATATAAAATTCTTTAGATTTATTGATGATATTGTAGTGGTTATCTGTAATAATTTTTTAATTGTTTCTGCTGATATGTATAATAAATTTAATTTTGAAACTCACTAGTAATGATGGTTTAATTTCTTTTATGGATCTCCGTTATTTTCCACCAGGTGGCGCTGCAAGCGGTTTAACCTTGTACTGCATGGCCACTTTGCTATACTTACATACCATTTTTATCACTATAGCTGCAGCTGTTTAGCAGTTAAAAGAGTTGGGACTGATTTTTTGGGGCACCCTGTATTTTCTTGAAATCGTAAAAATATTACAATGGGACCTATTGTAGACCAAGACCTTTTCAACAAAATAAAAAGTACCAAAATCGGAGCATCCGTTCAGAAGTTATGAGCTAACAAACATGAAAAAAAACATGCGTTTTGAATTGAGAACCTTCCTTCTTTTTTGAAATCAGTTAAAAAAAAAAAAAAAACAGTTATTGGCATAATTTAGCATACATAAAAGAAATTTTGCTTTTATCTTCCCTTCAACAAAGTAACCACTGTTAGAATCTATCATCATTGAACATTCTCGGACATTCTATTGGTTAGTTTATTCAAAATTTCAGATCCAATGTTATTCCAATAACATTGAGACACCTCCCACAGATGATTTTGGTTTGTAATATTTATATCTGTGATGCACCTGTCCAAATGGTCCCAAAGTTGTTCAAATGGGTTGCTCTCTGGACTCTGGAGAAGAAGAGGGGAGGGGAGGCAAACCATATTCTGCAGCGCTTGTTGACGTTGTTTGGATTGAACATACTTACTACACAGACTTGAAGTATGCTTCGAGTCTTTGTTGTAGAGTGAATTTCCGATTAATAAGGCGAGTGCCTCAGGAAATAGTGTGTCGTACAAGGATGTAATGATATCACTTGGAATTCATGATCCCATCAAATCACGAACTGCACCACAATCAAAACTTCTCCAAACCAGGATAGAACCTTCGCCATGCGTGATAGTAAGACGCCTCTTAGAGCCAAATATTTCCGATTTCGATTCGTCTGTAAAATGTACCTTTTTCCACTAATCACGGGTTCTCTGATTACAGGTCGTGGTTTTCTCTAGCCTAGTTAAGACATATTCGTAATGTTTTTCTTGCTACCACACAGTCTTTTAAGCCAGCAGCTTGAAGCTACGTTTGACTGTAGATATTGATACCCATGTTTTTCTTATTTACACCCATTGAGCACAAATTTGGCAACCTGTTTTCTACTTATTTCTTTTGGATATCACTCTAATAAACTTATCTTTCTGTTTTGATGTTTTTAGAAGTTGTCCATGACGTTAGCGGTCAAAAACACTCCTGGTATCAGAATACCTCTTAAGATTGTACTGTACCCCATTAATGTTAACATTCTGAAAATAGACAACACCCCACAAGATATGACTTGTTTGTCTTAGAGCAACAATCGCCGAAGGTTTTCAATTGATAACTCTTTACGAGGAGCCATATGGAAACGAAAAGAGCACTCCTGTTCGAAACAATAATGAAATTCCTACCTAGAAAATACTTTTACGCAGTCTTGGTTTATTAACAGATTTTTCTTTAAGCCTAAGCATTCTCAGATTCACTTAACATCATGCCACGCAACTCGCGTCACTCATGCGTATTTTATACTTAATACGATGCAGTGATCAAATACAGTAAACTTCACTCTAAAATGTTCATTTTTCAGCAAAGTGCCAGAAACATATATTTACCTTCTTTAATGGCTAAAATTTGATATAGAAATGAATAGAAAGAACTTAACAAACAAGAGATACGCGAATAATACATTGGAATACCATATTTTGCACGTTTTTAATGGAAAATTTAATTGGAATTAATAAGCAATAGTATATATATATATATATACATATATATATGCATACGCAACCCATATATATTCCATAAAAAATGTAAAAAAAAAATTTTATATACTTTTCTAAATTAATATACTGAATTTCAAAGAAAATTGAAAATGAATTAAAAAAAAAAAATATTTTGATTTTTCCTTCTTATGAATATATGCTTTAAGTACGTTTCACTTTTCTAAGACCTCTGAACAGTATTCGTTACTATTTGATGACGTAGAATGAATTTTTTTATGTAAAGCTTTTTCCAGAAAGGTCAGTGGAATTAACTGTAGAAACTATTTTAATTCTTAACAATTATCCTTAACATTTTAAATATATTTAACTAGAAAAGTAAGTTTATTCAATCTAATTCAAAACAATATATATATTGATGGATTTTTTTTTTTTAGTTTTTACATATTTTATATTAATATTAATTATTTCCAACTAATACAAACAAAAGAATATACATTCATTTAAATATTTACGCTTAGTAAATTACAACATAATTCAAGTATATTTAAACAAGGAGATTTGGTTTAAATACTTTTACTGGAAGTTATTTGAATTATAAAAGTAACGTCCCGTCTTATTAAAACTTGGAGCTTAAAGTGCACCATAAAGGAGATTGAAATTCACTGAAAATTTGTTTCATAGAAAACTAATCTTTTAACCAGGTATTTACTAATCTTAGGAAATCTCATTTTCTTCCCTAAGTTTAATTAAATGAAAAATTTCCTTTGTTCACTAATCTTATTTTTGAATTTTAAACTCAAAAAGAAATAAAAAGTAATAATAAGTGTTCTAAGTTCTTGTGTTGTTCAATTGAAATAGATAATAACTAAACGTTCTTCTAATTTTGTATTGAAAATAGTTAAATATCCTTAAAAACTTACATATGGTTATAATTTCTTTTTAAACTTTCTTATGTGTATTAAAAATTCAATAAAAACTTTAATTTATGTGTAGAAACTAAATAAAGTAGTGCTAAAATCATTTTAAATTCTTATACAGGGACACATTTCCTTCTGTGACTCTTGCACCAATATATTTAAATAGTAAACTTCTATAGTATGCTTCCACCATGTAATTAAGGTGAAACTTTAACATAAATGTAGTAATAGAAGAGTCACGAAGAAAAGGCGAATCGGTAGACACCCAGTCATATTACCTAAAATTGCAAGTTAAAGAAAACTGTCAAAACTTAAATTATAGTCAATATTTCCTCTGCAATTTGTATGTTGATGGTAACGTTTAAAAATTCGGTGTTTTACTTATTATTAATTAACAGCAAAAAAGAAAAATATATATGTTACTACAGACTATCTAAACATACACACACAAACATGTGCAATGTGTAAAACATTGATTTGTTTCTTACATACATTTTGCTAAAATACATATAATTTTTAAATTGAGTTGTTAACTTCTTGTATAACTTTTTGTTATTATTTTTTTTTCATTTAAAAATATGCTAAAATGTAGTCTAACATTTTTATTTTTTAATTAAAAAATGACAAAAATATAAATAAATAAATAAAGACAGATAAAGATAAATAGTTTCTCTTTTCTTGATAGTTCTTAAAGTAAACTCTTCTATGTTTAATTTTGTAACACATAAAGTTCGACCAAACTATTTTGCAAATATATTATGTTATTCAATGTTTCAGCTTAACTAATAAAAAAATAAATAATATAAAAAGTACTTCTCTTTACTTGTGAATGTTTATGTAACTATTTCATGCTCAGTCTTCCCTGTCGACTAACAAATTTAATCAACTTGTGAATAGTCTGTTATACTATTCAATAAAAATGTATTTGAAATTGAAGTAAAAAGCAAGAAAAAAATCATGTCAATTTAATATCCTTATATATTTTATTTATTACATAGGTCAAACTAAAAGGAATGTCGAATGTAGTTTACCTGAGCATTCCCAGTATGTCACTATGCAAGAAATTTTTAAATCTTCTATTGCGGAACATAGTTGAAAATCTGAGTTTAATTTTCAGTAAGTCAAAATTATATTTTATGCCAAACGAAGATGTTAGATTTCCTGGAAAATGTAGCTCTTTATCTTAATCGTGATAAATTTTTTAATAAAAAAATTAATTCCCCTTTGCTGTCTATAGCTTGGAAAAATTTGTTTAATTCTATTAAATAATTTTCTATCATTTTGTAAAATAAAAATTGTATTTAAAAAAATACCTCTCCCCCCCCCCCTTTTTTTTTTTTTAAGTTGTGTTTCCTTCTAATTCATTTTTGCGTGCTTCTATACTATTGGTTATGTTACTTTGGACTTTGTCATACTTTCAGTCTTGTTTTTGCCTCCAAAGTACTAATAAATATTTTTTGAACAGAAGAAGGAAGGTCACATCATTACAAAACATGTAGTATTCACATTAATTTTATGGTGTATAAAGAAGTTTTTAAGTTTAATTATTTATTGCACACCAGTTTTTTAATTTATTATTGAATTTTTTCATTTTCAAAAATTATAATTCAACTTTATCAGTATTTTACCTGTAATTATTATGTCGTGTTAATTTAATTAATATTTACTGCAGTACACATATATTTTTAATCAATACATCAAAGTAATAATTCAGATTTGTTAAGTGCAAGTGCTTTTATTAAAAAATCTTAATAATAATTGCTAATTACTAATTACATTACTAATTCACTGAAAGGGCAAGAATGAATACTCCTGAGGTTCAAATACTTTTACATAAATCAAATTCTCAAAGATAAGCAAGTTTTATCGACTAGTAAAATGTCTGACATAGATCAAAACAAGAAAGAAAAATCATGCGGTATGCACTGATTATTAACACTTTCCAAATGTACGTAATTGTTGTTTCGTATAACTTTCATTATTTTTTGCCTACGTAATCCCACAACGGACAGACAGTAGTTCTGAAAGGCATACACATAGACGAATTGAATTTCTAATCATTCTTAAACATTGCTAGGAAGTGTTAAAAATGCTTAACACAAAATAAAACGTAGCCTTTAGATTCTAATTGCAGCCCTTAATGTATCTGAATATTTTAAGTAGCCCTTTAAATCTGAAGGTTAACAAAAGCATATT
This sequence comes from Salticus scenicus, assembly GCA_963930645.1. Taxonomy (NCBI): domain Eukaryota; kingdom Metazoa; phylum Arthropoda; class Arachnida; order Araneae; family Salticidae; genus Salticus; species Salticus scenicus. The sequence goes on along the minus strand of OZ005655.1, from coordinate 148,900,315 downwards.
CTATACAAAATATTATTTTGGCATATTATTAATAAATACCAATTTGTATATGTTTTTTTTACAATAGAAAATTTCTTTAAATGTGATTTATAACAATGCCTGTCTTAAAATGCAATGCATTGGCATTATATTGGTCGTCCCTGTATACAAACTAATTGCACAGGACTTATTAATGCCATTTAAAATAGGGAATATTCCATAGTGAATTCGAATAACATACATATTTTTTTGAAAAATATTGAATATTTTCTGAAAATATTTACGGACGCTGGCGGAGGGCAGGTGGACAGATAGACAGATGGACAGTTGGACAGATAGGTAAACAAACTGAAATCATAGTCACACTTAAAAAATGTAAAAAAGTGTTAAATCGATTTATATAAACGAAAATGCAATTCCAGCAAATTTCCAATAAATTCCCTCAATGTTACTGAGTATTTTACGTAATATAATGCTAATCATACTACATTCTGTAGAAAGCATTCTATTGTGCATATGGATAACATATTTCAGTTTTATTGAAATTTGTTTAAAGTAAAGTTATTAAAATTTGGTTTATAGAAATACTTCTTATAGAACGAATGATTTGAAATACTTTCGGGTGTCCCTGTACACAAACCAGGGTGATATTTACTCCATTTTCTTTAGCAAACATCCGATATTAAACTTGAATAACATATTTTAATTTCATTAAAATTTGTATAAAATAAAGGAATTAAAGTATAGTTCATAAAAATACCTCTCATAGAACACTATGCTTTGCAATACTTTTGGGTGTCCCTGTACACAAGTCAGTAGAGATATTCACTCCATTTTAAATATGGAACATCCAATAGTAAACTTGAATATTATATATCAGTTTCAAGAAATCCCATGAATACAGGAGATGGAGCGCGAATAGACAGACGGACAGACAGACAAACCAAAATTAATATTAGTACTTTTCAACCTTACTGGAAAGTGTTTATAACATTTAGAGAGTGATAAGAATGATTAATATAAACGAAAATGCAATTCCAGTAAATTTTCATGTAACTGAATATTTTCGTGTTTCCCTGTAAATATAATGCAAATCATACTGTATTCCATGGAAAGCATTCTTTTGTGCATATGAATAATGTTTTTTAATCGCACTGAAATTTGTGCCAAGTAAAGTTCTTAAAATTTGGTTCATAGAAATACCTCTCATGAAACGCAATGCTTTTTCATACTTTCGGGTGTCTCTGTATACAAACCAGTAATGGTATATACTCAATTTTCAATGGGGAACAAACACCCGATAGGGAACTTGAATAACATATTTCAATTTAATGAAGATTTGTGTAAAATAACGGTATTAAAATATGTTTTATAGAAATACCTCTCATAGAACACAATGCTTTGGAATACTTTCGGGTGTCCCTGTACATAAACCAGTAAATGTATACACTCCATTTTCAATAGGGAACATTCGATAGTGAACGTCAACAACATATATCAGTTTCCAGACATTATATGAATATTTACGGGATTTAAAGCGCGGAAAGACAGACAGACACACAGACAGACAAACTGAAGTCATTAACACTTTTCAACCTTATTGGAAAGTGTTTTAAACAAACAAGTTTTAAAATACCGTAAAAAATAGGATTTTTAAAAAAATCATTTTACTTCCTTTAAAATTCAATAAACCGAAAAATTAAAAAAGAGTAATTATTACGTTTTTTTTTTTTTTTTTTTTTTTTTCGATTTATTGATGTATGATATTAATTTATTTTCTGCTACGTTCATTTCCTCTCATTGTTTATTTATGTATTTTTTCTTTTTTTAATAATTAAGAAAATTAACAATGAATTTCTTTTTTCTTTCGTTATTCGCCGTATAGGAAAATGATTTATTTTTAATATTTTTCATTTACACGTCATGTAGTAAAACTAATTATTCTCTTTATATTTTTTATCTTATTAATTTTTCATTTTCAAACAGAACAGTTTCCGTTTGATAATTAATTTCCTTATTAATATTACGTCAAAACTGAATACAATTTATTTTATCGATTGATTAGCTAAAAGAACCGCAGTGCTTTGTATAAGATTAATGTCATCTCTATACGTTTGATATTTTGAAATAATATCAAAGAAACACTTTTATGTCAAACTTTTAAATATTAAGACCGTAAATCAAAATAAAAGGACTACGAAACGGCAGTAAGTCAAGAATAAATTTCTGTTCTTATTTCAGAACATAATGATGTTTTCAGCAAATAGTAACATAACTTCCAAGTCTCCAGTGTTTTCAAAGAAGTCTTCAATCTGGAATTTTTTAATAACACTGCATGGCATAAAATTTTCCTCTGACACCATTTCAGCATACTCTTATGAAAAATGACCTCCTGAATCCGAATAGTACGCCGATTTTGCTCTATCACCCACCGTTTTTTAGGAATGGGCCCCTATTTTTATCATTTGTCGGTGATTTTATGGCTATAAATTTAATTTTTTTTTATAATAAATTTATATATAAATTTTATATAATTTTTTTTTATTTTTTTTTTTTTTTAGGAAGAGGAGGATTATTTTAACCGTTAAATATCTTCTCAGGGGCTACAGAGTTGGAAAATTCTAAAAGACATTTGCGACAAGGATTTTTTTTTTTGGGGGGGGGGATGATTCGCCACTGAAATTATGCATTACATATCTCATATTTTTTTATTTTTTTATCAATGTTATTATTATTATTGTTATTATTATTATTATTATTATTTTTTTTTTTACTTTTTTTTTTTTTTTTTTTTTTTTTTTTTGGGGGGGGGGGGTTTAGGTGTTAAATTAAATATTTTTTATTCTTCAAATCAGATTCATGCCATAAAATCAGCGAACAGGAAAGAAATTGAGGGAAGGGGTAGTGTATCTAGAAAACGGTGGGTGACAAAATGGGAGTCATATTTGGATTCAGGAGGTCACTTTACATAAGAATCAGTAAAAATGTTTTTTTTTTTTTTTTCAGAGCAGTGTAATTGATTTTTACTTGTTTAATGTGACACATTACTTTTAAGAAATAGTGATAATATCTGATTTAAAAATTTGAAAGATTGGCAGCCATGCAGTGATCTACAATTTTGTAATAACCTATCTGTTTTCTTATGATTTATTTATCACAGCTTCCACACTTTAAATACTTCTGTAATTTTGATAAATTGCCATCAGTTTTCAATTTTTTATGTACGTATACTTTTATATGTTTATTTGTAAACTCTGTCTTTTGACGTTTCATTAAAACATTATATTATGTAATAAAAGATTTTTTCTTTCACAATATCGTATCATTATATAAACATAAACATCATCTAAGCATAAACATCATATTTTTTCAACTCCTTACAAAATAATGTTATCAAAGATATACTTTTCTACTACTTTTCTACTACTTATCTTATACTATTAAGTGATTAATATTTGTATATATATATGTATATTTCACTGTTCTCGAAAACGGTAGCTCGGACAGTCACGTGATTTAACACAAAGGGCCCTCCGAAGGGTGATTATGCACATCGAAGTCAGATTTTCGAATTTTTTATTAGTTTTCTTTTAATTAATGAAAAGATGCAAATAAAATTCCCATTTCTATAATGACGCAGAATGGAGAATCTTAGAAGAGATTTGATTGGTTTATTTAAGTTTCATTGATTTGAGTGTATTTTACATTGAACTACAGCTACGTCATGAGGAATTACAAGAGATTTGATTGGTTTATTTCATTTTCATTTATTTGAGTGTATTTTACGTTGAACTAGAGCTACGTTATGAGGAATTACGAAAGATTTGATTGGTTTATTAGATTTTATTGATTTCAGTGTATTTTAAGTTGAAATAGAGCTACGTCTTGAGGAATTACGAGAGATTTGATTGGCTTATTTGATTTTCATTGATTTGAGTGTATTTTTCGTTGAACTAGAGCTACGTTTTGAGGAAATACAAGAGATTTGAATGGTTATTTGATTTTCATTGATTTCAGTGTAATTAATAAAAAGATGCAAATAAAATTCCCATTTCTGTAATGACGCAGAATGAAGAATCTTAGGAGAGATTTGATTGGTTTATTTAAGTTTCATTGATTTGAGTGTATTTTACATTGAACTACAGCTATGTCATGAGGAATTACAAGAGATTTGATTGGTTTATTTGATTTTCATTTATTTGAGTGTATTTTACGTTGAACTAGAGCTACGTTATGAGGAATTACGAAAGATTTGATTGGTTTATTTGATTTTCATTGATTTGAGTGTATTTTACTTTGAACTACAGCTACGTTATGAGGAATTACAAGAGATTTGAATGGTCTATTTGATTTTCATTGATTTGAGTTAGGGGTGTCCAGTGATGTTTTTTTGGTTTTACCATGCTTGACAGTTATGGCTGCGAAAACATGTTTCGTGCGTTTTTAGATTCATGCACAGCGAGGTAGGGTGTCCAGTAATGTTTTATTTTATTTTATTTTATTTTATTTTTTGGTTTTAACATGCGTGATGGTAATTGCCGCGGAACCGAGTTTCGGGAGTTTTCAGATTCATGCACAGCATTGTAGGGGTGACCAGTGATTTTTTTTTTTTTTTTTTTTTTTACATACGTGATAGTGATTGCCGCGGAAGCAAGTTTGATTCTGATATTGATGCACTGCGAAGTAGGGATGTACAGAGATTTTTTTTTTGTTATTGTTTGTTTGTTTGTTTTCATGTGCGTGAAGCGTACATATGTGCGTTATAGTGATTGCTGCGAAAACGACTTACGTGCGTTCTCTAATTCGACCATTCATCGAATACTGACTTTAACTGTGCGAGTAACAGCTTCAACTGTTTCCAGAATATTCGAAAAATTAACATTTCTATTTGGCTGTTTTCAAGAATATTCTTTTTAATAATAGTTTTGTTCCACAAATTCGAGAAGTTCAAAGAATGTTTGATATTGTCAAGAAGATCCCATACTAAAACTGTGAAAAAAAAAGTCGTCAATCGAAATATATTTATTGAAACGTTTCAATAAATAATTATAAAGAAATCCTTTAAATATAGTGCCCAGCGAAGCCGGCGACGCCTGCTAGTTAGTAATAAATATGCAGTGCTGATTTTTATAACATCCTGAAATATTAATATAACAGTCGTTGTAGGTCTATATGCCATATTATGCATTACTTACAATGAAAAAAGTATAATGAACTTTTGATGAAAAAACTTAAATGTTAAAAAAAGTGTACAGTTTAAGATTGTGTGCCAAGCATTTAATTACGCTCTACATTCAAAAAAAAAAAAAAAAAAAAAAAAAAAAACTGTGTACATCGTGTGGACTAATTGAGTTATCGTAGTTGAAATAAGTACTTTTTTCTTTTAGCATTTTTTACTGTAATAAATTTTATTTAATATGTTAAAAATGTATTAAACATTTATATGTAAAAGGCTTCTCCACTAATCGTCCCCAGAAGCCAGAGCCAACGTTATTCTATGGAGAATTTCGCCTCATTATAACTTATTAGCTAATATACATTTTTAAATTCGACTTTCACATTCAGAAACTTCAGAACTATTAAACAATTTATCGCTTTCTAAAAATTATTTTTTTTTTTTTTAATTTTCACAATTTTACCTTTAGGTTGTAACATGTGAATTTTCACAATGCGAAAATTTTCATTTTTAAGCTTAGAAATAAAATATTTAAAATTTAAAAAATCAATTTTTAGAAAGCGATAAATTGTTTAATAGTTGTGAATTTTCGGAAAGTGAAAACGGAGTTTAAAAATATGTATTCATGAATGAATTATAATGGGGCAAAATTTCCCATATAATAACATTGGCTTCGGCTTTCGGAAACGATATGTAGAGAGTCCCCTTAAATCAAAGAACATTCCCCAAAAAATTCCAATACAACACCATTGTTAATAAAATCTCATTTCATTCATAATAGGAATATAGTTTTAAATTTGTAAAATCTCAAAAAGAAATTGCAATCTTTTATTAGAATATATATATATATATATATATATATATATACATATTATTAATACTTACATGAAAATTTCTTTTGTTGTGAATGCATCTATTTGAGGGATATAATCATTAAGTATAAATGTATTATTATTATTATATATATATATATATATATATATATATATATATATATATATATTGAAAACCTTTTCAAACATTGAATAGATGAAAACAAGAAACATTGAAAAAGATAAAACAGAAAAATTCAAAAAGAGATTGCGACTATCAAACATACATAAATGGAAACATGCAAATTCATTACGTTTTCAAGGGAGCAGAATGAATGTTGCATGTAAATTTGGTGTTATTTCTGTCTTGTTGTATGCAAATTGCTAAATATTTACAACAAGCTATCCCCAATAACACCACAAAAAAAATAGAGAAAATTAAAACTGAAAAGTTATGGAAACCTTATTAAAATCAAACATTTAGAGCCATGCAGCAATAAACAATATTATTAATAGAAATACTAATAAAATAGTTAAATGAAATACTAGTAATAATTAATAAAACTAAAGTATAACATACATTACATCTGAAAAACTTGTATAAGAAACTTGCACCCATGCACGTAAAACTAGATCACGAGACATACATGTGGCTGTTTACAGTTAGATTCACAGTTAATTTTGGAATCGTATTAAATAACTGAACGATTAATTTATTTTTGAATTTGTATTAAGCAACTGAACGATAAAGTTGTATACATATATATATATATTAAAGTTGGGGATAAACATGATTTTCGTAAATCGAACGAACCGACACGAGATGTTTAAAAAAAAATTTAAAATACATTATTGGAACTGCTTTGTGTCGGTTAAAAATAAAGCATTATGTTGTGTATGTGATACTTTAATATTTTAAATGTTTTTATTGTATATAGGAATTGTCTCAAATTTATTGAAATTTTAAAGTTATCTTAAAAATAAAAGGGTATTTATAAAACAGTTTTCAAGAATCATTGTAATCTTAATATCTGGATAATAGATTAGATGTTGAATTATCGCCCTGTGTTTATTACAGGGCTGCCAGAGACGACATTTTTTTTTAATGCGTTTGTACCACTATTTCCATAAAATAAAATGTATAATAAATTTATGCAAGCAAAGTTCTGATTTACCAACGAAAATATATTGTAAATTTTATTTATTTATCTATTTATTTATCTATTATTTATTTTTATTTTATTTTTATTTATTTATTTATTGTGGAAAAGGTGGTACGAAAAGAATATAAAATGCCTGTGTTAGCCCTGTTATCACGTATGGTTATTAACTGAACGAACTATTCACATAGTGAGTTTCCGATATTTAGAATTATCGCATTATAAGTATTTAACTAAATATAATCATGCTGAATTGCACAATCACTGCACAAGTCTTTTCTTTCCCATATATGAAACTTTGGGATTCTGTATAAGCAAAAGGTGCTTCATTCATATATCAAAACCAAAGTCGACCATCACGTACCGTTTTTGTAGGAGATAAACTTCTCATATGTATACAAGAAACGACAAAGGCTTGATCATAGAAAACACAGACATCAAAATGATGCCAATATATATATATATATATATATGGCAGGCATCTCTTAGACATCTAATAGTGTATCCCTGATAACGGTGAAGTAATATTCAGCTAGCATATTTCCATTCAATGGTTTACTGAAAGGCTTTTCAAACATAGAGATGTCCAGGTAAAACTTTCGCATGCCATCACTAACTGCACCAAAGTTTTGAGGAAAGAATTCCAGATGTGGGTAAAAAAATTGCAGTTTTAATGTCATATTGCGACCTATAAGGTGAAGACATTTCACCGTGTCACCAACAGAATCTTCATAGTTCATATAGATATTTTGGAAAATGTTGCGCGGTAAAAAAAATAATAATAATTACAGATTCGTAATTTTCAACCAAAAATGTATTAGAAACACATATTTTCATCTAAAGGACATTTCCCATGTTGTGCAATGTAATTTATTGTACTAATACGTGGATTAGTTCAGCCAAAAACAAAATCAGGACCATCTCAAAGGTTTATGTGCAACACATATTTTATAGATATAAGTATTTTATAGGTTTTAATTTTATATTTTGTAAGTGATTTTATAGGTATTTTATAGGCAACACAGATTTTGTATATGTATAAAGTTATTGTAATTATTGTAATTATTTTCTACTATATGTATACATATATATATATAATTTAAATTTATTATTCGATATAAAATTAAAATTATGTTAGCAATTCAAAGTTAACAAAATAATAATCTCAGTTATATAAATACTTTCAGCGAAAAATCAACCTTTCCTATAATTAGGAAGCGTTCATTAGAAATCTATGAACTATATAACGATGCATGTGAAAGGCTTTTGTTATATAATATAAAAATTTATTTTAATGACAGAAATCTTTTATATTATAATTATTCCAACCCATTTATAAAGTAAATATGCAAAGGTAAGGCAACAATAGATAAGATAAGCATTTGATACTGAAATAAATTTTAATGAGCATGAAATATCAAATAAAAAGTATATTTTTTAAGTATCAAAGTAAAATATGCAGTGTACAAATAATAATAATAATAATAATAATAATGCTGTACATAGAAATTATTTCTAAATAATTAGAACTATAATTATCAGAAATCTCGGCATTGTAATTATTCAGAAACTTCACCATAAACTACGTTATTTCAGGTAAAAATCAGTATTTCGTTTAATTAGTGAAAGGTCATTAGAAATTTGAAAACTGTATCACAAAGCACATGAAACTTTTGCAGTATGATATAAAAATTTGTTTCAATGACGCAAAATTTTCGTATTATAATTTATCCACAATATTCATTTCGTAAATCTATATCTACTTAGCCCGTCAGCGCCTAGTGTCCTCATTTGAGGACAGTTAATAAAATGGCACGTATATATATATATATATATATATTTTCTTGGAATGATTTCTGCTCATAGCATCACTCTAAATGATCCCTGAAAGATTTATGTGCCTACTATTAATTATTATTTCATTATTTGAAAGTCGTTTTATGATTTTTCATTCATCGCATATATCTTTGCTTTTTGCGCAGGTATACTAACTTAAATCAAGTTGAATAATAATATATATTATAATATTTTACTTTCGAGATCTTTGTCAACTTATAATAGGAAATTAATCTGTTATCTCAAAGTTTTTCTATCTTGAAGTTTTATCGTTAGAACACTAAACGTCAATAAATGAGGATAGGCTTTAAATTTAAACTGTCAGAAGAATTGTTTAAGTTAATATATTTGACTGTCAATTGTATATATTAATTTAGAAGTGAAATAATCAGCTAACAATATTTTGCAAAATTAATTCGGGCGTTAACGGGTTAAATAGAACAGTAGTTGATATAAACTGTTTATTGTAAAACAAATTTGAATGCTACTAAAAGCTCTTTATACGAAACTATTAGAATACAATTTTCTGAAGATGAATCACTTTCTAGTTTAGATACTTTTTAAATAAAAGCTCATAATAGGCTTGAGATAAATTTGATAAGCTGAATATTTTTTTTTCTTTTAATATATCTTCTAGTGTTGTTTAAATTAATAAACAGTTAAATGTAAGCAATCTTTAATAATAAATTTCCTTATTAAGTCAATCTTAGTACTTTAATATTAAAAAAAAATAAATAAATAAAAATTGTATAATTCATTTTAGCAATAAACAAAAAAAATTAGGTAGATAGTCATTGCAGACTAATATGTTATTAAAGATGCAATGTAAAGATACTGTCATTGAGGATTTATGTTCAAGCTATCTGATTAGAAGCGAAAGCTTTATACAAGCTTTCTTATTTAAAAATGATAAACAGATAAAAGTATTTCATGTATATACATTATAAACAATAAATTTGGAAATTTTCACAGTAGTTTAACGGTGCCACTTTGATTCATAAGACATTTTTTTTACTTTGTGATTAAATTTTCTATTCTCAAGCTTTAACAACACTCAAATTTATTATATTAATTAGTTATAAGGATTTTACCATAAAACATTCATTTTTTTATTAAATTTTCTGTGCTCAGTCTTTATCTTTATTAAAATTATCATATTAATTAATTATAAGAATTTTTCATTAAAACACTCTCTTATTTGCTAATTAAATTTTCTGCAATCGATCTTTATGTGTATTTATGTAAAAGAACATATTTCAAATGAAATATTTATATTGTAACTTATATTCAATATTACAAATTTTATAGAGATAATATAATTGATCTCAAAATGTCTTTATAGAAAAATTATAACATCATATAGAGAAAAACAGGAAAGATAATTTCAGGTGATCACTGCTAATTGAACGCAAGCTATAATTTTCGTAACGTCCAATAATTCAATAATTCTTATGTTCATAATTATACATACTAGAATAAAAATCAATTAACAAAAAGTCAGGCCTCAGTTTTAATGGTTTTTCAGTACTTATACATAATACGGTTTGCTTTGAATTTGAACGGAAATCTTAAACATAAAATACTTGATTTTATTTCCTTTCTATCTTTATGAAGTAAGTAATAAATTTTCATTGAATTAACTAAATTTAGATTAATACACAAATAGCCAATTATTAAATACTACCAAATATTCGACGTCATGCCTCACTGGATGGATGTTGTATATTTAATAATAAAAGTTTAAGTACCTACTTTTTATGAAACATGACGTTATATTACGTGCATATTGTGTATGTACGCGGAACGGTTTGTCAATATACCAATCGAATAAATAAATTTTGTAATCAAATACCATAAATTGCATAATTTCACAATATTTGTGTTGGGGCGAAATAATAGCACGACACTCATTCAGGTAAAAAAGTATGCGCGAATGTATCGCTAACACGACAGCGTACAAAACCTAAGCGAGTACCAAGATAAAAATAATAAATAAGCACCATCAATATGCACGTAATACTTAAAACTCTTAATCTTCCATTACTTTCCTCTGCATTTTATTTTTATCATTTTTTATTTTTAATAATTTATTTGGCGTTTCTGATGCAAAAAATTATATCTTCATCGATATTGTTCAATCTAGTTGGGTTATCTGGAGAACGTTACATCTTTTAAAAAAATATTTTAAAATATTTCTTCAGTGCATTTCTTTACCCATGTAATTTTCTCTCCCTCGTCACTAATTTAATAATTTTATTTATTTTTTATTTTATTCGTCGTGCTAGTACTTTTCATTTGACGTTATTATAATTATTATTATTTATTTTATTTTTTTTTTTTAGTAGTAGTAGTAGTCATTTTTAATGTTATGTATGTATTAGTAATTCACCTTCAGTTATATTTGTCATTCATGTTACTCCAAAGCTCATTTACTTTTCTTTTCCTTTCATATTATTAGGAGGATAGGACAGCTGCTTTCAATCTGTAGAGTTACCATTATCCAAAGCTGTAAACAAGTAGGAATTTGGGGAGTTCAAATCCTTTCCGAAATTTGTAAATTTGGCAAAATTGTTTGAGTTATGTTATGCAGCATTTTTAACACTCAACAGTATATATCAAAATATAATCTCCCTCTGATTTTTTTTTTTTTTTTTGCCTCGCCGTTAGAAATATCTCATACTAGCAGGCTACGCCCGCTTCGCTGGTCACTATATTTAAATGATTTTTCGAAAGAATTGGATTAATGTTTATTTTTTGCATCATATTATAGACAAAAACTTAAAAAAAAAAAAGAAAGAAAAGAAAAGAAACCTCGCTTCGGGTACACGCTGCCTACGGCAACTCTTTTCCCGCCCGCACTGCATCAGGTCTAGGTTTCCTATGCCTGCAGAAAGATCTTTCCCGGGCACTTCAATCTGGATATTTATCGTCGACAGGGGGGATCTGCTACTATTTAAGAACTACGATTTTAAAGAAGACTGTATCTCAGCATCTATTAAATATTTTAGTTTTGAACCATGTATTTTATACATGCTATTTACACTATACTACGGTTTGATTCCGACCATTATAATAAAATAAAATAAAATAAAAAGTAGATTAAATATAGATATATAAACAAATATATTTTAATCAATTTAATCCTTTTTACTATGTATATACTACCATTTTTCCCGATAAATACTGTAAATAAAAAAAAAAATATATTAAAAGTTCTTTCTTTTAAAGGAATTAATTAAAAAATGAAAAATAAGAAGTTGTTCTACTATAAAAAAAAAATAAAAAATAAACATAACTGCTATAAATATGTTTTTAAATTTAAAACTAATTATACTTAATTTTTTCTACTGCATTACGATTTAATTTTTAATAAATATAACAATATATATATATATATATATACATATACATTCGCCTTTAAATGAACGTATTAAATAAAAATAACTTGCATAATAGCCGTTGTTAAGATACGCAGACGATTGAAGCAAAAGTATAAATCTATGGAAAATGAAAAAAAGAAGTCAATATTTAAAATCGGAAAAACATTAATTAAAAAAATTCAAATTCGAAATTCGAAAAAATCTCGATGAGGTGCACACCTGCAGGGTCCCAGGTACCTATACGCTAAATTTGGAAGCTTTGCGATCAGTAGTGTGAGCACCAGAGCGCAGACAGACACACACACAGGCACTTATCTTTATTTATATAGACTAGCAGGCTACGCCCGCTTCGCTGGTCACTACATTTAAATGAATTTTCAAAAGAATTGGATCAGTATTTATTTTTTACATCACATTACAAATATAAACTTAAACAAGAAAGAAAATTCATGCAGTTCGCATTGATTAGTAACACTTTCCAACTGTACGTAATTGTTGTATCGAATAACTTTTAATATTCATTGCCTACGTTATCACACAACAGACAGAATGACTGAAAAATATACAGAGAGATTAATTCATTTTAAAATTACTCTTAGACATTTTGGAAAGAGTTAAAAAGGCATAACGCAAAAGAAAATGCAGACATTAGATTATAATTGCAGATTTTGATCTCTCTGAATATTTTAGTGTAGCCCTGTAAATCAGAGAGTTAATCATATCATATTCTATACAAAACATTATTTCAGATTATTAACAATACATTTTAATATTTTTATGATTTTTACAGTAGGAAGATTTTTAAATAGAACTTTCAAAAAATTCTGTCCTAAAACGTAATGTAGTGGCTTTTTTTTTTTTTTTTTTTTTTTTTTCGTTGTTGTTGTTGTTGCCCTGTAAACAAACTAGTTATACAGGACCTATTAATGTCATTTTAAATGGGTAACATTCTATAGGGAAAACATTTATAAAAATAACACTCATAGAACACAATGCTTTCAAATGCTTTTGGGTGTCCCTGTACACAAACCAGAAGAGATATTCACTCCATTTTGAATATGGAACATCCGATAGTGAACTTCAATAAAATATATCAGTTTCGAGAAATTCCATAAATGTTTACATGAGTTAGATCGCGGGCAGAAAGACAGACAGACAGATGGACAGATACACAAACTGAAATCATATTCACACTTAAAAATGTTAAAAAGTGTTAAAAACGCTTAATGTAAACGAAAGTTTAATTCTAGCAATTTTTTATTAATAGCTCTTAATAAAAATGGATAATTTTGTATTACCCTGTAAATCTAATGCTAATCATGCTATATTCTATGCAAAGTTTTTTTTTTTGTACATATAAATAACATATTTCAATTTCCTAAAACTTCGTGGAAAGTAAACATATTAAAATTTGATTTATAGAAATATCTCTCATAGAACGCAGTGCTTTGGAATACTTTTATGTGTCCCTGTACATAAATCTGTAGTGGTATTTCCTCCATTTTATACAGGAAACATCCAATAGTGAACCTGAGTAACATAGTTCAATTTAATTGAGATATGTCTACAGTTCAGGTATGAAAATATGGTTTATCGAAATACCTCTCATAGAACATAATACTTAGAAATATTTTCGGGTGTACCTGTACACAAACCAGTAAAGGTACAAACTCCATTTTCAATAGGGAACGTCCGATAGTAAACTTGAATGACATATTTCAATTTCTTTAAGATATGTCTACACTAAAGGTATGAAAATATGGTTTATAGAAATACCTCTCATAGAACACAATGCTTTGAAATACTTTCGGGTGTCCCTGTACACAAACCAGTAGAGGTACAAACTCTATTTTCAATAGGGAACGTCCGATAGTAAACTTGAATAACATATTTCAATTTCATTAAGATATGTCTACACTAAAGGTATGAAAATATGGTTTATAGAAATACCTCTCATAGAACACAATGCTTTGAAATACTTTCGGGTGTCCCTGCACACAAACCAGTAGAGGTATAAACTCCATTTTCAATAGGGAACGTCCGATAGTGAACTTGAATAACATATTTCAATTTCATTAAGGTATGTCTACAGTAATGGTATGAAAATATGGTTTATATAAATACCTCTCATAGAACACAATGCTTTGAAATAATTTCGGGTGTCCCTGTACACAAACCAGTAGAGGTATAAACTCCATTTTCAATAGGGACCGTGCGATAGTGAACCGGAATAACATATATCAGTTTCAAGAAATTCCATAAATATTTACTGGAGTTAGAGCGCGGACAGACAGACAGACAGACAAACCGAAGTCATAAACACTTTTCAACCTTGTTGGAAAGTGTTAAAAAGAAAAAGAAAAAAAAAACTGATCTCGCTTATTTGGGTACCCGTTGCCAAAGGCAGCTCTTTTTTCTGCCCGTACTGCATCGGTTCCTGTTTCCCACTGTCTACAGAAAGGTCTTTCCCGGGCACTTCAATCTGGGTATTTATGGACGACTTGTGGATTTTCTGTTATTTAAGAACTAAGATTTTAAAGATGACTGTATCTCAGCATCTATTATATATTTTAGTTTTTGAACCATGTGTTTTATAGCCCCCATTATTTACACTATATTACGATTTGATTCCGACCAGTGCAATAAAATAAAATAAAAAAGTAGATTTTCTTTTAAAAGGAATTAAATACATGAAATAAAAACGAATTTTAATCAGTTTAATCCTTTCTACTATAATATGCCATTTTTTTTTCACCCAATAAATATTATAAATAAGAAAAAAAAAATTCTTTTAAAGGAATTAATTTTAAAAAATGAAAAATAAAAAGTTGCTATATACTATAACTTTATACATAAACGTAACAATTTATTTCTATTGCATTACCATTTGATTTTCAATAAATATAATAATAATTAAAACAATAAAGAAAAAAAGAAAAGAAAATCGCCTTCAAATGAATGCATTAAATAAAAATAAGTTGCGTAATAGCCGTTGCTAAGGTACGCAGACGATTGAAGCAAAATAATAAATCTATGAAAACTGAAACAATGAAATCAATATTTAAAGTCGGAAAAAATTAATTTAAAAAATTCGAAATTGAAATTCGAAAAAATCTTGATGAGGTGCACACCTGCAGGGACCCAGGTACCTATATGCCAAATTTGGAAGCTCTGCGATCAGTAGTGTGAGTACCAGCGCGCAGACAGACACACAGACACACACACACAGACACTTCTCTTTATTTATATAGATTAAACCTCACTGAATAAAGCAGGATACCGAATAACATCCAATCCAATACATAGCTGATAACTCAACCGATTTTCTCACACTACTTTTCGAAAATAACTATCTCTGTTTTATTTCATTTCAGATTTTTCGCTGCTAAATAAAACAAAAAATATTTGTATTAAAATAGTACTGTTAGAAAATCAGAAGTATTTCCAGCTATGCCAATATTTTTCCTATTTACTTACCTCCTAATCATAAAAGGGAAAGAAAATTTGCAACAGCTTTGGGTATTTCATAACTGCTGTTCTTTATTGCATTGAGAAGTCCTACATTCAGCAGACTTGTAAAGATACATATTTGGGACCACCTAATAATACACAAAAATTTAAACAATACAAAACACGGGATCCTTCGGGAAATGCTACTATAAATGTTTTGATTATGAGAACTGAAAGGTAAGATTCAGGCTTCATTAAAGAAATCTTAACTTTGGAAGCTTGGAGAGAGAGAGGGAATTAGAATCTTTTTAGAAAATAATGATAATAATGAGGAAATCGAAAATTATTCTAAACGAATTAAAAAGAATGATGACTTGAATGCTTGAGTATTAAATGCAGACTTTTAAAAATCGAAATTGAAGTTTTTAAAATGGTTTCTGACTGTCAAATCCACGTATATTATAATGGGGATTGATTATGGTTCAAAAACATTTACTTTCAAAAGATGCGACTAGGGTATTCTTTTGATTGGTCTTTAGCAAAGACAACAATGGTTACGGATAATTTTAATAAATGTGCCCCAAGGAGTCCTATCGTTTTAAACTAAATTCTGTTTTGTGCATATAAATATATTTTAATTATTTTCACGTGTTTCTGTCAGTTGTGGCTCGTGCACCGAAAACAGGTGAAGAGGCACACTATATTTTACACTGTATTCATTTATAGAATATAAATTTACATTTAAATAAGCATTTTTAGTTAATTTTAGTTAAGACAATGCTTAATAAAAATTATGCATTAAAAGTACTTAAATAATATTTTTGAGCTCTTCACCTATTTTCGTTTCACGAGACGCCACTGGTTTGCGTTTAGTACGTTTCCGCTTTCATACTGAACTTATGCCTACTCTATCTTCCCTATGAAACAGTGTTGCCAGATTGGGGACTTTTTATTCAATATCTACCACTAAATATTAATTGTGATGGTTGCCTAATCATTTCGAAGATTAATCATCTGTTATGCATATCAAATATCACTTCTCAAATTTATTGGTGTATATAATATAAGAAATGTCTCCAATCTGTCAACTCTGCTATGAAGAGCCGTGTTATTATTTTGTAAGCGTTTGCATTTTATGAATTTTCTTAAAATTTTTCATTAATTTGTCACAAAATAATTGTTTCACTGTGTTTTATTACTATGCGACTTTACAGTAAGTGGCCCATGGTTGCCAACTTTTAGGCTCCTTTTCAGGGGGGGGGGGGATATTTTCTAATAGTATCTTTTAATACAATTAAATCAATATTGATCAAAAAATTCTACTAAATCTTCTATCAAAAATTGGGCTACGGTATTCCGGTCGGTAGAGCACCGAGTTTGTAATTGAAAAGTCCGATACTCGAGCCGGCCAAAGGCCGTCATGTACACTGTCTGGTGCACGTAAAATCCATCGTGACTCTTCCATGTTCCCATCTTCCATGTTCCCATACAAATTATACCTCTGGGAGTCAACGAAACGAGGGAGCCATCTCCTCCGTGGAGGATAAAAATAGTGATTATATGTCTCCGGAACATCCTTAGGAGGGCATCCCAGATGCCCTCCTATTAAAGATAAAACAGGATTAACGCATATTACCCATAGCGCAGTATTAATTTTACGTTAAACCCAACCAATCATATTTCAAATATTAGCAATATATCTTGTCAGAAAACCGATAAACATGGCGATAGATAAACATTGCTCACCTACAATTATGTTCTTGTAGTCTTTATTAAAGAATAGAAAAATTAGTCGAAAATATTATGAATAACTAAAATTTATTAGTTTAATTCTAATATTACTTTTATTTATTATCGTATTGCCTAAAATTATGATAGCCTAAAACGCAGGTCTATCGTGATGTTAAACCAATCAACCTACTCAATCAACCAGAATTAAAACTTTATTATTTCATTTTTAAAACTTAGCAGAAAAATATTATACAAGCTATGTGGCGTTATTCTGTAACTAAAAACATGATAAAAATATACCCCAGCGAAAATCTAAATCTCAGTTCAAAAATTCTGATTTCGTAATACAAGAAATTTCACTTGCATTACTCGAGTACTGTAAGTTATGGGAGTATTGCATTCTATCAAAAATTTGGGTATCGAGTTTTCACATGATTCACATGTTTTAAGGTCCCCTGAGTCAAAAATAGTGGTTTTCGGCAAATGGTCAGTGAGTGTGAATATGTGTGTGAATATTCTGACTATTTAGCTAATAAAGATAAAACAACGAAACTTCAGAATTGAGGCATATCTGGTATACAGGTAATTTTTTAAACTTTTAGTGAAAATTGAAAATGAAAAGTGAAAACCGGAAATTGGATCTCATAAGTCCATATTTCACAAACGGCTCTAACATTTTTTTTTAATTCCAATATAAACACTGTGTTGGTGGTAATGGAAGTCATGTGGTTGTTATAATATTAATAATTACAAATCTTTGAATAAACACCATAAAATGTAATAAACTCGCAAAAAATATGTCTGTCCCCCTTTGTCTGCCTTGGTGACAATCAAATTAGAGGCGGAGTTTAATTCGGAGAGTGCGGACTTTTGAAAAGAAGTAACATCAGTCCTTTGTGGACGATTATTAGTGGAAATAATGTTAGACAAAACTGAACGAAGAGATTCTAACTAACCAAGAGAAATTTTACAATTTTTAAAGAAATGTTCAATGAGTGCAATCAAATCGGCAATAGAGGGTCTGGAAGCACGAGCAAAATTCAGATCCAAATTGAGCACGTCACTTTGAGCGCCAGTCAAATGGTGTGAAGAAATATTTACGTCATAGAACAAGAGGGGAAACAGGTGAAGTAACGGAATTACACTTAAAAAGAGAATTAAAATTCTTATTCAAGTTAATTTGATGACGGGAAGAGTGCAATGTATGCGATTTTTTTTTCTTTTTTTTTAATGGTGTTTATTCAGTTTTGTAATTATTACTTTAAAACGCCAGTTCTGTGGTGTTTTCTTATTACATGTGGTTGTTACTCATCAGATTTTTATTTTACTTTATTTTATTTTTAAAGAAATCCTTTATTTCATTTATTTTTTAATAAAATAAGCAGGACTGCAAATTTATTTAAGGTTTTTCTCTTTGTAAACATTGTCCACTTTATTACTCCACACATCTGTCTTTTTTAAGCAAAAAAAATCATAGTTTGTTGTTTAAAAAATTATTTTGAGATGATAAGTTTTGCAACTTTGAGTCTTAAAAGCTAAACAAAGTTTTCGAAAATTACAATTTCTGCGTTTGTCAATTTGTATTTACCAATATTATTTATTATATAAAATGATTTTCAATGAAACTCTTTATTCTTGCATTTATTATTTTTTTTTCTAAAAAATCAAATTGTCTGTGGTAGCGGTATTCAATATTATGAATTATTATTTTATTGTTTAAGATATATTAAGCAGTTGAAAACATATCATCCAGTTTTGTACAGTGCATATTAGTCTTTTTTTTTTTTGCTATATACGAAGATCTTCTTTCTAAAACGAAAATTTATAGAAGGTTAATTGTTGATCATCACATGATGTTGATGGTTTCATCATTTTTCATTTTTTATTAACATGCTTTTATTAACTTGATATGCTGTAACTATTAATGTGTCTAAAAAATTTCGGCCACTTGTGATCGTTCGACTGACATGAAATTTTGCACACAACTTCATCATCGATGACAATATTATATATACAAGTGTTTCCAGGCTCATATTCCTTCAGGGGCAGGTTCCAGGGGCAAACAAAAAAATCTACATATATAAACTTCTATCGTATGTGGCACAGGATTTGACCGTATTTGTATAACGACGAGTGGAAACAATTAATCAATTCTTTCTTTTTTTTTTTTTTTTTTTTTTTTTTTAAGATTTAAAAGTATGCAAATATTATGGTATGAGCCACTCACATGATTATCTCTTACCGCGCATTTTAATACTATAAAGATAGATTTTTTGTGCGTTTTAGTTCACATTTCAGTAAAAGCGTGTCCTTTAATTTTTTTTTAGGTATTGTTTATTTTTCATTTTAAAACACCTCTTTTGCGGCAAAATACATTAAGAAACTAAATAATTCATTAAAACAAAAACTTGAAACTATTTGTCTCAAGAAGTATCTTATTCTAAAATAAATATTTCAAAAACTATTATCCTTAAATATATTTTTTTTTTCCCTTTTATTACATTCATTTACATAATCCTTAATTGCTTTTAAATAAATACAACACAGTTAAATTGTCTTTAAGAGTCCATAAAGTTCCATTAAACCCCTTTTGTAATGTAAACAAAGAACTCCAAATGAGGTTAATGATAGGATTAATTGTATTTGTTATTGTTTGTTTATTTATGTATTGAGATTATTATCTTTTAATAATTTTGGTAAATAAAGAATAATAAATTTTTGCGTAAATAAATTTATCTTTTTATTTTAACTCGAAATACTTCAAGAAATTTTCGGATAATAATACTGTTTGAATCGATGCTGTAATTATTGTATAAACAAAGAGTTTTACAGTTATGTCAGAATACTTTACGAAAAATATAAAATATTATTTTTTTACTTTACTCTATATTCACCATTATAGTATCTCCTTTTATGCATCATTGCACGAAACGTGTAATGGGAGAGTACTTTCATGAAAACCCATGTGGATTGAATTTAGTTGCATATCATTGATAGATGGCGCTGTTATACATAAATTTTTCCCGTTAATGGTTTAGCTATATATAGGCTTCCATTTTGTATGAATACACCAAACTTGACACACAAAATATCATTGTGGAGAAGGATACCGACTCAATTTGAGTGTACATCAGGAGACAGGTGGCGCCGCTATTACTCACTTTCTCCGATCTTAGCCTCCTAAACTAGATGCCTGTCGCGTGGCTCAGAACTTGAGAAAAGTTCAAGCGGTAGACAGAGCCACCTGGTACAGATTGCGTGACTTTTTTATTCAACAGCCATCAAAAATTTTTTAAAGTGGGTCTACATAAAAGGCGAATAGAATCGAAGAAAAGTCGATTATATATATATAATATCACTTCTTAAAATTATTGGTTACAGTTGAATTAAAAAGTCATGCAATCTGTACCAAGTGGAGCTGGCTACCGTTTGAACTGTTGCCAAGTTTCCGAGAATCGCGACAGGCATCTAGTTTAGGAGGCTATGCTCAGATATTCTATATGGTTGCATCTGAACATCCATTACAAAAGTTATGCCAGATTGCATAGATAGAAATCTTCACTGTGAAGAACCGGGATTAAATATCTGTGCATGTTCACCAATAGAATTCACTGTGGCTTAGAATTATATAGAAGGAAATTTTGGAAAGGCACCGCTACATGCTACCTTTTTTTACGTCAAAAAAAAACCCTTTCACATGTTTCAAAGAGATTTGATTATAAATTTAATTTATGATTTTAATTTTCATCAATTTTATTATTAAGATTAATTAACAACAGCAATAATAATTAAATTAAACTTTTTCTCAATTTAATTATTAATTAATTAATTAATTAATTAATTTAATTATTTTTTAATCTTCTAAAATACTCTCCTATCTCAGTATATCTTTTAGATAAATTTTATATAAAACATTTCTTAAATAAACTGCTTTTCAAACTGAGCAAAGTGGAAACTTATGTAGATGAAGAATTTTTAATCAAAGAACAAATTAGTAGAATTTGGTTAAACTAATCGAAGTTGCTTAAATCTTTGAAAGAAATAAAATTACAATATCCGGCAAGTTAGTAAACTTCAGAACCTTTAGAAAATTTTCTTTTCTAGATAAAAAAAAAAAAAAAAAAAAAAAAAAAAAAAAAATTGTTTTAAAATTCTTTTTCTATGTAGCTTTTATTTTTTTAAGGTGATATTAAACTAGACCAGTATTATTATCTGAAAAGAATACATTAGCAAAGAGGTGTAAAAAAGCGTGGGGCGTCAGTATTTTTCTATTCTCAATAAAACTATTTACACCGAAAACATCAATATAGATTTTTATTTTGAGGTAAAGTTTTAATTACTTTCGAAATTTATATTTATTTATTTTATTTATTTATTTACTTTTTTATTGAAAATTCTATAAAGCTAACATACCTGCCAATTCTTCCGATTTTTGATCTTCGTACCTTTGTTTATTTAGTTGTTCATTTTTAAGACATTTTAACTTATTTAATCTGAGAAAAAACTGAGGTTAAGACTTATAAAAATTTTCTATATAAAACCCGATTTTTATAAATCGAAATGCTTGTAAGTTATGAGTAGTTAGTATACAAGCAGACAATAAAAATAAATTTTGTTGAGGTACCTCAATCTTCTAAAAGGAATTACTTAAAAATGAAAACGGTTTCAAAACACGATAATTTAAAGTGAAGTTACAGCAAATAAAAAATGTATGTTTTCTAATGTAAATGAATGCATAAAAAGTATTTATAAACTTTATTGACATCTCATTTATTGACAGATTTTAACAGAAAGAACAATTTAGATTTTTTTTCTACATTTTCTTTAAATTTTAAAAGTTCTTTTCCAAATCAATATTATTAAATTGTTTTCAATTTAAATGGACACACTCGAATGAGAATACCAATATTTCTTTGAAAAATAAAATAACTTAAATATATACATATATATATATTCCAAATGAAATTTCACCTTAATAGAATCCATTAAAAAAGTAAAAAAAAAAAAAAAAAAAGTTATAAATATGGATCTTATAAAAAAATTTCAGTCGTCTTTCTCCTTTTATTTGCTTTATAGTTTACTACTTTCTCATGTGCAGTTCGTGATGATCTTCATACCAACGTTTAAAGAGATTTAAACTGTTGTAATGCATAAAGAAAAATGCGGTAATGTGTGATTATTATAACAGAAAAAAAAAGAAAGAACGATGGATCAAAAGTTTAAAAAATAAACTAGTTCGTACAGCATATAGATAGGTCCCATTAAGTTTCCTTTCCCTTTATGTTTGTCAATATTAGTACTTTCATGAGCAAATTTATTAGTATTTTTTATCTCATTGTACAATTTAAAATTTAACTTGAAACAAATCTCTGTGTTAAAGTTGGAATAAAAATTCAAAAATAAAATCACGGAAAATTTATTTTAAACACCTAATTAAAAGTTTTAAATTGCTGTTTTAACATTTTTCTTTCCCAATTCACAGAAGGGATTTTCTAACTCTCTTTAAACAATACTTAATATGATTATTTAATGAATTATATTTCTGATTTGTTATTGGAAAATAGTAATACAATTCATTAAAAAGAAAAAAGTAATACCAAATTATATTTCTGATTTGTTATTGGAAAATAGTAATACAATTCATTAAAAAGAAAAAAGTAATACAAATATTTCTTAATTGTTATGTTCCTTAAATAAAAATTTTTACACACACCTCCAATAATTTATATATAATTAGCTATTTTTATAGTATAAAATTTTATACTTTTCGCTATTTTATTACAATTATATTTATTGGTGATGAGTCAATTTTTTTCTTCATTTATATTGTTTAAAAAAATTTCATTGTCGCTTACATTAATATTGTATCGTGTTCAATACAGTTAAATTATGTTTGCTTCGTGTAAATTAATATACAAGTGGATGATGTTTGTTAATTTTTTTTTCATCTTAATTGACTTTTAATTCTTCGTCGAATGTGTTATTTTGCGGTGATAGGGATTTAGTATGATCTCATATGTCACCGTCTCAGAAACAACAGACTTTTATTACACTACTACTACAATTGTCCTTGATATAGTTTTTTTTTTTTTAAATTTTCATAGTTATTTTTCTACATTTATTAACATTTTCAATATATTTTACTTTGTATAATACATTACTTGCATATGTACATATTTATTGATTAATTCCAGTCTTCTTTCCTGGTTCTTGATAATTACAAGGATGAATTATTATTATTATTATTATTACGAATTCATTACCTAACAAAGTGCATTTTTTATATGTCTATGGCAAAGACTAATTATAAAATTCTTTAAATTTTAAAACGAATTTGATTTTTTCATCACTTTATTTTTCGATGTTACATGCTCTAACATCTGTAGACAGTGGACGATTGAGCAATTTGTTAGAAACAAAAGCAATTTAAGCAAAATTTTAGGGGGAGGAAAAGGATAGATAGATAGATAGAAAAACTAAAGATAACGCAAAATCTTGCTGTACGCATTGTTTATTAACGATTTTCAGCTATACATACACATTGTATCGTAAACCTTTCAACGTTGTTTGCCTATATTATTTCACACCTGCATTTTCACACAGAAGAAAAGAAAGACAGACATATAGACTAATTGAATTCATAATCACTTTTAAACATTGTTGAAAAGTGTAATGAAGGCTTAACACAAACGGAAAATACAATCCTTAATTTTCAGTTGCAGACTTTAATGTAGTTGAATATTTTAATATAGTCTTGTGAATCTGAAGCTTAAGCGTATCATATTCTATTTTTAAAAAGGACATACAAATACCCTAATTATATTCATAATCTCTCTTAAACATTGTTAGAAAGAGTTAAAATTGCTTAACGCAAAAGAAAATGCAGCCTTGAGATTCTAATCACAGCCCTTAATGTATGTGAATATTTTTGCGTAGCTCTGTAAATCTGAAGGTCAACTATATCATATTCTATACAAAACATTATTTTAGCTAATTAAAAATAAATGCCAATTCTTTTATGGTTTTTGCAATAGAAAGTTATTTAAATGTAATTTATAAAAATATCTCTCCTAAAACGCAATGCATTGGTATGTTTTTGGGTGTCCTTGTAAACAAACCTGTTGTACAGGCCTATTAATGCCATTTTAAATAGGGAACATTCCCTAGTGGATATGAGTAGCATGTATCATTTATAAGAAATTCTGGAAATATTTACGGCGCTAGAGTCGGGAACAGATAGACAGACGGACAGTCGGATACAATAATTCGGATCATATCCACACTAAAGAATCGTTATAAAATGTTAAAAACACTTATTGTAACCTAAAATGCAATTCAACAATTTTCCATTAATAGCTCTTATAACTGAATATTTTTGTGCAGCTTTAAGTTTTAATGCTGATTATACTATCTCTATATATATTTAAAAAACAAGTTACTGTCGCTTGCGAAAACTTTTTTCTGTCTCCGACCGCACCATGAGAGGAATCAATGTGTGCCAAACACTAAAAGGGAGATTTATTAATTTGTTTGTAATTTCTATCATCTTAATTAACAAAGTTATTAATTAAAGATGTCGGGTTAATAAAGATAAGCCATCTCAAAAAAAAAAAAAAAAAAAAAAGAATAAAAAATTTTCAAATCGTTTTTCTTTAAATCATATGTTGTCATTTTCCACAGGAAATTTAAAATATGATCAATGGTGAAAGAAAATGTAGAATAAATGTCAGTGTTGCTATTGGTAATAAAGAAATATTTCGTCTGCAAATAAATAATAAATAACATTATTTAAATATTTTCAATTAAAAAAATGAATTTAGGATTGTAATTTATTGTCTGCAGATATCTTTTTTTTTTTTTTTCACTTTTAAAAAATTAGTTTTCTTACTAGAAATTTCTTAATTTCTTTTATAGATTTTTTATGAATTTTTTTTTTTTTTTTTTTTCTGTAAATAATGAAATAATGTCGTACCTGAATAACTGACTGCATTTCCTTTTGCCTTTAAAATGTATTTATCTTTTTCATTTAAAAACATGTTTTAAAATACTTCGGATATATTTTCCCATAAAAAAATATTTTAGATTCAAATTTAAACTCATTTATAAATGACAACATCTTCTAATTTAGTACTGATAATTTTTTAACATTACTGAATTGAACATTTCTCTGATACATCTCATATTTGTTACCATGCGAAGAAAAAAAAAATCATCACCTAAAACTCTTATAAAGATTCGCATAGATTTTATCCTTTGTTATTTTAAGAAGTAGGTAAGAAAGAATAAAAAAAATGAAGCTGTAGGAGATTAGTCCAAATTAAAATAATAATAATAATAATAAACTTTTTCTTTTCAGATATTTTCGGATGTGTAAAATTAATATCTAGCTCTATAATAAAAATACATAGATAATATTATATTCTAAGAGTCGTGTGTGCGATCATTTGTATTTGAACCTAAGACTTTAAGAATAGAAATCCAAAGACGCACCTCTGAACACACAGACACAAAAGGTTATCCCATTGTTTGTCGGTAAGCTTTAATAGTCTACTTCAGAAATGGCGTCGATGACGCCGCTGCATATGTAACGGAATCTTGCAATTCAATTTTCAGTCATTTCTGGTCGACTGAATAACCTGAAATTTTCAACACGACTTCATAATCAATGACTGTACTGTATGAAAGTGTTTTCAGGCACTTTTCCATCAGGGACAGTTTCGAAACAAACTATCGTATGCGGCACAGGCTTTGGCCGTATTTGTATAATGTCTAGTGGCAACTTTTTTTTTTTTTTTCTTTTTTTTTTTCTTTTTTTTTTTTTTTTAAGATTTAAAAGTAAGTAAATAATCTGGTGTGTCACTAATACGACTTTCCCCCTGCATTTCAATACTACAAAGATAAATTTCTGCAGTTATTAATTTTTAGGTTATGTTAATAAGAGATATATTTAGATCAATCGCTAAAAATTGGGCTTTCGCAATCAGGGCACTTTAAAACGTGATATTATACAAAACAAACCAGGGTTGAAAATAGAAATTCGAAAGATATTTTTATTTACAGTATGGATACACTGTAAAAAATTTCGTAAAATAATGATTTATTAATCCTTTATTATATTCTCACTTTACCATTTATTTAGAAAACAGTAGAAACACTGTTAATTTGCAAAGAACGCTTTAAGCTATGCCTTAAAAAAAAAAAAAAAAAAAAAGAAAGGAAAACTGTCGTGCAGCCATTTAACTAGAATGAGATCAATTAACCGTAATTTTACTTCTAGTTTGACAGTTGGCACCACCGACATTTAAATTTATTTTGTGGCGGATTGAATTCCTCATTCCTATAAAAGGAAAATGTAATTCAGTACAGTCCTTTTATCCTAAATGAAGGGATACAAGGACTATATTTAAAGGCACGTATTAAGATTCTTATATTTTGAGTTGTATTTAGTGTATAATTTTCGTTTACTTTATTGATTTTATGGTCTCTTAACCATATAAAATCAAGATGTGGTTAAATAACCGTTTTCTAATGGCGAACATTTTTTACAATGTATAAAATATTAATTTTCCCTTCCTGAGGAGTGTTCGTCGACATAGTGAAAAAAAAAAAAAAAAAAAAAAAAAAAAGGAAAGAAAAAAGAAAAGAAAAAAGGATAGTGTGCTCTCTATTTAAATTCTTATAATGACTCTATCTTTATAAGTGGTCAGCGATAAAAAAAAAATTATCTTAATTGAAGTACCCCACGCTTCCCCCCCCCTCCCCCATTAAAGTAAGTTATATTTATCTCTATTTTTATCAATGTTTTATTCTTATTCGAAGCTTAGTTCAAGGATTAGGTTACATCGAGTTGTGGTACATCTTACCGCTATCCAATAAAATTTTATATTTATAAGTTGTTTTGCGCTTATTAGTTCACATTTCAATAAAAGAGTTTTCTTCGGGGTTTATTATTATTATTATTATTATTATTATTGTATAATTTTATTATAATTTGAATTTCGATTAAAAGAATTTTTTATACATTAATGATTTTAGAAGCTTATTAGAAATTATTTTTTTTTTCTTTCCTATTAGATATTCATATTTCCCAGTAATAAATCAAATACTCGCTATACTTTATAAGGGCTCAATTTGGGGGAATACACTTGGTTACAATTTTGAGACTGTCAGATAAATTCACTAGTTAAAACAAAAATGTTTATAAAGCTATATAGAAATGAATAAAGATTTCGAAAAAAATTTTAATTTTTGGATTTTACTTATTAAATTTAAATAGCTTTCGACAAATTTCAATAAATTTGAAATTACTGTATTTCAATGCATACATTTTTTTTTAAATTCTAAGACAACTATATGCAAAAATAATGTAAAACGTCCAACATGCATTTAAGATTTTTACGAAGTTGCTCTTTCTTGTTTTTTCTTTTCTTTTCTTTTTGTTTTTTTAGTCCTCCTCCTCTTCGCGCTTGCAATTGTAGTCCCATATGTGGAAATTATTTCCGATCGCTTCAGTATAAGGAATAATAGACGTCATAAGTATTTCATCTCTATATCGCTGAGCTTTTAGAGGTCTATTTCGAGTAGTAGGGAGATCAAGGTGACCCTTAATTGAGATACCACTCTCTACTAACACTTCACCTTCTCCAAATCTAACTTTTCTTACCATAAACGTGGGATTCTTTCGATTCCCAAGTATCCCCCAGATGAAAACGCATCTGTTATAAGGTACGACTCTAAAGTGAGATTTATCGTGGTAAAGGAGATTGCTCATTTCACATCTTCTCCATCTGACAAGACGCGTTGTAAACTCTCTTTGGACAGCAGTATGGTACACTGTAAAAAACATGTCCTATATGCTGCCAGAAATTCTCTGTAATTTGAGAAAACACGTTCGGACAACGTAACCTTTTCGTAAATTACGCGTATTTTTTTCAAATTACAGAGAATATTTTTTTCAAATTACAGAGAATTTCTGGCAGCAAATAGGACATCATTTTTACAGTGTACGCTTTAAACAACGCACGAAACATTGGTAGGTATGCATAATAACACATCGTGTGGTGTTAATTTGTTGGTTTTTGAAGGTTTGACTAGACTGTAGTTCCAGGAGATCAACAAAGGCTTTTTTGAAGAATATTCGTCATTCGATTGCTTCTGGCCGCCAGCTTTAAGTAACGGCCCATATCTTTTGTTGTTGGTCCATATTTTTAATCCAGTGTTCGATGGACATCTGCGGCCTCTAAAATTTTGATTCCAGATCCTGGAAATTAAAATTTTCTGATATATCTATAGATTCTGCAATTAAAGTCTGCATTGTCATTCTAAACGGCTAATAACTCAGTCTATTTCTGATTCAGTTCTTCTTAGCTTAGACTTTTTGATATCAAGTATTCAAACGAAAACTGGTGTATTGTTTTTACGTTTCCATTAATTAAACTGACAGTTCATTTGCATTCAAGATTGCTTGTACATCGTTTTCAGTGTCACGTACTAACTTCCCATATTTGTACATTTTCCAAAGTTTTGAAATTTATAATTTTAATCCTGTTTTAATTGTATGAATAAAAATTCCAATTATACCGTTTTTTAACTATACAAAATAAATAAATAAATAAAAAATTTACATTAGCCTTTATGTTTTTGAGTAATGTATTTTTAGTTTCTTTGTTAAAAAAGCATAATTTTTAACTAAACGATAACAAAAGATTTATTTGCATACCAACTAAAACATTAATAAAAATATATGAAATTCATCGTTATATAAGAAATTTGATCCAAAATAAAAAATTAAAATTGGAGTTATATGTTTTCCCTTTTAGATGCGTGAATGTATCTTTCATCGAAGAACATATGAACCGCTTTATTTTAAAAGGGGACATCTGCTGTTTTTGTAATTTTACAGGAGAATCAAAAAACTTCCTAACTTGTAGTTTAATTTATCTTAATGTACAAATTTTTGCCAGCTAATAGTACTCATTGATATACATATTTTAATGTATAAAAACCAAATTTATGGCCAATACTTTTTTCAAAAAAGAAATTATTTATGCATCAGAAGTCCCCTTTTAAAATAAAATGCAGAAATTTCATTCAATTTTTAAGGAAAAAATGAAAAAATAAAGTGTAATGAATTATCTTATATCAAATATTCCAGATAAATTGCGAATACATAAGAAAGTAATTAAATACAAAGGTAAATTCACCAGAATGTGTAATTTACAAATCAATTTCACTTTCAGTCGTAGGATATTCTGTAATAATTGTATTGTATTAGAAAAAGCCAGATGCTCCTGAGGAATGAATTTCCCTTTTAGATGCGTGAGTTTTTTTTTTATATCGTCTACTTTACTTTTCAGTATGGGTCTTCGAGAAACATTCCCTTTACCAGGCAAAGACAAGTTTTTTTTGCGTGTTTCTTAGTCTAAATTTGTGCTGAGTTAAACCCACAATAAAGTTTTTTGTGGAAAGTATCGTAGGGTTAGAATCTTCATATTTCAGATAGTGATATGTTGATATTCTAAAAGAAACCTTTTCTGATTTTGGTACAGTTTTACCATAGGATTCTTCACTGAGGCATGTCTTTTCGTAAAATTCTGGATACCAGCTGTTAAAATCCAAAACACCACGATGTGTACGTTGGGTAATTGTAAATTTCTGAAATTTATTCGAAGCCTTTTTTATCAAGTCAACATATTCATCCATTGTATAAATTCCTTCAGTTTTTCTAACAATCCTTCTAATAATAGAAAAATCCCTATCACAGGGCGTGAAAGAGTGCTGCAGAAGTCCCCTTTTAAAATAAAACGCAAATTTCAAAGCGTTCCTGTAGACATACTTATAAGCCAAAAAGTCTCGTTTCTTCATTAAATAATAGATCTATGTCCCTTTTATTGAAAAAGGCGAAAAAGCGAAATTCGATGAAAATGGTAGAAATCCCCTTTTAAAATAAAGTGGTTCATATATATCAAAGTTTTTTTTTTTTTTTTTTTTTTTTTTTTTTACATTAGAATAAGTTTTACTTTATCACGAACAACACAAATCTTATTTTACATTTTACAGTCTTCCTTTCTTTGTTACAAAGAAAAGAAAAGAAAAAATAATGAATTTCAATCATTCTTTATTTTTATTCTTTTGTTTGAACAAAACAATTTATTCAAATAATTGTAAAGATCATTGAATATTTTTAACGTGACTATGTAAAGATTAGTTATTATTATACAATTTTTAGCTTTTATCTTGTTTTAAAAGAGTTTCGGATTATTGAGAAAACCGATAATTTATTTTTAATTATTTTGTTTGAAAATCAATTTCAAGTTTTGATTTTATACGGAGAAATAATCAAAAAAATACTGTATAAGATTGGTTTTATTAAAAATTATAGTACAATGCGATCCTTCTTGTTTTATTAAAACAAAGAATGGCAATGTTACCAATTATGTTTTTAACACATTATTGCATAGTTGTCAATATTTAAGCATCTCCAATGCCAGTATTTTTCTAGAAAAATAGAAATTTTCAAAATGCATAAAAAATGGAAACTTTGTTATTGTTATTGAATGTTAAAACGCTTTTTTAAAAGGTCCATCTTATGTATTAAAACACAAAACTCTAAAAAAAAAAAAGAACAGAAGGGTAACATTGAAGCATACCAAAGAGAAATAAGCAATTTTTTTAACCATCACTTTCCTGTTATCGTAGGAGAGATGTATCAAATACGAAGTATTTGAATTTGAATGAAAATGAAAGAATTATCAAAAAATGGACGCAAAATATCCTGCATGGAACTCAGTAAATTAAACGTTTAAATCTCATAACCTCGATTTAAACTCAAAACGAATTTGTCGCTATAAAATTCAGGTTGAATTGGTTTTACGTCGCACTAGAGCTATGCAATAGGCGACTGTCGACTGTATGGGATTAACCCCGAGACGCGGTCAGGAGAAACTGCCTAAAACATCTGAATTCTTTTTCTCGTAATACTTTTTTTTTTTTTTTTTTAACTTCAGAAAATTCGTAGTTGCCGTTTTGAAAACCGTTAGTAAAAACAAAAGAGCCTATTAATATTTTTAATGCAGTAAAATGGGATGCCTGGCTACATGAGTGAAACTAAGCTAGTATTACACTAAAAGAACAAGGAAGCTGAATTGATTCCTTTATGTAAAATAAAAAAAAGATATTTTATTTTCCTTTACATAAATTGTTGATGTAAAAACGGTTAAAACTGAATTCTTTACCATTTAAAGATATTATATACTTCAGCTTCGTTTATGCGAATACGTTCTTTCCCTTTATCAAACATAAATGCATTTCAAAATATTCTCTGATTTAAAAAAAAAAAAAAAAAAAAAAAAAAAGAAGAAGGAAAGAAAAACAAAGGAAAACAAAATAATTTTCTGTTTTTTATTTAAGAATAAAAAATAATTTACTACATACTGAAATTTTATTTTTCCGACTGAGTGAAAACAATGCCTGGACCGAAAGTCGAACCCCGGATCATTGACTTACAAGGTCAAGGCTCTACCAATTGAGCTATCCAGGCCGACAACCGGTTGACATTACTCACTCAGACATATTACTGAGTATAAACTGACTATATATTACTGAGTACTGACATGTAGACTTGTACTTCTTTCTCCCATTGTTAAA
Organism: Salticus scenicus; assembly: GCA_963930645.1. NCBI lineage: Eukaryota > Metazoa > Arthropoda > Arachnida > Araneae > Salticidae > Salticus > Salticus scenicus. The sequence goes on along the minus strand of OZ005655.1, from coordinate 148,868,145 downwards.
TGGTGTTTTCCATTACCTGCGGCTTATATCTGTCGAGCTATCTACATGATAGTCCAGATGTTTCTGCCTAAAGGTTGTCTGAGTGAGTAATGCCGACCGGTTGTCGGCCTGGATAGCTCAATTGGTAGAGCCTTGACCTTGTAAGTCAATGATCCGGGGTTCGAATGCCTTAAGAGTCATTCTAAATATCCCAGAAAAAATATAATTTCTGTATTTAATAACAATAATGGATACTTTGGTAAAAGATACGAGTTAAAATTTTGAGATTGCTATAAATGTATGTTAAATAGTTAAATGAAAATATTTATATGATACATGATCAAATCTGAAAATAACTGTATCATCTAAAAAAGTGAAGGCACGTTTTATTTTAAAACAGCAAGAACACTTTTATTGATAAAGTAATTATATTTCTTTCTGCTTATTAAGGGTTTTCAAAAATTTGTTTTATTATTATTAAAAATGATTTTTTTTACAAAAAAATAGATCCAAAACATCATAATTTAAAAATAATCATCACTGCTTAAAATAACTTTTCAACGCGAAGATTGTAACTTAATAAAGAACTTATACCACTATTTATAGAGAAAAAGAGTCTTAATAAATTTTGAATAAATAATAATAATAATAATAATCTGGTATGTCACTCACACGACTTTCTCTTACCCTGCAATTGAATGCTATAAAGGTAGCTTGCATACTGAGCTTTAAAATGAATAATTAAAGTTAATAAAGTTCAATGTACTATTTAAATAATGTAAAACAAGTTTATGAACAGTTTTATTTGTCATGTAACTCTGTGTGAGGGGGGTTGTTAGCCCTCCTCAACCCCCCGTTCAATTATAATGCACGCAATTATTAAAACATAATTAAGGCTATTATTAATTTGCCTTCAAATTTTCCAATCTTAATCAAATTTTTAAGCGGCAACCTAACACGAACTTCAAAATATCAAATTTGAATTTCTTGCAGTTATTTGTTTTTACGTTACGCTGATAACAGATATACATACACAATCAACTGCTAAAAATAGGACTTTCGTAATCAGGAAATCTTCAAACCAGAATGGAAAACAGAACTTTAAGAAATACTTTGTTTACAGTATGGGTATGAAAATTTTGCTTCCTGAGTAGTGTTCTTTGACTTAGTAAAATAATACAAAGCATTTCCATAATTTATATTCAATAGAAAATAACGTTTTTCTTAATTTTGTGTAGCCCTGTACATTGTCTATAATCAATATACAAAATAAAAATAATAATAATAATAATGTGTATTTAAATTTAGTCTTATTTGAATAACATCTAACACAAAAGGAATTACTATTCTAGCAATTTCCAATATAGCCCTTAATATATCCATATACTTTGGGTAGCCCTGTAAACGAATGAGGATTGATTTCCATACCACAATCTACGCAAAACATTCTTTTATGCATAGAATAAATTGTTTTTATTCTGTTTCGTTTAAGTCAGCCTTTAGATGTTACACTGTACTTACCATAAATTTCCCCATAGACATAATGTATTTGAATTCTCTTGGATGTCCCTGTACATGAACCATTTGCATGATCTCAACGAAACATTTATTGTAGCATCCCTATATGATACACATTTAGAATCTATATTTTGGACTTTCTGCCGTAATTTGTTCTTGAGGTATTCTGATAACAGATAGGCACACACACACAGAGAGAGAGAGACCAACCGCTAAAAGCATGTTTTTCGGATTCAGGGTTCCTCAAAATATGTAAATATAACAAAAACTCAATTTCGAAAATATTACCCAAAAACAATACTTTCTCTACCATATGGGTAAGAGAAAGTAATAATATCAAGATTTATGCGGCAAATTTCTTTTCCTTTCAATTATATCGTGGCGCAAAACAATACTTTTTAATTCAAAATACTTCGTAAAATTCAGAAACTTTTTTTTTTTTTAATATGTGCCTGTGTTTTCTCCAAACAGTTTTTGAAGACAAAGGAGAGATTTGTATAACCTTGTCTAGTTGTGGAATTTTAGTTAATTTTAATGAATATATATCTGTATTATACGAATAACTTCTATATTTTCTAAATTGCATTTATAATTTTTTTAAGGTACCTACTATTACAATAAAAAGTAGAAGTAACCACAGTGAGTTTTTTTTCCAACGTTTAATCATCATTTTTTTTAAATATCTAAGTATATTAAATTTATTTCAGATTTATGCCTTTTAAAAAGCATTATATTTAATATATTACTGTTATCATTATTTATCATTGCTATTATTATTTATAAATATTAATTTTCTCCGAACTGGGTATATTCAAACACTTGGTGCATTTTAAATCGAGTATTAATAGATATGTTTATGTAAATAAATAGAAAATAACATCTATTTACTTTCTGTAAAATATTTCCGAATATTAATAGAGAACATATAATAGAAAACTATAAAAAACACATCATGAAAAACTTTAAAATATTTCTACATATTAATAGAAAACTTATTTATGCAATGTCTAAGTGCAAAAGAAGGAAATTTACCAAACAATACCTTTATTCTTCCCATTAAGAAATTCCTATGTATTTAAATGAGATTAACAGAAAACTTCAATTGCAATATTTCAGTTTTGTATTTTCTACTAAAATAATTGCTTATAAACCGTTTATATAAATTATTTATGCAATTTTCTTTAGAAATACAAAAAAAATTTTTGTATGCACGTATTTACAGTCTTTAACCGATAAATTACTTTGAGTGTTCACTGGAAATATCTAGAAAATTATTTATTGAAATCTTTAAAGAAGTTTTATAAAAACTGTATTGAATGAATTTCGTCGATTTCATGATTTGTTGTGCAACAGTAAAGTTTGTTTTTAAGATGTCTAATGGTTCTCAAAGTTTCCTTCTAATCGTCTTACAGTTAAAAGAAAAAAAATGTGAATGGAAATAAATGCTGAATTACTTATGAGAAAGAAATTCAAATGGGAATTTGTTTTGAAAGGGAAATGCGTTGATGAATAATATTTACAAGAAGCACGCTTGAAAAAGAAATATGTCATACAATAAAATTTTCCTGAAATCTTATGCGACAAGGATTTCAAAATATTCACTAGAACGTTTTTGTAAAAAATATAAAATTTAATTCAAATTTCTCCACTTTTCTTATCAAATGAAGTTCTTGGTAAAAGAAGATTTAGAAAAAAGAAAAGAAGAAATAGATAAAGCATTTATTTTATAAAAGAATGTATTTTCTTCTGCATCGTGTTTCAAAAAACTTAGGAGCTTAAATGTATTATAGATTATTTTTATTTATTTATTTATTTATTTATTTTGTAATAAAATGTGCAAAATTTTAGAAAGAATTAAAGTTGCTATTTGCAGAAACGTTTATATATATAACGGGTGATACGTAAGTCACAGAAAAAATAATAAAAATAGCATTAAAACAAGTCCTACCAGTTCATTCGGAAATATAGGTTAATTTTGTTTTTCTTATGAAGCAGCCGCCATTTTGAAACAAAATGGCGGCTATAAATTATTAATAGACTTAGTGGGAATATTGATGTGGGCTGTGTACATATAGAGCTTTAAGCAAATCAGTTCATAAATACCATTTTTATATGAATTTAAAATTTTCAAGTGGCCAGCTCTTGGAAATAAGATGCCGTATCAAGTTAGCAAACGAACATATCAAATGCAGTTGGGAGATAAATCTAGTCTATGAATTTATTTCGAATTAATTCAATATTTCAAAAGTTATCGTATTAAGAAATGAAATGGCCGTCACTTGGATCAAAATCGCGTAGAAAGTTACTCAGTAAACTAATAAAAGCTATTTGGAAGATAAATCCACTGTCCAACTTTGGTTCAATAAATTCAGTATTTCAAAAGTTAACATGATAATAAATTCTCAATTGGCAGTGTTCAAGTGATCGCAACTTGGAAACAAAATAGTGGAGCAACTTTCCCAAAGAAGACATTTAAGATAATCGAATGATAATTCTTTTGTCTAACACTGGTTCGTATTTATTAAGTATTTCAAAAGTTTTCATGATAAAAATTTTCAAGTGATCGCCACTTGGAAATAATATGGTGAAACAAGTTGCTCAAAGAACTCATCAAAGGTATTTGAAACATATGTTCACTGTCCAGTTTTGATTCGAATTAGTTTAGTACTATTTAAAAACTTATTGTTATAACGAATTTTCAAGTGGCAGTCTAATTTTAAGTGGCCACAGCTTGGAAACAAAATGGCGCAGCAACTTGCCCAGTGAAATCATCCAATATATTTGTATGATAAGTTCGCTGTCCAATACTGGTTCGAATTAATTCAGTATTTCAAAAGTTATCATGATAAGAAATTTTCAAGTGACAACCTTATTTTAAGTGGCCGAAACATGGACACAAAATGGCGGAGCAACTTGCCTTAACTTATTAGTTTTCAACGCCAATCTCTCTCTCTCTGTCCTCCGGTACATTTTTATTAATATCCATTTACTCTCTCTAAAATATTTCCGAATACTAATAGAAAACATATATAATAAAAGTATATAAAATATTTCTGTATATTAACAGAAGTTATATTTAGACAATGTCTAACGACAGTATTCAACAATAACTTCAACTCCCGGTTGAACACAAAAAGTTGAAAAGCGCATAAAGTCTGGGTACAGCTTTTCAGCAAAATTTGATGCGTTGCTTATGCCATCTAGCGGCATTGTTACTTTCAGATTTTTCAGCGAAAGATAACGAATGAAAGATTATATGAAATCTTCGTCGCTAGATGGCAGAAGTAGACTGTCAATTTTTTTTAGAAAGCTTCACACTGCCTTTAGACGCTTTTGAAGTTTTCACGTTGAACCGAGAGTTGAAGTTAAGGGTGAATACGGCAGTAAGTGCAACAAGTGGAAATTTCGCAACCAATAATTTTATTCCCCCAATTAAGAAACTGTTATTACTTAAATGAAATTAATAGAAGGTTTAATTTATAATAGAAATATTTCAATTTTATCTTTGCTACTAAAATAATTGCCTATTAATCTTTTACATAAAATATTTGTGTGTGTGTGTGTTTTATTTTTTAAAATGAATGAAAAGAAGCAAAGAATGAAAACAAAATATATATACACTTATTTACTTTTTATAACACACATATTACGTTCAATGTTCACTGAAAATATCTAGAAAAATTATCTATTCGAGCCTATAGAAGAATATATAGAAGGTTTTATAAAAATTATATTGGATAAATTTCGTAGATTTCATAATTTCTTGTGCAACATTCAAGTTTATTTTTAAGACATCTAAAAGTTTTCTTCTAATCATTTTAGTCCCAAAATCTAATCATTTTTTTCTTCTAATCATTTTAGTCCCAAAGTTTTCTTCTAATCATTTTACAGTTTAAAAAAATGTGAATGGAAATAAATACTGAATTACTTATGAGAAAGAAATTCAAATGGGAATTGATTTTGAAAGGGAAATGTGTTGATGAATAACATTTAGAAGAGGCACGCTTGAAAACGAAATCGGTTATACAATAAAATATTCCTGAAATCTTATGCGACAAGGATTTCCAAGTATTCAATAGAACGTTTTCGTAAAAAAATATATAATTCAATGGAAATTTCCACACTTTTTCCATCAAAAGCAGTTCTTGGGAAAAGGTAACTTAGAAAAATAAAAGAAAAGAAAGAAATGGATAAAGCATATATTTTCTAAATGAATGTTTTTTTTTTTTTTTTTTTTTTTTTTTGTGTGTGTGTGTGTGTGTGTGTGTGTGTGTTTGTGTCTTGTTTCATAAAACTTACAATCTTAAATATATCACAAATGTCAGAAGTATTTTTAAAAATTTATTATAAAATGTACAAAATTTTGGAAAGACTTTAAATTCTATTTTACAGAAAAATTTATATATATATATATATATATATAAATAGTTGCAATCTGTTTCAGAATGTGTTTCAGATATATATATATATAAAGGAGAGAGAGAAATGTAAAGAATGAAAAAAAAATATCGAGAATGTCTTAAGTTTTAACTGGTGATGTATATTTAATCTAAGATACATGTCGAATACATAGAAAATGGCAATTTTGTCTCTATTTAATAAACATACATGTGGAGTGTTGATGTTGGTGTTAGGATTAAGGGCAATGGAATACACGAAGCTCCTAGGCCTTGGTAGCGTGCCCTCGGTGAAGGTTTTTGAAAGGTGTCCCAACACATATTTACGCGAGTTTTAGAGAAAACCACGGTAAACTCTTAACAGATAGGTGGATGAATGTGACCTGATATCCTAACAGACATTTCCATCTACCTGCTTCGAGAGGAGAAGAACCACTCTGGTGGGCCACACACATGCAGAAAAAATATGTATTAAGAAAAAAAAATGAAATTTGTTATTAAATAATCACTATTTACAGAATCTTTTAAAGAATATTAAATAATGTTAAATGAATTGATATCGAATAATTTTCTATCTCAATTCGTATCACTCAACTCAAAATTTATATGCATGTGTCGGCGAAAAATATTTTCGCGACTACAAGTGATATTTTTAAGGAGAGCATTATAATGTTGTATGAAAATTTTCCTCCGCAGTGTTGTTTACATAAAAATTTAGCCTTAGAATTAGGAAAGATCGTGGTGAAATGTATCTGTTGCAAGTAATGACATGGAACACCATAGTAAAACTGATAAGTCGTAACACTTGGTTCTTGTACGAACAGGTTAAATATATCAGTCTGCCGTTTAAAATAGGTGACATAACATCATATATTCCTTTTATAAAAATTATTTATAGTATTTCCAACTTAAAATGTATGTATCAAGGAGTACATTCAACTCATTGTGCTCAATATGAAAGCTTAGTCGTGTAATATTACCTAACATTATCAGAATATTTTTATTTTAGGGATTTATTCTATGTATTTCAATTTTTTATCAAGATAATATAACGCAACATAATTTCATAGGTCACAACATCGAAATTCGTTGTGACAGACGCCGGAGGCTTGTGACTGAGTCACTTACTGCCTCATCATCATTCGTAATATGGTTGTATTAATTGTACAAAAAGGGTGAAACATTACAACAGTTGTACTGAAAACATTAATGCGACTTCAGAAAATTATGAGAAAATTGTATTACAGGCAGAAATCAGAAGAAATATTTAAAGAAGGTCCAAGAAATTTTCAAATTAAACATAATATTCCCTTTCTTAGACACATGAATAAAAAGAACACTACTGCAGAAATAAATATTCAGATGTAAATAAGAAAATTAACATGCTATTTAAACTTTATCAGAAAGTAGAATTGTGCGACTATGATAAGCGTGTAAGAAATTTATATTATAGCATTAGTTCTTCTCAGCTATAAATATTTAGCACTCGAGGTAGCCAGTAAGAATAAAAGGATTTCACATACAAGGGATAAATAAACAAATGTGCAAATAAAGACTGGTTGTCCAAGTTTATGTAGATTATTTATTTCTTCTCGGGTTCCAGAAAAGAATAACAAGTCTAAATAAGACGTTTGCTGAATATTATGTTATATTTGTGAATAATGTTATGTCGTGTTAATGGAAGGCTCGGCGTAGGATTGTAAAAACAAGGCAAACAACGTCTAGAACACTAAACAGAAATAATAGGAAAGCAGACAGCTGTTTCAGTAGCATTTAGCGTACCGTCTTTGGGGCGATTCAGTGCCTTAATTTTGCACTGAAGACGATACGCTAAATGCAACAGGAACAGCTCTCTGCTTTTCTATTATTTCTATTTGGCGTTCTAGACGTTTTTATTTGACTTGTTTTTATAACTTTTTGTTGCATTACAATCTAATAAGTTTAATCGAAATGATATATGGAATATAGATGAAACTGGAACAGGGATAGTACAGAAACCTATTAAAATATTTGCGTGAAAAAGTACAAAAACAGTTGATATAATGGCTTTGGTAGAAAAAGGTTGGTTGGTTGGGTTTTACGTCGCACTAGTGCTACGCAGATGGGCAATTGGCGACTGTCTGGGACTCACCCCTAGAGGTGGTCCGGAGACATGCCATCGCAATTTTTGATCCTCCACAGAAGGGATGGCTCTCCCGCTTCGGTTACCCCCAGAGGTATAATTTGTGATAGGAATATGGAGAACATTGCGGCCGCGACAGATTTTACGTGCACCAGGGTAGAAAAACGAAAAATGTTACTAGGAGAATAACTTTTAAAGCTTGGGTATATTCAGTCCCTTATATATCTGTACTTCTTGTACCTTCCTCAGAGAATACTTTATCTTTCACGTACCATATGTTGTTGTAGATAATCAAATACAAGAGGATGTGGTTTGGGCCCTAATTTTGTACTTTCCATAAACCTTCATTGAAATTGCTAGGTGTACAAAAAAGTCTATTGTGTTATTGTTTCTGAGTAACTGTGCAGACTGATTATCTACTCGGGGAAACTAAACCTTGGGGCAATACCTTCTATAAAGTTCTTTCAAAAGTGTCCAATCTGTATTTACACGACTTTCGGAGAAAATGGTGGAAATCTCTGAAAAGATAGTTCGACAAGCATGACTTGGGATCGAATTCGGCCTATTTTGTCTACCCGCTTAGAATGCAAAACCTGTAGGTAAACCCTGAATCTTCTTTTATTAGATATATAGAATTTAAAAAAAAAAGAAAAAAACAGCGTAAAGCATTAATAATTTTTTCTATACATTAAAAGAAAAAAAAAAGTTACTGCCACCGCCGTCCAATTTTTTTTTTTTTTTCTGTCTGTGACCACATCTCGCGAAAAAGAGTCTGCAAAAGTCAGTGCTGCAAAAGGTATGGGAGTTTGACGAATGATCCAAGGAACATGTTTTCCTTGGTAATAAATTTCTATCGCCTTAATCAACGAAGTTATCAATTAATATTATTAATAGCTTTATTACTTACTTTATTACTTACTTTATTAATTGTTTTATTAATTAATTTATTTGCAAACTTGCGAACAGTTTCTCTCATAACGATGTTTTTTCAGTCTCTGACGTCATAGTCCCCCCTCCAAAAAAAAAAAAAAATGTCATTGATGCTATATGTAAATTGTCGATGTTGCTATTAGTGACAAAAACTTTTATCGTCTGCAAATGAATGTAAAAAGTTATCTGAGATATTTTCAATGAAAAAATGAATTTAGATTATAATTAATTGTGTGCAGATATATTTTTTTCTACTTTTAGAAAATTAAATGTTTGAAAAAAAAAAAAAGGCAAGAAAGAAGTGAAATTGAAAAATTGGCATACTTAAGATACTCGAGAGAAGAAAAAAAAATAAAATAGAGAAAACACCTTTAAAAATAACTGAGATTTTTAAAATATTAAGTAAAAATTTAATCCAGATGAAATGAAAATTAGTTTTTATTTTATTTTATTATCGAACGTTAAGACCGATTTTTAACATTTCATTTCATTAAATATATTGTATATTTATATTATTCAAAACAATCGTGCATGCATAATTTTAATATTGTTAAGTTTCAAGTATCAAATTCTTTATAAAGTGTTTTAAAGATGTTTTATCACTTCTTCTGTAAAAGGAATGCATAAGTGTTAAAAACATCCATTACAAAATATCGATTTTTTTCTTTTTTTTTTTTTTTTTTTTGTTCATTATTTATGTCTAAATTTTCTTCAAGAAATGAAATTAAGAAATAATTTTTTCATCATGAAAGGAAATGATAAAACTAAAAACACGAAAGGAATTTGTAGAAAAAAAAACCATTTAGACGTGTTCAAAAATATAAATTAAAAATAAAGAATATCTTTTGTATTTCGTAAAGATGATGTTTTATGAAAATTTATCTTCAAGTTGTAAACAAGAATGATTATGAAATAAGAATAAATATAAAATGTAGATCTTACAAAAGAATTATTCCATGATATAACAACGATTTAATAAATGTGTGTAAAAACTAATACTACTTACTTGCAGATAAATATGTAAAAATGTTCAAATCGTTTAATGTTTTCTTTTGATTTTAAAGATCATATTTCATATAGATCAACTTTAACCCTGAGACTGTCACCACTAATTTTGAATAGTAAATTTTGTCATAAATTAAGTCTATAAATTTAAAGATTTTATCCTTTGTGAATAATATTGAAAGACTGAGGATATAAAGATAAGCCCGTACCAGGGTTATCAGGTGGCATTTTTCAAGGGAGGCCAAACTTTTTCTGAAATAGAGATAAATGGGCCAAATGCTAACTAAATTAATTCAAGAGAAAACTGATATTTGAAGATGCAATTTTCAGTTGGGAAGCCATTGCATTATTGTTTTATAAGCTTTAGTTTGTTTAATATGGCTTAATAAGCCAAACTGGCATCCCTGGGCGGTCTGTGTTGACCCTGTAGATTTGCATATTCTGTTATTTTATGTATTAAATTTGAAGATATTTTGATGTCGTCGATGTGTCCCTGCTTTATGAAATATCTGCAGGCTGAGTAACTTAAAGTATTATTTAAAACGTTTTTTGAAACTTTTTATTTTGTTGAATCTATTCTAAATAGATTATTAGATTTATATTTTAAAAAGTCGTGCTGCGCTATACTTTATTTTTTACATTAATTTGAATGTTACACCTCAGATATTATGCCATAGAATCAGATTAAATTTGTTACATAAAGTGCTTTGCATAAAATCTCGTGCTGTTTTTTTTTTTTTTTTTTTTTTTGAAAGAATAAACAGGGCATTGGTATACTATGTTTTGTGTCATGAATATGAAAATTATTTCTAATAGTCTATTTAGTAGAAATATAAACCTGATTTAGTTGGTCTTTGGACAAATCAATAACAGTTAAAATTGCTGTGGTATTTCTGTATGCAAATACATGACAGTTTTCTCATATTTACCTCAGCAATAGTTAGGAAAATTTTTATCTTATAGACTTCTCAGAATAACATGAACGACTGTTGAAATTTATAAGAACGGGGTCGAGGATTTTTTTTATAGTGGATATTAAATACTTTCAAATAATCTTAGTATAAGGTAAGGTACTTGAACTAAAGATAGCCACAGTTAAGTTTGAGAATTTTCTATGATTTTCTGGTTAGGTAAATGTGCCTGGATTTTGTTGTTTTTGTTGTTGTTGTTGTTGTTTGTAATGCTACACTTATTTATTATATATATCAAATATTTTTTTCTTTGTAAAACGAAGTTTTTTTTTAAATACAGTTTCAAACAGTAGTTTGTGGGGCCCCTTTTACGAGCAGAGTTCAAATGTTGCCCATTTATTGAAAACACTCTTAAAATATGACAAAAAAAATGAAAGTGAAAACTATTTTTTACTTCCAAAAGTATTATTTAACTACAAGAAAATGACATTGGAAGAAAATCACAATACGTATTTTTTAAATAATACAATTTTAATCAGATTCCATGCAGATAATGCAGACGAAGTTAACATATGTTTCCTTTAATAAATCCAGGATACTCTTCAATCACATATCGCAAGTATTGATTACACAATCAAATACTTATTACTGTAACCTTCTTTCGTAAAGATAAAAACCAGTTAGATTTTGGCTGGCAACCACTTATGCTTAACATGGCAGTATCAGTTTGTATGAAAGTTCCTTTTAATACTGTACTGGATTGGTTTTTGATCTTCTTATTATATACCCATACAGCACAGAATGTTTCAGTTATGTTGCAAAATGCTTACAATCTTTCAAAAACGTAACACATTTAAGTATGCTCTCTGATACCTTTCTGAAACATGCGCCCTTTTTGATTTCCTATGTGGTAAGTGATTGTAACGTTTTTGTTACGTATCTGATTTTTTCTTACGATCGCGGACATTTCTTCGTTTTTGAAACTAATCGGAAAACAATATGGACGTTTTTAAACGTTTCTGAAATGTTTATAGTGTTTCAGTGTTATATGATTGTTACGTTTCAGGAACATTTTGTGCTGTTAGGGTTGCTTATTAATATGCTCTGTTCTTTTGCTTATCTTTCAGTATTTCCTTCTTGTTCTTCTTATACTTTGGCACGAAAACACTTTCAACTACATTTTGTGCAAAGCAGTTCAGGGCTTTTCTTCTGGGAGTCATTGCTTTCTTTCAGGAGATCTCTGGTGTTATCAATAGTGTGGAAATCGTTGGAGAATAAATTGTAATAAGTTTTTTTTTTTTTTTTTTTTTTTTTTTTTTTCTGGTATTTAAAGAAAATTTTAAATTAATTTGCTTATTTGTTTCCTAAGTTGGCCCACATTTTCCCAAGGTGGCCCAATACCCAAGGCACCGTGAAAAGATGCATATGTTTGCCATTTTCATGGTTTTTAACTGTTAATCAGATAAATTTATTACAAATGAATTAATGTGCATTTGCACGGCATTAAATTGTTCATGAAACAAATATATTACAAATGAAGTTAATGTGGTTGAAGACAAAGAAATAAGCCTTAAAAAAAACCTCAAAGTTCTAAAAGTTTAAACACATGTAAATAAAAATATATTCTTATCTGAAAATTAAAACAACTACTCCGTTAAAGCGAAATTACTGCATACTATGGTAATCTTTAAATATAAGCTCTCCAAATTCAGTCACGTACCCTGGTGATACCATCATTTCCAATGCAAAAAAACCCTTTTGTGATTAAAAATTGAATTAAACCTCTTCTAGGTATTTGGACTACCTTAGGAAGACTAGCCACCTTTAGCTCGTTTTTACTTTAAGAATTTTAATGCACAAAAACTTTTCAACACCTAACTTCTTAATGCTAAATCCTGAATATATTATCGAACATATTTGTAATATCATTCTCTCCTTAGTACACTGGTAACTAGTATGTTGTGGCCACCACAAGACTTTCTTCTATATTTTCCTATACATATTCAATCAGTAACAATATTTAAAAAAAAAAAAAAAAAAAAAAAAAAGTACGATTTTTTTTTTCTTTCTTTTTTTTTTTTTTTTTTTTTTTTTTTGTTAAAAGTAATACATATTCAATCAGTAACAATATTTAAAAAAAAAAAAGTACGATTTTTTTTTTTCTATATTTTTTTTTTTTTTTTTTTTTTTTTTTTTTTTGTTAAAAGTAAAAAAAAATCGATAACTTTCTCTATATATTAAAAAAAAGTAACTGTCGCTGGCGTCAATTTTTTTTTTCTGCGACAGCATCTCCTCGCGGAGGGCAAAGTTCTCTGCATCACGAGAGGTATCAATGTGTCCCGTATGCTTCAAGGAAGGCATTTCAGGTAATTAAAAATTTGTATCTTTTTAATTAACGAAGTTATTAAATAAAAACCTCGGGTTTATAAAGGTACTCTATTTGCCATTAAATAAATAATTTCTCTTATTACATCATTTTCCACAATGACGTCATTCTCCACAGGGGGAAAAAATGTTATCACTGGTGTAAAAAAATAAAATAAATTCCGCAAACACCTTTTTTTTTTTTTTTTTTTTCTAATTTTAGAAAATTAATTTTCTTACTAGCAATATTTATGTTTGTTTTATTTATTTGTTCCCTTTTTTTGTGTGTGTGAATAACGAAATAATGTCGTGTTTGTATAACTAACTGCGTTTCTCTTTTCCATTAAAGTGTATTTATTATTTTTATTTGAAAACGTTTTTTTAAGATACTTTGGATAGATTTTGGCATACAAAGATATTTAGATTTAAATTCAAACTCAATTATAAACGAAAAATCTTCTTATTTAGCATTGATAATTTTTTAACATTACATTTCCGTCATACATTTCATACTTCTAATTATGGCAAGAAAAAATTCACCTAGAATTTTTAAAGATTTTATTCTTCGTTAATGTAAAAAGTAGATAAGAGAGAATGTACTTTTCCTTTCGCCGGCGAAATTCTCGTCAAGCAAACTTTATTGGCGACAACAATACATTTATGGATTAAAAGTAAATTAGTAACTTAGTATTTTTTTTCTTTTTCAAATTTAAAGTTTATTTATATACGTTATTAAGGATTTGGCAAAATAAATGTTATATTTTTTATCGGACAACACTTTTAAAAGCTAGCTTTAAGCAAAGTTTCGGAAAATTAAAAAGGTATAACTTCAGTATTCTTAAAAAGGTATAACTTCAGTATAACCCCAGAGCTGAATTTGGCGATTTTTCTTCGGCGCCGTATTGAACGATAACGATGTCGTTCTGGACTGTTTGCGATATTATATGGCAGCCTATATGTTGTTTAATTGATTTTATGTTTTATGATTTAGATTATGACTTTATCATTTATGATTTTTAGATTTATGATTTAGCCATAATCGCCAACAAAAAAATCGCCAAATACCGTTGTGGGGTTATACTAAAGTTGTTCCCTTAAAAATATAAAATAAATAAAATAAGTAAACGTAAAACAAGTGTCTTTAATTTTTTTCTTATTATTATTCGAAGTGTTTTCAAAGAATTACTCTGTCTTAGGTGCCTAATGTTTGGCGTCGGTTACATCATTCTGTTAGATATTGTCCATGTTTTATTTTATTCTCTCATTTTTATATTTTTAACTCACGTGATGTATTTTTGTTATTGAAAAAAAAGAAAAGATTATTCAGATGATGCTCGTGCGCGTGCATCTAGTTTCTTTTTCTCAGTATTCAAATTTTTCAATGGAATAAAAGCAGCAAGTAGATTTTGTTGTTAGAAATTATTATTTAGTTTTTTAGAAAGCTTAGGAGTTTAAAATAACTTCTTTTGTATGCTTTAAGTTTATTTGGCGTCCGCAATTATATATATAGTAAGCTAGAGAGTTAAAATAACTTTCTTTTTGTACGCTTAAATAACATTTTGTGACGTCTACGCGACAGGACGAAGTAAAACAATGTTTCAAGCAATTAAAGGTTTTAGAAAAGCCGATCTGAAGTTTGTAGCGGAAGAGCTTGGCGAAATAATTCCTCCTGAATGTACTATTGCTACCTTGAAGGAAATTATTTTGAATAGCAACGAATATAAAAATGATCCCAATTTTGTGCAAGAAATTCTATCAACGGCTGTTGTTAAGAGGCAAGAAAAAGAAAAATTGAAAGTCGAGCAAGAAAAAGATCTTCAGCAACAAAAACTTAAACTTGAACAAGAAGAAAAAATTGAATTAGAAAAGCTTAATCAAGAATTAGAGATAAAGAAGATGGAATTAGACCAACAGTTGGAATTGGCTAGAATACAGTCACAGGCCTACATTCAAGGGGAGTCAATTTTAACTGTTAATGAAAATAATTCATCTAGAAGAAAAATTTCCTTACCCAAGTTACAATTCCGACAATTTGATGGGGATTTAAAAGAATGGCTACCATTCTGGAGTCAGTTTGAGCAGATAGATAAAGATAACGATATTCCTCCAGAAAACAAATTCCAGTACCTCATTCAAGCAACGGTCGCTGGTTCCAGAGCACGAGAAGTCGTAGACAGTTTTCCGCCAACTGGCGCCAACTATGCCAAAGTTATAGAGAGTCTAAAAGCTCGTTATGGAAGAGATGATCTTCTAGTTGAAGTGTACGTTAGAGAATTATTAAAATTAATTATAGTTGCTCATACAAAAGAAAGCTTTTCTCTTACTTCATTGTACGATAAACTTGAATCATATTTAAGGGCTCTTGAAACGTTGGGTGTCACTACTGATAAATGCGCTTCTATATTATATCCTATGGTAGAATCCTGTTTTCCAGCTGAATTTTTGAAAGCTTGGAATAGAAGTAACATTGTTTCTACTAGTTCTGATGCGAAAGAACGGTTGGACAATTTGATGCAATTTCTCAAATGTGAAGTTGAAGGAGATGAAAGAATAAATTTGGCGGTAGCAGGTTTTGGTCTGGCGAAGAAAAATGATGACCGAAATTATAGAAAAAGAAGGACTTATACTGATGTTGTTAAGCCTATACCCACTGCCTCTACTTTATTAACGACTTCTTTTAAACAGGATCTAAAGAAAAATTGCGTGTTTTGTAATGGAAAGCATATGAGTTCAGACTGTTTTACGGCACGAAAGATGAGTTTTAATGAGAAACAGAATGTTCTAAAGGATAAGAAGTGCTGTTTCCTCTGTTTGGGGTCAGGTCACACTACCAAACAGTGTAAAGCTGTCCTGAAGTGTTTTATCTGTGATAGAAAACATTCCACCGTGATGTGCCAAAGTCTTGATAAAGGCAAAACAAATGAACGAGAAGAGAAAGAAAAGTCAAATGAAAGTGAAGTAAATATGGCAAATTTCAATAAAAATCCAAGGGTATTTCTTCAAACTCTCAAAGCAAAAGTCGTCTCTGATAATAAAGAAAAGGATATTCGTCTAATTTTAGATACTGGTTCACAAAGATCGTATATTTTGAAGAAATTAGCAGAAGAAATGAAATATGCAGCCATTAAAAAAGAAAAGGTTGTACATTCACTTTTTGGCGGAGTCTCAACCAAAGAATATGAACATAGCTTTTATAAAATAAGATTAAGAGATTTGACAGGGAAATTCAGATGCAATTTTGAAGTTTTGGATCAAAATATTATATGTGAAAATGTTAAGCCTGTGGGAAAAGGTTCTTGGCTGAAAGAATTGGCCGAGAAAGGCATTGTTTTGACAGATGTTGGCGATGCAGATGAGTCTATTCAAGTACTGATTGGAGCCGATATAATCGGTAAACTATTGACAGGTCGAAGAGAAGTGTTGTCTTCTGGGCTAGTTGCAATGGAAACACTTTTTGGCTGGACATTAATGGGAAAAGTTCCTCAAGAAAGTTCATCTAAAGAAAATTTAGCTCTATCAGTTACTTCCATGTTTGTAAAAGAAGCAGAAATTTCTGACTTATGGAGATTAGATTTACTTGGAATAAGTGATCCAATCGAAAAGCTATCTAAGATGGAAGTAGATCGTCAAGTAAAAGAGCACTTTCTACAGACAGTAACACGGAATAAAGACGGTCGTTATGAAATATCCTTACCATGGGCTGAAGATAAACCACCTTTACCTGATAATTTGTGTTTAGCCAAGAAAAGGTTAACCAATGTCACACAAAAACTACTTGCGAGTAATATTTATGAAAAATATGAGGAAGTACTTTTAGGATGGCTTGGCGACAAAATTATTGAAGAGGTCCCTGAATGTGAAAGGTCCTTTTATGGACACTGCTTACCTCATCGACCAGTTATAAAGGAGAATAGCACTACTCCAATTCGTCCAGTATTTGACGCATCAGCAAGAATCCAAAACCATCCATCTTTGAATCAATGTCTACACTGCGATCCAAATCTCATTGAATTAATTCCTGACATACTTTTGCGATTTAGAGAAAATAAATTCGGTGTCTTAGCTGATATCAAAAAAGCGTTTTTGCAAATAAGCATCCGGAAAGAAGATCGGGATTTTTTACGTTTCCTCTGGTGGAGCAATCCAGAACAAAGTGAGCTGAGAATATTTCGTCATGCTAGAGTCGTTTTTGGAGTCAAGAGTTCACATTTTTTGCTAGCTTCAGTAATAGAATACCATATTAAAAATGATGAAGAATACGACCCAGAACTTAAGCAAAGATTGTTGAGAAGCTTCTATGTTGACAATGTTGTTACGAGTGTCCGTACAGAGGAAGAGTTAAAGAGATTTATTACTTGCTCTAAAAACCTAATGTCTAAAGGCGGATTCGACCTAAGAGGATGGGAACATACAGAAGAGAGAAAGGACTCGGAACACAATAAAGAAGCTGTTGTACTTGGATTACACTGGAACAGATTTTCGGACATTTTAAAGGTCAATGTATCCTGGACGAAAGATGTAAACCTGGAGAAAATAACAAAACGTACTATGCTATCAGTGGCACATAAAGTTTTTGATCCAATTGGTTTTACTTCACCATAGTCATGATTTGCCCCAAGATGATGTTACAGAAAACCTGGAAAATTGGTTTAACCTGGGATGAAGAAATTACCGGGGATCTAAAAAACGAGTTTATCGGATGGTTTCGTGAATTAAATATATTGGAAGAAATTGAGATTCCGCGATACATTCAAGTCACTCCAGATAATTTAAAAAAATGTACTCTTCATACATTTTGTGATGCTAGTAATCAGGCTTATGCTGCTGTTGTATTTTTGAGAATAGAAAAAGCTGATCAAGTGAAATTATTCCTTCTGGCTGCCAAATCCCGCATCAGTCCTTTAAAGTGCCCAACTATACCTCGAATGGAGCTTTTAGCGGCTTTGATTGGTGCTAGATTATCGAAATCAGTAACAGATGCATTCAGTTGGGAAAATATGGAAAGATATTTTTGGAGTGATTCCACGACAGTTCTTGCATGGATAATCAGAGAAGAGAACTGGTCAGTTTTCGTCAGGAACCGAGTTCAAGAAATCAGGAGTTTGACTGATCCTTCTTTATGGAAATATATACCCAGTGAAATGAACCCATCGGATCTACCCTCTAGAGGTTGTAAAGCCAAACAACTTGTCTCTCTCAAATGGTGGGAGGGTCCATCGTGGCTTAAGAATCCATATGAGTATAATAAACATATGAATTTCCTCTGCCAGAATATAAATGAAGAAGACGTTGAAAGAGAAAAGTTAAAATCAACAAAATTACTGATAAATGTAGATGAAAATTCACAGAATACTTGGTACTATCAATATTTTTCATGTTATGAGAAAATCGTGCGCCTTGTTGGATGGATTTTCCGTTTTAAACATAATACTTGTAATCCAAAGGATAAAGTGAAAGGAGAATTGACAAGTCAGGAATTTCACAAAGCAGAAATGAAAATAGCTTGGATGATTCAGAAGGAAGCTTTTTCCTCTAAAGATTATGAGAAATTGAAAACTCTTGAGACTTTCAAAGATGAGGAAGATATAATCCGCGTGAAAACTAAAATTTTGTATAGACAAGACAAGAAGGATTTTCTCACACCTATCGTTCTACCATCTAACCATGAAGTTGTTAAACGACTAATTTCATATTTTCATCGGAAAAATTGTCACGCAGGTCCTCAGATTCTTTTAAATTTGATTAGAGAAAAATATTGGATTTTGAATGGAAGAAGAACTGTGACATCTGTTTTATCTAAATGTACTACTTGTAAAAGATTCAACTCTAAGAACGTGGAATCTTCGCCTATTTCTCTACCAGAAAATCGAGTGAAAGATGCAGCTGTGTTTCAGGTCATTGGTATTGATATGGCTGGTCCTTTGTTTCTGAAAGACAATCAAAAGAGTTGGGTTATCTTGTTCACATGTGCTATCTATCGGGCAGTACATTTTGAACTTGTTACATCAGCATCTACCGAGGTTTTTTTGATGGCTTTAAGAAGATTTATATCTCGTAGAGGAAGATGTTCCATTATATATTGCGATAATGGCTCTAATTTTGTTGGTGCAGCCAACTATTTGAAACGACTGAACTGGAATCATATACAAAAGGATGCAGCAACCAATTCAATTGAATGGAAATTCAATCCGCCAACTGCGGCGTGGTGGGGCGGATGGTGGGAGAGGCTCATCAGACTGATGAAAGATCTATTAAAAAGAGTCCTTGGGCGAGCGTGCTTGAATTATGAAGAAATGATTACTGTATTGGCTGATTGCGAAAGCATTATCAATTCTCGACCTTTGACTTACATGTCAGAGCAAGAATCTATTAAGCCAATTTCTCCTGCCATGTTTTTGAAAGATATTCATGAATATATTGTGCCAGACATTGATGCAGTCGAGGGAAACTCTTTCAAACGAAGGCTTAAATACAGACAAGCATTGCAGAAGAGTTTAAGAAATCGATTTAGATCAGAGTATTTGGGTTTACTTATTCAGCGACCGAATGTGAGAAGAAGCCAACAGACAGTTTCTGTAGGAGACATTGTATTGGTGGGAGCGGACAATAAAAAAAGGATGCACTGGCCATTAGGACGCATCATAGAGCTTATTCATGGCAAAGATGGAAAAGTGCGACTCGTAAAGTTACAAACATCTCATTCAGAGATACTTCGACCAATACAAAGAATCTATCCTCTAGAAGTATCATCTAGTGACGGTGCTGAAAATACGTTTCCTAATCCAGCTGTGAAGGAAGCACAAATTAAAAAGCCTTGGGAGGATAAGTCCTGCAGGGAAATTAGAAAGACTAGATCTGGAAGACTAATTAAAATGCCAGACAGACTGATTTTATGAAGAAGAAATCTTCTAGAGATATCAAAATGAAGAGTTTTGATTATAAGATATAATCAAAAGGTGGGAGGATGTTAGATATTGTCCATGTTTTATTTTATTCTCTCATTTTTATATTTTTAACTCACGTGATGTATTTTTGTTATTGAAAAAAAAGAAAAGATTATTCAGATGATGCTCGTGCGCGTGCATCTAGTTTCTTTTTCTCAGTATTCAAATTTTTCAATGGAATAAAAGCAGCAAGTAGATTTTGTTGTTAGAAATTATTATTTAGTTTTTTAGAAAGCTTAGGAGTTTAAAATAACTTCTTTTGTATGCTTTAAGTTTATTTGGCGTCCGCAATTATATATATAGTAAGCTAGAGAGTTAAAATAACTTTCTTTTTGTACGCTTAAATAACAATTCTTCGCAATTTTATCCCTTCACCCGCAAAACGGAAAAGCACCGAAGAGAATTAATAATTGAAGCTGCAGGAGGTTTTTCCAAATTAAAATGATAATAATAATAATAAACTTTTTCTCTTTTCGATAGTTTCGAATGTCCAAAATTATCTATCAGTTCAATAAATACATACAGAGAGTATATACTGCGATAAATTAACTAAAGAAATTCAATAATAAAAAGTACGGGCATTAGAAAAAATAGGTTCTAATTTTTTAAAAAGGTTATCCTAATTTAATTTAAAGGTTTTTTTTTTTTTTTTTTTTTTTTTTTTTTTTAACAAGCAATTCTACTAAAAAATCCATCGTCAAATAGTGACAAAAACTTAAATGTTCCCAAGAAGTTCACATACTGTATCTGTAACATAAAATGATCTAGATGTTACGAATGGACTCTTCCCAGCGTCGTCTGCTCAGTCATGTGATAGGGGAAAGCAAATAATCGAATTTTGAGACTTGAATTCAATTAAATATTGTTCTTAAGAACAAAAGTATTAATATTTACTATAGAATAAAATAAAAGTAATATTCAGCATTTGTAAACAGTAGAATAATTGTTATTGTAAATTTAATAATTTTTAAAAAACACTTTATGTGTTTATTTATTTTCACCAGTAAGAATAGATTTTTGAATGTTGTAGTGTAACTGTTACATTAACTGATCTAGCAGTAAATAATAGCTTATACTTGTGGAATGTTTACGGATAGTAATTTTAAATTTTAGAATGTTTTCAATTAAATTTAATTGCATAAAGGTGTTACAACAAATTAATTAACTTAGTTACTGGTCTAAATGGCTTTACACCGTACGATGTTGCACTGTCAATGATTTAAGTACCAAAAATCAGAGTATTTAACATGTTCTTCATGAACATGAAGAACAAATATAAACTAAATGGTGATTGCAAATGTATACAGCAAACAAAACATGATGAATAATGATATAAAATGGATTAAAAATGATGATGTATAAAAAAATAACACAGATTAAATACGATTGATCAAAAATAAGAATAGAAAATATGTTATTTCAGAAATCGCTATAGATATAGAACACTTCGTCTGCTGTTTGTTTTTCACCTATCATGTGATCTCTGACGTCAGGTGGGAAGAGTCCATTTCTATCTTTTCCGAAAAAAAAAATTACTCATGAAGTGAGTATCAGCAATTCCTATTCAGCGAAAGGCAGAGCGCCGCAGAGGTTAATAAATAAAGCGAGCCGGGGGGAGGCGGAGCTTTCCTCGGGGGTTCGTGAGCGGAGCGAGCAGGGGGCAGAGCCCCCTAGTGTTTTAAATTATCACAGATTTATAGTTCAACCATTCGTTTTAAAGGTATTGACGAGATCTTTCGAAAGATACCCATCTTGAAAATTTACCCCACCCGGGGGGGGTACTTCCCCCCTAGGGAGGGAAGCGATGCCCCCACATGCACAGAAATTTTTTCCTAGTTAACTATTACTATTATCAATAACTCATATTAATTTTACAATCACAAGTTAAAAATAACTCTCATTATGTACATTTATACGAAATTTTGTCGTATACTGCAATGTTAAAAATTTAGAAAAAATACGATCACAGCGCCACCTGTTGAGCTATTGATCCCCAAATGTAATCAGCACCACTTTATGTCGGGGACCAACGGGGTTTTTTTTCGTTAAAAGTAAAAAAAATCGATAACTTTGCTTTAAATTGCCACAGATTTATATTTCAACCATTCGTTTTAAAGGTATTGACGAGACCTTTCGAAAGATACCCATCTTGAAACTTTGCGCCCCCCCCGGGTGGGAACTTCCCCCCCCCCGGTGGGGGGGAACCGATGCCCCAAAATGCACAAAAATTTTGTCCTAGTTAACTACTACTATTATCAGCCTGATCTTTCGAAAGGTACCCATTGTGAAAATTTACCCCCCCTTGGGGGGGGGGTATTTCCCCCTAGGGGAGGGAAGCGATGCCCCCCCCATGCAGAAAATTTTTTTCCTAGTTACATACTACTATTATCAATAATTCATATTAATTTTACAATCACAAGTTTAAAACAACTCTTATTATGCACATTTATACGAATTTTTGTCCTATTCTGCCATGTTAAAAATTTAGATAAAATGCTATCACAGCGCCACTTGTTGAGCTATTGATCCCCAAACATAATCAGCACCAGTTTATGTCGGGGACCAACTAAATACCAAGTTTGGTAAAATTTCGTTTAAAAAAAAAAGTTTTTTTTTTTTTTGGTAAAAGTAAAAAAAATCGATAACTTTGTTTTAAATTATCACAGATTTATGGTTCAACCATTCTTTTTAAAGGTATTGACGAAACCTTTCGAAAGATACCCATCTTGAAACTTTGGCCCCCCGGGTGGGTACTACCCCCCCCCGGTGGGGAGGGGGGACCGATGCCCCCACATGCACAAAAAAATTTTCCCAGTTAACTATTACTATTATCAACGAGACCTTTCGAAAGATACCCATCTTGAAAATTTACTGCCCCGGGGGGTATTTCCCCCCCAGGGGGGGGGGGAACCGATGCCCCCACATGCACAAAATTTTTTTCCTAGTTAACTACTACTATTATCAATAATTCATATTAATTTTACAATCACAAGTTTAAAATAACTCTCATTATGCCCATTTATAAGGAATTTTGTCATATGCTGCCATGTTAAAAATTTGCATAAAATGCGATCACAGCGCCACCTGATGAGCTATTGATCCCCAAATCTAATCAGCACCATTTCATGTCAGGGTGCAACTAAGTACCAAGTTTGGTTAAATTTCATTCATTGGTTCGTGAGATACAGTGTCCACAAAAAAATGATACAGACAGACACACAGACACACAGACAGACAGACAGACATTTTCTAAAAACTATCAATTCGTGTTCAGGACACCCCAAAACGTGTAGATTCGTCAAAAAACGGAGGTCGAAAATTTTCGCGAATCCAATACTTTCTCTATATTACATATAGAAGAAAGTAAAAATTCTGTAACTGACATCTAGAATCTAAATTGGGGTTCTAGAAAAAATAGTTCCATGTCATCCTTTTAATTCTAGTCCCATTTGAAAGCGAGTTCTAGAGACCCCTATTATAATTCTGGAGCGTTTGCCAATATAATCTTGGCTTATTGCCCAATTCTAGAAAATCAAGCAAGAATTTCTCGTAATACAAAAGATTTAGAATATTCAGAATCTTTAGAACATTGTTTCACCATCTAGAAATGTGTACACTCGAAATTCTCGATCATTTCGTCTATTCAGTTTATTGTCGTGTCTTATGCCCATAACTCAGAAATCTATATTTCTAGTTTAGGGATTTAGAAAATGACCACTTATGCATTCTAGATGAAGGCGCTATATATATATATATATATATATATATATATACAGGGTGTGGTAGATAAGTAATGAGACTCAGTCTAGAAAAACAAATTCATTGATCCGATTTGTACAAAACGTTAATATTCTTCAAAGTACTCGCCTTGGGCGTCGACACAACGTTGCCAACGCGTTTTCCAAGCTTCATAGGCCCCACTGTAGTCCGTTGGAGTTATCCCAGTTAGTGCCTTCGTGACAGCACGTTGGATGTTCGGAATATCGTCGAAACGATGACCCTTCAGGCAACTTTTGACCTTCGGAAATAGGAAGAAATCAGGAGGACTCAAGTCAGGGCTGTATGGTGGCTGTGGCAGAACTTCAACTCCAATTCGGGTCAAGTAGGAGGTCACGAGGAACGCTGTGTGCGCCGGAGCGTTGTCGTGGTGGAGACGCCAGCGTTGAGCAAGGTCTTGTCGCTTCCGTTTGACGGCTCTGTGCAAGGACTTCTTTGTAGAATTCGGCATTCATAGTTTTCCCCTGAGGGACAAACTCTTTGTGAATTAACCCCCGCTTGTCGAAAAACACAATCAGCATTGTCTTGACGCGGGACTTTGACATTCTTGCTTTCTTCGGCCGCGGGGATGCCGGTGTGTGCCACTCCAAGCTCTGGGCTTTCGTCTCCGGGTCGTATTGGAATGTCCAAAAGTTTCCGAAGCAGTTTTTCCCAAGCGAAAGCAAAATTTGATTGCATACCGCTGTTCTATCGAGCGATCCATTTTCACAAGTGTCACGTGCACACAAACAACTAATACGCGAAGCTCGACCCTCACTGCGCCACAGCTCCGACGCGACTGCGAACCGGTTCTATTGTTAGCTCAGATCCCCCACCACGTGACCTGCAGGTGCAGACCGCACTGCGAGCGACTGGGTCGCCGCGCGGCGGCCAGTCTCATTACTTATCTACCACACCCTGTATATATATATATATAGATATATATATATATATATACAGTGTAAATTCGAATCTTGTAGGCAATTATAAACATCCGAAATGTGTAATGATTTAATATACATTTTGCAAGTATTTTTCTATGTAATTTAAATCACTTTTTATGTATATGAAAAATTCTCACTGTACTTAATAGGAAAAAAAATAATATTAAACAGTAGATAAATTGAAAAATAATCCTTTGGCATGAAATACAAAAAATATTTTTAATATAAAATAACTTTAGTTGATTATCTGTTTTAATAGCATTTTTTTTTTCTATCAAGGTATTTTTTAAATCATCTTAAATCTTCAGTTAAGTGTTTTGTAATTTATTTGGAAATAAATACTATACGAGTGCTTCTAAAAATAGATTAACACTCATTACTCATTACTGATAAAATTATGAACCACTCCAGTAAACGAACGGTGATTTTTTTTTTTTTTTTTTTTTTCTTTTTTTTTTAACGTTTGTTTTAAACTTCCTTTTCAATTACGAATTTTTTTAAACTCCGTAAAAAATGTATTCGCTCAGATGAACATTTCTAGGGGGGGGGGGGGGGAAGTAATCTCAAAATAATTATGTAGCAGAAAATAAATAAAAGGTGGACTTTCCTAATATTTATTTTAGAAAGAAGTTGTATTAAAATTGGTGGTTTTTTACGAACGGCATCTATTTTTTTTTATTTATTTATTATTTTATTTCATTTTTTTCATTTTCATAAAATTGTATTCGGGAATAAAAGATAGATAAATTGCTACACTTCATTTTTTAATAATTTCTCAGAAAAGCCATCACAACATTTTTATTAGTAATAAAAAATATGTATATATATATTTCTTCTGCTGCATTTTGCTAAACACTCTTTCATTTACTATTTATTATTTATTTATTTATTTGAATAAATTAAATGTTTTTGTATTTATGAAATTGTACAAATGTATTAAAACAGGAATAAACTACTACGTCAGAAACGCCAAAGAAAAATTATTGAGGTGCATACAGCTGTTTCGGTAGCCTAAAGCGTTGCATTTTGCACTGATGACGGTACATTGCACTGGTGACGGCATTTTGCACTGATGCCATCAGTGCAAAATGCACTATTGACGGTACGCTTTAGGCTACCGAAACAGCTGTATGCACCTCAATAATTTTTCTTTGGCGTTTCTGACGTAGTAGTTTATTCCTGTTTTAATATTCCAACGCCTAGTCTCCTGCTATTATTTGTACAAATGTATATTTTAACGTTTTCCACTTTTAGAGACAAATTTCAATTCCAGCTTCATAAAATGTTTTTGAAATCGTTTTTATGATAATATTAATTTTATTTCATTTAGTTGTACTAACGTCAAGTAAATTTTAATTACTAATTATTTATCTCTAAATATTATTTTTACAATTTCGCGTTATCTGTACTTACAGTTGTCAGCAAAAGTATCCGAGCACTAGCAAACATTCCTATCTAAAAAAAGTACACATAACACTGCTTTGTTAAATAAATCTTTGTCGAGTCATGTTCTTAGTCAATTTAAGAACATGATACGACAAGGATTTATTCAATAAAACAGTATTAAGTGTTCTTTTTTGATATCGGAATTATTGACTAGTGTTCGGATACTTTTGCTGCCGACTGTAAGTATCTAACAAAGTTTCGTAATCCATTTATTTACACCGTCTTCATAGAAATTACACTGTTAAATTTTTGGTTTTTTTAATTGAACCAAAACCCGATATTACTGTAGTTAATAAATGCTTGGATGAACCGAAATTTTATACTACAGTAGCTATAACCATAAGAATGTGAAACCTTCAACCATGGATGGTGGTTGGATGGTTTGGTTTTACTTCGCACTAATCCTGAGCAGATGGGCAATTGGCGACGGTCTGGGACACACCCCTAGAGGTGGTCCAGAGACATGCCATCACAATTTTGATCCTCCACGAAAGGATGGCTCTCCCGCTTCGGTGACCCCCAAAGGTATAATTTTTTTATGGGAACATGGAGGACATTGCGGCCACGACATATTTTACGTGCACCAGCCACCATTAGTGTACATGACGGTCTAAGGCCGGCTCGAGTACCGAACCCGCAATCTTCCAATTACGAGGCCGGCGCTCTACCGACTGGGCTACCGCGGCCCCCTTTTACCATGATTTAGTCCTTCTTGTAGAAGAAAAAGTACCAAATTATGGAGAAAGATTTAACTTTATTATGGCTGCAACTATTGTAGAATCAAATTTTGGTTCAACCATGTAACAAAACATGGTAGAAGGTTTCACTACATTATGGTTGCAGCTACCAAGTTTTAGTTTACCTAGCACAAAATTTTTGATATTGTATCACAAAAAGAAAAAAGTCAAACATATTAACATTTTGAAGGTTGTGATTTCACAACAACGCCATTTCTGTAAATAGCATTATTTTATTTTTAATACAATGTATAAAATGCATTTAAAAGTATGAACAAACTTATGGCATTTACACTCTTACATCACATTAATATTAGCAGGGATGGAACACGGGCGCAGAATTCATACCACTATCAATGTAAGAAAATTTTCTACTTCCTAAGTGAACGATATTACAGTTAGAGAAAATTCTTAAACAAATACCGGTATGAATTCTGTGCCCGTGTTCCATCCTTGATATTTGTTTATTGATTACTGAAAAATTTTTACACATATTAAATTTTTGTATTAGGATCGTTGTGTGGCTTATAGTTTAAAACCACATATCTATGAAGTAACCCAAGCCCTTTTTATTTAAGAAAATATATACATATATATATATATATATATATATATATATATAATTAAATAATGAGTAATATTTTTTTGAGAAAATGAATACTCAAGTACAGCAACATTATATCTTCCAATATGTCTGGTTCTTTAAAATTAGCATGCTTCTTAAATAAATTAAACCCCATTAATATTTAACAAACAAGCATAAAACGCAATCTTTTCTTATATTTTATAGTAAAGGAAATAAAAAGAACTATTCACGCATTCATTTTCTAATGCTTTGGAAAACGAAGTTGGGCCTTGATTGTTTTTTGATATATGGTAATGGTTCTTAAGTAGTTCTTGAAATTTAGATGTCCTAACAAAGGTCGAGAGGTAGTGGGTTCCAAAATCGGTCATAATCGTCGACCTAGATGTGCAAATTTTCTGAGTTTTTTTTTTTTTTTTCTAAACTTGCAGGAATATGGGCTAAGATCCCTTAAAAAGACCTCTACATACAAATGAGGACGTTCCACGCCGATTTAGAGTCTTACCATCGGTGTAATTTGTATATATATATATATATATATATATATATATATATAATAAATTACCATAGCTTATCATGACCAGGAAATAAAGTAAAAATATAGTAATGGAATTCTTGAAAAAGTATATTTTATTGTATTTTGTAGCACCACTGAAAGAAATATACAGGGTGGGCAAAGAGTCCGTAAATACTTTAAAAATTCATAAAACCTGAAAACATAACCGAAATAAAAAACGGTTTGCAGGTTTAGCATTGATAGGTCACGAGCTCTGTTTTAAGATAAGAAAAAACTAGTATGTTGTGGCCACCACAAGACTTTCTTCTATATTTACCTATACAAATTCAATCAGTAACAATATTAAAAAAAAAAAAAAAAAAAAAAAAGTACGATTTTTTTTTCTAATTTTTTTTTTTTTTTTTTTTTTTGTTAAAAGTAAAAAAAATCGATGACTTTGTTTTAAATTATCACAGATTTATAGTTCAACCATTCGTTTTAAAGGTATTGACGAGATCTTTCGAAAGATACCCATCTTGAAAATTTATCCCCCCCGGGGGAACTTCCCCCCCAGAGGGGAAGCGATGCCCCCCCATGCAGAAACTTTTTTTCCTAGTTACATACTACTATTATCAATAATTCATATTAATTTATAAATCACAAGTTTAAAACAACTCTTATTATGCACATTTATACGAATTTTTGTCCTATGCTGCCATGTTAAAAATTTAGATAAAATGCTATCACAGCGCCACCTGTTGAGCTATTGATCCCCAAACATAATCAGCACCAGTTAATGTCGGGGACCAACTAAATACCAAGTTTGGTTAAATTTCGTTAAAAAAAAAAAATAATAAAAATTGAGATTTTTTTCCAAGTTTTGTTTTGTTAAAAGTAAAAAAAAATCGATAACTTTGGTTTAAGTTATCACAGATTTATGGTTCAACCATTCGTTTTAAAGGTATTGACGAGACCTTTCGAAAGATACCCATCTTGAAACTTTGCCCCCCCCCCCGGGTGGGAACTTCCCCCCCCGGTGGGGGGGAACCGATGCCCCCACATGCACAAAAATTTTTTCCTAGTTAACTACTACTATTATCAACCTGATCCTTCGAAAGATACCCATTGTGAAAATTTACCTCCCCCTGGGGGGTATTTCCCCCCTAGGGGGAAGAAGCGATGCCCCCCCCCATGCAGAAACTTTTTTTCCTAGTTACATACTACTATTATCAATAATTCATATTAATTTTACAATCACAAGTTTAAAACAACTCTTATTATGCACATTTATACGAATTTTCGTCCTATGCTGCCATGTTAAAAATTTAGATAAAATGCTATCACAGCGCCACCTGTTGAGCTATTGATCCCCAAACATAATCAGCACCAGTTTATGTCGGGGACCAACCAAATACCAAGTTTGGTTAAATTTCGTTTAAAAAAAAAAAAAAAAAAAAAAAAAAATTGTATTTTGTAGCACCACTGAAAGAAATATACAGGGTGGGGAAAGAGTCCGGAAATACTTTAAAAATTCATAAAACCCGAAAACATAACCGAAATAAAAAACGGTTTGCAAGTTTAGCATTGATAGGTCACGAGCTTTGTTTTAAGATAAGAAAAAACTAGTATGTTGTGGTCACCACAAGACTTTCTTCTATATTTACCTATACATATTCAATCAGTAACAATATTTAGGAAAAAAAAAAAAAAACGGATTTTTTTTCTAAGTTTTTTTTTTTTTTTTTTTTTTTTTTTTTTTGTTAAAAGTAAAAAAAAATCGATAACTTTGTTTTAAATTATCACAGATTTATGGTTCAACCATTCGTTTTAAAGGTATTGACGAGACCTTTCGAAAGATACCCATCTTGAAACTTTGCCCCCCCACCCGGGTGGGAACTTCCTCCCCCCGGTGGGGGGGAACCGATGCCTCCACATGCACAAAATTTTTTTCCTAGTTAACTACTACTATTATCAATAATTCATATTAATTTTACAATCACAAGTGTAAAATAACTCTCTTTATGCTCATTTATACGGAATTTTGTCCTATGCTGCCATGTTAAAAATTTGCATAAAATGCGATCACAACGCCACCTGTTGAGCGATTGATCCCAAAATCTAATCAGCACCAGTATATGTCAGGGTGCAACTAAATACCAAGTTTGGTTAAATTTTCATTCATTGGTTCGTGAGATACAGTGTCCACAAAAAAATGATACAGACAGACAGACAGACAGACAGACATTTTCTAAAAACTATTAATTTATAATCTAGACATCCCAAAACATGTAAATCCATCAAAACATTTAAATCCAATACTTTCTCTATATTACATATAGAAGAAAGTAAAAAATTCAAAAAAACAGCCGACAGATGGCGCTGATATGAACGACTTAGTTGGAAATATGCAAATGAGACAGGTGATTATGAATACTTTTGCATATGGGGATATTTAAAATCTCGGGTGTATCCATACCGTCCATCCAATATGTCGGAATTGAAAAATGTAATCCACCGAGCTGTCATGTATATAGCCGGACACTCTGCACCGTTGCTGTATTTGTGACACGCCTGCAATGTGTTGTCACCTGCGGTGGTGGATATGTGGAACACATATTGCTATAGTAAATGATTTGATAACATTAGTTTTGTTATTTACATATCATTTCTTTAACTTATGTACGAAACGCCACCTATCGGCTGTTTTTAGAAAAAAAATTTCAATTAGCTTTATTTATTTATTTATTTATTTATTTATTTATTTTTCCACACGCTTGTGATTAAGAGTTTTTTCCTTTTCGTCCCATACTCTCAGGATGTTTGCCTCTTTTTTTCCTCGTTTTCTACATTCGAAAGTGCGGTGACTCTTTACATCTGTTGGCATCTTAGTAGTTATTTCACGCTAAAGGGACTAACAAAAGTGAAAAGAACATTGACATATTATTGATAGCACCTTTAATCTTTTCTACACGAATAAAAATACCACCATTAATTAGAAGGTTTAAGTAATACACATCATCAAATGAAATGGCCATCTGTATAAAAAGGTCATTCTTCTGTAAAATTTGACATTTGGCGTTCATTTTTGATTAAAGAAAAATTCAAACAATGTTTTCTAAAAACTAGTAGCTAATTCTTCTTAATGCTGATGTAAATAATGGCATTCACTTTTTTCTTTTTTAGATAATCATGTCTCAATATTAAACAAATGCTTTGGAAGACTCTTCATACAGTAAAATATTAAAAATGTGTTATATCAAAATATTTTGTTTTACTTGTGCTCCCTGGTTCTTCTTCTTCATACCACTATAATCATTCTTCGAATATCAATATTTAGTATGACACCTGCTTGCCATGTTCCATTTTATATAACCTTGTGGTATTTAATACAAGCCTTCATCATTACTTGCATATTACTATAAACATCGTACTGATACTGATAAGCGTGTGAAGCAATCTCATCAAATATTTATGTATTATTTTGAACCTACCAGTGTCACATTTAGGCTTTGTTAAATACATAAAGCTTGTATACGACTTTAAATTAATCGGAAAGATAATTTAAACTCTTTATACTATATACAAATTATTGCATTTCTGTCTAAAAAATGGTTAAATCATTTTAAAACATTGTTATGGGAAAATCAAGGATCTATTCAACATTAAATTAATTCTATTTCATCCATTTTACAAACTGAACACACGAGAGAAAAAATAACTTCTTAAAATTTTCTCCGCATTTCTTACCAAACAGATGGAAAAAATTTATTGTAAAAAGAAATGCTTTTAAATCATCTCGAAAGAAAAAAATATTTCTTTATTCGTCCAGAATATAAAATTTAAGCTAAAGGGATTAAAATCAAAATAGATTTTTGTATTGTAAAGAAATAAACGTGATCTATCTTGACGCGGAAAAAATGCAGTCATCAATGCAGATAATCTCATGTCAAAAGAACATTTTTTTAAGCTTTATTTTATTTTATTTATTTATTTATTTTTAACAAGAACTTTTTTATACGATCGTTAACATAAATGCGTTTTCTTTCATGCTTTAAGATGTACTCATAAAAAGAATTGTGATTTAAAATTGGCATATATATATATACATATTCTTAACTATTCTACCACGATATTTATATTGTAATGTAATGCATGTTTCACTACAGTATGTTTTCATAATCAGTTGAGAATTTCTGTATAATAATAGTGGTGTAAGAGAGTGGAACCGAATATGTACGATATATATGTGCGTATGTAGCTGTTTAATTCAACAGAAAACTTTCACTTTTAAGTCAAAGGCCAATTAATCTTTAAACTGTAGATTTTTTTCTATACATGTGAAACTACAATGTTCTTTGTATATTTATTTCAAATTTATTAAAATTAAATAGGTATACATATATATTTTTTAATCTGTCTACAGAAGGGCATGCATCCCTCTCTGGACTGTTATATTATTTCAAAAGATATAGTCTGTGCTTTCACTCCATATTTGGAGTATTTTCATTAGAATATATTATATATTAATTTTACATCACATTAGATAATTTTGCTCTGCTTATTGCTATAAAAAATATTTTTAAAAGCAAACCCGTGAAAAAAAAAAAGTATCAATTCTGTGAACACTTTAAAACATTTTTAAAAAGATGGAGGTGCTGGCCTTTTCTTTCTGCTGAACGAAAAAGAAAAAAAAAAGGCAGACGTTTAAGAATTTAATCAAATTTCTTTAAATACTTTTTTTTTGGTGTGGGGGTGTAAATACTTTCTTTTTATGCTGTTTAGTAATTAATTCACATCGGGATAACACCTCAGTTACCTTTTATGATATAAAGGTTTAAAAATTATGTTTTCTGTTCAACTTGCCACATTGAATGAAACATAATTATCTAAATGTTATGCATGGCACAATCATAAAGTTATCGTAACAGAATTGTTAAGGAAAACAGAATTTTTCATCACTTACGTGAGCTTGTTTACATTAAGCTGTTCATAAGGTATCCTACAATATTGCTAAGGACTTTATCTTGAAATTTTTAGCTTGAAAGTTTATCTAGAAACAATGCAGGTTTTCTGTAGAATGAACTGTACGAGCATGTATAATAAATAAAAATATGTATGTAAAGACAAATAAAAAAATTAATAACAAATGTGTTTTGAATTTCATGTAAAATTGCTTATGAAATAACATTTGAACATGATTCAAATTTAGTATTAGCATGCATTTGAGAATTGGACGCCTACTTCTGCGAATGATCTTTACTATCAAATAGTATATAATAAAAATTAACCATAAATATATACAAGATATTTACATTTAAACATCCACTATAAATAATAGTTTGCATACAAAATAGTGGAACGTACGAGATGCTCTTCAGAAATTTAAAAAATAAAATAAAAAATAAAATAAAAAAAATAAATTGTTCACAGGCTGAAGCTTTACATTGAGAAAATGATAAATTCAATCCATGTACAGAATCTCGTGAAATCAAACATTAATCAATAAATGCTCAACTTGTTTAAAAGACAAACAAAGGACTTATCATAACGTATAAGTCCTTTCCTTTGTTATAATTTCCGTTTTTTTTATACAAAGTGCCACCTACTGGACACTTTGAAACCATACTTTATAATTTCTTGAGTGCAAGTCATGATTTGAGCAATTGTGTGGTCCGTAGAGAACCGATCTCGTAGTTCAAAGATTGCGCGTTCGAACACAGACTTCGATCCGGCCGAAGACAGACATGTATATTAATGGTGGCTGACGCACGTAAAATCCGCCGTGGCTACAATGTAATTAAGCCCCTTGGTGGGGGGGGTCATCGAAGTGAGGGGAACCAATACACTCCGTGAATGATCAAAATTATGATGGCGTGTCTCTGGACCATCCTTAAGGTTACGTATAGTCCGTGGTTAATTGGCCAGATCGTAGCACTTGTGCGACTCAAACTCACTCACTCATGATTCATCAATATATTAAATATGGTGACAATGCACTCTTCTGTTTCAGCAGCTGATACTGAAGATAGCGCATCCTAACCAATAAATGGCATGAAATCTATCCGCCGCTATCATAGTCTTCAATGTTTTCAAGGTTTTTCAAGGCAAATCTTCAAGGTTTTGATTAGTACTATTTCTTTCATAAAAAGGATTCATTTAAATACCTAACTTTTAGTATTAAATAAGATTAAGACAACAATAAAAATAAAAATAAAAGTTGTATTAAAAGGTTAAAAGAATTGGCAGCTATGCGTTATTTTACAAATTTATTTATGGGTGATGTTTTTCAACTGTTGTGAATTTCTAATATATCCTTTGAAAAAAACTTCAAATAAAATTTCAGACGACACTAAAACTAAAACTCAGATAAAATGAAGGCTCATCTTGAAGAATACATACATTGAAAAGGCGTAGAAAAATATCTTTAATATCTGATTTTATTATAACCATGTCGCGTTGGCGATTGTTTATCAGTTAGTCTAAAACATTATGAATTGGGAAAAAATTACATGGTGCTTTTGGAGCCAAATTCTTTGGTCGTAAATATAGCAAACAATGTAATTTGTTTTGTCGGTGACTTTTTCAGTTTTTATTTCAGATATAAAACCTATAACATTTTTTAAATATTTCAAAGTTTATAATTTGATGTCTTTTTTCATTGTTATATAAATATTTTAGTAAAGCTGAAATTATTATCTTAATGTAAGCAATGAATTATGGAATCATAAGCAGATGAAAAATTATTTACATTTTTTAAAGAATAGAGGATTGGAGGATTCATAGATATAATCTGGAAACTCATAGTTATAATCTGCAATGATATACAATGTTACACTATTTACTTTAGGAAGTGTCTGTAACGATGAAAAAAAAATTAGATATAATAAAGACTAAATGTATATTCATATAATTTGAAATATATATATACATTTTCATTTCAAATTATTAAAAAAAAAAAAATCAAATACCAGTTTAAACAAAAATTTGATTGACTGATTGAATATATTTTTACAATGTAGATTGAGACTATTTTTTCAGATATGTCACGTTTTTCAATTTTTCTTTAAATCTCCTGACCTATATGAAACAGGTCAAATATGATTTCACTGCATTAAATTTATTTGATATTCGCAAAATATTTCTATAAAATGATTTCATTCCTTTAAATGATAATTCTCGGTGCTTTATCTGCCAAATAGAATCAAATATAAACTTTTTTTCCTCGATAACTAAAATGTCACAAATTTCAGATAATCTTTTTAACAATAAATTTCATTATTAAATGGGGAACCTAAACCAATCACGAAAATTTAATAATGAAAAATGAATGAAAATAAAATAGAATTTATGACTTCTGCTTTATACCTTAAGGGAGAAATGAAATATTAAAGGTTTCTTAAAAGAATTACTTGATCTAACTTAAGAATAAAAATTTTAAAGTAATGACATCAGATATTAAAAATTGTATTTAAACAGAAATATAAGACTCTTTTAAAGATTATTGATTTCCATGCATTGAAATTCTCAGAAATTATTAAAATGAGAATTTAAATCCATTATCATCCATTGTAATTAAATCTTTGAAAATTCCACATACACATAAAATATAGGTATAAACGAAAGCTATTTAAGTTAATAAAAAATTAACATTTCAAAAATAAATATTTAATTTCAAAACCACAAAAGAAATGTATACCGTCTATAAAATACAAAATAATAATATTATTATTATTACCATTATAATTTTTATGCTGAGAATTTTTTTTCGGGCGGTTTTTTCAAACAATATCTCAAATATTCACCTTTTCCTTTAAAACGCAAATTTCAACTTAAGGGCTCCCTTCACTCACCGCCGCCGGAAGCCGAAGCTAATGTTATTCTATGGAAAATTTTTAGTTACAAATAACTTATTAACCAATACATATTTTTAAATTCTGTTTTCAAATTCTGAAAATTCCCAGCTGTTAAATTGACGGACCTTTTATAAAAAATTATTTTTTTAATTTTTTATATTTTATTTTGAAGCTGCAAAATACGAATTTTCAATGTGTAAATTTTTTTTCATTTTGCAATTTCAGAATAAAATATTAAAAATAAAAAAAAATACATTTTTAAAAAAGGTCCGTCAATTTAACAGTTGGGAATTTTCTGAATGTGAAAACAGAATTTAAAAATATGTATTAGTTAATAAGTTATTTGTAAAGAAAATTTTCCCATAGAATAACTCTGACTAGGGCTTTCGGCGACGGTAAGTGAAGAGGGCCGTTAAGGAATGTAGGCACTCTTTGTTAACAAATATTTGTCCTATTACAGTTTTCTTGATTTATTTTGTGATTCGTCTCGTTAATTACACTGCTCGGCATGAAAATTGCCTCTTACACCATTTCATCATATTCTTATGTAAAATGACATCCTGAATCCAAATATGGCCACCATTTTGCCCAATCACCCACCATTTTCTAGATACACCCCTTACCACATTTTTATCATTGTTTGGTAATTTTATACGCCTCAGTTTCATTTGGAAAGGAACGATGATTATTTTAACCATTAAATGTCTTCTTACCTGAGGAACTACAGAGGTAGAAAGTTCTAAAACACGAACATTTGTAGTAAGGAGGAAATTTGAGGGAATTCGTGCCCAGAAAACAAAAGAAAATCAATAAAAACAATAAAAACAATCACTTTCTGTTTCTTTTTCCTTTTTTCCCGTAATATTTCTCTTATTTTTTACATATTTCAGCTTCCAGTTTGCCATTTTCTTACCAAAACACCCCAAATAATAAAAATTATACCGTGAATTTTTTTTTCAAAATGATGGTGAGTGGAGTTAAAGTCTCAAAGCCCTCGCAAGAAAGTTTGACTGATTCACTGTACGACGTTTGCTTTCAATAACTCCCACGTTAAATGTTTTGGCAGTAAAACATGAACAGTAAAACCTCCTGCTTTGATACGTGTTAAAGGCCATTGCTCTTATTATTGTAGTCGTCAGTCGTTATCTACCTTTAGTACACGTTTTGCGATAAGTGAGTGAAGTTTATGGTGTTATCGACGGTGGTGATCTTGTGTGGTGATCTTTAACACGCGTCAAAGGAGGATATTTTACTGTTTATTTTTTACTGTCCAAAACATTTAACGTGGAAGTTATTGAAAGCAAACTTCGTACAGTGCATCAGTCAAACTTTCTTGCGAGGACTTTGAGACTTTAACTCCACTCACTAACATTTTGAAAAAATTTCACTGTATAATTTTTATTATTTGGAGTGTTTTGGTAAGAAAATGGCAAACTGGAAGCTGAAATTTGTAAAAAATAAGAGATATATTGCAGGAAAAAAAGAAAAAGAAACAGAAACTGATTGATTTTATTGATTGTCTTTAGCTTTCTGGACACAAATCCCCTCAAATTTCCTCCTTACTACAGATGTTCGTGTTTTAGAACTTTCTACCTCTGTAGCTCCTCAGGTCAGAAGACATTCAATGGTTAACATAATCATCATTCCTCTCCATATCAAACTGATGGATATAAAATTACCAAACAATGATAAAAATAAGGGAAGGGGTGTATCTAGAAAACGGTAGGTGATTGGGCAAAATGGTGGTCATATTCTTATTCAGGAGGTCATTTCACATAAGAATATGCTGAAATGGTGTCAGAGGCAATTTTCATGCCGAGCAGTGTTATTTAACCCTTTATCTACTATGGTTCTTTAAAATGCTAATAGTTTTAAAGCGTATAAAATATATATGAAAGAAAGGTCAAGAATATTTATAATAATAGATCGTATATACTTCACTTTTATTTTACTACAAGGCATTCGACGCTACATGTAGCCGTTCTTGTTTCAAAAAGGATTTTACAGAGTGCTTTCGCTGTTCTGCGAGGTGTTTTTCAAGAACTTCACGTGTATTATTATTAATTCCTATATTACTTCAATAATATTCTATCAGTCTTAGAAAAACTATAAGGAACATGTAATAATAAATACTCTTTTATTTTATTTTACTATTTTTTTTTTAAGGTTAAAGGTATCATTTTCGACCTATATGTAGAAGTGGTACACTAAATTGCCACCTCAGAAAATCCCCATTAATTACAATGGTGAGGTGATATTAATAAAGTTTATTGAATATGTCTTTTAAAAAAAATACTGCTAACACTTTGAGTGCCATGTCATCCATCAGTATCTGACACTGAACTTTCTGTTTAGGCCGTATCAACCACCGTTGGCTGACAGTGTAAAATATGATATAAAACTAAAAAAATACATTATTTTAAGTAAATACTGAAAATGTATTTAAAATGTATTTAAAATTTACTTAATTCTTATTTATTACTAGGTATCATTAAAGCTTATTAATGGATTTTATTGAAACACGGTAAACATAACACGTTTCTAAGTAACGCATGTGGCTTGATGGGGATTTCCTTAAGAATTTGCGTTACGCTCAACGTGTTAAGTAACTAAAAATATAAGTTTCAAATACAATTTTTGTTTGATACTACATAATGCGGTAGATAGATGGTTATATTTTTCAGAACAAACATTGAATAATATATGTATATTCAAATTCTAATTAAAATCTCTGTCAATATTCAAAATACTCTACACCACTTGTGAATCCTATAGAATAAATACATGCATGCACAGTTACCAAGTCACCCGTTTTTAAAGGAATACTTCATACTGGAATTGTTTATATATATATATTTGTTTTCAGTTTGTTTAATCGTTAAAAATGGGATAGGTTCCTGTTGATTCATGGGAAGCGGTGACGGCGACAGCCGATCAGAAGTAGACAGTCATGTGACCAGAGAGAGAAACAAAAACTCATTCTTTTTCTTTTTTTTATTATTGATTCTGGTTTTCTCTCTGAACTATTCGAAAAACGGAAGTTACTTTATTCTTGAATTGACATTCTAATATTCAGGCTGAATTCGTACAGCCAAGTAATCCATTAATTGTTATATTATTCAAATAATAAGTATTATTCTGTTTATTCTTTATAATTCATTCAAGGCATAAAAAAAAATGCCTTTATACGTATTCGGAATGTTTAAACCTGTGCTCAAATACTTGAAAGATTCTGTTTTTTTGTTCATCAAGATTCTCTATTAAATTCGATAATTAAAATCAAGTATATCAGTGATTTGACTTCGCATCTCTTTTCATGAGTGGCCTACATTTACTTTAAGCATCCGGGAAATACAGGAGAGAGGTGAGTTAGATTTAACTTAATATTATGCATGCTAAAACTTAGTTTCGTTTTAATAAAATGTTTTTGATGCAGGTCAATTCTTTATGCATGAGTCTAGTTATAATTAATCAACATGTTTTTAGTCCGTTCTTGAGCCATGAGGCTATCGATGATTTATATATATATATAAAAAAAAAACTATATATATTTAATATGTATTTGTTATTCTTATTCTTATTCTTATTCGTAATCATTTATTCTTAAAATGATTTATTTTTGTTCTTGAATGTTTGTTCTGTAATTCGAAGGCCTATAGTTATGTGTATTTAAACTTATATATTCTAAAATGCCGAAATTATCTAAGCAAGTTTTATTATTTGAAAATTTATGTAAGGAAATCGATAGTTTTAGAGATAGAGTAAAGGGGTGTAGTAAAGATGAACAATCTAAGGTTAAATTATTAAAAACCAAAGTTCAATCCTATGATCATGAAATCGCGGCAATATTTAAAAATTTATCCGCTAAAGAGAATGAGGATTATATGGATATGTATTTGAGATATAAGGGAGTGGTTTTTGATTTACTGGTGGAGTTAGAGGACAAAAAAAAAGTAAACGCGTGCGATTCAGATACTCACGCGGAAAATAAAGATGAGAAAAATGGTAAATCGTCTCTTATTAAATTACCGAAATTTGATCTTCCGCGATTTTTTGGTGAAACCAAAAATTGGATTTCTTTTAAAGAAATTTTTAATTCGACAATTCTACAGAATAATCAATTATCCAAAATTGAAAAACTGCAATATTTACATTCTTCAGTGCGCGGAAACGCAGCTAAATTAATTCGAGGATTCGCTCTAAAAGAGGAAAATTTGGATCAATGTTGGGAAATATTAAATGAAAGATATGAAAATAAAAGACAATTAGCATTGAGTCAAATTAACAAAATATTTTCTATGAAAATTGTAAAAGCAAACAATGCTAAAACTTTACTTGAGTTATTAGATACTTGTAACGAAGCCGTCAGAAACTTAAAAACTTTGGGTTTAGATTCTAATGCGTTAAGCGACTTAATTATAATAAAATTCATGATGGGGAAATTGGATGAATCGTTAAAACAGAGATGGGAATTAATGTTGGACAGTGATAAATTGTCTGATCTTGATCTTTTTAGGAAATTCGTTGAGCGCGAAGCGCGCGGTGTTGAAGAGATAAAATGTAAACAAGACGTAAAATTCACTAATTCGAAGAAATCAAACGTATTGCGTACAATTGTGAAAAAGGAAAATACGTGCATTCTTTGTAATGAGCGTCACGCGCTGTTTAAATGTCCGACATTTAATTCAAAACCGGTTAAAG
This sequence comes from Salticus scenicus, assembly GCA_963930645.1. Classification (NCBI taxonomy): domain Eukaryota; kingdom Metazoa; phylum Arthropoda; class Arachnida; order Araneae; family Salticidae; genus Salticus; species Salticus scenicus. Next base: position 148,827,459 of record OZ005655.1, on the reverse strand, counting down.
AAAGATGGAAATTTGTTGAATTAAATAAGTTATGTCAAAATTGCTTACGCCAAAATCATAGGCTGGAGAATTGTAGGATAAACATTAATTGTAAAAATTGTGCAGAAAAACATCATACGCTACTGCATGTTTATGGTAGAAATTCAAATTCTGAAAGGGCGAATCATGTATCGCCAGATATCTCAGTTTCAAATAGTGCTCAGTTTTATTCTAGTAATGTTTTGTTATCTACAGCACTAATTAAGGTTAAATCAAATAAAGGCAAAATTATGCATTGTAAAGCTTTGATAGATAATGCTAGTCAAAATTCATTAATTACTAAGGAATGTGCTAAGCGACTAAATTTGCCCTTACGGAGCACGTCGCATAGTATAATAGGGATTAATTGCGTTTTAGCAGAAACTGCTCTCAACGAAACAGAATTTAAATTCACTCCGCATTTTTCGGAGTCATTTTCAGTCAGCGCTTTTATAGTTGATAGGGTTACCTCACCTCTCCCTAATTTCCAACTAGCGCAAAACGATTGGCCACATATACAGGGATTACAACTGGCGGATCCACAATATTATGCTAGTGGTCCCATCGATATTCTTCTTGGGGCAGAAATAGTCGCCTCAATCTGCAATGGCAGTCCAATTCAAGGGCCAGCAGGAACTCCTACAGCATTCCCCACAAAGCTGGGTTACCTCCTTTCAGGACGAATAAACAGTTTTCAATGTACAAATATCAGTTTAACTTGTCATATGACTGTTGATGATGATATCAACAACACTTTAAAACAATTGTTTGATACAGAATCAATTCCAAATGTAGAATAAAAAAAGATAGAAAATGATCCTGTGGAAAATATTTATTTGACCACAACTAAAAGAAATAATCAGGGAAGATATGTAGTTCATCTACCCTTTAAGCCAGATAAGGCACTAGGTGACAGTAAGTCAGGTGCTATTTCAAGATTTCTTTCCATTGAAAATAAAATTAAAAAGAACCCACAATTAAAGAGGGAGTATTCGAATTTCATGAACGAATATATTTCTTTGGGGCATATGACAAAATTAAATCCAGACAAAATGAATGAAACGCCACATTATTATTTACCGCATCATGCGGTGGTAAATGAAAACTCTGAAACAACAAAATTACGTGTAGTATTTGACGCCTCGTTTAAAACAACAAATAACAAATCTTTAAATGACATTTTATATATTGGTCCTAAACTACAGTCAAATATTTTTGACAATTTAGTAAAATTTCGAGCCAACCCTGTAGCGCTCAGTGCAGACATAGCTAAAATGTATCGGCAAATCTAAATTGAAAGGAAACATAGAATCTACCAAAGAATTGTTTGGAGAGAATCTCCCAATGACCAATTATCTTTTTACGAATTGAATACTGTCACCTACGGAACAGCTTGTGCACCCTATTTAGCGTTACGCACGCTTAAGCAATTATGTGAGGATGAGGGACAAAATTTTCCATTAGCAACAGAAATTGCCAAAGACAATTTTTACATCGACGACTTATTGTCAGGGGCACAATCCCTTCAATTAGCAAAAGATAGAATAATGGAGCTGCAGACTCTAATGCAAGCTGGAGGGTTTAAACTTAGGAAATGGGCTTGTAGCCATCCAGAAGCGCTCTCTGATATTCCAGAGGAAGAGAAGGCTAATTCGGTCATTCATTTTTTTGAGGATAAAGAAAAAATAAATCAAAGAGTACTAGGAATGTTCTGGGATTTAAGTGAAGATACTCTTCAAGTTAGAACCTTAGCTGATCAACAAATTAATACAAAAAGACAGTTGCTCTCCGTAATTGCGCAAATTTATGATCCCCTCGGAATTATTTCGCCATCTACTATCATCTTAAAAATCATTCTACAAAAATTATGGAAGTTGCAATTAACGTATCTGAAAATACTTTATATTTTTATTTTTATTTCAATGTAAGAATATTAATCAATCAAAAACTCTGATTGTATTTAAAAGACGATATATAAACCCAGTATAATTTGTACATATTTTAAAAAATGCGAATAGCTGACAAGCCCCAACTTTTTTTCCAACAGACGTTTTACCAAAAATGGTCTATAATTTTTTCAATTAATTTAATCGCAAAAAACAAATAAGATGCATTTGTATTCAAAAATAGTGCTGTAAATTTAATTTATGAATTCAAAACGTAGAACGGTATGTATATGTATAGAAAATTGCATACGTCAATTTAACCAAAAGTAGCTTATATTTTGGTTTATGCTATCAAAATAAGAATCCTAATTATTTTTACGTAGTTCAATTAAACCTTGTTAGTATCTTTCGTTAACGTTTTAATGGTCAGTAGATATGTAATTACAAACCTTAATTTAACTCCACAAAATTTTTACTATAATTACATATTTTCTACCAGTTCTGAAACGGGAAAACTTACTATAGATTTGTAAAATAGCATTTCTGCAAAATACAGATGACTTTGTTTTACAACAGAAACGAATTGTTCGTTTTAATTTTTTAGTCTTCATACAAAGCATCATAAGACTTGAATGCTAATTCTTATGTAAATATAAAATATTTTCAAAAGAAGATGTCTTCTAATTATGCATATATCGTATTCAAGAATAAATTAAAAAAATTTTCAAAATAGAGTTTTAAATTTCTGCATTAATAAATCTCCCTATTCATTAAGTTTTTTCTAAAGTTAAACTATATTTAAAACAGTTAATTCAAAGAAAGATGCGCGCAAAATTATAAGGAGTTACATGAAAGGGTTAAAACTGTTTTAATTAACATTTTATCTTTGGAAGCAACAATATTATAAATTAAAGTGTTAAATATTTGTTATGGAATGTCTAGAAATATTTTTATGTAATATATTAGTGAAAGTGAAAAGAAAATATTTTTGCTCTGGTTTGTAATTATACTTAAAGAATTTATATATATATATATATATATATATACACCCCGCGACAAAAAGATAGGTATAAAGGGTTTTTTATTTGATTTTTCATAAAATAACATTATCTAAACTGTGCTTATCATTTATTATTATCATAAAATAACACTATTCCCGGACAAAGTTTTGTTTTAAGACTGATTTAGAAAAGTTTTAAGTCTAAAATTTTTCTAATTTAAGACTACACTCGTCGACAAAAAGATAGGAACAAAGGTTTTTTTTTTTTTTTAATTTTTCATAAAATAACGTTATCTAAATTGTGCTTATCATTTATTATCATAACAAAATATTATCATATCAAAAAATATAAAATATTTGAATCATATTCAAAATAATCATATTCAAAAATTTAAAAAAAAAAAAAAAAAAAAAAAAAAAAAACCTTCAGTTCCTGTCTTTCTGTCGCGGTGTGTTGTCTTAAATTAGAAAAAATTTAGTCTTAAAATTTTTCTAAATTAGTCTTAAAACAAAAATTTAGTCCGGGAATAGCATTATTTTATGATAATAATAAATGATAAGCCCAATTGAGATAATGTTATTTTATGAAAAATCAAAGAAAAAATCCTTTGTACCTACCTTTTTTTCGCGGAGTGTATATAATTCTATGTATAGAAAAATTAATGATATATTTTCAAATTAGATGAATTATTTTTAAAGATCTTTAAAGACCTTTTTAGCTTATCCTCTAAAAATGATTAGTAAGGTTTTAAAAACAATTATATTTCAAAATTTATTAAATAACTATCAGCTGAAAACATAGCATGTGGCTCGTAATTTATTTATAAGAATCTGCTGTTGTCAAGTCATTAGAAGAATACCATAACTAATATTTTTTAACCTTTTACATGTTAAGTATTAATGATTACTCTAAAAATAAAACATACTTAAAGATTTTTAATTAATTCATGCACTAAATAGTTACATTATACTTTCTGTAATTTCATGAATAACTATGAGCTGAAATACCGAATGCAGATCGTAGTTTATTATTATGAAACCAGCTGTTATCAAGACACTACTAAAATATTATAACTATTTTTTTTAAACTTTTACGTGTTAAATGATGGCTATAAAATAAAACGAACTTAGAGATTTTAATGAATTAATGCACTAAATAGCTATAGTATTTTTTACTTTTATATTTTACATGCTTCTTAAAAAATTTCTTTTTAATAATTTAAGTACTAACAAAAAATTCAGATGATTCAAACCATTCATGTTTACAGTACAAAAAACAAATATTAAATTTTAACCCCTTGGGTACGGATTTATTTGAGAAAATATTTGCATGTGGAACGGATATAATTTTTGGTTGCTTGGAGTAGTATGTAAAAGCAGTACATTTTACGTAAGAATTTATTTCTAAAATATTGGTGACATATGTAGTATTAAGATGTCTTCAAGTAATTAGAATTGCAAAACAAAAAAAAAAAAAAAAAAAAAAAAAAGTGAATGACGTATCTCAGACGTCAAATGTACCCAAGGGTTAAATAACATTCAACTTTGACAATTTAATTTTCTATTTGTCAAAAAATTCCAGTATTTATTTTAACACAAGTTTATTTAAAATTAATATATAAAGGTAAATCATAAATCATAATAATTCGGATATTGGATAGTCAAAATATGGCACCACCTGCACACCAAAAATTACAAAATATAAGATAGAAATGCTGTATTTTTGATCCATTAATAACATCATGTTTCGCAAAATGTTGTAATTTTGATAACTGGGGAATAAGAAATGTATTTACGGCATTTTTTGCTGTATTTCCATCCGTTTATTTACAGTGTAGCAGCAAAAACTTTCCCAAAAATTTGTACATCAAAATAATGGTAGTAAAATAATTTTAAAAATACACGCAAAAATATAAGTTTGCTGTGACTGGTTCTTTAATGACACTTAAAAGTTTTGTTTTATGGTATATTTTACCTTCTAGATTAACTTTCCAACATTTTTAAGGTGTGATAAGGAATAGACCGTTTTATTACGGACCTCTGGCTTAATTTGAAACACAAAAATGCTAATGGTCATCATGAAAATATCTCTCCGACAAAGTAAATGGAACTTTTTCCAGTAGTCAGAAAATGCCTCGCCCTTATAGCAAGGAGTATTTGTTCTTCGTTTTACGAACGCGAGTTAAGCCAACTAACATCTGCATCAATGAATGTTGTGTTACGACGTCTTGTCAAAGAAGCCGGGAAACCATGAATTTTGTAGAGACATTTTTTTATAAACGTGAATAACAGTTATCAAAGAGCATTGATTTATTTAGAATTAAAGAGCAACTATTTTTGTGTAGAAAAAAAAATAATAAAAGGGGCTGCAAATAGATACAAAAACTAATCTTTTCTCGGTGAATCATTTGAAATTTCTCAGCTCATTACAAAAGCTGGAGTATCTCATACCTCGAAGAGGAACTAATAATTCCTTCGGTAAAAATAATGTTTCCTGCTGTGATTGGTGGAAAAGCTACCTAGAATTTTAGCTTAATACATCTGTCAAATGACACAGTAAATAAAAAATCTATGACAGACGATATGAAAGAAGAATTATTAGAAAAAATTCATTTATCGCCTTATTTTTTGCAGTTCTAAAAATTAGATGAAAGCACAAATATTACAAATAAATAAGTATTGCTTTGTTTTGTTAGGTTTTTGTATGACTAAAATATAGTGGAGGACTTATTTTTCGTCCAGAATGTAATTCATAAGAAGGACGATGAAATATACAATATTGTAAATAAATTTATATCTCTTCATAATATAGATCTGACAAAATCTATTTTATTGGTATAAACATTGACCTGGTCAATCAATAAGCGAACACATTTCAAGTATGAGCTCAAATTAAAGAAATTTCACTCTCAATTTAATAGAATGTTTACTGCTTACCCAGGAAGGCAGTACTTTCTAAGAAAATATCAGAATTTTTGAAAAATAAAATAAGTTTGCTATTGCGAATTTCATTAAAAGAAAACCACTAATCGAAATTTTCTGAGCAACTTTGTAAAAATATAGTGTTGGTGCTAGGATTAAGGCCAGTTGACAGTGCTAGGGTCCTAGACCTAAGGATTATTGTCCTTATGGGGGTCTTGTTTAAGCAAATTTCATAGAAAAAAACGGAATCTACCCAATGGCTGAGCCGGCGAATATGACCTGGTATTGAATCCGGCAACTCACGCCTACAGCTTTGATAGCAGAACCTCTTGGCCCCGGGTGGGGACTGTAAAAATATGGTCAGTGATAACTATTAGATTTTACTCTATTTTAAATGTCGCTGACAGTCTCAAAATAGATTTCTGTCTCACTCCTTCAAAATTCGGAAGGAAATATGGATGTTTCTCACTGAGTGAGAATTTCATCTGGTTGATCTTCTGAATACATTTTCGTAGCTACTTAATCTGACATATCAGTCACAATTTTTTGCTCATTTAAATAATCTGAGTCTCAGTCTTTACGTAACACATATCAATTTTTTTCAAGTTGAAGGCGAAATTAAAGTGCTTGTTAAATAGTTGAATTTGTGACATCATCGTCTCATTTCGAAGCGATATTTTAACTTTGAATCCTTTCCAATTTGAACGAATTTTTCCATTCTAATGAAGGAAAGATTTCTGAAATACAAACAATGCTTATTACACACTATTTACTAAACGTAAAATAAAGTTTCCGTACATTTATTTCTGTCTCTGTAGACAAAATAACTAGATTAAAGATCCATTTTCATTCGATTTATTTAAACTATACGGACTCATATCAGCAGAAGATCAACTTACAGATATTTTGAAAGATGGAACTTTGAAATTGGTTTACGAAAATACGTCCATTCCAGACTTTTGGAGTTACTTGCAGGAAGATTATTCCGAATGCTTTGAAAATTCTGATGCCTTTCCAAACTACTTATTTATGAGAAAGAAAATATTTTTTGCACTGCTTTATTTTAAATATAAGTACAGAAACCGCCTGGAAAACATAGAACCAGAATAAGGACTACAGATTTTAAATATTACAGCTGATGTATCAAAGCTTGTAAAAGATATGTTGTATCATCCTTTTTATTAAAATATTTTATTAGCAATAGATTAAATGCAATAATCGTTTGTTTGAAATAAGTATTTAAAATTATTTTTAATTAGGTATTTACCGATTTCTCCTAATTCTTCAAGAACCTCCAAATCACCCAGACTTATAGTTAAGAAACAGAGGAAATGGATTCAAAACCTTGGGGGAATCACCTTATGAAATTAGGTTGACACATAAAAGAGTGTCGTGGTAGCCGAAAGTTAAGGAACCGCTGCTCTAATCGAAATAAACATATCACTTATCATATAACATAAGTTGCAAATCTGAATATTGAAAGCTCTTAAAATGAAAAATATCAATGGAAAGTGCCCTAAAATATCATTTATTAATTAATTTTAAGAAATATATATCATAAAATCTAATTTTCATCTGAACTTTGATATTTTTGGATACTCATCATGACTAAACATGATTTTATTCTGAAGTAATATTTTAGTTAAAATTTATTTTATTAATATAGTTTAAAAAAAAAAAAAAAAAAAAAAATAGAAATATTTTAGATTTTTTTTTTCTTTTTTTTTCCGAAAAAAAAATTTAAAGTTGCTTGTTTTTGTTAGATTTTTAATGACTTAATAATTAACTCAGTCATAAAAAATGACAATAAACTATTTTTCAAACGTAATAAACATAAATGTAATGCGATTTTTAATCTTGCATTACTTTCAAAAAATCGATTATTTGAAAGATAGATGTTTCAGTAATTGATTTAATGCCTTGTTTCATGCATACAATTACTTGTCTCATTTTTTACTTTATGTTACTTATATATATTTCTTTTTTTCTCAAAAGTTGTTTTGTTTATTTACTGCTTATCTTACTTTTACTTCGCTGCTTTCAATTTGTTTTTTGTCATTTCTTTCTACAAAATGAATTCGTCAGCAATACATTCGTTAAAGAGGCAGAAATCTTCCTTAAAAGTTAGAAAAGGACGTTTTTTATAATAATGATGATAATAATAATAATAGTTAATTATTACTGCTTTTTTTTTTTTTTTTTTTTTTTTTTTACAACGCTTTAACTTTGTATAATGATCAAAAATATTTTCGTCAAAAAATTTCCAATATCATTCAAGCGCTCCTTATTATTAAAAAAGAAAGAACGAAGGAAGGAAATCTATACCATTTTTTTTTCATATGGAATGGTAAACACTCTCTTTCTGAATAACTGTTTTTTTTTTTTTTTTTTTTTTTTTTAATTGAAAGATATTATAATATAGCTTCACTTAAAGTAAGCACTTCAATGAAAAAAGGAAACAATGTTTATTTATTTCGTTATTTTTTTTAACAGTTTATTAATATCAGTTTTATTGTTGAGTTGTTTTTGTTGGTAAACTCTTCTGCTGGTTAAAAAATTCAATTTTTACATGATGTCATTATTTTATATCATTATACTTAATACTTCTTAAGTTTATTTTTTCTCTACACTTAATTTTTTTATGTTCGATTACAGTGCGTTTTATTTAACAGGGAACGCATAGCTAAATTTTTAAAAAACAGCTTTTCAATTTTATTATTATTATTATTACTATTATTTATGTCGAATAGTAAAACACGACTTATGTGTAAACAGAAAAACTTTTTAAGAAGGGGGTGGGGGGGGGGGGAATTATAAGAAAATGTAAGAAAAAGAAAACATTTGCAAGAGGACAAGTTTTTAAAAGAAAACTAGCGAGCTTAGCCCGCTAGCGGGTCAGTATTTTCAAATGAATCACTAACACTAACTTTTAGTCTTAAGAAAAGAAAATGAAAAAAAAATCATTTATGATTGGGTAAAAAGTCGGTCCAGGTCCCCACTGCCTTCAGCAGCGCAGTCCCGTGCGCGCTGCGCGCGCACATTTTCAGGGATACACGCTCTGCGCGCGCGTATTCCTTCCCTCACCCTTTGTGGCTCCTAAAAAAAAAAAAAAATCGGATCGGGTAAAAACTCCCATCGGGTCCCCACTGCCTCCGGCAGCGCAGACCCGAAATTTTCTCTCAATCTTTTGGGAATTAAATTATGAAAGCGAGATCTATATACAAAAAAAAAAAAAAAAAGAAATGATTTATCTTTAAACGCTTTTGAGTTATAAAATGTTTTGTGAAAAAATCGATGTTTCGTAAAATCTAAAAATATGGATCGCTAATCCGTATTTTGTAAAAATGTTTATATGTTTCGAAAGAGGATTAAATGGCCTTTCTTTGTATACCAGTCGTTAAGAAATGGAAGAGTTAATCGGTCGTACAGGGCGTTTCAAAAAAGACGACCGCAAAAAAGTGAAATTTTCGACCCTTTTTAAAGCTTTTTTTAAAAATATAAAAAATCCGTATTTTTAAAAAAAAAATTGTACCGTAAGAATCGGTAATAAATGCTCTTTCTCGTGGTACAGGTGTATTTTCGATATCTCCAACAGATCGGAAGCGATCGCTTTACAAAAACCCACGAAAATTCCTCTTTCTGCTTCTTCTTTTAAGGTAAGCGGTTCCGGGCGAAAATGATGATCGCGTGCCATTTTGAATCGTTTTTTCGTTAGACAATGGTCGACATTTTAATTAATATCTCCGCTAATTAGGGTCGCATCGTTTAGCAAATTAGATAACCCAGATCTGCGATACATTCTCTGTCCGACGGTACCTGTTCGAAGTCCGTGCGACCGTTAGCCGCCGAGCCTTTGCTGCTTCAAGCCGTTTCTCACAGACAGACAGACAGACAGACACACACACGCGTACAGATTTTAATAATATAAGGAGATAATGCAAGAAAACATAAAGATTTTCTTACCTTACTTTCCTTTAAAAACCTTTTGAACGATAGAAAAATATTTCTACTATATTTAACAAAATTTATATAGTTAAATAATATCACCCCTATTCTTTTATAAGTGACTTTATTCCAATTTCTGGGGAAAAGGTATATTTCTGGTACTTGTGAAACATTTTTAAGGGGCGATAAAACGCATTTCACAAAAACTTATTAGCTATATCGAATAGTGAAACACTCCTTATGTAAAAATGAATAAACTTTATGAGGGGAAAGAACAGAGATGGGAGGGGGGGGGACTTTATAAGAGAAAGAAAGAGAAAGAAAAGATTTACAAGAAAAAAATCATAAAGAAAGTAAGGCAAGAAAAACATAAAGATATTTTTTGCCTTACTTTTTTTTTATCAATCTTTTTGAAGCGACAGAAAAAGTATTCCATTATATATAATACATTTTGTACAGTTAAATACTGTTATCCCACACGTTATATAAGTTTTTCATTCCAATCTTTGAGAAGTAGATTTTTTTTTTTTTTTTTTTTAGTATTTATGAAAAAAATAAAGAAGTGATGAAAACGTCTGCATATCTATGGAAATGGAAACTTTTGGAACTGGTCAGTTTCTTCTGCTTTGTTTCTAAGGCTTTAATAAAGTATTTCAATAATAATTCTCTAGTATCATAGAATCCTATTTTGAGAATAAGATTTTGAACATGGTATTTCATTACTTGTGGGTTTTTGAGTGCCCTGATCTGCACTTCATATCCATTGATAAAGTTGGTGTTTAAGCGTAGAATTATGGTTTACCTTTAACTTTCATCTCGAAGATCCTTTTGCAGTACGGCCAACGCGTCTTCAGATGGATCTGTTTATCTGTACTTCTCCTTTTACAACTCTGTTTTAGTATACAGTCGGTAGCAAAAGTATCCGAGCGATATCAATAATCTCTGTCTAAAAAAAGTACACTTAATACTGCTTTGTTTTATAAATCCTTATGGAGTCGTGTTTTTAGTCAGTCTAAGAACATGATTCGACAAAGATTTATTTAACAAAACAGTTTTAAGTGTACTTTTTGGAAATCGGAATTATTGGCTAGTGCTCGGATGCTTTCGCTGCCGATTCTATCACGTCATTTGTTGCCTATCAGAACAGTATCGTTATATCGTTGCAGATTATAAAAGGAGAAGAAGTCTCTTATCAACAGAAGCAACTGAAGACGCGTCGAAGCCGACTGCGGAAGGATGTTCTTGATGAAGTTCTACTCTTGATCCTTCAAGATTTTAAACAATTCTTTAAATAATGTTATTTTTCTGATTCCCAACAGAATATTTTAATACATTTCGATAAACTCTTATACATCTATGAAATGAACTGCTTTAAAAATACACATTGTAAATAAATATATCAGCAATAAAAATGAAGATAGTGTTTTTGGCCATCGAATTGGAAAGAAGAATGAAGTGTGTCAAAATACCTATCTCATAATTTGCAAAATAAAGCAAAATGTCTTTATATATATATATATATATATATATATATATATATATATATATAATATTCCATAAGAAATATTAATAGTTATTTCTTTTCTGAAATATTGTGCTGAAATGTCAAGAAAAAGTATTTTTCCAAACTCTAATATTTATCATAAACGTAAACATTTTGATTTTTCTGAAAACTAAACAAAGGGTTTTTTTTTTTTTTTTTTTCGCGAATATCATAATTAAAAGTAAATAAGTACTAGTTACCGATTTTTAAAATCAGTTGAAAAAAAAACTTTATTCTTGAATATATGAACATTGTGTTGCTAAGAAAAAATAAACTGAAGACATGAAATACCTATTAATTAAAATTATTTTATCCTTTTTTGAAAAAAAATAATTATCTTGGAGAAAAATGCATTCCGTCGTTCCATTGAAAGACTTTACAATTTTTTAATTGATATATTTATGTTGTAAGGGGAAAAAATGAAGTATTTTTACATTCTAATATTTAGATTAATAAAACTCTATGTAAAATGATTAAAGGAACGTGTCTCATAAAAAATAAACTTGAAAAATCCGATGAAAATAATTAAAATTATTTGTAACATGAGCATGTTTTAAGAGAAATTTGGAGAAAAAACTATTGAATTTATTTCCATGTAAGGTATTTATTTATTTATTTGTTTTTTTTATGATTTAAGTATTCAATAAAAATTAACCTAACAAATTAAACATTTTCCGGTTTTGAGTTAATATTAACAAAATCCTTTTTTTTTTTTTTTTTTTTTTTACTGAAATAGAAACAAAAGAAATTTTAAATTATTTATTTCGGACCTTAGTGTATTTTAACAAAATTTTAAGTGGGTTAATGAATGTTATTCAAAAAATTTTCAAAATGTAGTATAAATGCAGATATTATGTTGAATTAAATGAAAACAAAACGACTTCATACGATTACTAGTTTCAAATGTGTAGATTAAACAACAGATTTAATAAAGAAGCATCAATAAACTGGCGTTGTAAAAATATTACTTACAAACTTTGAATAAACACCATACAATGCAATAAACTCGCAAAAATTGTTTCGGGTCGAAAAAACACACGACCCTTCATCAGGCGAATAAAGTAAGCACGAGTCAAAGCGGCAACGCACTTCGACCCGAAACAATTGTTGCGAGTTTATTGCATTGTATGGTGTTTATTCAAAGTTTGTAAGTAATAAACAACAGATTGCCCGTAACTCTCATACAAAAAATTTCAATGGTATTCTTTAGTAACACAAAACAAAGAATATTATTCTTAAATAGTGGTGTGAAAATTATCTTAAGTTGGTAATAATTTGGAACCTATGCAAATGTAGGCAAAAATGTTACTTAAATGTGGGAACTGATATATTAGATACTAAATAATCTGCTCGTTAAATTCCTTTATATCAAAACTAAAATAAATAAATAAATAACTGCAAACCATTTTTATATTTTCTTGCACCCAGATAAATATACCTATATTAAAACCCGAATAAACTACTACGTCATAAACGCCAAAAGATAAATATTTGTGATGCATACAGCTGTTTCGGTAGTTAACTCACCTTTTCTCAGTTAAAAGATCCCATTGATATGCATAATTCTTTCGGCATTTGTAATATTTCCTGTCAGTGTGGTTTATCATAGGGAAAACTAAATGCAGTCTTAAATTTCTTCTAAAAGAACATATGAATTGCGTCCGCAAACAAGAAACCAATAAATCGGCTATTTCTAAACATTGCTGGGAGGAAAATCATAATTTTAAATTTAATTCAGCTAAAATAATTTGCAGACCTAAATCCATTCATGAACTCGATTTCTTTGAAGCTTTTCATATTTATAAAAATTTTAAAAACCTTGAAAATTGTGATTTCGCTATTTCCTAGCTGTCTGATTGTTGGAAATTTTACATTCAGTACACATTTTCTTAATTTTTCTAAAGTTTACATAGCTAACATTCCTAAATTCCTATTGGCCACACACTCCACCTTTCCCGTAATCCTATTGGTTGAACTAAATTCGGAAACTCTCCTATATATACGAGCACCTCTCCAGATTCAGAATTCTTTTTGCACTGAAGACGGTGCGCTTAATGCTACCAAAACAGCTGTATGCATCGGAAATGTTTTTCTTTTGGCGTTTATGACGTAGTAGTTTATTCGGGTTTTAATATTTCAACGCCAAGTCTCCTGTTTTTATAAAGATACCTATATATTTAAATATTTTTAAAAGCAAACAAGCTTCATTAAGCGATCGTGATAATAACAAGGGTAATAATAGAATACTTATTATTTATATGATTTGGAGTGACCTGCATTTTCCCCTGATATTTAAACCACGAACGAACAATATCTTCCTAAATTTATAAGTTGTTTTTATAAACAAATTTGCTGTTAATAATTAATCGTGTCTAAAAGTGGACGAACACTGATTATACTAGTCTTACACACATATTAATAAGACAATGTGTTTCTTAAGTATTGCATTTATTCTCTAGTTTACTTCGAAACATAAATATATAAATTTATATATATATATATATATATATATATAATTCATGATTATCTTTGTTTACAACTATACATTTGGGAAAAAAATTACAAAAATCGGCTGTAAGCATTTTTCCCTGTTGAAAAATATTAATTACAAACTATATGGTAACTACCCTCCTGACTCTCAGGAAGAAATTAATAAATTCAGCAAGCTGTAATTTTCATTGATAAACACAAAATTTTCAATTAGTACATGCTAATCGGTTTCACCTGGCTAGCGGCTGTTAATTCCAAATGAACCTCTTTTCAGATTTACCATATTCGCCAAATCGAAAACACTATGGCCGAGTGTCCTAATAAATGTCAAATAATAATAATGATAATAATAGTTATTATTATTTAAAAATATACTGCGTTGTATATCAGAATTGTCAGATTCGAGTAATGAAATGTTATTTTAATTTAATTATTCATGAAAATTAACTTCAGCACAAATTCACCCAAATAATCGCTGGTTTAGTTGTAAAAGGGATAATATATGAATACCTCAATTTTATTTTTTATTTTATATTATTTTTTTAATTATTTTTTATTTTTATTTATTTTTTCTCTGTCTGAATCCGATCTGGTTAACAAAAAAGTACCTTTTTTTTTTTTTTTAAATTTATTATCATTTATAATATTTTTAAATTATTATTTCTTTTTATTTGTTATAATCATTTTAACTTTTTTTTAAAGTTTTTCTCAAATAACTAAATTGTTCAACCACAATATGGCGGTTTATAGTGGTGACTGAGAAAAAAAGGCAAATCGCCAGTTGGCGGTCTTTACAATTCTTTTAAATTTTCACTTATATATATCTATCTATTTTTCTGAATATTGTAAAACAATTATATTTAGTTTTTATCACCGTAATAGAAACTAAGATATACTAGTAATAATGTTTGTAATGCTTAGCATAGTGATATTACCACTGACGGATTTATAATAAAATTCAATAAGCAAAACTTTCAATAATAAGTAACTTCTATATTAAATATGTGGTGATTTTACCAAATGAATGCTAACGTATAATTATTACGCATATCATAACTAAAATGACATAATAATATCAACATTAAGAGATATTCAATGAAATTAAATAATTAGAATTTGTCATAATAAATATATTAAATATGCTAAATTCAATAATCTCATGGATGTTTAGATATAGCTTTCATACAAATGCTAATATGGTGTGACACTTGTATCATTTTCTCTTATCCTGCTAGTTCCACACAGAGATTTATGTGGCATGTGTACGAAGAAGGGTGTACATCGCTAACTCAACTCCTTGTTTATAAATATTGTATCTAACTATATCCATAAAATAATTGAGCAATTTATTTAAATTATTCACAGATATTTTACACAATACCACTTTTTGTATTATACTCAGCATAATCAAAATACTTCATATTATAGTTTTATAATGCAGCTAAAAAATGTATACAGCTAACAAGGGATGTTAGATGAGCAGAGGATTTATTTGAAAGTGTATGCAAAGCTAACTGCTTAATCATCATTAAGCAAGAAGTGGAGTCAACAAGAATTAATAGCGGGCATAGATTTCTAATGTCACTCCGTTTTTCGGAAGCTTAACCTTTTGAGAGTTGAAATGACTTTGCTCGTTTAAAATAAACTCTCACCAAACTTTGCAGACAAATCTTCAAGTAAAAAAAAAGTGAATGAAGTTTCCCTCTGTATTATTGAAGTGAGAGTTGCCAACTTTTATAATTTATTCCGGAGCATTGTTAAGTTGCCTTTTTCTCATAGGAGTTTCTAAAGGAGTTGCCTTTTTCTCCTTGCAGTAAATATACTAGCAGTAAGTATATATAATTTTATTTTTAAACTTTCTCCTAGCAGTAAGTATATAGAATACTTTTCTTATTATTTAATTGTTTTCACATATTCGAGAGAAATATTTTGTAGAGCTAAAAATGTTCCGAAATAAACTACAAAACTTGTTAACTCTGTTAAAAACTTTTTTTTTTTTTTTTTTTTTTTTTTTTTTCACGGCGAGATTTTACAGTTGTGATTTAAAATACAGGACGTTGTGAAATGATTACAGACTTTTGTACGTGGTATAGCTTTTATAACAGTGTCGCTTTTAATGGGATATAAATATAGTACAGCGGGTTCGGACTTCTTGCTAATATTTGTATTTGACACAGAGTTACCCACAATTCAACCTCTAAAAATCCGAATTTTAGATTGAGGAAACCTTGAAACGTATCTGAAACTCAATTTCGAAAATTTGACTAAAAAACAATACTTTCTTTACCATATATGGACAAGAGAATGTAAAAATAAAATAAAACAAATTAATGGTACTATTCACTCTAATTTTCTTGCGTCATGCACTAAAATATAATGAACTTTAATTTATATATTTAAGAAAATCATTTCAAGAAATAATGTAATAATTCAAACGTTATAGTTTCCATAAAGTTTATGATACGCATAAGACTAATTTCAGTCATCCTCAAAAAAATTCATCTAGTAATTAATTTTACATAAAACCCAAATTTGGATGCTAAACTGAAAGTTATAAAAAGTTAAATATATCTTAATAAAGAAATTTCAAAAGAATGGGGACAAACTTATGATGATATAAACAGGTTTTTGATAATATTGTGGGAAAATTCTAATAGTTTAGAGCTATATTCTTATAATATTTATTTTACCATAAGAAAATTTTGAATTTTTAAGTAGGGAATCTTCGTGATGTATATAAATTTACAGAAGAAAGACAAAATTACTAAACAATATATTTAAATAAAAAAAAAAAAAAAAAATTCTATCTTACATATCTTTTTTCTGAATAGGAATATAAGCCCAATTTCTTGGTGATATATGTAAGTTCATTTTTATTGCGTATATATTATAATTAATTTTCACTCATTCTCATTCTGTCGTTCATAAATTAAGTATGATATTATCATAAACATTAATCTCCAGATTCAATATCCCGACATATATAGTCATAAATTTCAATTTACATAATATAATTTTGAAGGAAAATTTTAAAGCTGCGGTCAATAAATCACCCCGAATTAACTAAAATCTGGCAGTAATGAAATGAATAAAGATTGAGTTTCTGACGTTAGTTTGACAGGATAAAAATCTTGTTGGTAAAAAGTCAAAAATTCATAAGATGTACATTGTATGGATGGATTTTCTTATATAAGGAATTTGCTCGCCAAATTCTTATTAAAATCACTTTATCAACTTTTTTATCAAATGAAATTTCAGAAATATGCAGTTTGTTGCAGTAAAAAAATGGATCAATTTGTCAGTAATTATTTTATCAGCTTTATTCCTTTTATTTATAATTCATTTTCTTAAAAAATTGAAATTTTGTTTTGAAAATTCTAAATTTTTTATAACTTTGATTACAAATTTACTATTATTGTATAGTGTGTATCTAAGCTGCTTCGTATTTCATTTATATACGTAATTTTTTCAATTGTAACACATGCTATTAACACAATGTTAGCTATTTTTAATTTGGAGCGTTTATCTAAAACATTATGTTTCCAATATATATATATATATATATATATATATATATATATAGTTTTACTTATTAATAATTTGAAAATTTTTGTAAAATGATAATTTTTATAATTGCTATAATTTGATAATTTTTGTAATTGCTATAAAAGCCACTGGCATATATATAAGTCAGTTTCAAACAGGGTTGGCAAAATCCCAACCCACTTGGGTTTTTGCGGGTTTTTCTGGGCTTTTGTGGGGTTTTCTGGGCTTTTGTGGGTTTTTGTTTGAATACATTTGCATTGTAATTTTAGATATACGTTATTTAGCATATTAGTTGTAATACACCTAATTATATTAAACTACAAATTAATAATTAATCTAATATTTATCTCAGATATAAAAATTGGTTTGATTCTAATATTAAAATAGTGTTAATTAGTAAGATTAAGCTACATTTTATTCTATGTATGCTTATTCAAAATAAATATTCTTAATGACAATAAATGATAACATAAAAGAATTTAAATTCTTAAGTACAATACATATCATTTAAATTTTTTAGTTCCCCATCATGCTATAGGTATGGGGAACTTAGGTAATCGTGAAAATTTTTGACCTCGATTTCAAAAACTTCATAAGTTATTAAAAAATTTCACTTAAACGTGCATTAAATGGAAAACTTTTAATGAAAAAATGTGAGACCAGTTTTAAAATATGAGTTTTGATGTTGAAATGAACATCAGTAACTGGAAACATAATACTTTGAAGTTATTGGAAGTTATTGGAAATTTACGAATTTTTTAACATGGCAGAATAGGGCAAAATTTCACATAAACGTCAATTTTGAGGGATATTTTCACTGTAAAGATGTCAGACCACGTTTGAAATATTAGTTAGGAAACTGGCATGAATATCATAGATTATGAATTTTCCAATTTAAAAAATTCTTAAATTATTTGGAATTTACGATTTACTTCAGATGGCAGAATAGGGCAAAACTGAGCTAAAACGTCCATTTTGAGGATCATAAATATATCAGACAACTTCAAAATAACATTTATGATACTTGTTTGAACATGATTGACGACAAATACTCTAATAGGAAAATTTCATAAGTTATTTGTAATTTAAGATTTTCTCAACATAGCAAAATGGGGCGATATCCCATATAAATATGCATTTTGAGGATTGTTGCATTGGAAATAGTAGTATGGAAACGAAACTACAAAATTGACCCTAAAAAATAAATTAATAGATTGGAATAAGATAAATATATCGAAGTGAATGGTGGATAGCCTATTAGGCGGGGATTTCATTCTGTCACGGTGTCAAGCGTTTGGTCAAATTCATTTCTCTTAACATGATAATCATGTTAAGAGAATGTCCTGTACTAGAAATTTATAAGAACATATATATGATGGGGAACTAAGAAGAGTCCACCTATGCCAACTAGTTTTAATTATAATTAAATAAGTTGCACAGCTTTATCCTTTTCCTTCACTTTTTTTTTTTTTTTTTTTTTTTTTTTTTTTAATAGTTGAAATGGTTATAGAAGAAAATTTTATTAAATTTATAATTATGTTGCGACTAAAATTAAAATAAAATAATTATAAAGTTTTAAAACTAAACAATTTAATTAGTTAAATATTGATCATGGACAACATTTTTGTCCGCTGTTAAACAAAAATATCGTTCGGTTTTACAGGAAAAGGAAAATTGAACCAATTATAGAAGAAAAACTTGCTTTTATTATATTTATAACTGTATAGTTACTTTTTATGTTTAATACTATTTTCTACAAAATAAAAATAAGAGTTTTTTCTTAAAAGGTAAGGTGTTTTCTATACTTTATAGATGGGATTTGTAAATATAAATAATTTTTAACAAAAACCCACTTATTTGCAAAAACCCAGTGGGTTTTTGTTGGTCGGCTGGGCCCAGTTTGCCAACGCTGGTTTCAAATAAAGTGTTTAATATGAATACGCAAAATCGTTTTTTTAAGCAAAGAAAAATTTTAGAGGAACGCTTACAGGCAGAATTCGTTTTTCTTAAAAAACTTTCTTTTACCTTATGTTACCCGCAAGCAATTTATTAAATGTAAGAAATACAGCAACTATAGAAACCAATGTAATAAGATTTTTAAATTTTTATTAAATATCGGATTTTTTTTTTTTTTTTTTTTTTTTTTTTTTTTTTTTTTTTTTTTGCTCTAAATCTTCTTTTACTCCCAAGAAGTCTTTTTTTTTTCATTTTCATGTGTAAGATTCTAAAATAAATTTGTTAATAATAAAAAAGAATAAATACACACACACACACACACATATATATATATGTATGTATAGGGGAACATCTCCAGTTATGGGCATTCTCCGGTTGTGGGCACCCCACCATATTTTTTAACAAAAAGTAAAGATGGTAGATTTGAGTACTGTAAAACATGTATTATGACAGTACGCAGTTATTGCGCTAACACCGAATTGAATAGACGCATTTGCTTAGTAAGTGCAAGCATTGAAACAAAATTTTGAAAACAATGCAACACAAAAGTAACTTCTGAATTTTTTCAATGTGTGATAAATCGAAGTGAATAAATTATAAAATGTAAGTGTAATATATATTCATAAAGTTTATTCAATATATTTTGTGATGCAATATCGAAAATAATTTTTTAGGTCATTATAAAAATGATTGTCATTCCTGGTTGTGGGCACCTTCGTGTAACCGGTTGTGGACACCCAGGTTTCTTTCACATAAAGCGTGTGTTTGACTTACAAATTGGCAAATATGGTTGTTTATAACAGCATGACATATTTTATTACTGTTTTATGTGTTTGTAGGCATTTTTAACCATGTCAACCCCGAAAAAGTCAACCGATCCAAAAGAAATGGATTTTAAGGCGCTGGTTAAAGCCATTTGGGATTGCTTAGTAGATAAGAAATTAATAAAATCGACTGTCTGAGAATATGGACTTCCTCGCAGTTTCAATGTCCCTCCAGAAGAAGCCTAGAAAATGTAAGGGAACTCCACCTGTCAAACTGCCGGCGAAGCGCGCTAAAAATAGGAACATCCGCAATCAGATGATGATGCCGACTTCTGCATCATTTGTTTGGAGCACCTGCTATCATGCCGACTAAGAGTAAAAACAATCAAATTCAACGAGTATGAACGTCTGGTGCATTTCAACAGTGCCGATATACATGGAAATTATTTTATTTGCAAGCATTGCATTTCCAAATTGAAGGATGAAGAAGACGACGAATAAAATTGTAAAATTGTCATTTTCTGTTGTTATTTTGGCTGCTGAATCCTTACAAAATAAATACATTTTATTATTTTCTGTATTTATGGTGATTTTCTAATTATTTTTCCAATTTAGTAGATTTTTCAGGTGTGCCCACTACCGGACACAAAAGTTTTTGCGCTAAAAATTATCACTTCACAAAATTAATTATAACATTTTTCTGATTGACGGAATTGATACAATTGCTTTATCAAACGTTAGCCAAGGTATCTAGCTTTCTATTGGTATTCATATGTTTGCATAATATTTACTCTATCAAAAGTTATAAGCCAAAATCAAAACCGTGCCCAGAACCGGAGCCATTCCCTTGTATACATATATCATATAAAAAATAAATACTTAAATTTAATATAAAAATTAAAAACTATGGAAGAGAAGGGCAATATCCAAACTAGTAAAACTGAAATAACAATGAGAATCTTAATCAATGAATTCAATAAGGATCAAGATATTATCTTAATATAAACAATAAACTGTGAAATCATAAACAGAGGTAAAAACGTTTAAAGTTTAAAATAATAATACTAATAATATTTGAAGGATTCATAGGTATCATCTGGAAATCCAAAATTATAATCTGCCCTGATATAAAATTCTACCATTTTTTCTTCAGGACGAGCAGTGTTTTCAAATGTTGGCACTTTTTTTTAATTCGATAATCACCAATAATTTTCAGGAGTGATGTTTGATATACAGGATTGACGATTGATCTTTGATGTGATTAAGCAAAGATTACAATCAAAATTAGTGGTAGATCTTGAATTTAAAAAAGTCCTTAAAATTTGCAACACAGCAGCAGAGCCACCACGGCTTAAGACGGGTGGAGTGAGTTAAACAAGTTTTACAGACACCCAACTTTCCTCAAAATCTTTGCAAGACCATATAATAAGAAAGAGAGAATTAAGATAAATTTGTTTTTATTATTAAATGATTTTTTTTTTTAATTATAATTATTGATATTTATAAACCAACTTTATATAAACATAATCAGCCATATGTATTGTAATTTAAAATAATTATTGGTAAATTGAATTTTATTTAAACTAAATTAAAGATTTATATTATATTTTAAAGTATTATCCACTTCGTACAGTTCTACTTAATTATGGCAGATCATAATTATAAAATAATGAAATTTAAACTTAGTATAGGATCTTTCTTAACTAAGCAGCATGATAGCAGGTGAGAAAAAAGCAATTATGTTTACAGAAAATGCAATTTTCATTCTACCTTTTATATATATATAAATATAGTTTCCGACCCCCACTTAACCCAACTAAGCCAAGCAATACCATCTGTATTTATATTATTTTTATTATATTTAAAAGAAAATAAGAGCCTTTCTGGCCCAAGTCTCGGATCATGCTTGCATAGCAAGCTCCGAGTTTTAACTTTTTAAATTTCGTTTTCTTAATTATTTTACTTTTTATCACGTGTAAATTCGTTCTTCACTGATAGTGAGAGAATAACTTCAAAATATCCGAAACGGCTGTATACAACGTAACAATTTTTTTCTCCATTGCACTTTTTAAATGTTGTTTTTACATTTCTTTTTTTTTTTTTTTTTATTCCAGCGCAAAGTAATTCTACCTATATATAATTATATATAGGGATCGCAATCTCCGCCTTTCTTACGGCACTTTAGGGTTGAAAAACTTTCGCCTTTTTTACTGTTACTATTTTTATAGAAAAATCTGTATCTTGTTTAATCACGACACATTATTTAGAAAATACCATAAGAGTTTCTCTATAAAAATAGTGTTAACAAGATGGACGAAAATTTTTCATTCCGAAAAGTGCCCTAAAAAAGGAGAGGGAGAATACGATCCCTATATATATACTTATTTAATCAATATTATTTAATTTTTAATTATATATATATATATATATAGAGAGAGAGAGAGAGATAGATATCAAGAAAAAAATAATAATTTCAAATATTTCACGGGAAGACAAATGGAATACTACATGAAGAAATGGTAGATATATTGTTGGCAACATTTTAATTTATTACGGAGCATTTTTAGCCCCGCCGTTATTTCATACCACTATTTTTAAGAATAATTTTCTCTTATTCGTTGTAGTTATATTATATTGGCAAACTTATTCTGTAATAAATGTGGATAGAAATAAAGGCAAGGCTGAAAATGCTCTGACATAAATTAAAATATTGGCAGCTATGTATAATTAAAAAAGTTACTCAAAATCCGAAAATAGAAAACTGATTAATCGGCAAATAAAACTATAAATAATTTGAAGAAAAATCATAATGGCAAATAATAATTTAAAAAAATGTGATCCTGTGAGATTGGTAACAGATGTACGGTGGAAGAATAGGTACTTCTTGAAAATATGATACTAAACCCTTTGCCGGCCCTTACGCTCCAAACACTGTTGCCAAATTTATTGATCCTTTTATTCTACTGCCACCAATAATTTTGTGGAGTGGTATTTGATATACGTAATGGACGAACAACCTTCGAAGTGATTAGGGAATTGTTACAGTTAAAATTTAGGGGTGCATATTGAAAAAAAAAGTGCCTAAATTTTGCAACACTGACCAGAAGAGTGAAATTAAATAGGACCATCAAAAGTTTAATATAGACGAAAATACAAGACTGTTTCGCATCTGGAGCTAATCAAGTCATGTATTCATAAAGTTAGATTTTAGGAAAAGGAATAGCCAAGTGAGAACATCTAAAATTATTGAAAGCAAAAAATTGCATTAAAATAAAATGAAATAAAATAAAATATATTATCGTTAATAAGAAAGATTTTACAAAACCAATCGATATTAATACTCCAATAGAAGAGGAGAAATTTTGATAGATGTTTGGTTGAAAATATACATAGTGTTTCTGAAAAAAATTGGTGTATGGTACAGAAATAAATAAATTACGGTCGGTAAAACGGCATAGTCACATATGGAAAAAAAAAAGCAAGTGAGTAATCGCTCTCACAATCGGTAAAATCTCAAATGTAGAGCACAGTTTCTTATTTGGACAATTCGAATGAAAAAACGTACCACAGTGCATATTGTCAACATTTAAATATCAAATTTTTTTCATATAATCAGAAAAGCTGTAATGCTGTCTTATTCAATGTTAGTCCATGCATATTCAACCGAAGCAGAAAGAAATAATGTCTGTACGCAAGGTCAAACACTTTTACCATGAAAAGAAAACAGATAATGATGATCGAACTCCAAGTGAAAACAAGCTAAATTTTAGAATAGTCGTAAACACATGCTTTTATACAATATAAATGCATGTGTGTTTCATACACATGCATTTACATTGAAAACAGATAATGATGATCGAATTCCAAGAGAAAACAAGCTAAACTTTATAATAGTCGTAAACACATGCTTTTATACAATGTAAATGCATGTGTGTTTCATACACATGCATTTACTTTAAACGGATCGATTCGTATTTAAAGTTCCATTTTACAAGTTGCTCCGTTGTATTATGACGCGTGTTATCACTTATCTCCCGTTCCAACTGCCATCGCAAATAACTCTATATTAACCCATTATATCCCAAATTACCTTATTTTTGGAAAAATAGTTTGAAACTTTTTTATTATATTTCTTTATGCATGAGATACATCTCATATTAAATTTAGAAAACTGTTACATTTTTTTCATTTTTTTTTTTTTTAAATTTAATATTATGACTTAAAAGTTCCGACGGGACTTTAAAGTTCCAGTGGGATACAAAGGGTTAAAGTGACAAAGTGGCAGTTTTACCAATTAGGAAAAGTATCATGATATGTAGCATCAATTTTTAAACATAAATAATAATTTTAAAAAATCTATGCTGTAATGCTTCAAATTTTTGAGAGATTTCATGTTTCAATAAGTTTTTCTATGACTAAGATGAGTGATGCAAATAAATGTAATATCGTGCGTGTTTCAAGACCATATAAATATATATATATATATTAGTGAAAGTTAAAATTCCGATAGTCCATTAAGTGCTCTTTCATGTATGAACGTAAAGCTATTGTAGTGAGATGTTTAGTTATCTTTCAAACTATATATCGATTGAAAATCTTTAAGAGTTTGTAAACACAGTGTGGATTCAATGTCCTTGACTCATTTTAAACTTTAATATAAAATCAAGTACATGACGTACAAGAGCAGATTTTTTTTTCCAGCAATAAAAAGTTTTGTTTAAGAAAAAAAATTGTTCTACTTTTCGCTTATAGATGGTACCCTACTATAAAAACAACTGAAAAAAGGCATTAAAAACGTAATCACATATAGCTGAATGACATTCAAACGGTAATCCAATTCACGCCCACATTTTCTCTATCATCTATTGTGGGTAAAAAGGAAATACAAGCACTATTTGCGTCTATAATACAAATA
The DNA here is from genome assembly GCA_963930645.1 of Salticus scenicus. Lineage (NCBI taxonomy): Eukaryota > Metazoa > Arthropoda > Arachnida > Araneae > Salticidae > Salticus > Salticus scenicus. Next base: position 148,802,474 of record OZ005655.1, on the reverse strand, counting down.
ATATCAGACACAGTAGAAGTATTCACATTGTCCTTCACATACTAGTCCGAGACTTTTGATCCTCCCTGTATTATCTTTTTCTTTAAATCAAACAATGTAGGAAAATACATATTTTTTTCTTTTTTCCTTTTCGCACAAATAATCCTTCTACCATTAAAAAAAAAAAAAAAAAAAAAAGATTATGTGCATTAATGGACCCCCACTAATGCTCAAATTGTTTTGCTCTTAAATAAGATAGACAGTAGGTGCCACAGCCGGCATATCCATTTCCTTTCTGAATTTTCCGCGATTTTCTAAACTCGTGTGAATACTTGCTAAATACTACTTGTGCATACTTGATTACTCTAAAAAATCCTCGATGAATAACATTCAACACAGGCCTATATCCTCTATGCAGACAATTAACCTTTCTAAGACCACACACCGCAATATTATCGACATACGTTAAAAGGAATTGCTAACGCTACATCGCATCGATAGGAACAGTACAGTGTATTTTGTGCATAGTTAGTTTTATTCTGCACTCATAACTCGTTTGATTAAGAATCATGTTTGATTATTGCAAACCAAAACAATTGTTACTTTTTTTTTTTTTTTTTTACGGTTTTCAGTGTTTGGCTGCAAAATTTTACTCTGCACACAATCTATGTTTCTTAAAAAAATACATTAATAAATAATAATCGTAAAAAAAAAAAAAAAATAATAATAATAATAATAATAATAATAATAATAATAATTTTATTTATGTTTTTAAATTAGTTTTACTTTAGTAAATTTACAAATTGAATAATCTTTCATTTAATTACACTTTTTAGTCCTTGGACTGCAAGTATAAATTAATCTGATAGAACTAACTTTTTTATTTATTCTGCTTTCGTACTGTCGAATGTCATATTTTTTATCATTTTCAATATTTTTTTTCAACGTATCTTATTCTTTTATCTTACATCTTTGTTTATTTATTTATTTATTGACTTTTTTTTTTTTTTTTTTTTTTTTTTTTAACTGCCATTTGATGTATTTGAAATCAAACGAAAAAACTCAAAATAAAAAGAATCATTTATGCTTCTCAAAGAAGTTTTTTAATTTTATTTCAAAATAGATTAAAAGAATTACTTTCATCAAATTATACGTCGAATTAAGTCACAACAAATTAGTATTTTTGATTTTTCTAGCCGTGCATTCTTTTTTTTTTTTTTTTTTGTGTGTGTGTGTGTGTTTGTGTTTTAACTAACAAAGATCTAACTTGATTGAAAAAAAAAATGTTTGAATATCTCTTAAATAATTGTATATTTTTTAACATAGATGATTTATTTTTTTTCTTTTTGGACATGACATTTTTATTACGTTTCACATTGGGAGGGAGGGGGAGGACTTATTAAAAGTAAAAATAAAATATTGTTTAGCTAATTTGGTCTCTAAGCTTGTTATTTTTTTAACATTAATTAATTGTGATATCCACTTTTAAATTATTATTGGTACTTCTTTACATAAATGTTACTTATATGAATTCTTTAAAATAAATGACACTACTATAAAGGTTCATTTCTAATTTCACAAAAAATATCAAAAAGAAAAAACGGTTTAATTGGAAGATAAATAAAGTTTATTTAAGAAAAAAAAAGTTTTTATTTTTATTTATTTTATTTTATTTTCTATGTTTCACCAATTACCTAGTTTTGTTGGATATTTCCTAATTTTCATTAACAATAGCAAAAACAAAAAGTAATGATACAGACTTTGAATAATTCTAACACTCTTCGTAAATAAATAACAGAATTTTTGTTTCTGTTCCAGGTTTTTAATTCATGCAAACGGCTGTTTCAACGAAACAATAATTCGCATATGAAATTTTTTCTCATATCAGAGCCTCCTTAAGTAGATGCCTGTGGCGTAGCTCGGAAACTAGGCAACATCTGAAGCGGTAGACTGAGCCACCTAGTACAGATTATGGGACTTTTTTATTCAACTGTCATCAATAATTTAATGAAGTAATACACTATATATATAATCGGCGTTTCTTCGATTCTGTTCGCCTTTTATGTATATCATATCCCACTTTTAAAAAATTTTGGTGGCTGTTGAATAAAAAAGTGACGCAATATGTACCAGGTGGCGCTGTCTACCGTTTCAACTGTTGCCTAGTTTCCGAGCTACGGGGCAGGCATCTAGTTAAGGAGGCTATGATCATATAATAGAAAATTTAATTTATCAGATACCTAACAGAATGAACAGAAACTAGTATGTTGTGGCCACCACAAGACTTTCTTCTATATTTTCCTATACATATTCAATCAGTAACAATATTAAAAAAAAAAAAAAAAAAAAAAAAAAATTTTTTTTCTTTATTTTTTTTTTTTTTGTGAAAATTAATACATATTCAATCACTAACAATAATTTAAAAAAAAAAAAAAAAAAAAAAAAATCGAATTTTTTTTTTTTTTTTTTTTTTGTTAAAAGTAAAAAAAAATCGATAACTTTGTTTTAAATTATCACAGATTTATGGTTCAACCATTCGTTTTAAAGGTATTGACGAGATCTTTCGAATGATACCCATCTTCAAAATTTAACCCCCCCGGGGGGTACTTCCCCCCCAGGGGGGGAACCGATGCCCCCCCATGCACAATTTTTTTTTCCTAGTTAACTACTACTATCATCAATAATTCAAATTAATTTTACAATCACAAGTTTAAAATAACTCTCATTATGCCCATTTATACGGAATTTTGTCCTATGCTGCCATGTTAAAAATTTGCATAAAATGCGATTACAGCGCCACCTGTTGAGCTATTGATCCCCAAATCTAATGGGCACCAGTTCATGTCAGGGTGCAACTAAATACCAAGTTTGGTTAAATTTCATTCATATGTTCGTGAGATACAGCGTTCACAAAAAAATGATACAGACAGACAGACACACAGACAGACAGACAGACAGACACACAGACAGACATTTTCTAAAAACTATCAATTCGTGTTCAGGACATCCCAAAACGTGTAGATCCGTCAAAAAACAGAGGTCGAAAATTTTCGCGAATCCAATACTTTCTCTATATTACATATAGAAGAAAGTAAAAATGATAAGTTTAATAACTTTTTTCCGCTTTTTTTTATTTTATTTATATGTAATTAAACAGTTAAAACATCTTGTTTTTTGCACATTTAGTTTTAAATTAATTTTAAGCTATTTTTTAATTAGATATTTATTCAAGTGATACTTTTCATTTTAAATCTTCAAGCAATGATTTTTTTTTTCGTTTTCTGAAGTAGAAACTAAACAAAAGTAAAAAATCTTATTATATTTCATAGCGAGGGATGAGAATTTGGCGCAGTTTTCTCACCGCTCTTTACGAAGAAAATTTTCTTCTTAATAAATTTTAGGTTAACTTTTTGAATAAACACCATAAAATGCAAGAATTTTCAGCAATTGTTTCGGGTCGAACGAAGACATGACCCTTCCTCAGGCGAACAAAATAATCACGAGTGCTGCAAAATAAAGCGGCAACGTAGCTATTTGCAGCACTCGTTCCTACTTTGTTTGCCTGACGAACGGTCGTGTCTTCTTTCGACCCGTAACAAGTGTTATGAGTTCTTTCATTTTATGGTGTTTATTCAAAGTTTTGTACATATTACTTTTAAACGCCAGTTCTAGGGTGATTTTTTATAATTAACCTTTTGCTGACCCTAACGCGCTAAATCGTGTTTCCATATATTAGGACTCATTTATTCAACTAACGCCAATAATTTTGAACAGTGATAGCTGAAGTACATAATGGACGAAGAATCTTCGAAGTAATTGATTAGGCAATCGTTACAGTTAAAATTTAGTGGTGGGTATTGAATAAAAACAATTCCCCCAAATTTAGCAACACTCATCACAGGAGTGACATTAAAAAGGACCGGAAATAGGTTAATCCTTTCAGGGACAAAGTATTTACATTAATTTAAAACCAAGAACCGCCAGAATTTGAGAACCAGGTTAGAAGAAATTAAATAAATTATTTTTTTCTGTTTAGTCAATACAGAAAATTTTTATTAAAAATGTTCTGCGTAAACTCTTGCAGTTGGAAAAATGGTGACACAAAATATATCCCACCGCCCTTGAAGAGGATAAATAGTAGATCTACCAATTATTCTAATGTATTCTGTAATGTGTTAGGACTCGCCTTATATTCACATCCCTTATTTTATAAGAAAATTTCTTCTTTAATCGTAAGTACATACTGGAAAAAATTATTCTGCAAAAAATGTGGTATGAAATAAAGACGTGTCTTAACACTATTACGGAAAAAATTAAAATAATATATAGGTCTACAATAAATAAAAAGGTTTGTTTTAGTAAACAGTGATATAAGTTTTGCACCAAATTCCTATTCCTGCTTATAGAATTCAGTTGGATAAAACATTATTCCGCAAAAAAACTGAAGAAACTTGATAGTGAATGTAGTTTAAGTGTCTTTAATTATTTCTAGTGAATGAATGATATTCAGTTCACACATGCTGGTATCAAGTCCCGTTCAGACATTGATGTCTGGAATGGTTCAAAATTTACTTTAAAACTTTATCCATTGACTGTACTTTAATTCCTGACTAGATTTAAAAGCGTATTAAATCGAATTTCTGGAACAAAAGTTAAAATTTTTTTATGATGATAGAACATATATTTTAGTATCACCAAATATAGTCGCTTTTATTCAAGAAAATGTTTTATAGCTTTCTGTCGCAGTTTATGAATGCCATTTCATGATTTTCACCTGAGTAACTCAATAACTTTTACCTCAATAACTTTTAACCAATCTTAGGAAAAATTAAAAAATGATAAAAAAAATTCTGTTCAAAGGATTGATCTTTTTGTGACGTCTATGTACCAATGACACGCTAAAACATCGCCCCGTTAAGCACTTAATAATTATTATGGTGATGCGATATGCATGTTTTTATTGTTTATTTCGTTATGAAAATTATTTCAACTAATTAAAAATATATGTTTGCAATGCATTTTTTTTTTCATATTTTAGGACATTAAGTGTTAAACGCTGAGTTCCTGGTTGATTAATCATAGTGTTCTCCAAATATATAAAAGTACTTAATATATTGACAAAACTCAAGCAGTTTTGTTTTCACATGGAAGTTACATGGCACAAGATACTGGGGATACTTATAAAAATCAAATTCGGCTGTAACATCCTTCCTTAGTCTGATCAGTGTGGACTTTTAGACCAAGGTCTCACTTTTAAGCAATACATCAACATTACACGAAATAAGTTTCAAGCTGCAAAGACTAAATTAATGTTCCTTCTTTCTCGAAACATCAGTATAACGTAATAACGTATAAAAATAAAATGTTTCTCTATACTTCTTACCTTCATCCAATCTTCACTTAAGCCAGCCCGATACCGTCATATGCAGCTAAAACCGGTACCAAGTAATTCATCTGAGCTGAAAATACAACAGTTCGACAAATACTTGATATGCTTGATACATTCGAAATTTTCACATTTATAAAGAAATTTTCACTCCAAGATTAAACGATTTTATACATCACATTAATATTAACTTTCATTTAGTTTTGGAGTCAATTGATAATCCTGCTTTGAACACACTAGTTATATATAACTATAATGGTTCTATTAACATACGTAGACACAAGACGAGCTTAAGACTAAACTCCCTCCTTTAAACTTTTATTTCTCCATATCTAATTCTCTCTTTCATTCCGTACTGAGTTTTAAGTACTTTTTCATATTTAACTTTTAAAAAAGTCGGGAGAAGAGAGAGCATTTTCATAAAACACTTTCTAAAAATTTCAAAAACATTCTGTCTATCACTAATTTACACTGTTAAAACTGGTTTCTTAAAAATGAGCTAAATTGTCTCAAAATAGTTCCGAAATGATATATACTTAAATTTGAGAAAACATGTACTCATTTTGTACATGTACTCAAAAATGGGGTTGACCAATAAGAATCCAAATATCCCCATGTTTCACATGTCACTATACTCAAAAATGAGTACATGGGTTTTCAAATTTAAGTATATATTGTTTCGGAGATATTTTGAGACAATTTAGCTCATTTTTAAGAAACCATTTTTAACATTATATCTTTAAGTGTTGTAATGCTATCCTTAACCCATCCTCGTCCTTAGTAAAGTGTGTTTTCATTTTATATGAGCTCAAATTTTTTTATTAGTTTTTTTTTCTATTTATTATATATATTGTTATTTAACTTATTATTTTTTGTTGTTTCCCTTCTGCACTATTTTAAATAATAATTCAAAGTTTCACCAAAATAATAGCGCTAAATAAACATTTTTTGCCGCAATCAATCTTATGGAGCTAAGTTTCACCAACTCTGTTCTGCTTACTACTGAAATGGTACTGTTAAAATGGTGAAACATTGCGCCAAAATATTGGTTTCAGCTAACTGGAACTATTTCTCTGATGAAACGTGTGAGTTTATTTATTTTTTAACATTCTGACAGACAATTCAATCCCATATTACCTCACCCCGCTATCTTCTCATGTCATTATGTCGAGAAAGGAGCGTGGCATTATCCACAAGTCAGTGGCGGCTCGTGCACCGAAAATTGGTGAAGAGGCATACTGTATTTTACACTGTATTCATATATAGAATATAAATTTACATTTAAATAATTATTTTTAGTTAATTTTAAATTAAGACCATGCTTAATAAAAATTATCATTAAAATTACTTAAACATTATTTTTGAGCTCTTAACCTGTTTTCGGTTTACAAGCCACCACTGCCACAGGTTCTTCCAAGCTCCAAAATATTCAAAGTCACTATTTTTTAAATACTTAAAACAAAGTAAATTTTCCTGTTGTTCATTTGAAAAGAATCTCTAAAATTTTTCACCTAAAACACATGAACAAGATTGAATGATAAGAAATATTGCCAAGCATCTCAACAACATTTATTTTATATATCTGATTTTACATGTTATTATAAAGGAAACATGCTCGAGATTTTCTTTTAAATAAGAAATCACTTATATATATTTTTACTACGCATTCCTTTGCATAAGATGTTTGTGTTGCATATGCATAGAATGTTTGTTTATTTAACTATTGAGTTTATCTAGAGTCTTGAATCAGCTTTTGTGTAAGAAATTTGTTCGGAATAGTTTAAGCAAATTTATATTTTTGTTATGAAGTAAACTATAAAAATATCATTTACATATTATTAATATTGTTGTTGTTGTTGTGCTGAAGTAACCTTTTGTCGGATTGACTATAAGGAATCAGCTCGACAAATACATAGAAGAAAGCACCTGTGTAGAAAAATATCCATTGTATACGAGAAATGTGTATAATGGAAAATTAAAATGAAAAATAAATTTTAAAACTCCGGAATATGACATGCAAAATACTTAGAAAATAAGTTTTTAGTTTGCATTGCCAAATTTAGGGACACTTTTATTCAATAATCAACACTAATTTTCAGGAATGACACTTGATATAAGTTATAGACGATTAATCTTCGAAGTGATTAGGCAAGTTACAATTAAAATGTATTGGTTGATATTAAATAAAAAAGACCCATAATTTAGCAAAACTGTTTTTAAGAGAAAATGATTGCATATTATATCTAAATTATTTTCTGCGTTAAACACATAATATTATCATAAAAGATATTTTATAAAAAAGAAAAAAAAAGCTAAGCAAAAATCAATAACTAAAAAACATAAATATCTTTGGATGTTAGAAAGTTTGAATTTCAGTTTTTAAAGTTTTGTTTTCACATTTTATTTTCACCATTAACTCATTTTTACATACAGTTAAAATTTTTATTCGTTATTGACTGAATATATTTAACAATTTAGAATTCATAGTGAAAAAATATTACATTAAGCATAAAGCTCCTGCCCCTCAGGGGGAAAGGGAGAAATTACATAAAATTCCGTTACTATAGGTGTTAAACAATCCACCCACCAGAATCTTTTACCGCAAACCCTATAGATTTCATCCGCACAAATTTATCGCTATAAGGGTTGTCTCGAATTTGCTCCCTCGTAACACCCTCCCCCATTAAAAAAAGTCGAAAATCAGAAAAGAAAAAAAAAAAATGTTTTTGGAAAATAAGACACATAGCTGTTTTCAACATCTTTCTGCCATATTTGAAAGAGTTCTACTAAAAAATTAATAATTTGCGAAATTTCCCAAATTTCGAATATTTCAAAGTTGCAGATTTTTTTTTTTTTTTTTTTTTTTTTTTTTTGTTCTCAAATCTAGTCTTTCCATGTGCAATTCTTTCACCGTGAAGTAATATGTAGCCGAGTTATGCTTACAAACGTGTTTTTGTCTCCTGCCCCCTATGGGGAAAAAGCTGATAATTATAATTTTAATCTGGGTGAAGGCCTAAATTCCTGCAAAGTGTTGTGTAATTCAGTCTAGTCGTTCTTGCGTGATATTCAGACAAAGATAGCGTTACAGACATACAGACACACATACACAACATTTTCCGAAGTCATATGCGGTTTTCATGGTTCAGGAAACGAAAATATATCACATTTTTTTTTTTTTTATTCTTACTAATTTACAGGCAAAAGTTTGATTTAATCAACATAGATATCAGTTGCATAGGATAAATATCTAATGTCAATTTTTTAATTCAATATGATAGAACTTTCCTGCCAACCCAATATATTGCAGAAATATATTCTACAAATTAAGTGGAGTGACATGAAAACAGGGCTAAAGAAATAAACTGCAAAAATTGCCAACTCTGAACATGTATATGTATGTAAGCGTTTTCAAAAAGTGAAATAATGAGAAAAAAAACATGAAAATCTGCTCAAGACGTTAAATACTTCTTTAAATATTCTGCAAAATAGAAAGGTTTATTTGGAATTTTTAATTTTTTTTTTTTTTTTTTTTTTTTTTACAAAGTTTACATTTATTTTATACAAAAATTTAAATAAATGTAACACATTGTTCCAGGATCCTTTTTTATTATTATTATTTATAACTTCTTAAAGTGTAAAAGTAAAATTTTAAATCTCTAAGCAAGACAGGCATCGTAATGAGATTTTCAAACCTTACATTACTCTTGAAAAAATTTCAATCACTGAATTTACTCGCTAAAAGAACCAGAAAAGCGTAAAGTTTAATCTCCATAATTTAATTTAGTACATGTTTTTAAAGACTTACTTTATAAGTGAAAAAAAAATCTCCAGAAAAAGATTTTAGTTTGTGCTTAGTATATATATATATATATATATATATATATATTTTACTTTTTTTTTAACTTTTGAATATAACTTATTCATAAAATTAATTTTACTTTCCGAACACAGTAGTGAGGAAAGTATTGTAATCATGTCAAAAATCCGAATTAGAGATTTTGATGTTTCTATACGTTTCGAGGTCCCCTGAGTCCGCCTTCACTATTTTTACGATTATGTATGTGTGTGTGTATGTATGTTTGTATGTATGCGTGTATGTGTGTGAGTGAATACGCTAGCGTCTAAACGCTTTGCTCGAATGAGCTATAAGTTGGTAAGCATGTTGCAAGTCACCGTAGCACGAACCCTATTGATTTTGATGAATCTAGCACTTACAGTTTTTTACAGGGATACAAAGAAAAATTCTTTATCATTATGGCCTATGGGACGAAAATCTTAAATGTGCGATAGCATCTAAACGCCTTATTCAATTCAGCAAAACATTTATACACATATTATAGGTCACCGATACTCAGTCTGTATAGATTTTGGAGAATCTAGCACTTATAGTTTTTTTACAGGGACACAAAGACAAATTCTTTATCAATATGGCCTATGGGGCCAAATTCTTAAAAGTGTGATAGCGTCTAAACGCCTTATTAATCTGAGCAAAAAATTTCTACACATGTTATAGGTGAAAGTTGCACCAACTGTATGGATTTTGGTGAATTTAGCACTCACATTTTTTTTACAGGGACAAAAAGAAAAATTGTTTATCATTATGGCCTATGGGACCAAATTTTTTAAAATGCGATAGCATCTAAACGCCTTATTCTATTGAGCTGAAAATTTATATGAATATTATAAATCACTGCTGCACTAACTATAAGAATTTTGGTGAATCTAGCATTTAAAGGTTTATACAGGGATAAACCAAAAAAAAAACTTTATCATTATGATCTATGGGCTCAAAGTTCAGTAGCGTTAAATAAAACATTGTGTAATAGATGGAGAAAAATACTCAAACACTCTGTTATGGTTTTCTCTCTTTTGTCTCTCTTTTAACAACTCCTCTTTCATTACTCTATCTACAAAAGTGTTAATTACTCAATGTTCGGAAAGTCGAGTGGAGTCACTGCAGATTTTTTTTATTTATTTTTTTATCGCATATCACATGTAATCTTTATAAAATGATAACATTGTTTATTATATTTCATTTCCTTAGTACATAATTGAAAAGAACAAAAGATTTGAGAATTAGCATATGGTAATATTCCATTTATATGAACTATTGAGGCAAAAAAGCAATATTTAAAAACATAGAATATTGGAGCAATTATGACTAGTAGTTGTGGCGATCACAAAACTTTCTTCTATGAGATTCTATATAACAGCACCGCCTACAGATTGACATAAACAAATATTTAATCTTAGCTTTTCATAGTGATAATTTTAAAAATGCAGTGTTATGCCATTTTAACTAGCAGATGATGAGATGCAGCTATGTGATGATCGGAGAAAATTATTTATAGAAAAGTCACTTATTGGACGATATACACCCAAATCTATGTAGCATTTATTTTTTCATAATAACCATTTCAGTTTGGTGCATTTATTTCTGTGTTGTAAAATTTAGGTACTTTTTTATACACTTTTCACCAAAAATTTTCAGGAGTGAAATTTGATATATAAAATAGACGATTAGTCTTCGATGTTATTAGGCAATCGTTACAATTAAAATTAAACGTTGAATATTGAATAAAAAAATGTCCGTGAAAATGGCAACACTGATTTATACACTATAGAATCTGAAATATAGCCCTCTCATAGATGGAAGAATTTTCAAAATATTAGAGTGAACTGTCAGATTATATACATTAAACAGAAGCAGGATAAATTCTCATAATTTTTATTTTACGTGTCAGGTTTTCTGCAGTAATACATAATAGAATTTAAGATATAGCCTTCCCGTTAATAGGAAAGATTGCAGCAAATTAGTGGCAATTCGGCAATTTTCCCCAAAAGTTGATAGGCACTAATTTATGCAAAGTGTAACTTAATATAATTTTTATAACATTGTGTGAATTAATTCTTGCACTATAGCTTCCAGAAAATTATCTTCACACACAGATGCACGAACATTTTTAAAAATGGTAAAATCGTGATCACAACATCCAAAACGAATAGACTTATCATAAACTGAAAGGCGAAAATTTTTATGAATCCAATACTTTCTTTTCTAAGTGTAGAGGAAAGTAAAAATGCATAAAACTTTCTCAAATATAGCTTTACTTTAATAAAATTATATCTTTAATAAATGTTATAAGTTTAGATACTTTTATTACAATGTGTGTAAATATGAAACCAGAATTTACCCATAAATGGTCGTAGCTGTCAATTACTGACAGGCTTGTTCACCATGCTGCTTATCAGGGCAAGTTTCAGGACCAAATAGATGATTCAAAAAGAAGTTTTCATGTTTAGTGTGAGTGTCACACCATATAATATGCGTATATAAATGTATAAGAGTAAAAAAAGTATCGTATTTACAAGATATTTTTTAAAAAAAGAAAATCGAAATACGACCATTAGTTCAGATACAAAAACAATTAGTACTCCTATATGGCAGTTGACGGCGGACATCTTTAATGGCCGCTATCGGGGTGTTTTGCACGGATTTTCAAGTGGCTTCCTATCTGGAAATTTATATTTTGGCATCAACTATGAACACATAAAGGTGGTATGTTCCAATCAAAAAATGCAGCTTTTTAGCTTTTTTAGCCGTGTGTTCAACGTACTAAATAAAGTTATTTACAGCTTCAGTTCGTCAGTCCATCTGCCAGTCAACGGTCGAACACTAGTAAATATTCATGGAATTTCCGCAAATCGATCTATGTTATTGAAGTTCAATATGGAATATTCCTAATAAAAATGGGGTACATTTACCTAATAGTTTGTCTACAGGGACACTCTAAAGTATTTCAAACCATTGTGTTGCATGACAGGTATTTCTATAAACCATATTTTATTAACTTAATTTTTTACAAATCATAATAAAATTGACATTTATTGTTCATAAGCACACCTTTGTTTTATATGGAATATGATATGTTTAGTGTTGAGATTTACACAGCTTACTAAAATATTCAAATACATTAAGAGCTGGAATCTCAAATTGCTAGACTTGGAATTTCGTTTTCGTTAAACGTTTTCAACACTTTCTAACAATATTTAAGAGTGCCAGTGAATTCAATATGTCTATCTGTCTCTCTTCTGTGCTTTTGTCCGTCCATTCTGTGATCACGCAAGAAAAGTATAATGCAGCTTTTAAACAATGCAGCAACTGCGTTCAGTTGTAAAGTGTTATCTAAATAAACCACGTGATATTTTTTTTTTAAGGACAATCAGCGATTAGTGTTGCAATTCAAATTACACATTTATTTACATAGATAAATAAATAAATAAAAATGTGTCATTTAAATGTAAATATATATATTTATGTATAAATATTTTTTGTGTTAGAATAATGGAAAGTAATTATTAATCTGTATGTAAATATTTGGATAAAAGAAAAAATTGTAAAATTGACGGAGAAGGGAAAAAAAATGACATAGGGATCTCTTAGACTCACGGACTACCCAGTTGACATTATAGTACAAAAAAGCAAGAAGATAGTTTATAGCAGTCATAAAATTTGAATGGAGGATCCGAAGAAACACTCCATGCTAGGGGAACTATAAGCGACCCACACTCAAACTTCAGCCCACGACTTTCGAAGTGCGAGAACTGGTTATGAGTCAACTACTTTTCGGCGAGACAGTAATGGATTCTCCCGGTGGTTCTCAAGATATACAAATCCTGCTTCTTCCCGCATCAGCTGCTTTTGATTGTATTTAATTATAAATACTAAAGACATGAGAATCCAGAGGAATTTTTCAAAACATCCATGTATCTTCTAGGGGAATAATTTATCTGATGGAGTATATAGTGGCGATCGCTCTTCCTCGATCCAGATGTGACTTCAAATCACGAAATCTAAGTGCCGTCAGATTACGAAATTTAATGCCCTCTTTTGTTGCTTGTGCGTAATTATAAAGCTGAAGGATATGGAGGAGTCTCATACAATCATCTAAGCTTGAATAACCTCTATAATGCGCATCTGGGTGAGTCAAAATTTTATAGTCTATAAAAAAAAGGAAAATATTTTATTCTGTAACTACCCCCTTTTTCTCTATCCTTCAATCATGTCTGAGTGCTACTTAAAGTGGTTTTGAATGAAATTAAACTTGAACTAAATAAAATATTAGTTTTGTATAAGAGACAAAAAAAAATTAATAAAACAGATAATTAACGAAATTCTTTGTCTGTCTATTAATTAAGGAATAATTTATTTCGGAAAACTTATTTTAATTTGAAATTATCTCCTTAATAAATAATTAAATTGTATGACCTATTAAAAATATTTAAAGAACTTGGGTGTAGTTTCGAAGTATAGAACGCAGTGTACAATACAGTTTGGAGAATTTCTCTCCGACAATTAGCACTTGAAAAAAAATGTCTCGTTAGTTTATTGATTAGGTAGTTAAAATTTTCATAAATCAATATTATATGCGTTTTCAATCACATTATTAATAAGTACATATTATATTTCAAAAACAGATGAAATTATGACTGTTTACTGTAAACAAAACTGTTTGAATGAGATGCTGATTATGTCACTTAACATTTATATACCGTAAAAAATATCTAAATCACTTTTGCCAACATTTCGAATTTTTAAGTCCAATTTAATCCCACTAGTTTTAAATAAAAATCAAACTTTTTTTTCTTGCGATTTAGTTAAAAATTGTTATAGAGAATTTCTGAAAAGTCTCACCTAAAAGCAGGAGATGTGGGAACTATGTTAAACAATTTCTTTTACCTTATGTGTTTTTATTAATAAATTGCTTGCAGTTAACATAAAATTACGTATTTTAAGAAAAACTATTCGCCACCTTTATCTGTTTTTCTAAATTAATACTTTACTTTAAAAATATGATTGTGTGTATTTTTGTTGAATACATTATGTATCGCCGGCCTGAATAATTCTCCAGCGGAAATTACCGCATTGCATGCTGAGGATAAATTTAATTGATCAAATCACAAATGTGTAAAATTATTTTGTTTAATAATATAACGTTTTAGAGAAACGTCAAAAGGCGGGGATTACTGTTCAAAATCGTAAAATACCCTGATGAGTTTGTGTTAAACACATAATTTTCAAATTTATAATTCTTAACATTAGATTTCAAGAAGATAATGAACTTAAAAAGTATTTTTATTTTACTTTTTATTCTACTTATTTATTGTTTAAAGTCCAAATGTTGAAGTGATTCATAATTTTCGCAATAAAGCTTTTTGCACAACATGTATTTTACGTCTTTGATAATTCTAAAACAATTAAAACTAGTAGAAATATTTAGTTAACGACACTGAAATTATTAAAATTATTGATATTTCTTTGATAAGCAGTTGGAAACTTTGGCGTTCATATTAATTAAAAGATATACGATGCCTTAGTTACAATGTCGCCAGATTTGGGAACTTTTTTATTCAATATCTACCACTAAATTTTAATTGTAATGGTTGTCTCATCAGTTTAAAATTTAATCGTCTATTATATATATCAAATATCATTTCACAAAATTATTGGTGAATACTAAACAGAAAAGTCTTCAAATCTGGCAACACTGCTAAGTTATTAACGACTGTTCATAGTTAATATAAAACTTGGCATTCATTATAAAAGCATTCTGACTAAAATTTAAAATCAAAATGTTAATAAAATTATTCCGAAGTACAATTTTTTTTTTAATTAAGCCTTAGTTTTTTTTTTTTTTTTTTCCACAAATTACTTTATATTACAACACTTAAATTCAAAAAGAAATACCAAGAAAACATAGATAAAAAAGTGGATGAAATCTATAATAAGACGGCATTAAATATATATAAACATATTTCACACAAAATTATTTTATTTTTATTGCAATACTATGAAATTCATTGCAAATATATTCATTTCTTAAATAAAACTGCTATTTCGTTACATATATTTAACGCAAACATTACTTTCATTAAAAAAAAAAAAATAACGACTGTTCATAGTTAATATAAAACTTGGCATTCATTATAAAAGCATTCTGACTAAAATTTAAAATCAAAATGTTAATAAAATTATTCCGAAGTACAATTTTTTTTTTAATTAAGCCTTAGTTTTTTTTTTGTTTTTTTTTTCCCACAAATTACTTTATATTACAACACTTAAATTCAAAAAGAAATACAAAGAAAACATAGATAAAAAAGTGGATGAAATCTATAATAAGACGGCATTAAATATATATAAACATATTTCACACAAAATTATTTTATTTTTATTGCAATACTATGAAATTCATTGCAAATATATTCATTTCTTAAATAAAACTGCTATTTCGTTACATATATTTAACGCAAACATTACTTTCATTAAAAAAAAAAAAAAAAAAAAAAAAAAAAAATGAAAAAAAAGTAAATTTTGTATAGTATGGTATTTAAAACAAAATTAGTTTTATACAAATTCCTTTTGTAATAGGAAATATAAAAGTCCATTTTGTCTGACGAAAAATATATAAATGAGATTATTCCTATAATATGTTCAAACTATATATAGTTATTTACTCTGACGCAGAAGTAGGTGAAGTAATAAAGATGGTTTAGATATACGTTTTCTGGCATTAAGTAAAGAAAGTAGATGATAACGAGGGCAATTATTTTTATTTGGATTACACATAAAATCGCGCCTTCAAGGAAATGTTAAAGATGTTGTTTTCAGTTAAAGGTGATTAAATAGCCATAAATGTTTACAATGATGTTGTTTTGTGATTTATTAAAGATATTTTATTCATTTTTTCAATAGTGTTTCATTAAATTTCGCTTTTATATGAATTCTTTGCTTTTCTTAAACATTTTTTATGGTGATTTAATATTCAAATATTTAAATGAACATTGATAATAATATCGTATAATACTAACAGACAGGCGAAGATTTTAATTTATTCCAGAGCACTGTTAGGACACGCCCTTTTTTCAAACCACTTGCTAGAAGCGAAATTCTCTTCAATATATAATTATAATTAAATAAGTAGAAAAATAACCTTCAAGAAACGTGATCTGAGAAACGGTTGGGTACTAACCGTTCTCTAAGCGGAATAAAGAATAAATTAAAAAGTAAGTATGTCTGTAATCATGTTTTATTTTATTACTAGCCTCCTTCGGCGACCAGCTCTTTTGCGATCCTTGAAAAATATGACCGTATTAAACAGCCCTATTTCTCTGAGTAGCCTGTTAATGATCCTTGCGGTCACTGAAGCAACAGTCGCACGTAGGATCGATGGTAATGATAGATCTTCTGAGGCTCTGAGTGCAGTTTTGACGATTGATCGGTGCTCACGTTCTGGCATCTTTCCAGGCTGACTGCTTTCTTCTTGAAGCTGTGTTTGGCCATGGTTCCCCGATTCTTGCCAACATTATCTAATAATGTCATCGTTCCTATCGAAACGTCGAACGATTCGCCGATTAGACCAACCGACTTCTTTCAGCTGAACTACAGGTCCTCTCTCAAATGCTAACATCTGCGCATACTGTTCGCGCACATGCATGCGAAACTTAGATCAATCTGAATATACGGAATGACATTCTAAAATAACTTATGGCCTGGAATCGAAATTTCTCTGCAGTAATAACCTTCCAGGCGTGCAGTTTAGATACTCTGCGGCATTACAGGCTCATTCATTTGCCGCAAAACTTTAAGATTTCTCATTTTCAATGGAAACCTGTATGTCTATCAGATTGTATCCATTTTGTATTACTCCTTCTCGGTGCGTCGTTTGTCTCTTAGTGTGTATTTAAATAGAGTGTAATTCAGAATTCTTAAAGTATATAGCGTATAAATGAACCAAATTCCATGTATCAGACGGCATTTATAAAATTCAATGATGACTTAGTATGAGTTCATATATACAACATACTTACCAACATACTAATTAATATTCCGTAAAATTGTCAGTACCTATCTTTTTTTTTCAAGTATTTTTCTTCTTATTTAACACTTTCGCGACCGCATGTTTTTATCTTTTTCACAGTAAGGTCCGCCTGTGGGCGTTATTCTTCCCAGTTACAATATTTCAGAACAAAATTTTCTGTATTCCCATTTATATTGCAAATGGATATACATTATAGCTACACTCTTTCTAATCAAAGCGTTTATATTCATAGTATATTGATAGTACAAATATGAATATTGAGTATATTTTTAAGATATAAATAACTTACAAATTGCGAAAGAAGCGCACACTGGTGGAGCTAGAGATTTTCAAATCACGTGAATCTACGTCAACGGTCATGAAAGTGTTAATCGTAATTTCATTGTAAGAAAATTACTTTAAAAATAAAGTGGCGAGAAAAAAAAAAGAAGGTACTAACAATTTTACGAAATATTAATTAGATTTCTGTCAGTATTACAAAGTAATTTTCAGGTTTGACTTAACTTTTCGACCAGTTAATATTATAACGATATTGAAAAAAAAAAAAAATTGCAATGGTCATAGCATATTGGTTTTTATGAGGTTTACAGTTAAAATCGCCTTTGAGCAAAACTCTATTGTGATGTTTATCTTGGCTCTCATAAAATTAAATGTATTTTGATTTAAACAAAATGTTTAAAATTTATTTTTATCATTGAATTCTCTTATTTTTGTTTGAATATCCAGCACTAGGAGGATTGGAGCGGTCATTTTTACCACAACAAAAATTAAAGCCATCTGACCGCCTTTGAAAAGGAAACAATTGTAAAGTTGTTTTCATTGCACAGTACTTCCAATACGCTAAGCTAATGAATATTTCAATTTGAGATTAAAATGTAACTGTGTACATTATTATAATAATTACAGTTACTATTTAAGATATTTAAACTTGAAAAAACATGCTAAAAGTTGATAATTATATAATTTTGAGTTATAAGTGTATTTTAAAAAAATAACGTTCAGTGACCGGATATATCCGTCAACGGCGGTCAGATGGTTAAATGCTTGTATTTTACTTAAATGTTCTACAATTTCCACATTTTTTATTGACTTTTTCTAATTATTCATAAAAAATGTGCATCCCAAAGAATTTTGACTTTTCTCATAATATTATCAGCTCTATGTATGTGTATACCTAGAAAGACGGATAGCAGTCAATTTGACCGTTGAATGAACCTTCATATTACTTATATTTTTCCCTTTTTGTTGTGTATACACTATCTGTTTTGCGCTTACCGAGAATTTCAATACGTTTATTTTTTCACGTTTATTGAAACTTGTTTACTTTGTTATAAAACAAAGGGAAATATATCAATAGATTTACTTGCAGTATTTCCAAGTAAACACTGTGAAAAAAATGTAAAATCGCGGTATTTGACCGTATAATTTTAGTGGAAATGACCGTTTTGCTAGCTAAATGGTCGTAGCCCGTAAATTGATGTTTTGAAAGTATAATTTTACAAGAAAAAGCCGTTAATCATATGCAAATTGTTCTTATCTTACACCAAACCATTTTGTTACGGGCAAATCCCTTCAAATGCTATCATTTCAGTGACTTCATAAGAGAACGCTTCCATTTTTAAACTGAAACCATGATTGTTATTTATACTGATTGAATGTGTTTAATTATGCACGCAGGACATATAGAAACATCAATTGGTTTTAATAATTTATTGTTTTCTTAATGTAATTCAAAGAATTTCCATCTGACTGAAACTGAATAATTGATATTAATGAAATTGATTTTCTTTGCGTATTGACACGAAAACATTAAAAAAAGAAAGCCAAATGGTTTCTTGATTTGAAACCAGATTTGTAAAACACGAACTACAACCTAATGGTTATTTTATCCACTAAACCCTTTTTTATTTATTTATTTATTTTTTTTTTTTAACATACAGCATTCTAATTGCTCCTAACCCTTTAGTTAAGCCTTAGAAAACGAAAACTTTTAATGTTGTTTCCACTATGCAATTTTTACAATATGCTAAAATGAAGTTTATTTAGTAAATTTCAATATGAGATGAATATGTAATTAGCCATTTGAAGAAAATGCTTATTATTATGTATGATCGTTACTGTTAAAAAACAAAACTGTTTTGTCTGAATATGACCATTAGATATGTACATGTACATCATATATAACAGGTTCTGCTCTGGAAATACTGCAGTCCTTCCTCCATTCAATGGAATATAGAAAAAAAAAATGTTTCTGTTATTCTAAAAAGTTCAAATACGCCCAACACTTCATAAACACAGTTTGAAATCGGTCCTATAATGAAAACCTGTTTGGATGAGTAAGAATTAGGGTCTAGTTATTTCTGCTTTGCACCCACTACAGAAACCATAAAAATCTAAAACTATGAAAAAAATCGTATTAATTGGAGATACAAATTCTCTGTCTCCATGCAAAAGATTTATTATTATTCAAGGTTTATTTGGTATCTCGATTAATTTTCAGTGATCTCACATACTTTCATAGTTTTCAAAAGTTTCATTTTGTTTTTGAAAGGATGAGAAATTCTCACCAATTATTTTCCTGTAATGCGAACCTTCAATTAAGAATACCTCTTTAGTTCTAGTGTTTAACAATAAAAATAATTTCGAAAAATATATTCGATTTTCTTTTTCAGAAATCAGTATTCTTTATAGGAAAAAAAAAAAAAAAAAAAAAAAAGGCTTTCGTTTTTCGAATATGAGAATTGACTGACTTCTTAATTTTGTCAAAAATAGCAATTTTGATTTTAAATAGTCTTAAGAGAAAATAATTTTTATGCACAATTTTAAAGTTAACAATATTCAATATTAAAAGTATTCGAGAAACTCAAACTTTAACTTTTAATTTTACGGTCAATACTACATTTTTACAGGTTGGTTGTATGTTTCATCACAACGTAAAATTACTGGCGATGCATCATCCATTGTCTAAATGTTTTTTACGTGCTTTGTCTGGAACCTCTGCTGCCGGGCTTTGCCCGTAATTTTACTGCAGCTTTTTTAACAGTGAAGCACGTTGACCATTTCTACAGCTAACCATTTGCACGATGATCATATGCAAACAATAAACAGACAGTATATGGCTCAAAAACTGTATAAATTCGAAATTAAATTGTGGCTAGAAACTGACATTCGATCCAAATATTCATTAAATAGCTTTTCGTATTTAGGAAAAAATTAAAATAGACCATCGGTGAAACAGTTGGGGAACATGCAGTTTGTCGTTTGGCAGAGCCTTTTTATAATAATGGTAGGAACATAACGACAATTTTTTTTTTTACAACATTGGAGTTAACCAAAGTATTAGAAAATAATGGGCTTAGCATTGTAGATACTGTGAAACATACAAAGAAAGAAGTATCCGATTCATTCAATTTCACTGAAGGAGAAACGTATCCATTCAAAATTCTCATTCACCATAATATCACTCTGACGTCATATCAAAGAAAGAAAAAGTAAAATGCACTATTATGAAGCACTTTGCATAAAAAAAAAACTCGAAAGTAATGGCAATGGAAGAAGACGCCAGGCATGTTAAATTTTTATAACTCAGCAAAACAGGGCCTAAATGTACTTGACCAGATAGGAAGAAAATATTCTACCAAATCTGCTTCTCGACGATGGCATTTTCAAGTCTTTTTTTTTTTTTTTTTTTTTTTTTTAATATTCTTGACGGAGCTGCTATAAATTCTTTGGTTATTTATAAAGAAACTACTGGTATAGTTATCAAGCTTTGTGATTTTATTTTGAATTTAGCTGATGAACTATCTACAAAATATGTCTCCTCTGAGATATCTCCATTTTCGAATTTTACTTGAAGTATAGAGGATGCATTAACGATGTTCAGAAGGAAAAGCAAAAAATGCCAAATAAATAGATGCCGAAATAAAACTATAAACTATTGTATCGATTGCAAAAAGTCAGCTGGTCGCACTAGCACTAACAAAGTTATATAGCTGAGTAACTCATTTTATGCTATTTTTAATGTATATATATATATATATATATATATATATTAAATAGATATTATGAGACATAAGCGTTTGCAAATTATATTAATATGCAAATTATATTAATTCCATTTGTATTGTGTGCCTTATTTTTTATTTCCAATATTTTCTTTCAAATTTATTATATATGTTGTATTTTCCTTATAAAGGAAAAAAAAGTAATATTTTGAATAAAACGATAACATAATAGCTTCCTAATATATTATTTATTCAATGAATTTATTTAAAAAATCCGCTTCAACAAAGAATTGTCATAGATTGTGTGGTTTTTGATCACTTAAAAAGAGCAGTCAAAATGACCGTTTATTGTCTTTCTAGTGTTAAGTCGTGATTTAATTTTTATATATTTAGAAAAATTACAATATTGCGGAATTTAGCATTTTTAAATTTCCTCTTTTTAAAATAGTTACTAGACTATAACTTAACTTAAACTAGACTAGAACTGAAACTTAACTAGACTTAAACATATCATGTTATCCAAGTATTATATCATGACATAGGATATATTATTCAAAAATATAAAAAATATTTTTCTGGGCATAGCATTTCTGAATTTTTATGACATTTTTTACAGAGTTATTTTATTAATATATATGAATACATATGTATATACATATATTTTTTTAAGGAATATGCTTATACTATTTTGCACTGCGAATTTTGAATTTTAGAAAGTTTAGAAAAGCACTCTTATATGCATAACATGCGGAAAATAAATGCTGATGTAAATTATGCATGCTTAACATGCATATTTTGCATGTCGTAGAATAACAGCAGTTACTACAGCCTCAAGTGTGTGTCTAAGAATATATAAATTTTCATATCTAAGCTTTTAAAAAACTTACGTTTCTATGCATTGTTGAGTTACTCTCATATAAATATGGCAAAGAATTTTTTAAAGAATAACAATGATTTTTTTTATTTGATTTTGAGAACCCGTGGAGAGAATTCTATAATCTTCTTTCTAAGAATTCTTCAAAGAACTGTTTGTTTAAGATATCAAAAACATCTTAGAGTATCTCCAGAAAGTTACAAGTATGGTTTTAGAGAAAATGTAATTTATTCAAGAGGATGTTTGTCTTTGTAGCCATGATAAAAGAAATACTCTTATTACATGTTTATATTTTTATTATTATTATTATTATTATGTTTACAATAAACTTAAAGTGTTAAATCAAATAGTAAACAACATTGCTTATCTTTATTATTAGATACTTTTTATTTGTAAAAAATGTAGGAAATAGATAAAGATCGTAATAGATTTTATACTGACGATTTAAAATTCTATCCATAGGATACATAAATCAATGTCGATTTGATCATGGTTTTCTGCAGTACCTATATTGTTATTATTACTAATTATTATTTTAACAAGCTATTCCATGGACAAGCTATTTTTTCAATTCCTGCTTGGTGGGATTTGCGATGTCCTTAGTCAGTTCTGCTTGTAAACACTTCTGATAGTGATAAACAATAGCAACTTCTTTTGGTCCTTGAAATTCTTGACCATATAAAAATCGCGCTTGCAGACGTGTCATTCCTCTGTATTGGAAATCAACAGGCTGTTTGCTCACCATGCAAATAAACCACGTATTGTGCCCTGAATTTGATGCATTAACCATCAGCTTCATTTCAACCATATTTACATGAAAACTGAAAACATTAATAATAAAATTAAATATTTATTATTGCAAAAACTGGTATTAAGTGCAGAAAAACAGTGCAACTCCCTATTCCTCGATCCTTCCTCCTCAAAATAATAATAATAATCATTCGTTCTTCAAATATTAATCCGAAAAAAAAACAATAAGAATGTGAAAGCTAAAAACAGAGAAAATTATTTTTTAGAAAATGTTCTTAAAAAAATAAGAAAAGATAGGTACATACACGAAAAAAATTGCGGCCTTGTTTTGCCGTATAACAGAAAATATTTTAACCTCTTTAATTGCAAATGAATAACATAGGAGAAAGTTTGTATATACTAACTCAGATGCATCTGGGTTAGTATATACAAAAGTAAATGCAGTGAATGGAATAAAGCTAAAATATTCTCATCTCGACCTAATCTACAAGAATTGACTATGTCAGAAGCCATAATATTAAAAAAATGTTCAAACGTAATAAACTTAAAGATTCAGCAATTCTGCCACAATTCTGGCATTTTCTTTTAAAATTAGGTAATTAATATTTTTGTTTTATTACAAGTTTCTTATAGTTTTGTGATGCGAGAATATCACCTCTATAATATATACTCGTATGTTCTCTACTGTTCAGCCTCAAAGTAATCTACTTCATAACTCAGCATCTTATTCCTATGAATTCAACTAAGTTCTTCGTCACGAACTTGTTGACCTCGCAGTTTTCCACCCTGTCAATTCCTATATTTCCTGTTACAATCTTTACTCTTCAAGTAATCTACTCCATAACTTAGCGTCTCACTCATATAGATACAGTTTCTATGGCATCGCCTTGGTAATTATGCAACTTTCCACCCTCATGTTTCCCAGGTTTCTTGCGTCAAAGTTCATCTTTCAAGTAGTGTTACAAGACTTTCAAAATGCCCTTTTTTTTCACAGAAAAAAAAAACGGATTTTTTCCCTGGAAATTTAAAGTAAATTTGAGAAATTTCAAAATTTCCAAAAACTAGGAATTTTGAAGTAATGAATATTTTAATAATTCACGCTATTATGAATTTTTTTATAAATAATAATTATAAAGCTAATAAATTAACACTGCATTGTTTTTGTTCCTTTAAAACTTTATGATAATAACAGTTCTAATGCTATAATTTGTGGTACTGATTAAAAAATATTTGTTGTGTATAAGGGTGTAAGAATAAAATAGCTAATACATAATATTTTATCTAAAATAATTTAATAATATAAAATGGATTTTATACTTTTGAAATATTGCAATCGTTTTATTTAAAAAGTGGTCGTATTAAAAGAATGCTTATAATATTTTTCTGCCAACTAGTCAGCCAAAGAAGTGACATATTATGATTACAAAAATCCTCCTTTATTGTCCATAATAAAATACACCATTCTTTATTACACATTTCGAAATTATCTCATAAAAATATCTAAGCAGTTTTTAGCGTATGTTTATTTATTCAAGCACCTTCATATTGAATTTAGTATAAAAAAGCTTTGGGTCATTCTTCAAAGATTTACAATTCTGATTTTCAAAATATTCATAAAAAAATACCGTTCTTTTTCAAGAAATTTTATTTAATTTAACTACCATAACAGAGTGGACATTTTCGAATTTTTAATTAGCAAAATATAAAAAAATAAATAAACCTAGTTATTTTGAATAAAATTCTAAAAGTGTACGCATTTTTATAAATTTAATTTCTACTAAAATTTAATTTTTAGCGAAAAATATTTTTTCTTCCTAAAAAAGAAAAAGCTTTGTTTCTGAACTTGTGAAAGAACATTAACATATCTGTAGAATAACCCTATTATAAGAGAAGTTTTTTCAGATGCGTAAATTTTGGCTGCTTTTTGTATGAAAGATCATGTTTTAGCTTTAATTCTCATATATTAAATTTATAACGACACAATAATACCACGTTATAAGCTTATTAACATCTAAAAGGCTTTATACTGTGATTTAGACCATATAAACAATTTATTATATGCTTAAGATTATTCGAATTACTTTTTTCACGTAAAATTCCCAAATTTTCCGTTTTATTCCCCAAAATTCCGAGGTTTTATCCCTTGCTTCAAAATTCCCGCGCTTTTTGCATCTCTACTTTCAAGTAACCTCTACTGTAGCTTCGCATATAACGCATGTAGTTTAGTTAGTAGCACTTCAGATTTAGTTAGTAGCATGTAGCACTTCAGATGTTTAATGATGCAGGAAAAGTATTTAGTTCAATATTATGGTCGGAACATATTTTTGAAATGAAAGAAATAACATCTTGAAATTTTAAATAAAATGAGATATATAAATATTTAAAAAAAAAAAATAAATGAGTATTTATTTATTGCTATTTATACAATTTTTGGCACAATATATATATATAATAACAACTATAACGCTAAAAAACAGTTTAAATAAAATAACCAGAACTGCAGCTTTTTATTTTCTAGTAAATAGATTACGCATGGAAATAAAATTAAAAAAAAAACAATTTGCTGTTTGTAATAACAATATTCATTAATTTTAATCATCTGTCCATTTTACCATGCTTTTATTAACTTCGATTCTTGTTTGTTTGTTTGTCCAATACAAATCTTACAATCCATTTTTAACTAACTTTCCGACTAGCTAGACATTTGAAAGTTTCAGGATAGCTCAGAACACGGTGACAATACATTTTTTAACACTTTTAGCCAACTGTTTCAGATTTCTACTGCTTTCGGCAGCGTTTATATGATTCGACAAAACATTTATTTAACTAACTTCCTGACTAGCTAGGCATTTTAAACTTTCAAAATAGTTGTTCAGAACACGGATAGAATGATTTTTTTTAATACTTTCAGCCAACTTTAATAAAGAAGCATCACAAAACTGGCGTTGTAAAATTATTACTTACAAACTTTGAATAAACACCATAAAATGCAATAAACTCGCAACAATTGTTTCGGGTCGAAAAACACACGACCCTTCATCAGGCGAACAAAGTAAGCACGAGTGCTGCAGTCAGAGCGGCAACGCACGCAAGGTGCGTTGCCGCTCTGACTGCAGCACTCGTGCTTACTTTGTTCGCCTGATGAAGGGTCGTGTGTTTTTCGACCCGAAACAATTGTTGCGAGTTTATTGCATTTTATGGTGTTTATTCAAAGTTTGTAAGTAATAACTTTCAGCCAACTGTTTCGGGTTTCTGCTGCCTTCGGCAGTTCAAAGCTTGCAATAGATTTTTAACTAACTTCCCGGTTAGCTAGTTAGCCATTTGAAACTTTTAAAATAGCTCAAAACACAATAACAATGAGTTTTTTTTAAATACTTTCAGCCAGTTGTTCCAGGTTCCCTCTGCCTTCGGTAGCGTTTAAATGATTCAACAGAAAATGTAAAAACATGGTATATAAAAAGTACTTTTTATCTTGCAATCATTTTTCCAATAGCTCCTACAGATTTGAAATTTTATTTTTCCGACTGAGTGAAAATAATGCCTGGACCGGGAGTCGAACCCAGGATCATTGACTTACAAGGTCAAGGCTCTACCAATTGAGCTATCCAGGCCGACAACCGGCCAGCATTACTTACTCAGACAACCTTTTAGGCAGAAATCCCCCGGTCCAATCGACTCCCGGTCCAGGCATTATTTTCACTCAGTCGGAAAAATAAAATTTCAATTAATATGATTTTCTTCCAATCAGTTAATTGTGTGATTTTAATAAAAATTGTATTTCCTACAGATTTGTTCATATATTTTCCTGTCAACGGACTGCTCACCTATAATATGTCAAGCTTTTGTAATTTTAACTGTAACCTACTATTTAACTATTTAAACTGCATAGAAGAAACATTTTTTGTCATTCCTGAAGATGCTTTAAAGTTAAAGCGAAAAGCTTTGAATTAATTGTACATATTTAAAAAAAAAAACTGATTTTAACTAAATTTAGTAGTTTTAAATACGTGTTTCTAAAGCGTTTATTATAAAAACTATTTGTTACACGTGTGCTTTTTAACCACTATCTCTTGTAAGAGATAATATATACATGCATTATACAGTTAACGAAACACTTTTATACAAGTATGGAATACATTATAAGTAAAAATATTGCGATATATACACCTGCTTGTATGGTGCTGATGAAACTATGAGATCAGGTGTTTACGCAGATTTGAAGAATTTCGATAACGAATCTGTCAAATTAATTTTTGTAAATGGGATTTTTTTTATTTTTTTAAGGGTCTTTATTTGGGGAAAAGTTTAAATTTATTAAATTTTTTGAACTATTTAAAAGTTTTTTTTTTTTTTTTTTTTTTTTTTTTTTGTAGAAATTCAGTGGGATTATTATTATTTATTTATTTATTTATTTGTTTTATTTATTTATTTATTTATTTTTATTTTTTATTTAATTTTATTTATTTATTTTATTTAATTCTATTTATTTATTTTATTTATTTTATTTTATTTATTTTATTTTATTTTATTTTATTTATTTTTTATTTTATTTTTTATTTATTTTTTACTTTTTTTATTTATTTTTTTTTTTTTTTTGAAAAACAACCTGATTTGGGGAAATTTGAGAGATGTTTGCAGAAATTGGCTCTAGATAATTTGGTAACACTGCTTTTGGCTAATAAGGGAAGTATGAATCAGTAAAATTGCTACTGAAATCAAACCACTTAAATTAAAGATCCTGTGATCAAATCCAGCTTCCCACATGCGTCATTACAGTTAACTAAGAAAATATTTTTCTTAAATATGCAATTGTTTTATAAATAAGATTCATACATTCATTCCGCAAAATGTCTCCATACACAATGTTTATTTACCGCCATACAATTTTTAAATTCTACATTATATTTTATATCAAATTTCAAGACTTTTTTTAGTCTTATTAACTGATAGTTAAAAATATAACGTCTTATACATTTGGTAACAAAAGTGTCCGAACACTAGCAAAAAATTCTATGTATAAAAGGTACACTTCATACGATTTTGTTAAATAAATCCTTGTCGAATCATGTTCTTAGACTGACTAAGAACAGGATTCGACAAGGATTTATTTAACAAAACCGTATGAAGTGTACTTGTTTTACATAGGAATTGTTGCTAGTGTTCGGACACTTTTGTTACCGACTGTACGTGTACACATATTTCTGATAAACAGTTAAAAACAAAAATTATTCTTCTAAAAAAATGTAGTTTTCGTTATTATTATATATATATTTTTTTCATTCCTTTCAACAAAGTTATATTAAAAGTAATATTAATCATAGACAACGGATTTAAAATAATAAATGTATTAATCCACACTTGCAAATTTAACGGATATTTTAATACAAATATTTTTTATACAAATTTCCTTTTTATATTTTAGCGAAATTTCTGTGATAAGCCGAATAGTGGTTTGAAATAAACTGGAAGATTGGAAACTTTGGTTAACCTTATACAGACAGCTGATTTTCCTATTTTTTACAGGAGCCCCTTGTCTTTTGGTCTTTCTCTAAATCTTTACGGTAGTTGGCAAATTATAAGTATTCAAATTTAAATAACTTAAATTTTATAACAAAATCGATGCTATAAATGACACTGGCATATAGATATATGCTGATGGCATTTAAGGGGCTAAATACTAATACACAAAATTATTTTTCTGTATTTTTCTTTAATATATATATATATATATATATATATATACATATATTTGTTTTACGGGAATACCTGAAGATGTTTGAGAAAAGACTTAAGCGGCCGAAAATGTTAAAATTCCTTGCTGATAAAAAGATATGTTTTTCTAAATTAATTTCTCTTAATAAAAATAAAAATAATATATATATATATATATATATGTATATATATATATTAGTAATCTTCCTTAATCGTTTGTAGTACATATCTTCCAAAGAATGATACAAAGATTGCTTTATATATAAAAAAAAAAAAAGAATGGTATTCAAAATTCTATTCTTTAAAATTAGTCTTATCTATTAATAACTTGATCATTATCAACACAGTAAGAAACATAATGAAGTACTGCAAATTAAAAAAATAAATAAATAAAAATAAAAACCGTTCCTTTATGATGATAATTTTATTAAGATGTATCTGTTTAATTTACAATATTCATTAATAATTAAAATTAATTATCTGAATTTTTTACACCAGAAAAATGAACTTAAAAAACGGTCATATAAAACATCAAATAATACATGTAATATGAATTTTCATTACTATGTTTTTATCTTATATCGTCGTGTTGTCCGAGCTTGAATAGCATGCGTAATGTTAAGCGAAAATTGGAATGGTTTAGGAACAAGGAATTACACTGTCTAGTGCGTTTTATAAAGTAAAATTATATAGATCCTCTCTCTGATGATAGATATATTGTAATTTTTTTCTTTATTATGAGTAATATTTCATGTTAAATAAGTTAACCTTAGTGTGTGTGTGCATAGAGACAACTTTACCCCTTATGACTACTGGAAAAATTAACAGATTTATATACATACATACATATATAAATGTATATATATGTTTCTGTGAAACTTTTTCACTGATTAAATGCAGTAAAAATTTTCTGTTAGCCAAAAAATCATAAAAGGGGTCTACTATGTGCGAGCATGTGTGACTTCACTTAGGGTTTACGTATTCTTTAAATTCGATAGATTATAATTAATTATATGTTTATAGACTATAATTAAAATTGTATTTAACATTTAATTCTGTATTTGCTTTTTATATCTCATTTATTTTCCTACAAAGTGAATTTTCAAAAATTCATCAAAAATTTAAAACCAGATATCTATTTCTAAAAGGTATTTTTTAAACAAATCTCTGCTGTGCATTAATTGAATTAAATAGCGAATAAGTAAAATGCGTATTAATTTCATTGGAATAAATAATCATTAAAAAAAAAAACTTTTGATAAAAACTAACCTATTACTCTCCATTTTATTCGTATAATTAAACTTATACGAAAATAATAAGCTTATTTTTAAATGTTTCAGCGAATTCGGAAATTCAGTGTACGAAATTGATAAAAATTCATTTATTTTCTCCTGCATTAGTTGAGCCGAACGTATTGATTAAGTTTGTTCTGTAATAATTTAATATTTCATTGTCTTAAGACATGTTACTTAAAAATATGTTGCTATTTTTACAAATTAAAAAATACAAACAAGATTTTTACTCTTAACTAACCTTATATGCTGGTCCCATTACAAAACTTTTTTAATATTTTTATTCTATATAACAGGACCTCCTATTTGTTAACACGCACAAAACGTTAATCAATATTTTTTTTTTTCACAATGAAGATTTTACGAATGCAGGAGTCGCAGCAGATCCATATTTTTACATTCTTTTTATTATTTTGTCACCACCTTTTTCAAACAGTATTTTTTTTAAAATACTATTATAGTAGTAAAACCTTCTCAAAATTCTAATATCATAATAGTGGTAGTAAAATAATACAACAAACGGGAAAAAATTAGAATCTCTGAGCGCCTTGCAGCGTTCGCAGGTAGGTGCAATTTTGAAAAACGGCAGCGTCTCTTGTGGGCCGATATGCACTCGAAATAAGTCACCATAACTTTGCATGATATCAATATCACTTATTAAGTTTTATATAACCTAGAAGCTGAAACACAGTTTTACTGCAAACGGAAAAATTAAACTGAGATTTCGGTAACATAGAACAGGTACATAGACATACAAACAGACATCATGGTCAAAACTCCGCTCAGAAACTCTTAAAATGTATAAAATCGTCAAAAACTCGAAGTTAAAAATTTTTACAAATCCCACACTTTCTTCTCAGGAATACAGAAAATAGTAAAAATATATTTTTCATTGAAATAGATATTTGCATCTTTCTGAATAAAATGTATAAAGGTTATTTTTTATTTTCTCTTACATATGACGTTAAAAAATTTTTCGTTTTTATCCTATGTAGATAGAAATTTCTTGTCAAATAACATTTCTATGATTTACAGTTACGTCAGTGACGAAAATTAAATTCCTTTCATGTCACTTTTGTTTAGAAATATGGAAAACTTTGACAGAGGTGAAATACAACAATTTATAGATATACAATAGATGAAAAGAACTTCCTTTATGGTCTAAAGATTAAAATGAAAAAAGTGTAGTATTTATTTTAACTTATTAACAAGGACTCGCTAAAAAAAAAAAAAAATAAGTAAAGCCTATAGAAAATTAATAATTTTAAATTAATAATTTATTGAATCATTTACATATTATAAAGTATAAGTGAAAAATAATACTCATTATGAAAACGAAGACGAGTAAAACTTTGAAAATAAAAAAGAAATAAATCAACTTGAATAAATACCAAATGCAAAGCTAAAATGAAGATTTTTATTTTCAGAATATATACCGTGTAAGGAAAATATAGTTAAAAAAAGGGCTAGGTTACCAAACACTTAAATGCATTGGAAAAACTTTGAAAACAGAATTAAAATTAGTAAAATAAGTAATAAAGTAAGATAAAGTAAAAGACATTTTTATTTGACTTTAATTTAAACCCATAATATATTTTTAAAAATATTAATTAATTAATTAATTAATTTTTTGCATTATAATACTTTATTTTACGAAATAATATATTTCTGCAAAGCATACTGGTAAAATAATTAAGAATTATATAGTCTATTATTTTATAAATTATTCTGTTCATTAAATTCCTAGTAATAAGATATACTACTTAAATATTTACCAGTATAAAAGTTTCGCATTTTAAAGATTTTTCTATTTTTATTTATTTTTATCTTTTAAATCAAATCTATACCTAAAAAATAATAATTGTTTCTTTCTTTCTTTCTTAAATTTAACAGTAGTGAGGAGGCATGAATATAACAATAAAAGCGACTCTAGGGAAACAAATCCTGGGGGGTGGGGGGTGGGGTGGCACAAATAGTCAGATATGGGCTAATTTTTAATTTTGTAAATGTGAAAATTGAGGGGGGGGGGGACTTCTCTTATTTTGATGGAAAGATGTTTTCAAAACAACATTTTAACAAAAAGTGTTTTTCTATATAATTATTCGTTAGGAAAATATGAAAGAAACTTTTTCGTTTAAAGTCTTCCCCCTGTGTCTCGAAAACACCATGGAAATACTGAAAACTGTAAAAATAATAATAATAATAATAATAATAATAATAAATAAAAGCAAAAAGTGGGGGGGGGGGGAGGGAGTGGCTTAATCAGTTTGAAAGACCATTGTTTTGTTTGGAAATTAGAGCTGTAAAAATAGGGGTCAGCGAAAGGCGCATCTTTGACATTTTAAACAAATGTAGTTCTTTTTTTTTAGTTTGTCGGAAATGTCTTCCATAAACAATTTCTTTTTTAATATGTTTTGTTTGCCATTTTTTAAAATGAATGAATGAATGAATTTTTTTTTTTTTCATTAAATATACTGAAAATAGTCTCCATTATGTTCCTATTTCAGGATCACGTCGTTTGATCTCGTTTAATTTGTAAAAAAAAAAAAAAAAAAAAAAAAAGAGAAAAAAAAGAAATTGAAGCTGTATTGCGATAGGAGGAACCTTAGAAGGCAAACATTAAAATTTCAAACTGGAGGGGAATTAGGGGTATAAAGAGTTCATTTAAAGTTCTTACTTAAATAATCATATCATTTGCATGTCTTTTTACAATTTTCAAAAATTCCGAGGCGTTTCCGATAGATTTGGTTAGGAATATGGGACTTTTACAAAAAAAAAAAAAAAAAAAAAAACATTTCTATGCTCCTTAAAAATGCCTCACCAGCGGCCGAGCGGTTCTGCGCTCAAAGCTGGTGGATGAGAAAGGCCAGATTCGATCCCATCCCGCATTCTTTGACCTAGTCGTTCCTTCCGTGTTTTTCTCCGAAACTCGCTAAAATACGGGTTTCGACCCCTTAGAAAGACCTCACGGAGGCCATTCTACCTATAGGCCTAGGACCCTAGCGTAGTCAGTTGGCCTTAAAACCTACTATCAACTAACCTGAAAAAAGTATCGCTGGAAATATTTTAAGTGATTGTATCTAGAAGATTACTCGAAGTGCTAAAAAATTCGTATTTAAAATTTTAAAGTTAGATCTCTTAGTACGCTTTTTACCCCATAACCCAATTTTAGAAAATGAGGCAATGTCTAAAATCCCTTCACTACATTTTAGAAGAATTTCAGGAATTCTAGCGTGATTCCGTAATACTAGGAAGAATGTGGGAACTATATACAGTATATTTAACCAGATAGAATAAAACTAGATTTAACAAAACATTTTCTAAAAAACGCTTTCCCGATTCAAATTTCAAAGTGGTCTAACTGGTTGCCCCCCCTCCAATTTTTCCCAGTTGAATTAATTTTAAACCAAACAAAATCTCCCTCAAATTGATTAAGTATATTTTTTAGAATTATCAGAGTTTCCAAAGAGAGGATCTGAACCTCACCCCCATGGTGTTAGGTATTTTGGAAAATTAAAGTAAAATTTTGTAAGGATTTGACAGTATACATCTCCAATAATAAAATTACAAAATATTAATCTTTTGTTCAATCGATTGACCATTTAAAAACGTGTGATTAATTTTTCTTATCAAACCAAAATCTATACTGTGAATGGAGCTCTTTAGAAACTTATTCATAACAATTTTTTGCAAAAACTTTCGTGCACAAATTATTTTTTAAACATTTATTTTAAATGTTCTGTTGAACTATTTAAGAAATACATGAACTGTTGAACTAAAGAAATTGAATATTAAATAAATAATAATTAAAAAAAAAAAAAAATCTGTCTTTTTTTTTTTTTTTTTTTTTTTTGTAGAAATTGTTTGTCATTTTTAAAATGTACTATATTATGCCTTTGTAATGTTGCGTGTTTCTATCCCACAACAAATATTCTTTCTCAATTTTCTTTATTTATCACTTTTCATAAAATTTTAAAATTTCATTTAGTTTTATATCTTTTGTTAGAGGTAAAATTTAATGTGGTATGACCTATGAAACTGCACTTTTTACACAGTGTTATAAACTCATTGTCATGCTCCTTTAATTTTACATTTTAATCATTAACCCCTAAAAAGTAATGATATCAATACAAAAAACCCTTAACGGGTTAAACGTTTGTGACGCAGCACTGTACTTTATGGCTATAAGAATTAGAAATACGAGTCTTAAAAATAATGATATTGCTTTTTTCTTGTATTTATTTTAACAATGTAAACATTATTTTCAACATAAAATAATATATAACATTTACTCCCTGATACCTTTTCATTCACATCTCTTGTAATATCAAACTATGTGTTTTAAAAGAAATGATATGAAATTCCAGCAACGCAGTGATGTTACACAAAATGATTTGTTTTTCAATTCCACTGCAATTATTTTGTTTTACATATTAAGGTACATTTGCACACTGAGATATTGCTTTTAATTTTCAAATACGCTGTCAAATATATCACTTTCATTAAGTTAATATTATGTACTGAAATGTATTTATTTCAATGAATTTTTTTATCTTTTGCGTCACGCTATTCAAACTGTAAGTAAAATTTATGGAAATGTTTATTTTCTGCCATCTTATCCAAATTAATTGAAAATGCATGCAAATAGATAGTGTGCTGCAAAGAAAACATTTGTGAAATTTTTAGTGGTAGTTGTCTAGTGATTGCCATAAAATTATTTCTTATATACTGTGTTAAATAAAAATATTGGTAACAAATGCCTACAAGGATCTTTTCTAGAGGAATATTATTTATATTTTTATAATTTAAGTAATATGATTGATATTGTGAATATTCTGCACATATATACACACATAATAAAATACAAATGTTGTACTATAATGTATGAATAATTTAAAAAAGAAAAATCATTAAAATCAAATAAATTTTGATTTAAATAATAGTAATAAAAAAAAATCCGATTTAAATAAAAAATTAAAAAAAATAAAAATCAACAACCACGTCTTTATTACCCCTCCCCCTCCCCCTCCTCCCCTTTAGCTGCTGTCAGCGTCTAAAATCAAGAAATAGTGACATAAAATCTATTCTTTTATTAAAAATTTTAATAATAGAAAGGATGACTATTCACTTAACCCTTTCATTCCCAATTTTTTCCCTCCATAAAATAATAAATCTTATATTTAGTCATAAATTTATTTCAAAGGTAATTATATATATATATATATATATATATTTAATAGGAGTAATAGCAGAGTACGAATTAATATAGCTAACAAAGCAACTGAGAGGTATTTCTTTGTGTTTAATATAACCACTGAATAAAAATATCAAAATTTTGGAAGAAATACATGTTGTAATTAATTAAAATTAAAATTATAAACATTAAAAAATAAAATACAAAATATTTCAAACAATTAATTTATTCAACCCTTTATATCCCAAAATACCTTATTTTGGGGGAAACAGTTCGAACCTTTTTTATTGTATTTCTTTGCTGCATGAGAAATATCTCATATTAAATTCAGTTTAAACTACAGCTTAACTATAGGGAATGCTTAAACTATAAGGACTTTGAAGTTCCAATGAAATCCTGTAATAAATTTAGGCTATAGTGAGGAATTGTTTTTATGGGACTTTAAAGTCCCGGTAGAATACAAAGGGTTAAATATCTTTATATATATATTTCTTTTGTGCGTGTGTATGTCACTGAACTCCTCCTAAACGGCTGGACTGAGTTTAATGAAATTTTTTGTGTGTCTTCAGGTGGATTCGAGAATGGTTTAGATTTACAATTGAAAGTTGTAACTTAATTAGTTCTTTCGTAATTAATTTTTAACCAACTCTTTCAACAACTTTTCCACCTAGATGGCGTGAGTTGTCGTAAACACGATGTCTGAATTTATTTAATGTTGAAATGAAAAATGAATTTTTAACCGTATCTTACGAAGTGTTTAAAATATTTTTTCAAAGTTAATATTTTAGAATCGTAAACACGATGTCAGAATTTATTTAATGTTGAAATGAAAAATGAATTTTTAACCGTAAGTGTTTAAAATATTTTTTCAACGTTAATATTGTTAAAATGCTAAAATTAGTTAAAATGGTATATTCTTTTAAAAAATTCGTCAATATCCGACGGAGTTATTTTATGTTAAAATGAAAAATGAATTTTTAGGCCATTACTATTTGTGCAGATGGAAAATGTACTAAAAGTTTTCCGAAAAATTTCACGATCACAAATGTTGACGGATATCCAATATATCGTCGAAGAAATCC
Source organism: Salticus scenicus (assembly GCA_963930645.1). Classification (NCBI taxonomy): domain Eukaryota; kingdom Metazoa; phylum Arthropoda; class Arachnida; order Araneae; family Salticidae; genus Salticus; species Salticus scenicus. Next base: position 148,766,322 of record OZ005655.1, on the reverse strand, counting down.
CGATAATGGCGGACAATCTTATCATCTATGGCGATCATCTATGTCAACAACATAGATATTGACATTGATAACCGTTGGGTGGTCCCATATTCGCCTCTGCTGAGCAAAACATTTAATGCTCATATTAATAGCAAGAAATTCAAACTTCTTCACACACCATAAATTTTAAATCAGCACAACCGGTTTCGAAAGGACGTAGCCTTTCTTCATCAGTTGCAAACACGTGCAACTGCCTTGGAGGCAAAAGCAAGACTGAAAGCAGGACAAAATCCAGAGGGGGAGGAGCAACACAAACAACCAATAGGAAGCAACATGCAGGACAGGGCCAATCAGAGAGGAACACTCGTACACACACACCACAAAATGAGGAGGGAGGAAAGGAGTAAACAATTATTTTTTTTTCAATAATATTAAACTAATAAGTAAATTTAATAAAGTTTATCCATTAATTATTATTATTTTTATTTAAATTAGAATTATTTTATTATACGTAATATGATGTTATAAAAATAATGAAGGAAATTATTTAATTGAATTAAACAAATTTTTCCAGGCTGCAGACAGCAAAGTGGAATCAGATTTTTCATTCACAATTTTATCACGATTAAGGTAAATAGCTAAATTTTCTAAAAAATCCAGTTCGGAAACGCGTTTGGCATGAAAGATAATTTTGGCACTCTTAAAATTAAAACTATGATCAAATTCCCAACTGTGCTTCGCAATAGAAGATTTAGAAATTTCTTGATTAACAACATACCGAGAATGTTCACGTAAACGACATTCAAGATTTCTTTTAGTTTGACCAATATAAGATAAATCACAGTTATTACAAGGGACATTATAGATACCCCATTTTTGAAGCTCAGGAACAGGGGATTTGGTTGAAGGGAATTGGAATTTATAAATAAAATCCAATAAGGCCGGTACGTCAGCTCCAATGAAGCTGTTTGGCGTATCTTTGGTTTCCCAATTCATGAACGGGATCCAGCAGTTCTTCATTTAGCCGTCCATCTTGAAAATGGCCAGCGCGTATATTTCACGAGCAAGACAGCGATTGATCGTGCTATAAATCCACCAACAACTACACTCACCGAATTTTTTGAATTGTGTAATCGTGCGGATGCTTTTGGTGCTTTTGCACGGACATTACTCTATTCAGAAGTACCACGCTATTTCACATGGGCTCCAACAAAAAAAATGGATGCCCCGTAAGCAAGGCACGCCGATTGATGCATGTCCCGGTTTATTCAAATCAAACACCTTGGGACGAGTATTTACAGTCAATCCAAGGCAGACTGGGTGCTTTTATCTTCGACTGTTATTGGTTAATGTCATCGGCCCTTTGTCATTTCAAGATTTACGTAAAGTGAATGGACAACAGTATCCAACGTATAAAGATGCATGCCTTGCACTCGGCTTGCTGGAAGACGACAACCAGTGGGAGTGTATGCTTGCTGAAGTAGGACTGAACTGTACAGCAAAACAAATTAGTCTACTATTCGCTATAGTGTTGACTACATGTTTCCCGGCCCGAGCAGAGACATTATGGGATAATCACAAAGATTCAATGACTGATGATATATTGCATCAACATCGTTCACGGTGCAACGATCTAACGATAGTATTCAGTGACGCTATGTACAATGAAGCATTGATTGCTATTGAAGATCTTTGCATTATCCTTGCCAACTTACCACTCAGTCATTTCGGTATGCATTCAACAAATCGAAATGCATCTGATTTAATAAACACTGAATTGAATCGTGAACTACAATACAATACTGTAGAAATGGCAGCGATTGTTGCTCGCAATGTCCCACTAATGAATGAAGAACAAAAAACCATTTACGACCGCATCATGCTCGCAGTTTTGGCAGGACAAGGTGGATTCTTTTTTTTTGGGGGGGGTGCACCAGGTGGAACTGGCAAAACATTCCTTATTTAGCTAATTCTCGCCGAAATATGATCAAATAATGGCATCGCATTGGCTGTTGCATCATCTGGGATTGCGGCAACTTTATTGGATGGAGGCAGAACTGCTCATTCATTATTTAAACTGCCACTAAATATTCAAAATAACCCAGACGCAGTGTGCAACATAAAAAAACAATCGTCCATGGCCACAGTGCTGAAATAGTGTAAAATTCTTATCTGGGATGAATGCACTATGGCACACAAACATTCGATTGAGGCGTCGAACAGGACATTGAAAGATATAAAAAACAACGACAAACTATTTGGCGGCACTCTGTTACTTTTTTCAGGTGATTTCAGACAAGCACTTCCCGTTATTCCGCGTTCAACTTACGCTGATGAGATTAACGCGTGCTTAAACTCATCGTCATTGTGGCGTAATGTTGAAAAAGTACAACTGAAAGTAAATTTGTGCGTTCAAAAGCTTCAAGATCCATCCGCTGAAGCATTCTCAAAACAATTGTTAGATATCGGCGATGGAAAAGTTACTACAGATGAAACTGGATGCATAAAATTACCGACCGATTTCTGCACAATCATTGATTCTCAAGATGCTCTTATTGACCAGATATTTCCCGATGTACATAGACGATACACAAATCATGAGTGGCTGGCAGAAAGAGCAATTTTAGCAGCAAAAAATGTGGACGTCAACGAATTGAATCTCAAGATACAACATTTGTTACCAGGAGACTTGGTGTCATACAAATCTAATGATACAGTTTGCGATGCCACCGAAGCTGTAAATTATCCAACATAGTTTTTAAACTCATTGGATTTACCAGGCATGCCACCGCATATTTTACAACTGAAGGTTGGATCTCCGGTTATTTTGCTTCGTAATTTGAACCCACAACGGTTGTGCAACGGCACGCGATTAGTCATAAAAAAATTAATGAAAAATGTTATCGAAGCCATCATTTTAAATGACAAATTCCGAGGTGAAAATATATTACTACTGCGAATCCCTATTATACCCACAGATGTGCCAATTCAATTTAAACGCCCTCAATTTCCAATTAGATTGGCATTTGCAATGACTATCAATAAGTCTCAGGGCCAAACGATGTCTGTCTGTGGCTTAGATTTGAGCACATCATGTTTTTCACACGGACAATTATACGTAGCTCTCGAGTTAGCAAACCATCCAGTTTGATTGTATTGGCGAAAGATGGGATAACAAAAAATATTGTACACTCTGTTGCATTAAGGGATTGATATTGTTTTTTAGTAATATTGTTATAAGTAGCGATATGTATATAATTTTAAAGAATCAATTTTAATAAATTAAAAAAATAAATGATTGGTGTTTTGTTATTTTTATATTCTTTCACCGTTCACAGCGCTCCATACATCTTCCACTTATATACCACATCCTTACACACTTACAAAAAGTTAGTTATTTTTTTCTAGCAAAATGTTCTCTAGAAATAATTTATATGACAAAACAACGTTTGTCGGGTCAGCTAGTATATATATATATATATATTTAATTTTTCCTCACATTTAAACTTTAATTTCTTTAAATGTAATGAGTGAAATGTGTTTTAAATGAAGACACCAATAGCTTAAATATATTCACATACGTTCTTACCACACTGTACTTTACTCAAAAACGCAAAAGAACATTCACAGATGTTTACTTAAACAATTTAATTAAAGAATTACTTTACTTCATTCGCCTAAAACATCTTAACTGAAAATACTGATAAACGAATTGAACACTAAAACTTCCCAACTTCCATAACCTTGCTTCAAGTACTTTTCACACTTCATCCGAAACCAACGCCAATTAAACGAAATTCGAATGGACATCTCACTATCAACTAATCAAACTCTCCGGAAAAATTTACACTTCCTCCGAAACCAACGCCAACAATACAAAACGGATCTCTACTAGGTACCTCCCACTAAACTAACTAAATTCTCCATTTCCGTGCGATTTTAAGCGAATGGAAGCCTTACTACCTTACAAGGTATACCTTTGTAAAAGTTTGAAAATACACTGTTTTCCAAATGTTAAGCAACGACTTTTTTCTTTTTCTATTTTTTTGTGATTGGTCGTAACTTTTAAACAATTAAGTACATAAACCAAAAATGTGCACTATATTCTTTCTCTAATATATAGGAAAACGAATTTTATAATACTTTAAATTCGGGCTGATTTTTAAATTGATATTAATTAAATTTCTCTCAACAGTTTTCTTTTGGGAAAAAATCAAATGTGAATGACTTATGAAAATAAAACTAAATATTAAATGGTGTGAAATTTACGTTATAGATTGGTTGGATGGTTGGTTGTATTTTTAAGGCCGACTGACTATGCTAGAGACCTAGGTCTATAGGTGGAATGCCCTACGTGTGAGTCTTTCAAAGGGGCCCTAGCCCTTATTAACACGAGTTTCGGAGAAAACCACCGTTATAGATAGGTAAAATAGCACATACATAAAGAATTAAAACCTTTTTTTTTTTATAATCTTTTGTTTAATTTTATTTTTTCATTTTCTTCACCATTTCAGTATGTGAGTAGTATATTTATTTGATGAATAGTATATTTATTAATAAGCATTTTGATAATTATCTTCTTTCAAAAAATCCCTTATAAAATCAAAAGAAAAGTGATTACAACAAGGGGAAGTTGACCGTAATTTAACTTTTTTAACAAGGCCATGTCAGCCATCGCTGGCTGACACTGCGAACTTTCCGTTTAGGCCATGTCAGCCACCGGTGGCTGACAGTGTAAAATATGATATAAAACTAAAAAAAAAAAAAAAAAATACATTGTTTTAAGTAATTACCAAAGATTTATTTAAAATTCACTTAACTTTTATTTATTATAGGATTATATCATTAAGGGATTTTGATGGATTTTATTGAAACACTGTAAACATAACACGGTAAACACAACACGCTTCTAAGCAGCGCGAGTGGCCTGAATGGAATTTCCTTAAAAATTCGCGTGGCACTCAACCTGTTAAGCATACGTAGTTTTGCCTTTCTATGTATACGGAAATGACAAAGCTAAATTAATATAATTTTCTTGCAAAAATCCTTCAATTTTCTCTTTTTTCAAATATGGGAGTTAGAAATAAACAGTTAATATTAGTGTCCAAATTGCTTATGATGTCAGAGTTTTGCAAAACTATACTAGTACATTGATAACGAATATTTTATCCAAATTTCACGTTTATATGTCTTTTTGTTTAAATATTAAGGGGGGGAAACAGATTTTTGATTAAAATATAGAAACAAGTGTAGAATAGAAATCTATAAATTTTCGATGTAAGACTATTGAAGTTTTTCTTGAAATTTTGTATTTTAAATATTATAACAAGAGATAGGCGCATTTTAGTTTAACGCAGTTTTATTGTAGAATTCCCTTTAATATGAAATTTATCCAATAAAAATCTTTTATGTTATCGTAGTCGTAAAAATGCAGTTAAAAATCAAAAACTCTTTCACCATGACATAAATATATTTTATTAGCGATATTTAAAATATGAAACATTTTCCAAAAAATACTTTTACTGCGTTTGTTGAATAAAAATCCTCAAAAAATCAACATTAGTTGTTCAATAACCGACGAACATCAAAATGATTGTAGGCTATCGGTTCAAGATTAAAAGCGTTCCAATTTCCGGAAAGTATCTTTCCTCTTAGTGATATTAATTCCGGTTTTGGAACGGTTATTCAAATTTATTTCGCTGTAAAACAGAAATTTATTTACACGCACGCATGACCTACATGTTGTAACGATGAGAGTTTAATATTTTTATGTCTTTTTAGGAATATACTGCGGGAAAAAGTTCAGAAACTTGGTTTAAAAAGTTTGTTTATTAGAAATTTTCTCTTTCGATTTCAAAGTTTTTAGATGTTTAATGATGCAGAAAAAGTATTCAGTGCAATATGGTCGGAACGTATTTTTGAAATGAAAGAAATAACATCTTGGAATTTTAAATAAAATGAGATATATAATTTTTTTATAAAAATTAATTTAATATTGATATTAAAATAAATAAATAAATAAATGAGTATTTATTTATTGCTATTTATACAATTTTTTGGCACATAATAATAATAACTATAACTCTAAAAAACAGTTTAAATAAAATAATCAGAACTGCAGCTGTTTATTTACTAGTAAATAGATTACGCATGGAAATAAAATTAAAAAAACGATTTGCTGTTTGTAATAACAATATTCATTAATTTTAATCATCTGTCCATTTTACCATGTTTTTATTAACTCGCTTTCTTGTTTGTTTGTTTGTTTGTTTGTCCAGTACAAGTCTTACAATCTATTTTTAACTAACTTCCCGAATAGTAACTTCCCGAACATTTGAAACTTTTAGAATAGCTCAGAACACAATAACAACGCAATACCTCGGAGCCCGATTTTCAAATTTCTGGTTAGTTTTCTTTTAATTAATTAAAATATGGAAATAATAACCTCCAAATAGCTTTAAAATTAACCATTTAAATATTAGCTATAGTTTAATTGTTGCCAAAAAAAAATTACGAGTTCATTTTCTTTCGACATAAAAATAAATACATTTAATTAATCGTGAACATTAAAAAAATATAAAAATTTAAATTAGGCATCTCCCAAAAATTGACGACATATTAAATTTTACCATATTTTTATTTATAATTTAATTGTTACCAAAGAAATTTATCATGCATCTCACAAAATGTGGCGTCATTATCACTTTAAAAATTTTATACACGTTGATAAAGTGCTAATATAGTTCTATAACTATAACTTCCCTACTAGCTAGACATTTGAAACTTTCAAAATATCTCAGAACACGGTGATAATGCATTCTTTTAATACTTTTATTAAATTAATAAATGTTTAAAAATTTCTTATAATTGCTCTTTTTATTACGCATTTTATAATTTTCTTTCAAGTTGGTGGGATAAGTCATCAAAATTTTTTTTTTAAAGTATTTATAAATATATAGAGTTGTCAAGCTTATATGAATTAACAGAAAATTTTAAAACACGGTAAAACAAAGCTCTTTTTATCTTGTAATTATTTATTTATTAAATGTTATTTTCAGAGTATATAGTTTTAGTTAAAAAAAAAAGAAAAATCTATTTATAAAAGTTAAAAACATGAAGAGACTTTACGCTTACAGCAAAATACTTTCAGTTCAGGTTTAGAATCGAGTACACAAATGCTGTTTTTGGATACTAGTACTTTTAAATCTTAGTCATATTTAATTGTAGATTTAGATTAGGATTTGAGATTGTCGCTCTACGATAATTTTTTGCACAGCAAGGCACAATAAGTCGGGTCCGACGGTATAAATCGATTTCGAACCGCTACAAACAACCTTACCTGAATCAGACTCGAAACGAGAGCTTGCATTTAAATGCAGAAATTAAGTCTTTATTTAGGAAATGACGGGATTAGTTTGCATAAGAAGCTAGTTGGCACGCATAATTTCTATTTCCTACCACCGTGGAGCTAGAGTGTTGTCATCTTGCTAGAAGAAAATATATGTAAAGGTGCATCTATCCCCAGTAACTTTAGTCTGCTTAGAAAGAATGGTCTCTGTTTCATCGTTTTTCAGATTGGTGAGTATTATTATTATTATTGTTGTTGTTGTTCAGGTGAACTTGTAGATCGAATTGATGCGCTGTTGATGATCATTTTGAAAAAAAGTGGTTATTTTTGGTTGCATGCATGTAACAAAATCGTTTGTTTCTGATAATTGGGATTGTATATCATCCATGTTGTTTTGGATATCCCTGTTGAGTTAGTTGGCAGAGGGTCCATTGGAATTGCTGTGATATAACAATGTCATAACTTGTCCTTTTTTAATGATCAGTTCAAAAGCAGAAAAACTGCCCCTTGTCAAAGACGATGGTAGGATTTTTATTTGACCGTTCTCACAAATCTTGGAGAACCTTCAAAAAAAGTCAACAAGTCATTTCGAGCAAGACATGAACAATGAATCCCTCCACAATATCAAATGTCTTCTGATCACCCATCCGTCATTGAAATGAATTTGTTTTGGTTAAGTACTAAGACCATTAGAATCCTGGAAAGATTATTGAGACCGATGGAAAAAAAAAAAGTTGCGTATACATTATGGTAAAAAGAGGTAAATTTGGAGACAGCCTGACAAAAATGATTCAGCTTGATTCAAAAGTGATTCAGTTTGGTTCAAAAATAATTCAATAACTAAAAGTAGCTATAATAATAATCATAGTTCATTATTCTTGAAAACATCAATGTTTGTTTAGACACTTAAGCCGATGATTCACGTTGAAAGTCATTCTTTGAAATTACTGTATTGGAATTATGAAAGTTCCATACATATGCATTGACATGTATAAATATTAAGTATATTGAAATTTCTCGAAAACTACCGAAATTAAAAAATTAAAATTCAAAATTCAAAATTTTAACTATTTTGAAAGATTTTATATGTTCCATATGACTCAGTTTTTAATGTTTTTCCTTGATTTCACATTATAATAGTGTATCAATATATTCTAACTATATTGTTGCATTAATTTGTGGGTTGTTTGATGAATTAAATTTTAAAAGAATTTAACTATTTTTATGTTGGAATTTTAAAAGTTGCATTTAATCAGAAGTTTTTTTTTTTTTTTTTTTTTTTTTTTTTTATGTAAGCATTAATATTTTTTTTCAAAATTACTACTATGTTAAATATTTACGCTATTAAAAGTCCATTCGGAAAAAAAAGAGTTACCGTTAAAGTCATTATACCAATTAGACCTCTTTAAATTGAATTTATTATAAATATATATTCTAAAAAAGTATAATGTTAAAGACTTTGATGTTTAAATGAAAACCTACGACTTATGCATTCGGTTTATTTTCATGTTGAATTTCAAATTTTTCCTACGTAAAATAAAAATAGACAAAATATGTTTGACTTTGGGGTATGTTACTAGAGTCAAAAATAAGAAATAGGATAGAAAGTATAAAAATATATCTTACATAATCAAAGTTATCAGATGACGAAATGATATTTTGAAATAAAATTTATATTTGAACTGCTAGAATTTTTTTTTTTTTCATAAATCAAGCATAAATATGCTAACATAGATATATTTTTTTTACATTAGTTTTTAAATCATTATATTTGTGCATAAAGTAAATTTAAAATAATTTGTTATAGTACGTGTATTTTATACAGACATATTCTGATTAGTATTATTAACGCTAAAATTTATTAATAAAAACACTATAATAAATAAAAAGCCTTTTTGTAAACATCATAAATTGCTAAAATTTCCAGCAATTATTTCTTGTCGAAATAATATATATATACTGCGACCCATAAATTAAGACCCATACCAAATGTTTATCATTAAGAACAGAGGGAAATTCTTGAACATAGAACGCCAAAAGGAATAAAAGAAATGCTGACAGAGTTGGCTAGAAGCGAAAATTCCTGTTTATATATATGTATATATACACTGATGGAAAAAAAATCCCAACACCAGGAAGGAGCTGTGCTAGATAAACGAAATTTGATAGGCGTGTTTATACATCTGAAAGATGACGTCGATTCAAATTTCGAGCAACGCGCATAAGTGTGGCGCTAGTTGCGACACTATGAACATGCAAATGAGGTTTGCTTTAAATAAGCGCTGTAAGGTTCGTGATCGTTATTTACAGTTGAGATTTGACGTAGTGGGTTAATGTTAGTTAAGGATGCCTCTAAGAAGACGAAGAAGCCATTATCAACAGCTCACTGAGTTTGAACGAGGTCGTGCAGTAGGGCTACGAGAAGGTGGGTTTTCTTTTCGCGATATTGCAGAAAGACTTGGCAGGAATGTATCCACTGTGCATGAGTGTTGGCAGCAGTGGTCAAGGGAAGGTACTGCCTCAAGAAGACCGGGTTCCGGGCGGCCACGTGGCACTACTGAGAGGGAAGACCGCCGTGTTCGGCGTATGGCTGTGGCTAATCGTACTGCGTCTGCAGCTGAAATTCGAGCTGCAGTTGGCACCACAGTGACACAACGAACTGTTACAAATTGGTTAGTTCAAGGACAGCTCCGAGCCAGACGCCCTGTAGCGTGCATTCCACTGACTCCAAACCACTGCCGTTTGCGACGTGAGTGGTGTCAAGCTAGAGCTCATTGGAGGACGGAGTGGAGATCTGTTGTGTTTTCTGATGAAAGCCGGTTCTGCCTTGGTCGCAGTGATAGCCGTGTGTTGGTTAGAAGGAGGCCAGGTGAACGCCTGCTAGCGACCTGTCTGCGGCCTAGACACACAGGGCCTACTCCTGGAGTTATGGTTTGGGGAGCAATTTCGTATGACAGCAGGAGCACTCTCGTGGTTATCCCACGCACCCTGACTGCAAATTTGTACGTCAGTCTAGTGATACAACCTGTTGTGCTGCCACTCATGAACAGCATTCAAGGGGGTGTTTTCCAACAGGATAACTCTCGCCCTCATACCGCTGTTGTAACCCAACATGCTCTACAGAGTGTCGACATGTTGACTTGGCCTGCTAGATCACCAGATCTTTCTCCAATCGAGCACGTATGGGACATCATTGGACGACAAGTCCAGCGTCATCCACAACCAGCCTTAACCGTCCCTGCATTGACCGCCCAAGTGCAACAGGCACGGAACTCCATCCCACAAACTGATATCCGACACCTGTACGACACAATGCATGAACGTTTGCATGCTTGCATTCAAAATTCTGGCGGTTACACCGGTTACTAATGTACCAACATTTCACATTTGAAATGGCTCTTCTCGCCAATGGCTCTACCTGTGATCTTGAAACTTTAATCAATTAAATATGTTACCTAGACAAATGTATTGCTGAAATTTCATTACTATACAATAATTTTTTCTTGGTGTTGGGATTTTTTTCCATCAGTGTATATATATATATAAACAGAAAGCAAGGAAAGAATCTACTCGAGCTTTTTTCTAAAACAATACTTTAAAAAAAAAATGCGTATTTCTGTTTAACATTTTAATTACAGTCGGCATATACATCAGTGTCATTTACCACATGGATTGATTGGCATGAAGCAAAAATGAAACCATAAGCATATGGGAAAAATATAGGATAGGCAGAACTCCATAGGCACGGTTTATATATATATACATATATATTATGGCAAAGTTATGGCTAATTCTCCTAAGGGTGATGGCTGTAAACGAGAATTCTTGTTTACTAAAAAAATGTGAGCGATTTCTTTAATTCATAGAACCTAAAAACCTGTATATATAGCAAAAACTGAAAATAATGTTTTGTCTACCATATACGTATAGTAATAAGAAAGCTAACCTTCTTTGTTTTGATATTACTAAAACCTCTTCACAGACTTGATGCTTTTTTAACACGCTTTTATTAGCTTCACCTGTATGCTTGTATGCTTGTGACCGCTCTGGGAGCAAACGAAAAATCTATATTGTTAAAAAAAGGCTTTCTCTACGTGAACGCCGTGGCTGTGAGGTAAAGCTCCGCGCTACGAACCTAAAGGTCTAGCGTTCGAGCCCAGTCAGGGGAGATTTTTTAAAAATGGTTTTTGTTTAATTCTAAATTATTTTAATGAAAGATTTAAATGTATGTAAATATTATGGTGTGTTACTCACACGATTTTCTCTTACCCTGTATTTTAATACTAAGATAGATATTTTGGGCTTTTTAGTTCACATTTCTATAAAAGCGTGTTCTTTAATTTTTTAAAACTATTATATTATTATTTGCCATAACTTGATATACGAAGATATGTCAGAATGCCATTTTTCTGATATTTCCAAATTATGGGCAGTAAGTACTATCACATTTAATATTTATATATAAATCGTCAATATGCTCTTCCGACTTTAATTCTTACATTTATTTATAAGGATATACTGCAATACTCAAAATTTTTAATTTATTTCCTCTAAACATAGATTAATAAAGCATATTATAATAAAGTATTAAGATTAATAAAATATAAAAATATACTAAATATTTAAATGTAATAGATCAAACAAGAAATACAGTTTTTCAAATTTTAACAAAATGTAACTTCCTGATTGTAAGTCATGAATCTTTTAAGAAATTCGCAGAACTAAAGCATAATCCATACGTATACTAATGGATAAAAAATTTTGATGTATGGATTTTAGATTTTCTAGAATTTTTATAAAACTATTTTTTTTTTCTTTTTAAGCTTGAAAGATTAATTTTCCATCCGCCTATTCAAGAATATATATAAGCTTTACATTAAAGAGAAATATTTCATTTCAGCACCATTCATATTTCATAATCGTAAAATACTTTTATATCAAAACTTGGGAAACATGTACGCTTTTCAAACAATTTCTATAAGAAATTGAATTACAAAAAAAAAAAAAAAAAAAAAAAAAAAACTTTGCTGTTCATAAAGTAAAAACGAAAGAAAAAAGCTAATTATTTTAATATTATTTAAAAAATGGAATTGTAGTTATTTCTTGCTTGGGTTATGCTTAATGATGCAGAATAAATAAAAAATGCATTAAGGGTTGGTGTTAAAAAGTATTAAATACAAAAACTTTGTATGTAAAATAAAAAAAAAAATTTAAAAAAATTGCAAAAATTGTTTCAGGTCAAAATAATAGCAATATCTTTTGTCAGGCGATTATAGCAAGCTTAAGTATTTCTATCATCCATTCAGATAGTGCTTTTTTATTTATGCAAGGGCCATTTTAAATTTAGCCGTACATAAGAAATATATATAGAATATGATAAATTGTCTTAAATCAACGGAAAAATGGATAGTAAAAAGTATAGGAACTAGATTTTTTAAAACAAAAAAGTATACCAAAAAATTTATCGCCAAATAGTGTCAAAAACTTTAAAGTCGCCAAAAGAGGTCGAATTATAAAGTTATATAGCTAAATAATCTAGATATTACAAATATCTCACAATTCTTTCTCTCTATTTGCCGCTGTTCATTTTTTGTGTCTAACATATGCTTCCGCTCAAAATATTGGCAAATAGCTATAAATTTTCGAATGATAAAGCAGTTTATTAAAAGAATATTCCATATAAATGGGCGATATATACTAGTAAATATTGTGTATTTTAATGTAATATTAAATAAGTGGTTTTCTATAATGTTGTTCAATTTTGTCTTGTGTTATGTGTGAAAGGCAAAGCTGCGATCAAGTAGGAAAAGCTCCGCAGGGTTTGGTGATATGTATGTATATATAAGATGGTGAAAGCTTTTCTATAATATGAAACATTTATTAAGGTTAGGGTAGCTATATTTAAGGGGAAAAGGACAATAATCATAATATTTATCAATTAAAATCATAAATAATATCAAATATCGGGCAGCTATCGTTTCACCTACTTTGTATAGGAAAGATTTATTTTTCGATGCTCGTTGCAGGTGCGTCCTGCATTTTGAGAATATTTTCCTTTGCAATTACAAGGTATCGATTGAAAAGGTTAATATATTACACAGGAAGATGTTTCAGAATGTGTGAGTCTTAATTATGGTTTAAGAACACCAATGAATAACTCAAATGGAACTTCTTTGTGATATTACTGATAGTATTGCTCAGGGTGTACTGGATAACAGCAGCATGTTAATGCACTTGAGAGAGTATTTGAAAGATAACTTTGCAAGAACTGAGATGACGGTCGGACTCATTCCTTCAACTTGTCTGTTGTCTCTAGGAGCACTTGTAATAATATGGTATGACCAGGCCATGAGATCTGGTGTCAGTGCGTAATCTTTGTTTTGTGTCATGTCTGAAAATATGTAAAATCAGGAATTGGGAAAAGATGTGTTTCAGTTGTTTGAACGCCTGTTGCTTGACTTCTCCAAAGTAGAAAGGAACATTGTTTCGTAGGAGCTGAGTTAACTGTTTAGCAAATAAGTAAATGATGTGAAATGAATTTTTGAAAATAACCAGTTGATCCATGAAAACCCTTGAGATATTTTACATCGAAAGGAACAGGAAAAATCTGTATAAGCGTTTTTTTTAAGAGGGTTGGATGATGCTGCTTGCAAATGACATATACACAATAGTCTACTGTCATCTGTAGAAATAATCATTTATTAAAATTTAATTCAAAAGCATCGTCAGAGGCCACTCGAAGAACAAACCGAAGTTTTTGAAGGGCTTCAATTTTGGTTTTAGCAGGAAAAATAAAATTGTCAGAATGAAAGTTAACTACATTTTGTGACATTAATGGACGGGAAGTAGCGAATATGTATCTCTAGAAAATATTTGATGCATCACAAAAGCCGTAAGAGGCGAATAAAAACTCGATTTGACTATTAGGAGTAACAAACGAATTAAATTTTATAGAACTTTGTGCATTTGAATGTGAAAAAAAAAGTTTTTTCAAGCCTAATTTGGTAAAGATTATTCAGTTTTCGAGATGATCAATGACAACGCCAATTAATTGAAGGGGAAACCACGCATAATTGTTTTACTCAGTGTCTTGTAATAAATAGAATGTCTATGTGTAACGTTTCTTACCTTATAGAGAACTATAGGAGAACTTTAATCGGAACAGCTAGGCTTTATAATGCCCTGATCAAGCCAGATTGGACTTGATCGCTAAAAGTTTTTGCTCAGCTTACGAATGACCCTGAATGTGAGTGATGTCTGTGATGTCTGTGATGTCTGTGATGAACGGCAACTTCGTAATAAAAACAATGTTTATTTGATATTTAAGAGATTTTATTTTAGTGAGTTTGTATTAGGTAATAAATTGCAAAACTCTCGATCTGAATAAGCCGTACGAATAGTGTCATTATAATGAAAAGAAAACTTACTCTGAAAAATATTGGATTGTCCCATAAAAAAATCAGCAAAACGGAAACATCGCTAGAAAAATTGGAAAATAAAAACACGTTGAAAAGAACGCAGACTGGAGGCACATAACACGAAGCGCTTGTTAAACTTCACTAGAACAAACAACTCCAGAATATTAATTTGCTCGATCGAGGACTACTTATTTATAAAAGAGAGCAAAGACTTTATATAATACAACATAAACATTTATTGAGAACAGAAAAAGTATTTACAGGTGGAAAAGGTTATTCATAATTTTCAACAATCAAAATCAAAATCAGAAATAAATTCGGCATTGATATCAACGGGGATCGATTCAGCACTTATTTACACTTAGATCTCATTCTCTGAGAACTATTTTATCGAGAATTTTTTTTTTTTTTTTTTTTTTTTTTCTTTTGCGTTGTTGCCATTCTCTGCAGGGAAACTATCGTCGTGATTCGATGTTCGCTCAGACGGTAATGTGATGTCATATGGAAGTTCGTTCTGCTCTCATCGTGACGTTACATGAATATGTTGGATCATGTAACATTTATATCTATAGAAGTTGCTTTAAACTTGCCTATTACTAGTACACAATTAGTACACACTTGCCTATTATTAGTATGCATTTCAATACATATACTATATATTATAGCACATGAAAATGTCATAAAAATGTAGGCGTTATATATTATTTCATTACTCTGTTTGTTATTTAATTAAATTTTAGTTGTTAAGTAATTTTTTAAATAATTATGTTTAGAATATTTTATAACAGAAAACACTGTGTGAAAAAAAATCTTCAACAAAATACGAATGAAATTATAAAATCCATTTCAGATAAGAAGGTTAAAAATTTTTATAGGTGCATTTTGATTTGTGATAATTTGATGTTTCACATCTAAAACACTAATCAATATTTTATATCCCATTTTAAAATTGCTATATTTTTTAATGAAGTGAAGTGAGCACCCATTTATTCTTTTTGAAATTAATTGAAACTAGTATCGCCCAGTGGTCGAAACTCGACCATATTTTTT
The DNA here is from genome assembly GCA_963930645.1 of Salticus scenicus. NCBI lineage: Eukaryota > Metazoa > Arthropoda > Arachnida > Araneae > Salticidae > Salticus > Salticus scenicus. The sequence goes on along the minus strand of OZ005655.1, from coordinate 148,750,527 downwards.
GCAAAGCGAGGCAAAGCAAAGTTATTGCCTTGTCCTAAACGGAATGCTATTGCAACACAGCTGCGGCAATTGTTTGCCGATATTCACTCTAACTGAATCAGCAGAGTTTTACTTAATATAACTATTTCTCTTTGTAGATGTTAGCCTTTCCTGAAATGAGAGAAAATCGCAACGCGAAAACGCCCTTGTTGTGTGATACAGCCCAGAAGCTAATAGATACCATGTCAAACCAAGGCCCAACCAAGTATAAAATTCTGTTAAATTAATTCGATTGGTTCATAAAGTACAGTGTTTGAACAAAAAAAGAAAAAAAAGATATTTTTCAAAAATGGTCGAATTGAGTTCGGGAGATTTCAAAACGTGTAACTTTATCGAAAACCGAAAATCTAAAACTTTTCTGAATCTTATATTTTCTACTTATATATGCAGAGGAAAGAATAATAAATCCACTTTTAAAAAAATAAAAATAAGTAGTCAATTTCACTTAATTTAAATGCAAGGAAATCTCAAAACGTGTAAATTCATCGAAAACCGGAAATCAGAAGTTTTTGTGTATCTTCTACTTGCTTCTTCTACCCACAAAAGCTAGCAATAAAGACACTTTTAAAAAAAATAAGTAGCCAATTTCAGTCAATTGAAACGTAAAGAAAGCTCAAAACATGTAAATTCAGCAAAAAACGGAAATCGGAATTTTTTCCGTATCGTCTACTTATACATGCAGCAGTTAGTAACAAATCCATTTTCCTTTTATTTAGTATATTAGTTGAATATTTATTGTTTAAATAACACCCTTTGAAATGAAATGTTTATATTTACATTTGAAACTGGAAGTTTGCCATTTTTTTTTTCTGGAGTTTTGTGATTTTAAATTAAAATTTTATCAATTTTACAGAAAAAATAACTCAATCAAACACATGTAGACAGTAACTTATATAGAACTATACCCAAATATCGAAATTAAAATCGGCAGATAATTTCCGTTATTTTTTAATAATTTTTTACAAAAAATCCAATGGACAATTTACATACAAAATATTTTTCATGGCTCCATGGACAGACAGTGACGTCATCACTTCGCTTGCGTATAGTGATGCTACATTATACAAATTACTGTGTCTATGATTTTATTTGAGCATTATGAAATTGCCAGATTCAACAACTTTCTTCTTCTAGGTATTTTTTAATGTAAAGGAATACGTGTATAAAAGGGAAAAATGGGGGAAAATGCATAAAAAATAAATGTATTTTTAAATACCTTCTTGACATCGTAAGAAAATAATATTTGTATTCGCACCTTCCGGCTAACCATACCTTTCGAATGATACCATTCTCAAATCTCTACTCCCATAATTAATATGTTAAAAAGGGACAACAAATTTTATGCTTGCCTATTAATATATAGATAACTGATTTTTTAAATTTCATATAAAACCGTACGCATATATTTCAAAATATTTTAAAATTAATACGTATTGCATTTAGCAATCAATGCAGTAAACAAGTAATTAAAAATATTTTTCCCTTTATTTTTTGCGAAAGGAACTGATTTTTCTTTAATTAAAAAGCTTTATTTTATTATATAAACTGTTCAATTAAATTTTTAGTACGACTGCAGTAATAAATTATTGCTTTGTCCTCAAACTTACGAAATATAGCATGAAAAATGAAAAATCTATTATGAAAACGGAATGATAAATAGAAAATAGCTTTAATTTTCGAAGTAACGATAAGTAATGCATTTTATTGTTTATTAATCTTAGTTCTCGCTTATTACTGCAGAAGCTCAGAAAATATAAAATATAGCTTTTTGTGAAATAAAAATTGTAGTAATCCATTAAAATTTTATTTTAACTCTTAATCATTTTAACGATTTCAATTCCCGTTTTGAAGTTTTTGTTTTTTTTTTCATTTCACCAATAATAAGAATAATAAGAGTAAATATTAAAAGAAATTTATTTCGTACATTTAAAAATGTCATTTGAAATTTCTTTTTAAAGTGCGATTTGTTTTCATTGTCAAATTGATTAATGGTGACTTTTTAAAAAGATCTCTCGATAAATATTATGAGAATCGATAAATTTTATATAAAACATTTCTTAAATAAACTGCTTTTCAAACTGAGCAAAGTGGAAACTTATGTAGATGAAGAATTTTTAATCAAAGAACAAATCAGTAGAATTTGGTTAAACTAATCGAAGTTGCTTAAATCTTTGAAAGAAATAAAATTACAATATCCGGCAAGTTAGTAAACTTCAAAACCTTTAGAAAATTTTCTTTTCTAGATAAAAAAAATAAAACAAATTGCTTTAAAATTCTTTTTCTATGTAGCATTTTTTTTTTTTTTTTTTTTTTTTTTTTAGGTGATATTAAACTAGACCAGTATTATTATCTGAAAAGAATACATTAGCAAAGAGGTGTAAAAAAGCGATGGGCGTTAGTATTTTTTTATTCTCAATAAAACTATTTAACCCTTTGCGGCGCAAGACAATTCGGATCATTTAAATTATACTGCCACCGGAATTCATGAACTAAATTAAACTAAAAGAAAATTTAAATTTTAAGGTTAAAAAAACCGGCCTTCTCTGATATGTTATAAACGTAAATTTTTGCTAAAAATTTTCCGGATGAATTTTTGCAGCTGGATCTTAAATTTTGCGTCCTCGCAGCGAGGACAGCGCGTGTTAAGGGATTAAAAATGTATAGCGTTAGGTAAGATATAATATATTTTTACATGTATAATGACCCAATTTTATATATCAATACGAATTGTTTTCTAACATTTATATCTTGATAAGTACTTCTATTATTATAAAACAATTTAATTGGTGAATTTGAAAACATTCTTTTCCAAGATACTTCTGCAAACTTAATTTTGTCTTAAATCAAAGAAAATGAGTATAAATCAAATTAACATTCAAAAGTATTTCACTTTTAATTTTAATAAAAACTACGCGCGAATATATATAAATATTTCCTTTTGTCATTAATTGTTATTCTTAAGAAGTTTTCCTGAGATGAATATGTATTTTAATATTTTGGAAAAAATCTTGTATGGCTTTTATATTTCTGGTGATAATCTTGTAAAATTTATGTTTTGCAACTCAATGACTTTTCATTTTATTTTATTGCCATACAAATTTCGACCAAAATGCATATATATATTGGTCAGTTTGCATTTGGACTTATTATCTTTAAAATATAATATAAATAAATAAATATTATATAATTTAAAAACCATGATGCAGTTACAAGATTGGGATTTAATCGAAAAGCAAGAATTTTTAATGATGTAAAATTTTATTCCTTGAATAATTATATTTGTCTTTTATAACGCTTTACTTTCTCAGTATGCAAATGATTAATACAATCATGAGAATAATTTCCCATCCATGTTTCGACTACTTGCATAGCATTAAAGAAATTTTAGCTGATATTATTTTCATATAGAATAGAAAAATACTTTTCAAAAAAATTTATTATAGGTAGCATCTAAAATCTGCCGTAGCTGCAATGTTATTAATGTTTCGAAAAAATGTACCTCTTGCTCTCTAAAATATAAAGAGTGAGATCTCACTCTCAAAGAGTGGTATATCACTCTTTGAACATGCCAAAATGGAGCCAACCTCTAAAGAGTGAAAAGTCTCTTTTCGAAAGAGTGACATTTCTCACTCTTTATTAAGAGTGAGATTATTCAGAACAATTTAAAGAATATGACAGTTTATTTTTCCTTAAAAAATTGTTTATATTAGACGATGTTGCTTTATTTCACCTGGCGAATCGACTCCAATTCAACGGTGCAAAGAATGCAGTTTGGATCTGTCGGGAATCGAACCCAGGCCGTTTCCGTAGCAAGCAAGTATCTTATCCACTGAACCACTGAGCACATATACAAGTTGCTTAATTTACATTATTAAGTCATTCTCATACGTGATCAATCATATTTTTAAATTTTTACTTCATTTATCAACAATATAAAATTAAAGAATTCTAAAGGATATTTTAAAATTTAAATTATTTTGAAATTGCTAAAATTAGAATTATTTTAAAAGCTGTATACTTGAAAAAAAATCTTAATGACAAGAAGTCATTTAAAGTAGCTTATGCGGAAAAGAAGTTACTCAAGTGTACATGTTTAAAAAAAATAAAAAATAAAAAAAATAACTGTTCGCATACAAATCTACAGAGTTTCCTGAATAAGTCGCCTGTTCAGAAGTATAAAACTTGCTGTTGATTTTAAATATTAGTAAAATATTATAGCCAAATTTTTGAATATTTCACATGTGTTAGCTGTCAATAAATATAATAAAAATATAAACTGTTACAGATTTTAAGGCGTTGTGCATTAAATATTTGCATTGATATTTTCTTTTATAACTTATATATTTCTAAATAAAACTATTTACTTTCTAAGACTAATTCCGTTATGTTTCTTGTGATTTTCGATTCTCCATTAATAATATTACTTCGATTTTGTCAATCGTATAGAAAAAATAATTTACCAAACTATCTTTTAACATAATTATTTTCTATTTTTATCCTTCAAAAATCTTCAATACGTTCTGTTAAACAAATAGATACATGAGATCGTTCGGAAATAGTCCTTCATATTTCGTTCGAAATATGATAACCAGATGGCGCCTGCAATTTCTCACTCTACAAAAGTTTCATCTTGCAATAGATGACGACCTCACTCTTTGTGACAGAGTGACTATACGTCACTCTTTCACAAAAAGTGAGACGTGTCACATTTTCCAGAGTGATAATATTGTTTTCTCACCTTAATTGGTGTAAAAATAGGGGTCACTTTTTTAAGGAGAGAGATTCTCACTCCAGAAATTTTAGAGAGTGAGTTTACAGAAGCAAGTCAGAGATCTCAAATCAAAATTGTAATGGTATGTCTTCAGAATATACCGTTGTGTGAATCCCAGATCTTCGCTAATTGCTGACTCAGTAGCTCTAAAAAGACGTAAAATATATACAACCTAAACCTTAGCAAAATTTTCCCCTGATATCTTCTCTCTGATAATATTAAATAGCATATAACTATAACTGTACGCAAATTCACTAATGTCGTTCGGCGCGTTAAAACAATCTAAACAGCAAAATGTTAAATAAATTACCTCTCTTTTGTGTGTTCCCAGCCACATTTTAGGTAGGTCAATTAGGTAAGTCAACTGTAATTATTGCATATTAATGTAAATTATAATATCTTACGTATTATTGGCTTGTAGAGTCACTAGATGGAAGTATAGTATATAAAAGGTTTCGTTTTTACCCAAAATATTTCTAGAATATTTTTTTCTGAAAATCTTGCTTAGAACTTCAGTTACAGGCATTTTAATACAGGCATTTTAATTCAGAGAATCCGCACGTTAAGCGGAAAGTTCCGGGTTCGATTCCCGGCTCTGGTATTTTTCACTTAAGTTGGTAAAAATCAGCCTTCCACTCCGTTCCATCAGAAATGGTATTCTAATATTAGTCACTCGCCAGTTTTTGAAAGCGGAAGTGACCTGAAATGACCCGTAAATGTTTGTTGACATAAATGTTTTACTCAATATAAGCATCAAAATTTGTTACTGAATATAAAATTAATTTTAAAAAGAAAATAAAAAGCTTTGAAATAAATTAGGAACTTATTAAAATTATTTTTTGTTTAATAGGTAAAATATTGTTTTTAAATCCGTTTCCTGCTTTTTGTCAAAATGAGATTTTTAGCATTTTGCTTTATCCCAAAACATCATAACTCCAAAAGTTATATTTGAAACGTTATGAAAGTTTGAAAAAATACTCTAGAGTAGTTGTTTTAGGAATTGAACTACGACAATGAATCTGGCGAAATTATTTTTTGTTCTTTTGTCAATAGAAGTTATGAACTGCCTTGTATATTCTTGACTTTTTTAGCATGTAAAAATGTTATATTCTCTAAAATATTAAATAACATGGTTATAGTTTTGAGAGTAGTTCACTCCCTTAAGGACTTTTCAATAATTTAAATAAAATTTACAGAATAAAAATATCTTTATTTAAATTTGACTTATGATGTTTTGTAAAAGTGCTTTTTTTCGCAAATTTTATGCAGATTTTGAACCTAAATATCAAAATATTTTAAAAATTGCATATTTTTTTGAGGTTATTCACTGTTTTTTTTACTATATTCTATCATATAATGCACATAAATAGACAATTTTTCAATTATTAAAAAAAAAAAAAAAAAAAAAAAAAAATCACCTCCGACGGTAGGCAGGCTCCTTAAATTTTTATTTTATAAAAAAAAAAAGTTCATAATTTTTTTTCTACAATTCTTAGGATACTGTGTAGACAATGAAATGTTTTGTTAGTTCATACTTTTTTCTATTAATTATCTGCAAAAAGTAACATATCGGCCCATCGAGGATCGAACTCATAACCATCGCGTTATAAACACGGCGCGCTTACCAACTCAGCCAAAAAGCGACTAAATGTGTCTCTTAGATATTTACTTTAAAATGGAGGCGCCTTGTTCATTAGCGTGACACGAAGACGCGGTGACAAAATCCAATTTCAATAAAAAGCTTATAAAAAATGACACCACACGTTCCCCTAGCGTTAAATTTTTAATTTTTTTTTTTTTATTATTATTTTATTTATTTATTTATTTTTCGTAATCCTTCGTCTCACTTTATAAATAATTGCTTAAAATAAATTTTTATTCAACGTTATAGTGCATGTGAATATTATTCATTTTTATTGATTTTTTCTATTCGAGGTTCAAACTCTAAAAATTACTTAAAGATAAAAATTTCGTATTTCATCACGAAATCTTTAAAAATACCATTTGGAATTCGGAATTTTTGAAAAATATATAGGGTTTTTCCTCTAATTTTAAATAAAATAAATAATGTAAAAATGTATTTATAGCAAGATTCATTTATCATAAATGATTCTTTAATATACCCACCCTCACAAAAGCCATTAAAATGTCATTAACAGAAAAAATCAAAATGATATTTTTAGAAACTTCCTAAGAAGTTTTACATGGAACTTGTACAATAAGCTGCCAGAAGCAGATAAATAATGTAAAAAATTATTGAATAAGGTTTAGAGCATGGGTCTAAATTGTAGATCTAATTTTTTTTAATTATTATTATTAATGTATAATACGTATTCACATAGATCCAACTAATTTCGTCAATACTCTAATTTATTTCCATTTTAAAATTTCCCCTTAATGCAAATGAGGTGACAATTTTTGTAAAAATTGTTAACAATTAATTATCTATAGATTACATAAATTATCAAATATGTAATTTTAAATAAGTTTTTTTTTAATACATTTTTACCACATCAATTCCGAGTGTAAACATTAATATTGATAAGTAATATCGATATGAAGTAATATTTGATTAAATTTATATATTTTTCAGTCATCTTTTTAAAATATCTTATTAATTTAACTAACACATAAGACAGCAATCGCAAATTATGTTAAGATTAAAACTTCTTTTTATAATATATTTAAATAATATATTTAAATAATATATTTAAATAATATATATATATATATATATGTGTGTGTGTGTGTGTGTGTGTGTGTGTGTGTGTATTAACACAAGTTTAAACTTGATTAATTGCAAGTGTAAACTATACTACTTGTATAGAAATGAAGAAAGAAGTATCATATTTATGAGTAAAGAAGGTCGATATGCGAAACCCAAAAACTACAAAATCTCTCTATTCATAAAATGTAGTACAAGAACAAAAGTTTTCAAGCAAAACAAAAATGGAACATTTTTTATACGTAATCAAAACGATTGAAAATAAGAGTAGAATCATAAAAATGAATGTTGAAAAAGAAGAACTTATCCCATGTATGTTATGAAATAAGATGCTAAAGATGACAATTATATGAAATTTAAAGCCTTAAAGAGATTTGGGCGTTCACGCATCCATTACATGCTCCCGCCTCTCTACGAACTAAAACCACAGGAACTCTTAGCGGAAGTTTATTCTTCGGCTTTTTGATTGCCTCATCAAGGCACATGTTCAAAAGTTCTAAATTGGCAAATTCTCTAACACATACTTTTTTCCTTAAAAACCGTTAAACAATGAAGTATAATGGAATAAAACCTGGCGATCTTGACGGCGAAGGATTTAACACAATATGGTCAAACACGTACTGCCAGTGATTTGTCAGGTAGTTCCAAACCACATTCGAAAAATGTGGTGGGATTTCATCGTGTCCCCATTTATTTTCATTCACTGAAGTTATGATCGTCAAGTACATATCAAGAAAACTAGGCTAATCAAGTTTGAGAAACCTCAGATGTGTGTTGTTTCTCAGATTATCCAGAAGAACACATGTGAAATTATCAATCGATGACCAATCAGCTAATTTAACCTTTAACTGATTTGTATATATAACAAAGTGTTAGAAATTGCAAATAGATTTTCTCGAGCATAATGATACCAGCTATGAAAATTTATTATTCGATTCCTCGCGATAAGTGGCACATTTATCCACAGGGACTTTCATAACAAATGATGTTCTCCATTTTCTCGTTCTAAAAACCTAACGGCAAAAACCTACCGGCTTTTGGAAGTCTGGGCACTGTAATTCTTGTATCAGTATGAAATGGTATTAATGATAATAGCTTTTATACAAAATATTTATCACTATATTTTCTAACATTTTATTTTGTCTTGCTCGTAAACTTCCATTTGAATTGATCCACTTGATACAGCATGTACACTTCAATTATGACAGAGTAATTATCCTTTCCATTTTCGTAAAGATTTATGAGTAAACACGTAGAAGTAAAGGTAGCGCAAAAAAGTATATCCTGAACTGCGGGGAAGTCAGAAAATACTTATCTAATAACAGCAACAAACACAATAGATCCTAAAAAAAGGGAAGATCTATTAATTGGATTGGCCGGATTTTTATATTCAGCAGTCGTCTAGTGAAATGCTCGAGAAAGAAGAGTGGAGAAATTGCAGATTAGAGAGTTTTCATATGTAGAATCGATTTCCGTCGTTTGTTTTATACGTGGGAAATGCATGGGGTGCCCCCTCTATGACTACACGTTTCAGTGACTTAATTCAAATAAAAGGCTGATTGGTTCTTGAATTAGCTCATTTTTGTCTCATTTGAAAGCTGGTGGGATAAAACAGGTTTAGGTTAATTTTAACATTAGAAAAAGAAAAATAAGAACGAAAAATCATGCGATAAGAATTGATTATTAACGCTTTCCAACAGTACGTACTTGTTGTATCGTATAACCTAGAAAGTCTTTTGCGCAGTCAAAACGTATACAAATAAAATAATTGTATTCATATAATATTTTTAAACATTATTAGAAAGTCTTCAAAATGTTTAACACAAGCGGAAATGCAGTTCTGAGATTCTAATTGCAACCCTTAATATTATAGTGCAGCCTTGTAAAGCTGAAGGTTAACCACGTCATATTCTATACAAATCATTATTTTAGCATATTAACGATAAATGTCATTTTCTTTTAGATTTTTTTAGAGTAGAGAGTCATTTAAATGTCATTTATAAAAAGTCTGTCCTATAACGCAATATACTGTATTTTTTATATTTTTTATTTTATTTTATTTATTTTATGATTGTCCCTGTGCACAAACCAGTTGTACAAGACTTATTCATGTCATTTTAAATAGGAAATAAGGCATAATGAAACTGAATAACACGTATCATTTTTTTTTTAATTCTGAAATTATAAGGAAGCTCGTGGCGGGCAGCGTGATAGAAAGAAAGATGGAAAGTCAGACAGAAAGATACAAAAATCGAGATCATATTCACAGTTAAAAAGTGTTAAAAACCTTTTTAATATAAACCAAAACACAATTCTAGCAAATTTCCAGTACTAGCCCTTAATGTAACTGAATATTTTTGTATGCCCTTGTAAATCTAATGCTAACAGTACTGTATTCTATAGAAAGCATTATTTTGTGCATATGAATAACATATATCAACTGCATTTAGATTTCTGCAAAGTAAAGCTATTAAAATTTGGTTCATAGAAATACCTCTTATAGAACGCAATGCCTTCGAATACTTTTGGGTGTCCCTGTACACAAACCAGTGATTGTCTTTACTTCATTTTCAATAAGGAACTTTCAATAGTAAACTTAAAAAACGTATTTCTACTTCACTAAGACATGTATAAAATAAAGGTATTAAAATATAGTTTATTGAAATACCTCTGACAGAACACAATGCTTTGGAATACTTTCGGATGTACCTATATACAAACCAGTAGCGGTATTTACTCCGTTTTTAATAGGGAACATCCGATAGTGAACTTGAATAACATATATAAGTTTCAAGATATTCCAGGAATTTTTACTGAAGTTAGAGCACGTATAGACAGACAAACCGAAGACATTAACATATTTCAACCTTGGTCTGAATATTTCCCCCTATTTGTAATAACCCAGAAATATTTACAGGTAGGCTATTATTAATGCTATCTTTAGTTCATTTTGGCTATCGAAAAATGTCAGTAGAATATTTTTATATTTTTCTGTAACAGTTTTCACTGATTAAATGAAATAAAAATTTCTATTAAAATTTAGAGAGAACTAAAGTTAGTAAGTATGAGGATATGACTTTTATGATATTTTCTACTAAAATTAGGATCCTTCCTCACCTCCAATCATTTAACAGATTAGATCCAGTTAAACTTCAATTTTAAAATATGTATTTTGAAAAGCCATTTTAAACACATTTAATGTAAATTAAATAGAAGCTCAAATTATCATACTGGTATAGAAATCATAACATAGACTAGCATATTTACAAATTTGGATGTTTCGTACACAGTAAGTGAAAAAACAGACTAATAGTCTACTAATACAATGATATTTTAAATATATAATAAGTAAAATTACAAATGGTTAAAAAAATGTAAATAAATGTATCCACTTTTAAATAATGGGGTGTCCTTTATAGATACACTTAATCTAGATTTTGTATAAATAGATAATTTATACAATTAAATATTTTGTTTTACGAAATTATTTATTTTTACAGACTTAGAATAAATATAATATATATTTACTGCTATACTAAAAATTTAATAGCTAAAAATTTTGTAACAATTTCTAACCTATTCCAAAGTTTATGTTAAAAATGATGGAGAAATAATATCTTCTAAATATATTTAAATTTAATCGAGGATGTTTCATTTCTTCCGACTAAAAAATAAAGAGTTTAATATAAAAACATGCAACTTCAGAAATAAAAGCAAAAATTTTGTCATGAAATATGTTTCCTAATTTTAAAAAACGAAATGATTCTGAAGTTTTATGGAATTTGAATTTTTAGAAAAAAAAAATACTACTGCGTGAGCCGATTTTTTTTCGGAAAGAGTTCTTTCTTATTTCTTTTTGAAGATTTAATATAAGAGATAGAATTTCTAGATTTATAACTTTCAGATATTTCCTCATTAAATATGATTTTTTATCATTCTGATATATTTTACATGTTGGAAATATTGAAGCTTACTTTTTTTTTTCTGCAGCATTTGTGTTTGTGATATTGATCTCATAAAAATGTGAGTTTCGTTTTAAAATATGGAAATATTTAAACTATTTAAATAGTGTAAAAGTAATTTTAATTATTTCTTTTTTAGATTGTCAGAATTTACTTTTTAAAATTAATTATAAATTAATCTTCGAATGTATATCTCATAAAAAAAATAATTAAAATATCTGAAAGTACAATAAATTTAGAAATCTTTCAAGGGTTTTTAAAATTTCATTATAAATTACCTCTCTTTTGTGTGTTCCCAGCCACATTTTAGGTAGGTCAATTAGGTAAGTCAACTGTAATTATTGCATATTAATGTAAATTATAATATCTTACGTATTATTGGCTTGTAGAGTCACTAGATGGAAGTATAGTATATAAAAGGTTTCGTTTTTACCCAAAATATTTCTAGAATATTTTTTTCTGAAAATCTTGCTTAGAACTTCAGTTACAGGCATTTTAATACAGGCATTTTAATTCAGAGAATCCGCACGTTAAGCGGAAAGTTCCGGGTTCGATTCCCGGCTCTGGTATTTTTCACTTAAGTTGGTAAAAATCAGCCTTCCACTCCGTTCCATCAGAAATGGTATTCTAATATTAGTCACTCGCCAGTTTTTGAAAGCGGAAGTGACCTGAAATGACCCGTAAATGTTTGTTGACATAAATGTTTTACTCAATATAAGCATCAAAATTTGTTACTGAATATAAAATTAATTTTAAAAAGAAAATAAAAAGCTTTGAAATAAATTAGGAACTTATTAAAATTATTTTTTGTTTAATAGGTAAAATATTGTTTTTAAATCCGTTTCCTGCTTTTTGTCAAAATGAGATTTTTAGCATTTTGCTTTATCCCAAAACATCATAACTCCAAAAGTTATATTTGAAACGTTATGAAAGTTTGAAAAAATACTCTAGAGTAGTTGTTTTAGGAATTGAACTACGACAATGAATCTGGCGAAATTATTTTTTGTTCTTTTGTCAATAGAAGTTATGAACTGCCTTGTATATTCTTGACTTTTTTAGCATGTAAAAATGTTATATTCTCTAAAATATTAAATAACATGGTTATAGTTTTGAGAGTAGTTCACTCCCTTAAGGACTTTTCAATAATTTAAATAAAATTTACAGAATAAAAATATCTTTATTTAAATTTGACTTATGATGTTTTGTAAAAGTGCTTTTTTTCGCAAATTTTATGCAGATTTTGAACCTAAATATCAAAATATTTTAAAAATTGCATATTTTTTTGAGGTTATTCACTGTTTTTTTTACTATATTCTATCATATAATGCACATAAATAGACAATTTTTCAATTATTAAAAAAAAAAAAAAAAAAAAAAAAAAAAATCACCTCCGACGGTAGGCAGGCTCCTTAAATTTTTATTTTATAAAAAAAAAAAGTTCATAATTTTTTTTCTACAATTCTTAGGATACTGTGTAGACAATGAAATGTTTTGTTAGTTCATACTTTTTTCTATTAATTATCTGCAAAAAGTAACATATCGGCCCATCGAGGATCGAACTCATAACCATCGCGTTATAAACACGGCGCGCTTACCAACTCAGCCAAAAAGCGACTAAATGTGTCTCTTAGATATTTACTTTAAAATGGAGGCGCCTTGTTCATTAGCGTGACACGAAGACGCGGTGACAAAATCCAATTTCAATAAAAAGCTTATAAAAAATGACACCACACGTTCCCCTAGCGTTAAATTTTTAATTTTTTTTTTTTTATTATTATTTTATTTATTTATTTATTTTTCGTAATCCTTCGTCTCACTTTATAAATAATTGCTTAAAATAAATTTTTATTCAACGTTATAGTGCATGTGAATATTATTCATTTTTATTGATTTTTTCTATTCGAGGTTCAAACTCTAAAAATTACTTAAAGATAAAAATTTCGTATTTCATCACGAAATCTTTAAAAATACCATTTGGAATTCGGAATTTTTGAAAAATATATAGGGTTTTTCCTCTAATTTTAAATAAAATAAATAATGTAAAAATGTATTTATAGCAAGATTCATTTATCATAAATGATTCTTTAATATACCCACCCTCACAAAAGCCATTAAAATGTCATTAACAGAAAAAATCAAAATGATATTTTTAGAAACTTCCTAAGAAGTTTTACATGGAACTTGTACAATAAGCTGCCAGAAGCAGATAAATAATGTAAAAAATTATTGAATAAGGTTTAGAGCATGGGTCTAAATTGTAGATCTAATTTTTTTTAATTATTATTATTAATGTATAATACGTATTCACATAGATCCAACTAATTTCGTCAATACTCTAATTTATTTCCATTTTAAAATTTCCCCTTAATGCAAATGAGGTGACAATTTTTGTAAAAATTGTTAACAATTAATTATCTATAGATTACATAAATTATCAAATATGTAATTTTAAATAAGTTTTTTTTTAATACATTTTTACCACATCAATTCCGAGTGTAAACATTAATATTGATAAGTAATATCGATATGAAGTAATATTTGATTAAATTTATATATTTTTCAGTCATCTTTTTAAAATATCTTATTAATTTAACTAACACATAAGACAGCAATCGCAAATTATGTTAAGATTAAAACTTCTTTTTATAATATATTTAAATAATATATTTAAATAATATATTTAAATAATATATATATATATATATATGTGTGTGTGTGTGTGTGTGTGTGTGTGTGTGTATTAACACAAGTTTAAACTTGATTAATTGCAAGTGTAAACTATACTACTTGTATAGAAATGAAGAAAGAATATCATATTTATGAGTAAAGAAGGTCGATATGCGAAACCCAAAAACTACAAAATCTCTCTATTCATAAAATGTAGTACAAGAACAAAAGTTTTCAAGCAAAACAAAAATGGAACATTTTTTATACGTAATCAAAACGATTGAAAATAAGAGTAGAATCATAAAAATGAATGTTGAAAAAGAAGAACTTATCCCATGTATGTTATGAAATAAGATGCTAAAGATGACAATTATATGAAATTTAAAGCCTTAAAGAGACTTGGGCGTTCACGCATCCATTACATGCTCCCGCCTCTCTACGAACTAAAACCACAGGAACTCTTAGCGGAAGTTTATTCTTCGGCTTTTTGATTGCCTCATCAAGGCACATGTTCAAAAGTTCTAAATTGGCAAATTCTCTAACACATACTTTTTTCCTTAAAAACCGTTAAACAATGAAGTATAATGGAATAAAACCTGGCGATCTTGACGGCGAAGGATTTAACACAATATGGTCAAACACGTACTGCCAGTGATTTGTCAGGTAGTTCCAAACCACATTCGAAAAATGTGGTGGGATTTCATCGTGTCCCCATTTATTTTCATTCACTGAAGTTATGATCGTCAAGTACATATCAAGAAAACTAGGCTAATCAAGTTTGAGAAACCTCAGATGTGTGTTGTTTCTCAGATTATCCAGAAGAACACATGTGAAATTATCAATCGATGACCAATCAGCTAATTTAACCTTTAACTGATTTGTATATATAACAAAGTGTTAGAAATTGCAAATAGATTTTCTCGAGCATAATGATACCAGCTATGAAAATTTATTATTCGATTCCTCGCGATAAGTGGCACATTTATCCACAGGGACTTTCATAACAAATGATGTTCTCCATTTTCTCGTTCTAAAAACCTAACGGCAAAAACCTACCGGCTTTTGGAAGTCTGGGCACTGTAATTCTTGTATCAGTATGAAATGGTATTAATGATAATAGCTTTTATACAAAATATTTATCACTATATTTTCTAACATTTTATTTTGTCTTGCTCGTAAACTTCCATTTGAATTGATCCACTTGATACAGCATGTACACTTCAATTATGACAGAGTAATTATCCTTTCCATTTTCGTAAAGATTTATGAGTAAACACGTAGAAGTAAAGGTAGCGCAAAAAAGTATATCCTGAACTGCGGGGAAGTCAGAAAATACTTATCTAATAACAGCAACAAACACAATAGATCCTAAAAAAAGGGAAGATCTATTAATTGGATTGGCCGGATTTTTATATTCAGCAGTCGTCTAGTGAAATGCTCGAGAAAGAAGAGTGGAGAAATTGCAGATTAGAGAGTTTTCATATGTAGAATCGATTTCCGTCGTTTGTTTTATACGTGGGAAATGCATGGGGTGCCCCCTCTATGACTACACGTTTCAGTGACTTAATTCAAATAAAAGGCTGATTGGTTCTTGAATTAGCTCATTTTTGTCTCATTTGAAAGCTGGTGGGATAAAACAGGTTTAGGTTAATTTTAACATTAGAAAAAGAAAAATAAGAACGAAAAATCATGCGATAAGAATTGATTATTAACGCTTTCCAACAGTACGTACTTGTTGTATCGTATAACCTAGAAAGTCTTTTGCGCAGTCAAAACGTATACAAATAAAATAATTGTATTCATATAATCTTTTTTAAACATTATTAGAAAGTCTTCAAAATGTTTAACACAAGCGGAAATGCAGTTCTGAGATTCTAATTGCAACCCTTAATATTATAGTGCAGCCTTGTAAAGCTGAAGGTTAACCACGTCATATTCTATACAAATCATTATTTTAGCATATTAACGATAAATGTCATTTTCTTTTAGATTTTTTTAGAGTAGAGAGTCATTTAAATGTCATTTATAAAAAGTCTGTCCTATAACGCAATATACTGTATTTTTTATATTTTTTATTTTATTTTATTTATTTTATGATTGTCCCTGTGCACAAACCAGTTGTACAAGACTTATTCATGTCATTTTAAATAGGAAATAAGGCATAATGAAACTGAATAACACGTATCATTTTTTTTTTAATTCTGAAATTATAAGGAAGCTCGTGGCGGGCAGCGTGATAGAAAGAAAGATGGAAAGTCAGACAGAAAGATACAAAAATCGAGATCATATTCACAGTTAAAAAGTGTTAAAAACCTTTTTAATATAAACCAAAACACAATTCTAGCAAATTTCCAGTACTAGCCCTTAATGTAACTGAATATTTTTGTATGCCCTTGTAAATCTAATGCTAACAGTACTGTATTCTATAGAAAGCATTATTTTGTGCATATGAATAACATATATCAACTGCATTTAGATTTCTGCAAAGTAAAGCTATTAAAATTTGGTTCATAGAAATACCTCTTATAGAACGCAATGCCTTCGAATACTTTTGGGTGTCCCTGTACACAAACCAGTGATTGTCTTTACTTCATTTTCAATAAGGAACTTTCAATAGTAAACTTAAAAAACGTATTTCTACTTCACTAAGACATGTATAAAATAAAGGTATTAAAATATAGTTTATTGAAATACCTCTGACAGAACACAATGCTTTGGAATACTTTCGGATGTACCTATATACAAACCAGTAGCGGTATTTACTCCGTTTTTAATAGGGAACATCCGATAGTGAACTTGAATAACATATATAAGTTTCAAGATATTCCAGGAATTTTTACTGAAGTTAGAGCACGTATAGACAGACAAACCGAAGACATTAACATATTTCAACCTTGGTCTGAATATTTCCCCCTATTTGTAATAACCCAGAAATATTTACAGGTAGGCTATTATTAATGCTATCTTTAGTTCATTTTGGCTATCGAAAAATGTCAGTAGAATATTTTTATATTTTTCTGTAACAGTTTTCACTGATTAAATGAAATAAAAATTTCTATTAAAATTTAGAGAGAACTAAAGTTAGTAAGTATGAGGATATGACTTTTATGATATTTTCTACTAAAATTAGGATCCTTCCTCACCTCCAATCATTTAACAGATTAGATCCAGTTAAACTTCAATTTTAAAATATGTATTTTGAAAAGCCATTTTAAACACATTTAATGTAAATTAAATAGAAGCTCAAATTATCATACTGGTATAGAAATCATAACATAGACTAGCATATTTACAAATTTGGATGTTTCGTACACAGTAAGTGAAAAAACAGACTAATAGTCTACTAATACAATGATATTTTAAATATATAATAAGTAAAATTACAAATGGTTAAAAAAATGTAAATAAATGTATCCACTTTTAAATAATGGGGTGTCCTTTATAGATACACTTAATCTAGATTTTGTATAAATAGATAATTTATACAATTAAATATTTTGTTTTACGAAATTATTTATTTTTACAGACTTAGAATAAATATAATATATATTTACTGCTATACTAAAAATTTAATAGCTAAAAATTTTGTAACAATTTCTAACCTATTCCAAAGTTTATGTTAAAAATGATGGAGAAATAATATCTTCTAAATATATTTAAATTTAATCGAGGATGTTTCATTTCTTCCGACTAAAAAATAAAGAGTTTAATATAAAAACATGCAACTTCAGAAATAAAAGCAAAAATTTTGTCATGAAATATGTTTCCTAATTTTAAAAAACGAAATGATTCTGAAGTTTTATGGAATTTGAATTTTTAGAAAAAAAAAATACTACTGCGTGAGCCGATTTTTTTTCGGAAAGAGTTCTTTCTTATTTCTTTTTGAAGATTTAATATAAGAGATAGAATTTCTAGATTTATAACTTTCAGATATTTCCTCATTAAATATGATTTTTTATCATTCTGATATATTTTACATGTTGGAAATATTGAAGCTTACTTTTTTTTTTCTGCAGCATTTGTGTTTGTGATATTGATCTCATAAAAATGTGAGTTTCGTTTTAAAATATGGAAATATTTAAACTATTTAAATAGTGTAAAAGTAATTTTAATTATTTCTTTTTTAGATTGTCAGAATTTACTTTTTAAAATTAATTATAAATTAATCTTCGAATGTATATCTCATAAAAAAAATAATTAAAATATCTGAAAGTACAATAAATTTAGAAATCTTTCAAGGGTTTTTAAAATTTCACTTTGTTTAATTAGAAATTTTATTATGTAGTTTAGTTTAATATTTGTAAATATTCAAACTATTTAATTACTATAAAAGTTATATATTATAAAATGTTCTTTTAAAAATTAATTTGCGTTTAATTTAAAAAGTATATTTTAGAAATGACACTTCTAAAAATGCTTCAAAGTAATGCTGAATTGATATTTCTTGAAAATTTATTAACGTTAAACAAAAATGAAAACCATTGCAATGTTAGAATCTGATAGTTAGAAAAGTGTCGCTGAAAATATGAGTAATTTAGTCAATTTTATTGATGAATGTGCAAATGTATTTATCATAATCGTCCCATTGGAACTTATGTTGCATGATTAATCGTGACTATGAACTTGATTCAGAATTTGTTTCAAATGCTGTAGACATAAACTGGTTTTACAAATTTGTGTCTGATTATTGATTGGTTCAGGTAAATTACGTTTCTATATCAAATGAAATTTGTTGTAATGACAACGAAAAACAATTTCGTTCATTGTTAAGGTGAATTGTTAAGGTGAAAAAAAATTAAAAAAATTAATTAAACTTTCTTCTAAATAAAAATGGCAGAAAATTATTAATTCATCATAATTTTTATGACAAGAGTGATTTCGATTACAAACGGAATTGATGATGGGTGAAAAAATATTTAATACAGAGTGAAGTGGGTTTTAACGTGAACAAAACTCACCTGAAATAATTAATAATTCGTTAACTCATTATGCATGTTACTACAGGTATGAGAAGGGACTGATTTATCTCTCTTTGTTTTAAATGATGAAAATCAACAACTCAAGTTTTGAAACTTCACTTTGAAATTTATTCCGTGAAAATTGTATATTGAATTAAAAGCATCATTCAATCGCGCATATATGTTATTTAATATTAAATTAACAATGAATTACTTATGCACATAAAATAATGGATAAGAACTATTTGTCCCAAACACATTTTTTTTTTCTTCTAACATACTTTATAATTCTATTAGAGATATATGTAATAAACTTTCATAAAATAACCCATTGACAGAACATGTCACAATACTTATAGCTGAAATCATTAAAAATCCTACCATGATGGTATTTATGAAATTATAACATAACATAATTTTATAAGAAATTTACTTTAACGCTCGTGTGAATTTTCTCAGCCTTGAATGTATTATATCTGCTTAATAGTTGTATCTTTAAAAAACAGGTAGCTTTCTTCCTCCAGAGCATTTTCAGCAGTTTTTTTTTTTTTTTTTTTTTTTTATCTATAGTACAGACGCACCATCAGCATAAAAGCTTCTTACATCCAGCAGTCAACAGAAAATATCCGAAAAACAGACAGCCTATAATGACCATTGGGAAGCATTGTTAAGATTATTTTACAGTTTGTGTCAAGCTCTAAACGCAAATTTTAACTATAAACTGATTCATCTTGTCATCGTCTATATACTTGTCATTAAGCTATGCAGAGCATATATATAAACATACTTTAGTTCTCGTCATATCATAATTTTCCCTATCCTGTATGTTAAGAAAATCGTAACTTTCGAACAACTTATGAATTTTTAAGTTTAAAACTGTTAGTCAGTGATGTTCTTTCGAATATCATAAATGAAATTTTATAACGGCTGATATTTTATCGATGAAAATATTCCTCAGAATGGACATTAATGGTAAATTTTACTCTATTCTGCCATGTTCAGAAAATCGTAAATTTCGAATAACCTACGCAGTTTCCAAAACAGATTTTTAATAGTTAATGATGCTCATGCCAGTTAGCCTAAATGATATTTTGAAAGTAATATCACATCTTTACGATAAAAATATTCCTTAAAATGTATATTTATGCAAATAATATCCTATTCTGACATGTTCAAAAAATTCCCAAAATTAAAAAACTTACGAAATTTTCAAAGATGAATGTTATAGAATGTTCATAATTATACTCATTCCAGCATCATAATCGTTTTTTTAAACTGGTATATCTTTATGATAGATTTGGTTGGTTAGTTGGGTTCTAGATCGCACTAGTGCTGCGCAATGGACAACTGATGATGATCTGGGACTCACTCCTAGAGGTGGTCCGGAGTCATACCGTCACAATTTTGATCCTCCATGGAGGAGATGCCGCCGCCTCCCGTTTCTGTAACTCCCAGACATATAATCTCTTTATGATAGAAATATTCCTTTTAATGTATGTTTGAGCAAAGTTTTACCCTATTCTCCCATGTTAAAAAAAAAAAAAAAAAAAAGCATAAATTTCGAAATACTTACGAAGTTTTTAAATTAGAATGTTTGAAATCAATATAGTTCTTGCCAGTGTCATAAGTGATATTTTGAAATGGTTCCAATCGCTTTCAGACTAATTTTCTTGGGATATCGTCTACACAGACTAATAGAATATCCCACTAGCCAACTAATAAATTGCCACATTCATACAGTAACACATTAATGATCTGACACTCTACAGACGGACACCATATCAATTTTATTATTTTTGGATTCTTCGTACCTCAAAACGTGTAAAAAAAGGTTAAAAAGTCAAGGACGAAAATTTTCATGAATACTTAAGTTCCCTATACCTATAGTATGATGTGGAAATAACATTACTGAATCACAGATATTATTAGTACTACATTTAGGAAATTCGCATGTTACATTTTATTCTTTGCTTAAATTAAACCATCCTTTCACACACGAAATTAAATTCTACTTGAAAGATAAACGACAAAAATAATTTTTCCTAAAAAATAAATAAATAAATAAATAAATAAAAAGGTACAAATGATCAATTATTTCTAAAATATACATTTCACAGGATTTGTTAAAACTCTTATTTTCGAAACCCATTAAACTGTCATTAATCGGAAACGTTAGATGTTATCTAGCTAAAACTTTTAATGGATTTAATACACTGTTAAAAAATCTTTAAAAGATTCCGAAAAATCGAAAGGTATTTGTTTAAAAGAATATCCTTTTAAATATCTTTTTTTTTATGTTATTAATTCTTAACGTCCCAGATTATTTTGTTTTATATTATCATATTTTATTACGGTAGTTGCTTTCCTCTTAAAATCTCTAATGAACCCAATCCTGAAATTATTTTTAACTTCTTAAATTCATTTTTCTGCTGGTACTAAAATCAAATAATGCTTAGTGCTTACTTACTTTTAATTTTTGCTGGAAATATTAGGGATAGATTTTAATCACTTTTCTTTATGCAAGACCAAAATCTACAGTTAAATTTGCATGTTACATGGAACACACACATATTAAGAAAAGAAAAGAGAAATATCATAAAAGAAACAAAATTTTTTTCTGAAACAAAATAACTATCATACAAAAGAAAATAATTTGTTATAAATATCTATAAGTAAAATAATAATAATAATAATTTTGTCTTTATTATATGCACAAAATGAAATATTTGTTGTTCACTTATATTTTTAAGGCTTTTGGAAGATGAAATTTTGGGGCTATCAGACTTTTAAATCTTTACACGAGTACCATGCTATCTCAAGAATTATTATTACTATTATTTATATATATATAAATGAAAAAAAAAATTTTGGATAATCAAAATTTTCAACCTCCAGTTTTTGGTGTATTTATACGTGTAGAGATATCTTAAACACAGTTTGACTCGTTTTAGATAATGATTGTCTGTGTGTCTGAATGTTACCAAAATCTTGAAAATGCTGTGTCTCACAAACAAATGATAATAATTTAACATAAATATTTATATTTGGTTGAACCTTGATTTAAAATGATACTGCTCAGTTTTAGGCTTATACAGTAGCAGATGCGTTGCTTGCTGTATTTCTCTCGATTTAAAGTAAGACTTTCTGTGGCGTATAAATGCACAATACTAGGTGATGATTAAAAAAAAAAAATTCTGACTTAATTTCGATGCATATCTGCCAATATGAGGCGCTGCTATATTACAGTTTAACATCATCTGCATGAAGGTGATATTTCAGCTTCTCTGACATATAAATGCACCAAACTTGGTATGTGACAGAAATCATGAAAAAAGTATGTTGATTCAATTTAGGCGATATTGGATGACAGGTCGGTCTGCTATGATGCAACATTTCCTCTTTATGGGAAGGCTAAACCTCAATTTTTGGTGTATATCGAGCAGGGTACTGGTGAGACCCTTAGTTATTGCTATTCTCTATTATTTCAGATGGCTGAATCTCAGCATATTTTGATTAACATTTCACCAAACTGCATGTATAAAATCTTTATTGTAAAAAACTTTTTCGATTACATTTTTTGCCCCTTAATCGGTAGGTGGCGCTGTTATACTAAATGATATAAAAGAAAATTTTGTGATGAACACATTATTCAAAATTTTTTAATATTAGGTAGAAATCCCTAAAAAAAAAAAAAAAAAAAACATGTGAAGAAAAGATACTTTAAAATATGTTTAAAAGCAGTACTTTTTGTAAGAATTACAGTTTCCAGAGAAAAACAAAAGTGTGTCAAAT
The DNA here is from genome assembly GCA_963930645.1 of Salticus scenicus. Classification (NCBI taxonomy): domain Eukaryota; kingdom Metazoa; phylum Arthropoda; class Arachnida; order Araneae; family Salticidae; genus Salticus; species Salticus scenicus. The sequence goes on along the minus strand of OZ005655.1, from coordinate 148,727,613 downwards.
TTGCATAATGAAGGTACTGTAAATGAACTACAGTTCTAAAATTTTTTTTTTTTCTCTTTAGATAAGCGCAAACATGTGTTTACTTTAAAATGTTCTTCTTTATCATAATATACTAAATTTCAACACTAAAAACGAATTTTTCTCAGTGTTGTAAGTGTATATGTAATCAGTTCATGTGTACCCATTGCAGTTTAACAAAAGGCTCTAATATTCGACCCAAAAAACATACGATAACAGCAAATTTTAGGTAATTGTTTCTTAAAAAAGGAATTGAGTGACTGCAGTTTGCATAATGATTATACTATTTAAGAACTTTCTGTTACGTTATATTATAGTGTCTGTGGTGTAAATATCACTAAATAGTTAAAATGCGGCCTCCAACTTATCTTGTTCAGTAAATATGAGCCAAGATTATCGAGTATAGTGTCTCATAAAGTTATTTTATGCGTGCAAATTACTGGGAATATTTTACGCAAATGACAAAATATAGTGAGAACAATTAAGAGAGGCATACTATTGTAACAATCGCAGCTATCGTAGATCACAAGTCAGATCGTACACTCGGCAGCAAAAGTATCCGAGCACTAGCAATAATTCTTGTCTAAAAAAAGTACACTTAATACTGCTTTACGAAATAAATCCTTGTTGAATCATGTTCGCAGACTGACTAATAACATAACTCGACAAGGATTTATTTTAAAAATCAGCATTAAGTGTACTTTTTTTAGACCGGGATTATTGCCAGTGCTCGAATACTTTTGCTGCCGACTGTAAGATCCGACTTGTGATCTACGATAGCTGCGATTGTTACAATAGTATGCCTCCCTATGTGTCTAAAAACCTACATTCCGTAATAGCTAAAGCTCATGTACTCTAGGGAGAACTTTGTGTTTAGAATCATTCATTACATTTACGAATTTCAGAAAGATTAAATTTATTCTTGTTTTTCAAACTTTGCTTTTTTTTAATTCTGAATATTTTACTTTGAATCAATAACGTAAAAAAAATGAATTAAGTGTGTGAGGTCGAGACTATAGACCGTCACCAAAAGTTGGGACGGTTAAATCACTTTGTCGCCAGTGATTCGGCGAAAGTCTTGGTCGAGTTAGTTTTATGTCGGCAGGGTGCAGCAGCGAAATAATTAGGATCTCAGTGTTAGATGATTTAGAAGTAATTTTATAATGTTTTGATTGAAATGAAATGAAAGGGAGTTGTTGAATGGAGTATAAAATGAAGGACAGTGAATTGCTAAAAAAAATGGAATGGAAGGGTGAGGAATTGGTAGCTGATAAGCGTGGAGTATAGAGTTATAGGGAGTTGGAGTTGGTGGTGATAAGGAGTGGCACCGGATTATGGTGTGTGTGAGTGATGGTCGAAAGGTGTAATCTTGTGGCGTAAGTTAAGAAAAGAGCTGTCGTGTATCGGGAATCCGCTCGACACTCTGAAGTGAGGATAGTTAGTAGTAGTAGAGGCAGTCGCCAAAAAGATCAGCATTGGTGAGTTAAAGTTATTTCCTTGTTAAAGTTATTTCCTGAAGCCATTCACTTAAATCGAGTTAGCTCAACGCCCTCCTTGAAATTAAGAATTAATAAACTGTGTTATTTTGTATTTAAAACTTTGTCTCGAGCTCTTCTTAATTCTATCACGTTACTAAGTAATTAAGTAATTAAGTGCATATTTAAGATCTAGTAAAATCTAAGATCTAGGATTTAAGATCTACATTTGAGAGCATAATGGCGTCTTATTCTCTACAAGTGCATTTTTTCAAATATTTTAGATTCAAAATGAGATTTTCGGATTTAAAATGAATTATAAAAATTTTTGAAAAGGGAGAAAAAATTTAATGACTATGAATTTTTAAACGTGAAAACGGAATATACCAAAATACATTAGGTAATGAGTAATTCTATAATAAATTCAGTAATGATAGGTACTCTAGGGGGTAACGGGGATAATTTTTAAACAAAAAGTAAATTTTGTTATAAAAAGGGTTTTTTTTTTTTTTTTTTTTTGGATATAGTTCAAATTTTATATTTTTACATTATTAATATTATATGAATTATGTTATCAGAATACTCAATTAATGTCATTGTAAATAAAGAAAATTAAAAAAAAAATAACAATAGACGTGTCTAAGAATTAGCCTGGCAATTGGGGCAATTGTTAGAAATCTTAATATACGGGGTAATTATCAGACACTGGATTTCTATGTTTTATGGATAGAAAAAAAAAAGATTTTTACAAACAGTACTAGTCAGTCAGTATGTGGTTATATTGTGTACTTCAAATAAGGTAAAACAATTGGCAATTTAATACACACACAAAAAAAAAGTTACATGTTTCATTTCTCACTTTATAAAAATCAGGGAAAACATGGCAATAACTAAAAACGTAGTTTAATTATTAAATCTGGATATACTAGATACTAGGTCAGTTGTGGCGATAAAGCAGAAGAATTAAAAAGTAAATTAACTCAAAAATCAGACTTTATTAACATGAAGTTATTATCCATTTCAACTTGAAACACAAATAACTTCAATTAATTTTTCTTAGTTCATTCACAAAAACATCCTTATTGAACTTCTTAAGGTTTCTATAAACGTCAGTAACCTAAACATTGCTTGAAATTTTAAAGGGATAAACAGAATCTGTCTGAATTGGACCATAAAATTAATTCAGAAACTTTTTCAAAATCTGGTACTGAAGATCACCAAAATTTGTTGTCCTCATATCATTTCAAAAATTTCAATTCCAGATGCTCTTTTTTTTTCTTTAAAGAACTCCAACACATTCCAAATATAATATGAAGTTTCATAATAAACGACAAAAAATTTATCACTAGCAATCTTATTTATTACATTTGTTAAGTGTAGCTTCAGTTGATGTGGACTTTTTTGGTAAGACATTTTTTTTTTTTAATGGTAACATCAGAGTTGCCTATTAAACTGATGTCCTGGGATGCATCGCTGTGAAAACTTTCATCATCTGAAGAACTTCCTGATTCTTCTGGTAACACCTTTTTGTTTGGCGTGTTGTTCTTTTTCTTGAAGGAAACAATTTTCCTTTTTTTTTTTTTTTTTTTTTTTTAATACAATCATCATAAGTTATAACAACTGCAACTGCATCCATATTTATTATCATCTTAAATGTTTTAGTTACTTACACTTTGCTTTAAAGGTAAATAAATAATCTAGTTCAACCTTTAGAATCAATTTCAAGCTCTTTCAAGTAAATAAAGACATCTGTATTTTCATTGTAACAATCTAATATTTTTGACTGTAACTTATCATTTTTGTTCACTTGAGTTTTACTTTATTTTGAATAGCAAATATAATAGTTTATGTGATTTTTTAATAAATTACTTACAGTTTCATAATATTTATTGATTTCTTTTTAAATTGTGCGTAATATAATCAATAAATCGATAATCAATATTAACCGGGATCTTTAAATACTTATTTTTTACATTGTACTAAATTTACCTTTGATTAGAACATATAAAAAATAATTTAAACCTATTTTTTCATTGTCCAAGAATTACCCCAGGATGTCTAAATATTACCCCAAGGATTGTCTAAGAATTACCCCAGCATGAAACAATACAACAATGCCTTTTAGAAAGGCTCATCTCAGTTTATGAATTCTGAAATTTTCTGTTAATAAATTTGAAGGTAATGAATTTCTTCTTTAATACAATTTAAAATCTGCAACTAAACTATACAAATATATGCGATAAGCAAATTTAAAAATGTTGAAAGCAAAAGCTAATAGGCAATTTTTCAGAGACATTTTTCTAGTTAAATAGAAAACTTGCTAATATGTGGATTACTTCTTAGGAAATTTTGATACAATGAGAAAAGACATTTAAAAACTTAAATTCAAATACAAAATCAAATAAAAGTTAATAGCTTTTAAACACCAAGTGCGTCTAAGAATTACCCCAAAGTTATCATGTCTGAAAATTACCCCGGTTACCTCTACACTCTTAAGAGCTTCTTGAAAAAAAAAAAAAAAAAAAAAAAAAAATACAAAGCACAACGGATTTTTAAAAATGTACTTTTCTTCATAGGGTGCATAGAACACCACCAAAAGCTAAGAACAGGCATAAATAAAAACGGAGTAACTAAAAGAAAGGGGAAGAAAACATTGCCAATAGAAAGAAAAGAAAAGCAAACAATAAGATGACAGAAAAAGCAATGAACACCAGTGTGTAAAAATTACAAAACAAGCTTAATTCTGCTTTTGCAACGACAGGCCAAGTTTACATATGCATTTGGCGGCTTGGTGCAGAAAGATTTACTTTTCAGAAATACGTTGCCATTTATACTTTCAAGAAAATCTTAATGTCCCTCACTGTGGCGTTTTGCAGCAGCTGAGGATTTTTTTACCAAAATTTAGTCATCAGGAAAAATCAGGGAAAACTGCAGTAAAGCAACACCCTTTTTGAGCAATTTATACCAGATTCTTGTCAATATCCCACAAAGAGTAAACATTCTTGTATTTCCAAATATTACTTCTCGGTTTAAATTGTTCACATAATTCCAATGACACAAATGCATTTATTTCAATTAGCATGTATAAATGAGATTTATACTTAGCATTTTACCTTTTAGCCATTTCTTCATTCTGTTATGATATCTACTTCGCGTTTGTACAACATAGATTTATGAAAATGGATACTGTTGTACAAATACCAATATTACGGGCTGGTTTGTTTTAAGGATTATTTATTTCCAAGAGAGATGACAAAATACTGGAAACTAAATGCGTTCTGTCACAAAGAAAAAGAAATTAATTTCTACCCAAATGTCAACAATAAATTGCTTTAATTACTGTTATTTTTTTATTATTATTATTATTATTATTATTTACAATGATTAAATTTTTGACATAGATAAAATTTCTTGACATTATCTAGAGCTTGCATTAAATTTTAATTGCGTAGTGATACAGTAAAGTGTTAATTCATAAGAAGAAAATGCAAAATAATCAGGTGAGATTCGAACCTGAAACTTTTGGTTAATCTGAGGTATTTCGGTCGATATCCGACCCATATAAAATGGTAAAAGTTGTTATACGATTTATTCATTGCCGCAGAGCAATCATAGAATTAGGATAAATAAAAAATTTCCATTGAATGATAAAGTATATACACTGAGAAAAAATTCTGCATCTGACATCTAGAATCTAGATTGTGACTCTAGTAAAAATAGTTCCATGTCATCCTTATAATTTCTACTCCCCTTGGAAAGCGAGTTCTAGAAACCCCTATTAGAATTCTAGAGCATTTGCCTATATTATCGATGTCAAACTTATTTAAAAATCTCTACAAATAAATGCGAACACAAAAGGCGAGTTTTAGCAACTATAATCTTGGTTTATGACCTAATTCTAGAAAATAAAGCGAGAGTTTCTTTCAATACAAAGAATTCAGAATACTCAGAGTATTGTTTCACGGGCTAGAAATGTATACAATAAAAATTCTCGATTATTTCGTCCATTCAGCTTATTGGCGTGCCTTATACGCATAGCTCGGAAATCTATTTTTCTAGTTTAGGGATTTAGAAAATGACTACTTATTCGTTCTAGCTGAAAGCGGTATATTTTTTTTTTCTCAGTGTTTTCGGAAAACACTTCTTATCTTCAAAATCTTTCATAGAGCTCGTTTATTTCAACCGACAGTGCACAAATTAGGGTTGTTAGAAAATTGGAAAATTAACCAGAAGGTTCTAGGTTTGATTCTTTTCCTTCTTCCCACTAGACGGTATTCTTCACCTGTGACCCTCGTGTAATCAATCTTCCTTGATTCCCACAATAAAACTCATATTATATGCTGGTTATTCTTATTAAAATTAATTTATATATACGATCCATCAAAGATTCAGATTCAAATTTTTGCATTTATCAATCGATTTATATTAATTATTATAAATAATTGAACTACAATGAAGAAAAAATAAGCTTGGAGTAGTTCAATTTTGCAACAATTTCTAAATAAAGTTTTATATATTACAAACAAGTAATATCTGCAGAAATTTTCAAGAATAATAACAATTATTTTTATTGTATTAAATGATATTTTAAATGAAGGTTCTTACGAATCACGATTTTCATTAATTCAATAAACACGGAGTACCAGTATGAATTTGTGAGCGAAATGAAAATCGTCGAATAAAAATTGCAAATCATGATCACAAATTATATTAATAAGCATAATGGCAGTTTTAATGCCTCCGATTCTTCAACTGAATTTTAAAATTCCTATGAAATTGGAATGAATTCGCTTATATTTTGTTTTATGTAATAATTGTCGTTATTTAGACTTCAACAAAATCAAATTACGATACTTACTTACGGTAAAAAAAATCAAGGTACGACTTCTAATTAATATAAATAATCTTATCGGAATTTTATTGGAAAATATTTTACTTTGCGCAGTACAAACTTTTATAAAGTATTTTCAGTTATTTAAAAAAGTTAAAGTATTAATAGAAGTAATTTAAAGTACTTCTAAAACTTTTATTAAGAATTGAATTTTTTCATGGTTATATTATTACTCAGCTTCTAATCAGAATATTTTTCAACTCAATTAACAAATTTGCATTACTAGAATTGCATGAAAACAATTACTGTATTTTAGGACGATATTATTTTGCTTTCGAAAATTCCTAAAAGAGTTTTGAATGTTAATTACTAAGAAATCCTGTTCAAATAAAATTTTCATTTGTATAACAGGCCAGGCAATTAACAAGAGAATTTCCTCAGGATTGTGTTGTTAATTAAAGTAGTTCTGCCTTTTGAAAACTTTGGTTCCTCATTATATTCTATAATTACTTGACAACTCACTGGATTTGTGACAAAGTTTATGTGAAAAATTTTGTTAAAATACATTACAACATTCCTTAAATCTGGGATTTCGTAATATATGTCCATTAATAACCAGGTTTCTGTATAATATTGGTTATTTCAGAGTAGAATACAGAATTTATTTCTAACATAGTTATCTTATTAAAATGTTGAATTGAATTTTGCTGTTCAATGAATTTTATACGCGTATGAGCACACTATACATACATACAAGTAATTTACTAGGTGGTTATAATTAATGCAACTCTGTTTAAACCTACGTAGATCCAGATCTAGTAAACGTATTTTGTTACAATTTAGTATATGCGTCTTATGGAACATAGGATAAAGAAATTCTGTAATAAAAATTTAAAGTTCAAATTTCAAATACACTGAGAAAGAAAATATATCGCTTTCATCTAGAACGAATAGGTGGCCCTTTTTTAAATCCCTAAACTAGAAATATAGATTTACGAGCTATAAGTATAAGGCACACCAATACACTGAGAAAAAATTCTATAACTGACATCTAGAATCTAAATTGTGGCTCTAGAAAAAGTAGTTTCATGTCATCCTTATAAATTTCTTATAAAAAATTTTCTTGTCCCCTTCGAAAGCGAATTCTAAAGACCTCTATTAGAATTCTTGAGCGTTAACCTATACTATCGAGGACAAACCTATTTGAAAATATCTCCAAATAAATGTGAGTACAAGAGGCGGGTTTCAGCAGCTATAATCTTGGTTTATGACCCAATTCTAGAAAATCAAGCGAGACTTTCTCGTAGTACAAGATTCTGAATATTCAGAATATTGTTTCACCATCTAGAAATGTGTAGATTAGAAATTCTTGACAAGTTCGTCTATTTAGTTTATTGGCGTACCTTACGCGCATAGCTCGGAAATCTATATTTCTAGTTTAGGAATTTAGAAAATGACCATTTCTTCATTCTAGATGAAGGCGGTATATTTTTTTTTTCTCAGTGTAACAGATAGCTTTTTTCTACAATAGAGAAAAAAAGTTATGTAAATTTGGAGGGTCTTAAATGACCAGTAGTTAATGTGGTTAAATCTTTCTTCACTGTGCATTTGAAGGCGAAAGATAGATCCTTGCAGATAAAGTTGTTTTTCAGAATAGCACTCATTTTTCAGTTGCACTGCCAGAATATCAACGCTTGAAAAGCTTGCGAAAAGGGGCTCTATCGAGATAGGGCTTGAGAAAGATGATTATTAAATTTGAAAAAATGAACATTGGGTATTGTGAGAAAGATTGCGGAAACAGATTTCATACAGAAACTGTGGCAGAAGCCATGTTGCTGTGGTCAAGAGCGCCTTTATAGATTGACTGCGTCTATTTTAACAACAACAACAACAAAAAAATTGAAATGCAAGAAAAATAAATGCAATATTTGAGTCTGCAATGTTGACTTTGTGTGCACACCACTTTACAATGGATTGCAAAACCTTTCGTGATATAGATAAAGGAAGAGTGAAATCAGTTGACACTGTACTTGTTAAAGCTTATTGAGCACCACACGCCTTTCGACTACGGCAATGGGACATTTGCAACAGTTTTATTTTAAACCAATTTCAGTCAGGTTAAAACCTCACATCTAATCTAAATTTTCAGTATCATTAAATTTAGTCAACATTCTTCTAAAGACCTGTCTTGAGGGAGGCTTTTCGATTAACCATTTATCGTCATACTCTTGCACTGCTTTAGGAAAATGAATACCACTCTAGTATTTTGGGTTCATTCCTGAAATCAAATTTTCGGACTTATTCGGCGAAATTTTCTAACGAAAGTTGCAATTCTTGCAGCTATATTTTCTATATATTCGTCTATGATACCACGGCAAGTAGGAGAGATTATTTGACTCGTTAATTAGGCTTCTAGTTTTCTTTCATCATTTGTTTTCTAACAGAGAAAATTTTGTTCTTAATGAAATAGAATTGGACTGGGTTTTACGTGGAACTAGAGCAACGATCTCCTAATTCAAACCTTTGTTTTAATGATAGATTTATTTAAATATACATATATATATATATATATATATATATATATATATATATATATAATGGTTATTTCTCAAGCAATTTTCTAAATGTCTTTTTGAAAAAGATATTATTTTCATTTTAAAGTAGAACAAAAGATGGTTTCATTTTATCATAAAACATTATCGAAAAGTTTATTAATTGCTCTCGTTTTAGATTTTATATTCTAAGAAATATAAAAATATATAAATTATTTACTGCCAGAGTACTGAATTTCATTATTATTTTTCTTCATTTTTAAAATCAAGGTTTTCAAAATGAAGATGCATATTAAACTTATTTTACATTAATTTTCTTTTACTTTTTGTTGTCAGGTTCTGATTGCTGCGTATTCAAACTTCATACATTTGAGATTCGTGATCAGCGAAGTAGTGGCGCCTAGTGATTTTTTATTTATTTTATTTTTTAATGCGCGCGAAATTTATATGCCTGCGTAAAGTGATTGCTCAAAAACCAAGTTGCGTGCATTTTGCAAAAACTAAAAAAAAAATTTCAAATCAAATTAATAATACCCTAGCTTTTCATAAAATGAAAAAATTAGACACGAGTTCATCATCAAGCCAGCGAGGCTCATTCATGCTTACGAAGAAATTTCAAGTGACTTCCTCATTTACGTTCCTCTAAAACACCATTTTTACTTTCTTCTATATGTAATATAGAGAAAGTATTGGATTCGCGAAAATTTTCGACCTCCGTTTTTTGACGGATCTACACGTTTTGGGATGTCCTGAACACGAATTGATAGTTTTTAGAAAATGTCTGTCTGTCTGTCTGTGTGTCTGTCTGTCTGTCTGTGTGTCTGTATCATTTTTTTGTGGACGCTGTATCTCACGAACATATGAATGAAATTTAACCAAACTTGGTATTTAGTTGCACCCTGACATGAACTGGTGCCCATTAGATTTGGGGATCAATAGCTCAACAGGTGGCGCTGTAATCGCATTTTATGCAAATTTTTAACATGGCAGCATAGGACAAAATTCCGTATAAATGGGCATAATGAGAGTTATTTTAAACTTGTGATTGTAAAATTAATTTGAATTATTGATGATAGTAGTAGTTAACTAGGAAAAAAAAATTGTGCATGGGGGGGCATCGGTTCCCCCCTGGGGGGGAAGTACCCCCCGGGGGGGTTAAATTTTGAAGATGGGTATCATTCGAAAGATCTCGTCAATACCTTTAAAACGAATGGTTGAACCATAAATCTGTGATAATTTAAAACAAAGTTATCGATTTTTTTTACTTTTAACAAAAAAAAAAAAAAAAAAAAAAAAAAACTTAGAAAAAAAAATTCGATTTTTTTTTTTTTTTTAATTATTGTTAGTGATTGAATATGTATTAATTTTCACAAAAAAAAAAAAAAAAAAAAAAAAAAGAAAAAGAAAAAGAAAAAAAAAAAAATCTTTTTTTTTTTTTTTTTTTTTTTTTTAATATTGTTACTGATTGAATATGTATAGGAAAATATAGAAGAAAGTCTTGTGGTGGCCACAACATACTAGTTAAGTATTGGAGTAGTACGGCTATCTACCGAACAAAGATGACACAAAAGTTGAAAAATGGATTTAAACAAGCGGAAAATATTAAAAATCTACTGTATAAAAAAATTTTAACTGATGTCAAATGTTTGTTTTTGGTGCAGAACCAATGAGCGTTAAAGGGTTAAATAGATTTATCTCATACTTGTAAAATAGTTATTCTTGGGTCATTGTTCCAGAAGCATACATATAATTTGTAACAAATCGTATATTGCGGCCCGTTAGATTTTAAATTCTAAATTTAATGGTTCGTAAAGCCGAAGAAGTTGGGGACTTCTAATATAAGTTATGATTTAATAATCTAAAATTGTAAAACGTTTGAGAAACATATACAATTATGTACTTTTCACACACTTTTTTTTTTTTTTTTTTTTTTTGTGCATATTAGCGCACTTTTATTTTAAAATAATGAAGATACTATCTATTTGTTTCCGTTATAATAATACTGTTTTCAATTATTTTTATTGGAAACAGTATTAATATGATAGATTGATTTGACAAGTTTGCTTAATATAAACAATACAAACAATTAATTAAGACAGTTTTTCATAAATTTTCTATAAAATGCAGCGAATAATTGGAGCTGAAAAACTGAGAAGTTAAGAAATTGCCATGAATTAAAAAGTCTTTCAAAAGAAATGTTTCTGGTTGTATTAAATACGCATAAGCTTTTATTAGGGAAAACAAATAGACACAAATCTTTTGCGAAAGAAACAAAGCAATACGAAACAGTCTTAATGTAGCATTAGTACAAGATCAGGAAAACAGAAAAACTTTGTAGTCTGTTATTAAAATACTATAACTAAATTTACCAAACGAACAACAAAATTTAGAATTTTACAATTAGAAGCTTGTTTTTGAATAAATAATTTTCAATTTTAGTATATTTTTTAACCGACATTTTGTAAATATCAAAATAAGTTTATTTTATTTTATTTTTAATATAAATAGAAAATAGAAATTAAAAGTACTGTAAAATAATTTTACGCGACAAATTTCACGTCCATGTGTGGGATTTTGGCAATATTTGTTGAAGAATTAGAGACGATTTTCGCTATGTCGCTAAGTCACCCTGCTGGCATAAACCGTAAACATCTGAAATATTCATGCTATTCTCCACTTTTTTGATTTTCTTATACAATTATAGTCTGCGTTATTTATGCTTAGCTTGATAACAGGCTAAATCATTACAATCAAACTCTAATAGTTTTTATCTCTTTAGTTTCTTTGAAAAGAAAGGAAAAGGTACAAATGCGTATATAAAAATGAAGAGTAAATTTTTGAAAATTACTTTGAAAATATTCTTTTTAAAACGTTATGAAGAAAGTTAAATTTGACCTATTCTATCTGAAATCGTGGAAGAATTCGTAACAACATTTACCTGAAGATGGTTAAAAATTGAATATTAACCGAAACGTCAGAATGTAAATATATTTTGGAATATAAAGTTATTTTAAATAATTTGATATGTTGGGGAGTATGGTTTTATTACTATTTTTATAATTTAATTGACAGCATATATAAGTGAAATATATTTCTTTATTAAATACCCTATGTTTGGACAAAAAAGATGATTTCTTGAATCAGTTAATACCGTCTAATCTACAAACATATTTTTTTACGGATGTTCCACTTATTGTGACAGAGAAACATAACAGAGTGTTTTTAAAGTGATAAAAAAAAAAGATAATTAACACTCATTGATTTTTATAATTGAAATACATCAACCAAAACCACGCTTTAAAAAATTCAAATTTAAAACAGTTTCTAGAGGAATTTTCAAGTGTTACAGAAAAGTAATACCAGCAGAATTTAATATTATTATTATTATTATTCAATTATATTTAAAAAGAAGATTGTTACCAACTGTGATTTTCCTTAACTGCGTAAACACTGCATAATGTTATAGACTCTTTTTTGTGAACTATCTAATGCTTTCCGAATGGAAATTGCAATTCATAATCAAATATTGCATTAGTGTGTATAATGATAGCCTGAGTCCTTTCGATTCTTCAACTAAATTTTAAAATTCCTTATAAATTAGAGTAAAACTTCTTTTCTATTAAATGCGAACTGTTAAGCCATTTAAGGGAAAATTTCTTAGTTTATTTTTGTCCCATAAAACAATCACGCTGATTTTAAGATTCTACAAAATCAAACAACGACAAATTACTTGCATTAAAATGAATTAAGGTACTATTTCTAATTAATATAAATCAATCTTATTAGAACTTGATTGGGAAATGCTACACTTCAGGCAAAAGCTATCTTAATTCATTTGAAAACTTTTACAAAGTATTGAATTCATTCTTGATTATATTATTAGGTAGCTTTCACTCAAAATATTTTTTAACTCAATTAACAAATCTACATTACTAGAATTGCTTGAATACTGGTATGGTACATTTTAAAATGATATTATTTTATTTTATTTCGCTTTCGACAAGTCTTAGAATAGTTTTGAATGTTAATTACTAAGAAATCTTATTCAACAAAATTTTCCATTTCTGTTCGTATAACACATCAGTTAACAGGATAAATTTCGTTGTGTTGGTGTTGTTAAAACTAATTAAGAAAATTCTACCTTTTGAAAACTTTAGTCCCTCATTATATTCTTTAATTACTTGACAGCTCGCCAGATTTGTGACAAAGTTTATGCGGATTATTTTGTTTAAATACATTGCAACATTCTTTAAATCTATGATTTCCAAGAATATTCTAAGATTTGTGAAGGATTTTAACAATGTACATTCTTTAATGATGAGCTTTCTCTAAAATATCAATTGTTATTACGAAGTAGAATACAGAATGTATCTTTAATGTTGTCACATTGTTGTAACAGGTAAATTTAATCATGCTGTTTTATAAGTTCTATACGTATGTAAGTAAACATACACTTTTAGTTGAAGTAAGAGTGACACAAAGGATAATTGAGTGTGTGTGATTGAGTTAGTATAATCAATTAATAAAAATAATGTTTGTAAGATTTAAGTTTTAAATTAAAAAATAAAATAAATATTGCTTAATTAAAGCTTGTATTTTATTTAATATTCCTTACAAAATGTGCCGTATAATGTAGGAATGATTTCAAAGCTGTTGGGGAGGGGGTCAGAATAAGCCCTAGCAGCACTCGCCATTGACACATACACACAAGGATTGAGCATTTATATGCATGTTGAGAATATACACATACATTTTTCATTAAAATATATATATTAGGTTGAGTCAAAAGTTTTGTCCGTTTTTTATTTGCGTATCAATAAATATGTTATATTAATGTTGTAATGTGAATGTCATAAAGCTCATTTTCTGCTGATCGAAATGATATATTTAATTGTTATGTTATTTTAATTTTGTTACATTTATTTCTCTTTAAAAAAGATCAAGTATGTCAAAAAATCGTGAAAAAATCCGCAGCCTAATTTTCCAGGAGTTCAAACAAGGCCACAATGTAACTGAAGCAAGTCGTAACATATGTGCAACATTTTGTAGGGTGTCTGTAAACGAAAGAACATGCAGACGTTGGTATGCAAAGTTCCGTTCCAGGGATATGCACCGCGGCGATAAGAAACACTCTGCGCAACCATGGACTACCGATCAAAGAGCTTTACTTTGGGCGATTGAAGCCGATACGACACAAACCACCCGAAAATTAGGGCAAAGTTTTGGCACTTCTCAGTCAACTGTCAATAGACACCTTATCAAAATTGGCAGGAAGATTAGGCGTCGTCAAATGCTACCGCATGAGCTCAACAAAATGCAAAAAAATCATTGAAAATCAGTCTGTCAATCGCTGCTGCGAGAGTTTAGCCGAGATGGATGGCGTTGAATTCTTACCTGTAAAGAGAAGTGGGTACTATACGACAGCAAAAAACAACGGATGTCAATGGCTAAACCCACATCAGCTTGGAGTTAGGACGGTACACGTGGGATGCATTCAAAAAACGCACTTTTGTGCGTTTTTTGGATGTCGACAGGAGTTGTGAATTGGGATCTTCTACCTCAAGGACAAACAATGAACTGAGACGTCTCAGAAACTCGTCAAAAAAGGCTTTAATCCAGCTCGAGTTTTCTTCCAACATGACAACGCAAGACCACACGTTTCAAATCAGACGCGTGAGAAGCTGAATGAGTTGGGCTGGGAACTTCTCGCCCACCCGCCATATAGCCCTAGCATTGGCCCTACACATTATCATTTTTTCAGGTCCCTAGAGCACTTTATGCGTGGACAGCGCTTCAGCAACGAATACGACCTCCGACAAGGCATTGTCGACTTATTCGCTTAAAAACCAGCGGCTTTTTACAACCATGGAATTTTAATGCTGCAGTCACGTTGGAAAATTGTTGTTGAAAGTAATGGTGAATATGTTAATGAAAATATGTTACAATTTTTATAATTTTTTAACTTTAATTAAATGATTAGAAACCGGACAAAACTTTTGACTCAACCTAATATTTATATATAGTAATTGATAATATATATATATATATATATATATATATATATACTAATTGATATATATATATATACCGGGTGATCCAGAAGTCAGGACAAACTTTAAAAATGAATAATTCAAAAACGAATCAAGATACAAAGATACGGTTTGCACCAAACGGGTGAAAAAGAAACCGGGTTTTGTGTGGCAAAGGAAAAAAATTAGTTCTGTTGGCGACCAACAGATGGCGCTATAATGTTTTATTTCACCAAAAGATGATTTACAAATGAAAAACAAATGTTGACAACTTACAAGTCAGCTTAATTACAGTTAATTAGTACTACTACAGTAACTGTTCAATGTCCATCATTCAGAAGTACAGCTGTGGGATGATTCGCCACATCGTTCACATCATTTAGTAGCATTTCTTGCGTTATGGCAGACACATTTTGGCGGATGGCATCTTTCAGTTCTGCTAGTGATGCCAGTTGATCGCGGTACACTTTTGACTTCCAAGAATTCCCACAGCCAAAAGTCACAGGGTATCAGATCGAGAGATCTTGGAGGCCATGCGAGAGTAAAGTACTCTATAAAATATGAAGAGTGAGATCTGACTCTAAAAGAGTGGTATATCACTCTTTGAACATGCCAAAATGGAGCCAACCTCTAAAGAGTGAGATTTCTCTCTCTTTATTAAGGGTGAGATTATTCCGAGTATTTCAAAGAATATGACTGTTTATTTTTTCTAAAAAAATATGGATACGCTAGATGGTATCTTCTTCCATTTTCCTTTTTTTTTCTTTCTTAATTTTTTTTTTTCCATATTTGCTTTGGATCTGCGGGGAATCGAACCGTAGCCGTCTTCGTGGCAGGCGAGTGTCTTACCACTGAACTACTGGGGACACACAGAACTTGCTTAATTTACAGTGGTAAATCATTCACATAAGAGATTAATCGCATTTATAAACTTTTACTTCATTTATTAAGAATATAAAATTACAGAATTCTAATGTACATCTTAAAATTAAAGTTAGAATTGCATAAATTACTAAAATTAGAATTATTTTTAAATTAATAAAATTAGAATTATTTCTCAAATTAAAATGTATACTTGAAAATAAATTCCCTAAGACAAATAGTTATTTTAAATGTAGCTTAGGGGAAAAGAAAAATTCTTGAGTGTGCATGTTTAAAAAAAAAAAAAAAAAAAAAAAAAAAAGGGGGTTAATTATTTACGACAAATCTACACAGTTTCTTGAAAAACTCGTCTGTTCAGGAGTATTAGATCTCGCTGATGATTTTAATTTTTAGTAAAATATTATAGCCAGCTTTTTTAATGTCACATGTGTTAAGCATCAATGAATATAATAAAAATATAAATTCCTATTATTCTTTTAAGATGTTATGCATTAAGTATTTGCATTGATATTTTCTTTTATACCTTATATATTTCCAAATAAAACTCCATGTTCTCATTACGAATTTCCATAACTTTCTTATGATTTTCGATTCTTTACTAATAACACTTCAATTTTATCAATCGTATAAAAAAATTATACTTACCAAAACAGCTTTTAACATAATTATTTTCTTTTTTTAAACTCAAATAAATTCAATAATTTCTGTTAAACAAATCACATGCATGAGATTGCCGAGAAATTGTCTTTCATATTTCGTTCGAAATATGGAAAGTAGATGGCGCCATCAAATCTTCACTCTTCAGCAGGTTGATCTTGCAATTGATGATGACATCACTCTTTGTGACAGAGTGACTAGAAGTCTCTCTTTCGAGAAAAGTGAGAAATGTCACATTTTCAAGAGTGACAATAGTATTTTCTCACTTTAATTCGTGTCAAAATAATGGTCACTTTTTTAAGGAGTGAGATTCCCGCTCCAGAAATTTTAGAGAGTAGCGACTAAGAATGCGATATTTCGATGCATATAAGCTTCGACTACCATTACCTGCTGTAGTTGTTTCTTTTTATAGCGTTTGTTGCTTTGCATAATCCTACATCAGAAATACGACAGCGCCATCTCTTGGTCGCCAACAGAACTTTTTTTTTTCTTTGCCACACAAAACCCGGCTTCTTTTCCATCCGTTTGGTGCAAACCATATCTTTGTATCTTGATTCGTTTTCGAATTATTCATTTTTAAAGTTTGTCCTGACTTTTGGATCACCCGGTATATCAATTAGTTAAAAAAAAATGTGAAAATGCAAAATCTTCATTTTCATAATCCTTATGCCTCAGATGAAAAGATTCCGCCAAAATAATAAAACTATGTTGCTATAAAAAGAAAATTCTTTAACATTTACAGTATTATAGAAATGTTTTCGAAATAACATTCAATGTTTAAGGAAAGTAAATGTATGTAATCAAATAAGATGATATTTTATCATACAAACTGCATTTGGAATGGTTTTCAAATGGTAAAAAATGTAAGTAATCAATTTAACTTTCCGATTTGTTTCAGTTTGTTAGATTTGAAATTTCATAAAACATTTAGAACATAATATAATGTTTATCTTTACATATTTTTTTAATATACTTAAAAGGTATGACACGCATAAATATTAAACAGAACAGTTACTCTGAAATATAAATATAGGAAATGAAAGCATAAAACATAATATAATACATAAAGCATACCAATTTACAAGTCTTTTAAAATAATAAAAATAATAACAGCAACAACAGTACAACAACAACAACAACAATAATAATAATAATAATAATTAAATTGATTTATGCAAATATTGTCCTACTTCATACCAACATTTGGAAATAATTTTCTTGATTATAAAACAAATCAACATAGTATAATATTTATATAGCATTACTGTTATTTTTTAATTATTGTCAGTGAAACTGGCTTAAAGAAAAGTAATACTAAAATTAAAGCAATTAGCGTATCCATGCGAAGCTTTTTCACTTTTCTCTTCTATTCGTGATTTTTACTTATTATATACTAGAAAAGCGTTGGTTCGGGAACGAACAGAATTCCGAATGTGGGAAAAATATGAAAATCAAATTCGAAATGTACAAAACTCAGCCTGAAGCTATTTGCGCGCCAATAGATCAAAGTTTATTAGCGAAACCATTTTTAGAAGCTACACTTCTTCCAGCAATGGAGGAAACTTTAGAGAAGAGAAGAAGAAGAAAAAAGGAAGCTTTAGAGAAAGGAAGAAAAGAGAAAGAAGAAAAGAAGAAGAAGAAAGAGAAGAAAGAAGAAGAAAGAGAAAAAGAAGAAGAAGAAGAAGAAAAAAGAAGAAAGAGAAAAGAAGAAGAGGAAGAAAAAGAAGAAGAAAGAGAAGAAGAAAGAAGAAGAGAAAGAAGAAGAGGAAGAAAGAGAAGAAGAAAGAAGAAGAGAAAGAAGAAAGGGGAAGAAGAGGAAGAAAGAGAAGAAGAAAGAGAAGAAGAAAGAAGATGAGAAATAAGAAGAAGACGAAAGAAAAAGAGAAGGAAGCTTTAGAGGAATACTTGGTGCGTCCACACACCTATGTTAACGGTCCTCTTCACTCACCGTCGCCGGAAGCCTGAGCCAATGTTATTGAATGGGGAAATTTTCTTTACAAATAACTTATTAACTAATACATATTTTTAAATTCTGTTTTCACAGTCAGAAAATTCTCAGCTGTTAAATTGATGGACCTTTTTAAAAAAAGTAATTTTTTTAATTTTTAATATTTTATTTCGAAATTGCAAAATGAAAAAAATTCACATATTGAAAATTCGTATTTTGCAGCTTCAAAATAAAATACAAAAAAATAAAAAAATAATATTTTAGAAAAGGTGCGTCAATTTAACAGCTGGGAACTTTCAGAATCTGAAACAGAATTTAAAAATATGTATTAGTTAATAAGTTATTTGTAAAGAAAAATTTCCCATAGAAAAACATTAGTTTCGGCTTCCGGTGGCGGTGAGTGAAGAGGGCCCTTAACATAAAATGATAAAATGCAATTAAAAACAAAGTTTAATCCATCTTTTTTTGTATTTATAAAAACAAATTACAAAAATTATTATAGAAAACTTTTTGTATTTTTTAAGTATGATACTTTTCGACATTAGATACAGTAATGTTTTATGTATTTATTTAAATGCACAAAATCATCAATGAATTAAAAAATTAAATATTTCAGATAATCTGCAATGTGTCTTTGCATGAATGAATGAAATGTTGTCACATTCGATGTCAAGAATTATTAATAACTAGCTGGTCTAACCGGCATTGCCCAGGTTAAATCAATGAAAAAACTGAACAAAAGTGTAAAATGGAAAAAAAAGTATGAAACATTTCCTGGATTCTTTAAGAGAAAATGATAAATATAAATAAATAAAAACAAAAGGTACAATTTTAGTATGGGAAGCACTTGGTGACATTAAATGTTCTTGGCCATTTTTGTGGGAATTGAAATGACTATCGCAATTACATAATTAAAGGTCTTGACGAGAAACATCTGAGCTACTTCGATGCCAAAATTCAAATTTTGCCAAAGGAGTCTGATACTAAAGCAATTCCATTAAAAATAAAAAAACTTAATAAAATCCAAATTATGACTATTTAGAATTAAGGTGAGAACATAAAATAATTTCATAAATTAGATATAAAGTGTCAACTAAAAATGAAAAATATTGTTTCACTGTAGAAAAGAAAAGTACTATTATTTTAATAAAAATTTTAAGCGAATGCCAAATATATGTATAAAAATTTATATCCCCACGCGAATTCCTGATTTAAAAAAAACTTTCGTAATGTAATTATTTTTTTTATCTCATTTGTATTATTATTCACGCGAAATTAAAAAAAAAAAAAACAGTATCGCCCAGTGGTCAAAAATCGACTAGCTTTTTTTAAGTAATCATTTGAATAATAATAGAAATTCAACATTTCCTAGTAAACAATATTCGCAGCAATTAAATCTACACTTAAAAAAAAAATAAAAAGCGATTATTAGCATTTTTATTTACATGATGATTCATATCCGTATGAACTTCTCAACAGTCTGGAAAAATATGAAACTATACTCACTTATGTTGCCAGACAAATAAAAAAATAAATACTGTAAAATAAAGCCACAAAAATAGGTTGAATCATGTGTTGTTATATTATTTACATATTAATGCACAAAAATGAAAATTATCGTACGGCTAATATATCTTTAAATTTGATCTGACGTAGAAAATATAGAACTTTCATAAATCAAATCCTTTTTTAATTGACGTATATGTTCAATAGTATAAAATTTCGGCCTTTCGGCCTCATCGGCCTTTTCTTGTCTCTTGGTATCGAAAATAGGACTTTGATGATATATCTATCATCGTTATATATATATATATATACATATCGATATATACATATCGATATATATATACCCTTACTAAAATTTAAGGTTTTCTAAAACTTTTTTTATGGTTTTATCTAGGTTTTCAGGTATTTACAAGGTTTCTTTGAAGTTTCGCTAAAAAATACTTCCTGAAAAGAAACCTTATCTAAGTTTTCTTTTGGTTTTATTCTTAAAACCTCCTGAAAACCTACGTGGTTTTATGTTTTCTAGAGGTTTCCTAAGGTTTCGGATAAATACATCGGTGATAATAAGTTTCCCTATGGCATTTGGATAATATCTACAGTCAAAAACGTTTTTTAAACGTTTTATTTTTAAAACCTTTTAAAACCTGCACTGTTTTAGGTCTTATAGATGTTTCCCATGGTTTCAGATAAATACATCGAGAATAGTAAGTTTTCCTATGGTATTTAGATAACACCTCCACTATACCTACAATCAAAAATGTTTTTTAAAGGTTTTAATTTTAAAACCTTTTAAAACCTGCACTGTTTTAGGTCTTATAGAGGCTTCCAAAGGTTTCAAATAAATACATCGATGATAATAAGTTTTCCTATTGTATTTAAATAATACCACCACTATACCTGCAACCAAAAACGTATTTTTTTAGTTTTAGTTTTTGAACCTTTGAAAACCTGCACTTTTTTAGGTTTTATAGAGATTTCCCAAGGATTCGGATAAATACATCGATGATAATAAGTTTTTCCATGATATTCAGAAAATACCTCCGTTATACGTTATACCTCAATCAAAAATGGTTTTATTTAGGTTTTATTTTTAAAACATCAGAAACCTCCCTTACTAAAATTTATATTTCTAATAATAATAATATATTTCTAAACTTGTACCTGACAACTTAGAGTAGGTTTTTAGTAATAAAATTCTCTTCTACATTTAAGGAAAATTTAAATATTTTAGATTTCAATTAAAAAATAAAATAATAATAATAATAATAACAATCTAAATTTAAAAATATATTTGATGATTACATAAATGAGATATTTTTTTAATAAATAAATTATAAAACAATTAAATTAAAACACAATAAATCTTATGTTTCACATATGTATCTGAAAAACTATATTTAAATTTATTTTATAAGTCTTTCGTCAATGAAAAGATATGTCAAACTAAATTCACTAACAAAAGAGATCATGTAACGATATTGATGTAAGATATAAATAAAAAAAATATGCATTAAAAAAAATAACCTTTTCTTTCGGGGGGAGTGGGGGGAATAACTGAATGAACTTATTTCTTGAATACTTCCTTTTAAATTCTAATCTTTTAAATATTTAGAAGTAAACACCTATAACGTAAGTAATAAATAATAATAATTATGATAAAATAGAGAGGTTATGATTAAAGTTATGAATAAATGGTAAATTAAAATTTACAGAAGGAATTTTACAGCATTGATTAATCTTATTAGTGACTGCTTACAGTGTATTCCCCAAACTTTTTAAATGGTACGGGGAGAGAAAAAAAAATTAATTAAAAAATAAAATAAATTAAGAATTCTGTCAAAGGAAGAATTTAGTTTAGCACGGAGGACTATTAATTTCAATCTATAAAAATTTTATTTTTGTTCTTATTTTTTAATATTATTTTTAATCTCATTTTTTGACCGTAAAACTGGGACACGTACTTTTTAAAATGACAGAAATGAATTAAAACGAAGTGTTGCCACCTACATTTCATACTTTAGTTAATAATACAAAAAAATAATAATAAAAATAAATATAAATAATTGTTGCGTCGAAAAATTTTTTGTACCCCTCAGATTCAGAAAAATCGCCCCTTTCGTTTGGTACTGAATTTGTACCGAGCCACGTACTTTTTAAAATGACAGAAATGAATTAAAACGAAGTGTTGCCACCTGCATTTCATACTTTAGTTAATAAAGAAAAAAATAATAAAAATAAATATAAATAATTGTTGGGTCGAAAAATTTTTTGTACCCCTCAGATTCAGAAAAATCGCCCCTTTCGTTTGGTACTGAATTTGTACCGAGCCACGTACTTTTTAAAATGACAGAAATGAATTAAAACGAAGTGTTGCCACCTAAATTTCATACTTTAGTTAATCGAAAAAGAATATTGATTGTCGTGTCGAAAAACTGTTTGTTCCTCTGGATTCAGAGAAATCGCCCCTTTTATTCGGTACCGAATTTTTAACGATAGGACTGATATTTCTAATTTATTTTGGTGTTACAAAAAACTGGTCTATAAAAACTCCAGACTGAAAATTATAATCCTCCGTTCCAATAATGAAATTAGGAATTAAAGTTTAGGTCTTAAAATTAAAAATGGCAGCTGAACCAATATTTTACAATTTCATATTAATTCACAAGAAACATTTATATTAGCTTTAAAGTTTTTTTTTTTTTTTTTTTTTTTTTTTTCCCTTCTTCTTTATTTCTGATTTTTTTATTCGTTTATTTCTTTTACATAAAAATTATGAAGAGACTCAAAAATATAATACATGATAAACAAAACATTTGGTATCTAATATAATACATTTCTTAAAGAAAAGAAAAGAGTGTATTGTTTTCTATTCAAAATATTTATTTTATTTACTATTATTACGGTTAACATTTTTATTTCATTCCGATATTGCTAACTTAAAATCGTTTACATTAAAAAAGATAATTTTTTTATTTCCTTTAAAATATTTTCCATCAAAATTCTTGAGTACATTTTTCATGTAACTTTTTATTTATTTATTTATTTTTTGTTTCATTCAGAATTCAAAAGAAAAAGTACATTTAGAATTTAACCTGCATTGTACAATCTCTCTCTCTCTCTCTCTCTATATATATATATACAATACATATATTTCTTTTTTTTTTTTTTTTTGAAAGTGATTAAAATCCGAGTTTTAAAGCCCTTCAATGCTTTCATATCTCAAGCTCTAATTCATTATTTTCAAGTTCAATGGATTTGCATAGTAAAGATTAATCCAAGTAAAACTTCTAAATTCTTTAGATAGTACTATCTGTATGTTTCAATCTGCAGAGAAAACTATCTGTTCAACAGTAAGATAGTACACTATACTATATCTCCGGTATACTATACCTCCGAGATACCATATTCAATGAACAAAGAGATTAACATTTGCTTCTGGAAAAGTATTTAATTTCCCCTTTCAAAGTTGTCTTCTATGGAATTTCTCTCTTAAACCCTACTCCAGGGAAACTGTTGATGTTTCACTTGATTCTACCTCTCCCATAGAAAAACCTAGATTCTACCCCTCCCATAGATCCTTTTGCGATGACATTTGACATGCAAAGAAGTGGACAAAAAAATTCCGGGCGTTTTGGTATTTTAAGCACATACTGAAATTCCAGCTACGGTAAAGAAAGGGTTAAGGTTTTCTAAAGCTTTTTTATGGTTTAATATAGGTTTTCAGACATTTAAAAGCTTTTATTGAAGTTTGATTAAAAAAATACCTTCCGAAAAGAAACGTCATCTAAGTTTCTTTTAGGTTTTTTAAAAAAATCTCTTGAAATTTTACATGTTTTTAGGTTTATAGAAGATTTCCAAGGTTTCGGTTAAATACATCGCTGATAATAAGTTTTCTTATATTATTCAGGTAATACTTCCATTATACTTGCAATCAAAAACTTTTTTTTTTTTTTTAAGTTTAGTTTATTTTTAATTTATTATTACTCATTAACTTATTATTACTCATTGACTAAATATTTTAATTAGTAAAATAATAACAATTTTGTGTATTATTATTAATAATTATCAGTTTCAATTTCTACGGAACAAAACATAATAGTACTAATAATAAAAAAAATATTTAAAAAAAAAAAAAAAAAAAAAAAAAAACCTATAAAACAATTATTCTGTACTCAAAATTAATCTGAGATTCATTAATATTCTTCCATTAATTTATCAAAAACATAATAAATATTAATACATATATCTCATAAATAATAAAATAACACGCATTTGAAATTAATTTCAGTTTTAACCCATTAACCACCAAAACTAGAAATAATGATTTTTTTTTTTTTCTTTTCTGAATAAAAACAGTAAAGTTCATTGTTTTAATCATATATAACAATAATTTAAAATAAAATTATAAAAATTAGTCTTATCTTACTAAAAATAGAGTGTTATATTTGTACAATGTCAGTGGAATAAGAATATATGATTAAAAATTATAAATGTTTACGGAAATTTCCTTGAGGACGCATAAAACAGAAAAAACTACAGATGACTAAAAAAGTAATCATTTTATTTCGACAACATTTTTAGAAGCTTTTTATATGAAATTGACTTTCTCATCGTGTCTTTGTCTCACGCTAATAAACAAAGCGCCTCCATTTTAAATTAAATATAAGTTGCTCAGTTTGTCGCTTCTTGGCCAACTGGTTAATTTTTACAGATAATTAGAAAAAAAATGTGTCAATTGATAAAAGAAAATTTTTTGTTCACTACACAGTATTTCAAGAAGAGTTTTTTAAAGAAGTTTTTTTTTTCTTTTTAGATATTAGATAAAATCTTTTTGTAAAAAAATAGAACCGACTCCAAAAAGGAACTACTATTCAAACAACTAAAAATGAAAGAAAGTTGGCAGAAAATGGAACTGTAAATTGCGCCTAAAAGTATAAAATAATTTCCTTCGCCAAACAACCTATAACACTACAATTAATCATAACTTTTGAAGTCGGCGCAAAATTAAATAAAATTTAATTAGTTTTTAAAGGTTTGCCTTTAGATCGGTAGCAACAAATGCTGTTGTTTCGAATGATCCATTTTCATGTTTCCTTTATTATTTTATCACTGTATACAATTTTCCAATTAGTAGCATCTACATAGAACAGTGAACATTCTTCACAATGCGGTATTTATGTTTCTACGAAGTTAGAGTTCCGTTTGCAAATTTGGTATAACTTTGATAACTATCATCCTTGATGGCTTTTGGATTTGGGGAACAAAACTTAAGGCAAAAATATACACGCAAGATGTATATTTTCATAATATATATTGTACGATGTGTTGTTTCATATCCTTGATTTATCTCTTGATATACCTTATGAAAATAATCATGATATCCCAAAGAAATTCAATATGTTTGCCAGATAATTTTGTGATTTTTCTTTCACCAAGGACGTCAGATACCAGCATCTTCGCCAACTTTTGCTGCTTACGAAATCTTATTTGATTTCTTGAATCAAATTAGTTCTCGGTTGCGTTTTGCAAGTAACAATGTGAGATGTGTATTATGAATAGGATTTGATTTTTGCATTGAACAAAGGTATCAACTTTTATTTAATTTTGCGCCGACTTCAAAAGTTATGATTAATTGTAGTGTTATAGGTTGATTGGCGAAGGAAATTATTTTATACTTTTAGGCGCAATTTACAGTTCCATTTTCTGCCAACTTTCTTTCATTTTTAGTTGTTTGAATAGTAGTTCCTTTTTGGAGTCGGTTCTATTTTTTTACAAAAAGATTTTATTTTTCTCTTTTCAGTGAAAACTTATTTATATAGCAGAGCATCAGAAGACGTTCGACGGAAGTTTCACAAATCATAAGTTCCAAGAAAAGTGACATTACTCAAAAAATGGTTTATGTCACTGAAAAATACATGAAATGCACCCAATGTGGAAAAAAAAAGTTACATCTCCAACTAGAAAGTTATCCACTCTAGAGACAGTTGTGCCAGTTTTATTATAGTCAAGTTATTTTTAAGTTGATTTTTCTCAAATGCTGCATTTTTAATGCTGTGTTACTTTTCTTGCCTTTATCGGATATGAGCAAAAAACTATCTATTGAACGACCATACGTTAAATTAAAAAGTCTTTAGAAATGTAAAGGACGGATACGCTGTATTCGCAACCGAAAATTCTTTTAGGCATATATATTGTACTTTACAGTGAATACATGTCACCCGCTGCGCTGGAAATTGCGCAGCGTAAAGTTCAAATAAAGAGCAAAATATCCATTGCAGCTGACGGACAGAAGTTTCAACATCGATACTTACATACTGCTTTTACCATTGTAGCTGCATGCGTTCAGCAGTTAGAGTGAGAACAGATTTTTGTGAGTATCCTGTAATTTGTTTATATCCAAATGAAATCATGATGAAACTTATTTCAGGCCAAGATTATTACGACAACAAAAAAAGTATTACAATTGAATCATCTCTTACGAAGTTATAAGCTAACAAATTTCAACAACAACAACGAGAAACATGGTTTGCATTGAGAACCTCTTCCTTTATGAAGTCGGTTTAAAACGTCTATGCGTTAATCGATGTGACCGCTTACAATAACCATACTTTGAATTTTACATAGCGTAAATGTCGCCCGCTACTCTACAACATATGCAATGTCGTTCAAGTGTGCACAAAATAGGAAATTGTGAACAAAAAAATGTACGTTTTAAGCGTTCTGTTTTTAGCATTAATTTCTAAACTATCTTTCCGTACTACATCGATGATGCTCTGCAATTTTATAATTCACTTTTTCCCCTGTCTTGAAACGTTTCCGAGATAGGATCGCTAACTCCACTCTTTTCCACCAGGTGGCGCTTTAGGCGGTTGAATCGCGTAGCACATGTCCACTTTACAATACCTACATACAACTTTTATAACTATAGCTGCAGCTGTTCAGCAGTTAAAAGAGTCGGGACTGACATTTTTGGGCACCCTGTATTTTCTTTTGATCGTAAAGATCTTACAATGGGATTTATTTCAGACCAAGACACTAAAACAAAAAATATCAAAATCGGATCATCTGTTCAGAAGTTATGAGCTAACAAACAAAAACAAAAACAAAAAACATACGCTTTGAATTATGAACCTCCTCCTTTTTGAAGTCGGTTAATTAGAGCATCTCTTACGAAATTATAAGCTCACACACACCAACAACAACACATAGCTTGAATTAAGAACACCCTCCTTTCTGAAGTTGGTTGAAAACGACTTTGCGCTAATCGATGTGACCGCTTACAGTAACAGTACTTTGAACCACAGAGTATACGTGTCATCCGCTACGCTGCAAAGTGTGCAACGTAGTTTAAGTGTGCACAATGTAGGAAATTGCGAACAAACAACTGCACGTTTTAAGCGTTCTATTTTTAGCAATAATAACTGAAAACTGTCTTTTCGTAGTAAATCGAAGATGCTCTACAACTTCGTAATTAACTTTTCTCCCATCTTGAACCGTTTTTGAGATAGGAGCTCTAATTCCGCTGTTTTTCACCAGATGGCGCTTTATTTTCTTTAGATTGTAAAGAAGTTATAATGGGACCTACTTCAGACCAAGATCTCTACAACAAAACAAAAAGTATCAAGTAATCGTATTTTGAACTATATAGCGTATGTCTCACCAGCTACGCTACAACGTGAGCAATGTAGCTCAAGTATGTATAGTGTAAGAAATTGCGAACAAAAATATGCACGTTTTTAGCCTTGTATTTTTAGCATCAATAACAAAATTATATTTTCGTACTAAATCGATGATGCTCTGCAATTTTATAATTCACTTTGTCCCCCTGTCTTGAACCATTTCCAAGATATTAACGTTAGTATGAATGTCTAAACTATCTTTTTGTACTAAATCGGTGATACCCTTTAGCTTTGTAATTCACTTTTTCTGTAGAACCGTTTTCAAGATAGGAACACTAACTCCGCTATTTTCCACCAGGTGGCGCTGCAAGCGGTTTAACCTTGTACAGTATGGCCACTTTGCTATACTTACATACCATTTTTATCACTATAGCTGCAGCCGTTTAGCAGTTAAAAGAGTTGGGACTGATTTTTTTGGGTACCCTGTATTTTCTTTAGATCGTAAAGATATTACAATGGGACCTATTGTAGACCAAGACCTTTTCAACAAAACAAAAAGTATCAAAATCGGAGCATCCGTTCAGAAGTTATGAGCTGACAAACATAAAAAAAACATACGGTTTGAATTGAGAACCTTCCTTCTTTTTTTGAAGTCGGTTAAAAACGCAAAATATTTTTGATATTAAAAAAGCTCAAAATAAAAAGTTTTAAGTAAAAAATACATTAATTAATATTTTTAGAAGCTTTTTAGAAACTTTTTATTGAAATTGGATTTTCTTATCGCGTCTTTCTGTCACGCTAATAAACAAGGCGCCTCAACGTTAAAGTAAAGGTCAGCGGGTTTTATTGCCGTTGGTTGCCTCAGTTGGTTAGAGTGTCAAGTTCCTAATGCGATGATTGTGAGTTCCATTCCCGATTCCCGGGGTAGCGATGTGTTAAAATTTGCAGATAATTAATAGAAATTATGTCAGTCGATAAAAGAAAATTTTTCATTGTCTACACAGTACTCTAAGAATTTTTGAAGAGTTTTTTTAAGCAGCTTTTTTTTTCTTTTTTTTAAATACTAAATAGCACACACACAAAAAAAAAATAAAGTTATATATATATATTAGAAGCTTTTTATTGAAATTGGAAGTTTGTTATCGTGTCTTTGTGTCACCTCAATTTTAGTGTAAATTTAAACAATCCTTTTCGTCGCTCGTTAATGCTTTTGATTAGAGCATC
Organism: Salticus scenicus; assembly: GCA_963930645.1. Classification (NCBI taxonomy): domain Eukaryota; kingdom Metazoa; phylum Arthropoda; class Arachnida; order Araneae; family Salticidae; genus Salticus; species Salticus scenicus. The sequence goes on along the minus strand of OZ005655.1, from coordinate 148,698,872 downwards.
ATAGTGATAACGCGATGCTCGTGGGTTCAATCCTCGAACGCTGATGCGTGACTTTATTACAGAAAATTAATAGAAACGATGTCAATTTATAAAAGAAAATCTTTCATTGTCTACACAGTATCCTGAGGAATTTCGATAGTTTCTTTTAAGAAGCTTTTTGAGTTACAAAAAGGCATAAAATAAAAATGTAGTAAAAATAAAAATAAATAAATAAATGAAAAATAACACTGAAAGTTTTTTATTGTTGTGAAGCCCTAAAAAGCCTGAAATAATAATTAAAAAAAATATTATTGCAGAGACATACTATAAAATCATAAAAGTTTCAACAACAAGAAAATTTTGAAGAATTGTATAGATATTTCCTTTTTGCAAAAGATAAAAAACTTTAAGTATTCCAAATATTTCAAAAAGCATTCGAGAAAAATATCTTTTTATATCAGTATTTGATAGATTTTTCTAGAATGTTCTATGACTTTTCTTGAATGTTCTTAAACTTTTGGTTAGAGCGTCATGCTGATAACTCGATGGTCCCGGATTCGGTCCTCGAAAGACGATATGATACTTTTTTGCAGATAATAATAATAAAAAAAAATGTCAATCGGTAAAAGAAAATCTTCCGTTGTCTACACAATATCCTCAGTAATTTTGATTATTTTTTTAAGAAGCTTTTTTTTTTTTTTTTAAACTAAAATGCACAAAATAAAATTTAAGTAAAAAAAACCATTTTTTAAAGTTAGAAGTTTTTTATTGTGAAACCCTTAAAAGCATAAAATAAAAATTTATTCTGGCAGAGACATGCTACAAAGAAATGAAAATTTCAAAACTAAAAAATTTTAGAGAAAAATATAGGTATTTCCCTTTTATAAGAGATGAATTTTTTTAATGTTCAAAATATTATTAAAAGTTTTCGAGACATTTGAAATTTATAGCCTAACTAATGATTATACAAAAACTAATAACTAAGAATATTGGTCTCGAAAGCTTTTTAAAATATTTTGAACATTAAAAATTTTCATCCCTTGCAAAAGGGAAATACCTATATTTTTCTCTAAAATTTTCTTAGTGTTGAAACTTTCATTTCTTTGTAGCATTTCTTTGCCAGAATAAATTTTTATTTTGTGCTTTTTAGGGCTTCACAATAAAAAGCTTCTAACGGTAAAAAATTGTTTTTTACATAAATTTTATTTTACAAGTTATTTAAACTCATTCAGATATGAAGATATTGAAATTTTTTTGTTTGAACAGTGTTTCACGTTTGAAATCCATTTTAAACTTAAAACTATTTTTCAGATCGTTTTTTTTTTTTTTTTTTTTTTGTCATTAAAAAAAATCTATTCTTTTCTCACTAAAAAACAATACTAAAAAAATACGTTTTTTAGTCAACTATTAAGCGCGATTATTTCTGGTCTTGTGAGAACGCAACACCAGCGGGCAATAGGTTAATCTCAAAACGCTACTTTAAATAATCAAGAACAAAGTAATCAGAGCCCGCCGGCCGATTGGTGAGAGCACGGAACTGCAAACCCGAAGTCCTTCAGTTCGATCCTCTCCGGAAGCAAGCGTGAAAGAAAATGATTGAAAGTACAGAAGTTCAGTAATTTCTCACTAGATGGCAGCATCAAACATACAAAATGTTACCGAAGCCGTCACTTCATGGTTCTTTATAAAAACCCTTTGGTATTTATAAAAAACCTGAAATAAATTTTATAGAAATACCTTAACCTATAGAGGTATTGATGGAGCTTTTATTATGGCTTTATTTTGCACCATTAAAGCCTTGATAATACCTTATTTTAAATACCTGTAAAACCTGTAAAATACCTGTTAAAAAAAACCTAAGGAAAAACCTTCAAAAAAACATTCGGAAGGTATTTAAAAAAAAGCTTTGTATGTATATTAAAAATACCTACATGAGTCATGGTATTTTATGAAAACCCTTTGGTATTTATAAAAAACCTGCAATAACTTTCTGAAAAATACCATAATGTATTCGTGAGAAACCTGTGGAGGTATTAATAGAGCTTTTATTTTGGCTTTATTTTGCACCATTAAAGCCTTGATAATACCTTATTTTAAATACCTCTAAAACCTATAAAATACCTGTTTAAAGAAACCTAAAAAAAACCTTAAATAAAACCTTAAAATTTTAGTAAGGGTACATATATATATATCGTTATGTATATATCTTAATATATATAAATCTCGTGTCACAATGTTTGTCCTCAATGGACTCCTAAACCACTTAACCGATTATAATAAAATTCGCACACCATGTGCAGTTCGATCCAACTTGAGAGATAGGATAGTTTAAATCTCAAATTATAGTCGCAATTTTAATTTATTGCTAATTATTTGTCTGTTATTATTTGACAGTCACAATTATCTGTTAACTCCAAATGATTCTAACAGATGTCGATACCTTTCGACTGGATTGAGTAAGTAATCAATAGATGGCGCTGCTATGGTAAATCTACGAACGTGTCATATAAGCTACATTTTAACAGCATAATTACCACGTGTTGTTGACGCTATAAAATTCTCCTCAAAATATTTACAGTCTTTATTTGTAACAGATTACTTTCAACTTTCATATTTCCTTTCAAAAATGAAACGGGGAAAGTAGAGCGTGGAGCAATTACTCTGTTTCATATGAAAATGAAAGCTGAAATATATTTGGTGCTGCCATCTACACAAAGAATCTTCAACTTTTTAACCTATTAATAAATTTCGTATAATTCAATTATTTCCACTTTTTAAATTTTTGGTGTTAGCATAGCCGGCCACGTGTTACTTAGACTGAAGTGTAAATTGAATTCATATTATAATGAAGATAATACAGTGAAATTAATCCTGTTTTTTACTTATTTGTGCTTCATTGATCAAAACTTTATAATTTAATCTGTATATATATATAAATTACATGTCACGATGTTTGTCCGGGGTAAACTCCTAAACTAAGGAACTGATTTTGATGAAATTTTGCACACTGTGTGCAGTTTGATCCAACTTGAGAGATAGGATAGTTTTTATCTCAATTTATTGTCACAATATTGTTTTATTGCAATTATTTGTTAATTATAGACCTTTATTAAAGTTGCTCCAAAATATCTGTGAGTTCCATTAATTTAATTGTTGCCAAAAAAAAATAAATAAATAAATAAAAAAAAAAATACGAGTTCATTTTCTTTCGACATAAAAATAAATACATTTAATCAAACGTGAACGTTAAAAAATTATAAAAAGTTAAATTATGCATCTCACGAAAATTGACGTCATAATCACAGGGGTCGATCCAGGTTTTAATTTTTGGGTCCCTTTTTTGTGAAAAACAAAATATTTTTGTGAAATTTTTTTTTTTTGTGAAATATAAAATATTTTTGTGAAAAAGTAAAATATTGTGTAAAATCTTCCGTTTTTACAATCACTTTATGTAATGTTTAATATCAAGTTTATAGAGTTTCGTTAAGCCAAATTAAGGCATAAATTAAAAATAATACTGAAAATATGAAAACATTTAATAAAAGGATCATTTTTATAAAACAAAATCTTGTGAAGGGACTCATTTTATAAATTTGAATTTTGTGAAGGGTCCCTTTTTATGAATTTGAATTTTGTGAAGGGTCCCTTTTTATGAATTTGAATTTTGTGAAGGGTCCCTTTTTACTATGTGGAATTTTGTGAAGGGGCCGCAAAAGGGACCCAAATTTTGCCTGGATCGATCCCTGAATCAATTTAAAGATTTTATACACATTGATAAAGTGCTAATGTAGTTCTATCATAGATATAGTAATATATATAGATCTCTCATCCCCATGTTATCGTAGAAAGATTTTTGATGCCGAAAAAAGATAAAAAATAAAAGCTTTGGAAACAGCCATTAAGTGGTATTAAAAAAAAAAAAAAAAAAAGAAAAAGAAAAGAAAGAAAGAAATATGAATTTGAAACTGTATCTGGAGTCTTCCATTCCCCTTTAGCAAATAAATTATTCATAAATTTTATTTGCTAAAATATTAGTATGTATTCCCGTGTGTATTCACTCGGGGAAAGACGGCCATATTTTGGTAAAAACGTCGTCTTTTCCCAAATGAAAAGGAATAACTTTTTTCTCCCCAATGATCACTCTATTCTATATATGCTATACTATATCTATGAGTTCTATACGCAAGCGAAGTGTGACTCACTGACCGTCTGTGCAGCCAAGAAAAAGATTTCCTATGTTAATTGCCCACTGGATTTTTTGTAAGAAATTATTAAAAATCGAGGAAATTTATTTCCCGATTTTAATCCTTATATTTGGGTATAGATATGTATTAGTTATCGCGGGTGTTAGATTGAATTATTTTGCTGTCAAATTGACAAAATTTTAATTTTAAATTTTTAAACTCTGTCGCCCTTGGCTTTTTTTATTATTATTATTATTATTTGGCGATCAAAAGCGTAACACGAAAATATACATGCCAGATGTATGCATTGTACGAAATGTAATATGTATTATTCATTGTACGTATGTATGACATGTAATATGTATTGTACGAAAGATTGTTTCATATTATTCATTACTCTTTTAATATAAGTTGTTAAAATAACCATGATTTTTGAAAGGAATTAAATATTTTCGCCAGATAATTTGGCGATATTCTTTTTTTTTCGCCAAGGATGACAGAAATGAAATCTATTCCGCTGCAAAATATTAGTATCTTACATCAGATATTTTATTTAGACATTTGAAAACAAATTTGACTTCAAACTATGATAGAATATTTATCATTTTCCTTTTAATTTGTATATTATTAGTATATTAAAATTTAAAAGCATGGTATATAAAAAGTTTTTTTTTTTTTTTTTTTTTTAAATCTTATAATTATTCTTATCTTAATCCTCAATGTTTCCCATCTTTATTGACTTGAATTTACTATTAAAATTTTAACATACTCAAAAACTTCTCATCACTTCGTTAAAATACACTAAACTTTTCCAAAATCTTTTTGTATTTAAAATGATACATGTATTTACTTTAAATGTCCAATATTTCATAAGATTTCCAATTTTAAAGTTTTAAAATATTTATCAAATTTACTTATTTTTCTGGTTTAGCCTTATTGTTTTCCCTTTTATAACTACAGCTGTTGCCCTCTTTAAAATATTTAAAATGATGAGGTCATTTAATAGTAAAATTATCCATTATAGCATATATTATATTTCACTCCTCCATAAAAATTGATTTTAAAATCGTCTGTTTCTTTTATACTTTTATTTTAATAGAATTTTAATAGAATTTAATTTATATATTAGTCATTTTAGCAATTTTATCCAAAGTAGCATTAGAAATAATATATATCACTTCTCCATTAAAATTTATAGGACCCTACAATAAAATTAATTTGTGCTTAATATCAACACTACGAAAATTTTTATCAATCGCTTCCAAATTTTGACCTAAGTTTCAAATCTCAACCCTGTGGGTTTTTACATCGGCTACAACGTTTTCGTCTTTGTTCGTAAATAATAATTTAACTGTACTAAATAGTTTACAGCCGTATAATTCAACGTATAACTTAGTCACAGCAACGCGTGGCCGGGTCTGCTAGTATATATACATATAGAGAGAGAGAGAGAGAGAATATAGAATTGACAAAATATAGAATATATAGTATGTATATATACATATGTTTATAAGTATATAATGTCAGGTGAGACTCAATTTAAAGACTCTGTGTTACATGAGTGTCCTTTCCTTCATCTGCTAGGAACAACTAAACCTTTGAATTATTTTTAATTGATGTACTACACATGAATACAGTTGCCTTGTCCAGTGAGTAATGTTTGTTTCTTTTTATTGTTTCTTTTTCTGTTTGATTCTCTGAATTCTCGTACTAAATAAATTTCTACATCTTTCTTCTTCATATTTGACTTCAATTTTTTAATGTACGATCGGGGGCCCGCTAGTTAGCTGCCACTAGCTTAACGAAATCGCACATTGTTGCTCAAAGGTGAAAAATGTTTTCCCCTGATGAGTTTTCACCTTTCTGAGCTTCTCCAATTTAAATCTTGTCTAAAATAGTGTCTTAATTGTTTATTTTCTCATTGCTTGTTTGTATCTTTTGTTTCGGGATAAATAAGTAAATATTGTTTCAACTATAAAACAACGGTGTTTTTAGGTAATTTTAATTTGATGAAAACTTATTCGTATTGGTCTATGTGGTTTCAGTGATCTTGTATCTGTTGCTCGGCTTTCCCTATGTTTTAAAATATTATTAATATGTATATATAAATATATAGTTTCCAGTAAATCCATTAATTTTAAAGATGCATTACGATGCGGGAAAGCATTGGTAGTGCTTTTGTAAAAAGAGAATTCTATTGACTTAGTTACAATTTCTAGTTAATTAGTTAGTTTTAAAAAACGTGAATTCCAAATCATTTACTGCAGATTTATTATAATATATGTGATATATATGTTTAAGTACGAAAGAGATATTTAATTTAAAAATTTAAATATTAAAACTTCGAAAAAGATAGCGCACTTTTTTTTTTTTTTTTTTTTTTTTTTGTTGTTTACAATTTTAGTAAAGACCTTCAGGCTTACTGCCAAGATGTTTAAGCAGTCGCCTGAGATACTAATGATGCATTCCATCAAGTTTTTAATGTTTTTGAAATATATCTACTTTTCTTAAGAAGCATTTATCGATTTCCTTTGACAGTTTAGAAAATTTAACGAATTCAATAATGAGTTTGAAATTCAAGAATCGCTTAAGGATACATCAATTATTCGGATTGGGAAGATTTTACAATAAATCTTTCTTGGAGTTTTTTATTGCAGTTTTATTGAAACTTCAGTACTGAATTGTATATTTTACGTTATTAATATTATTGTTATTATTATTATTTCACGGCTTTACGAAGCAAAATTTTAATACTTAAATTGATAAATCATTCTCCTAATATATTTTGTTGAATAATACTACTTTTTTGACTTAATGTGGTGAGTTTCTTTTCTTTTTTCTTTTTTTCTTTTCTTTTCTTTTTTTTTTTTTTATAACAGAAATAATTTAATTTTTATCGCGGAAAAACCTTTAATGCAAGCCATTAAATTTTAAAATTTCTTTGTAATGTAAACGTTCTTTTAATTTAGTTGTTTACAAGTTTACAAACAAGCTCTAGGCTTTGTAACAGTAAGTCTAACAAATTTTCACAGAAACTAATGTTGCAAACTAATGACATCATCTTTTAGTTGTTTTGAAATGTATCTTACTTTTATTAAATAGCATGTATTGATATTCCTCGACAGCTTACAAATGTATAAGAGCTTAGTAACAAATTTGAAATTTTTTTAAAAAAAAGAAGCACTAAACGTAGTTTCAGTTATACGAATTCGAATATCAGTTATTCGAATTCGGGTAATATTAATATTTCTTAAAATAAACTTTGAATTCTGATAATTAATTTTTTATTATTTCACGGTTTATAAATGAATAAATAAGTATGTGTGTGTGTGTGTGTATAAAACTAATGATCACAAATATAAGGAAGTAATAGAATTGTAAGAAAGCGATAGTTCTGCCAAATTAAGCAACTTTCACCATACAATGTGAGGTCGGAAAGAAAAGGATGATCCGCGAGAAGGCACGTTATCTGGACTGTATGACACATCGCTTTCCGTAGATTCTGACTTTCAACTGCTCTTAATCGCTATAGATACAGCAATATTCGAATGCCGAGAATACCAATATGATCCTTATTCATGGGACTGCAAACGTTAATGCCGCAGAAGCGGTAACAGTTTACCAAGAGTGATTAACAAAACGGGCGCTCTATTAAAAAATATTTCAACGCTTGGAGATTAGCTATTCCTCGACCAAGGACATGATACAGGTCGTAAAAGGACGTGAGAACAACAAATTTAATAAAGAAAATCCTAGAATGAATGAACGATATTTCTAAACGAAGCACGTGAGCAGTATTTTGTGACGAAAGTCTCAGTCACATGACAGTATGACGTATGTTACGTGAAGAAAAGTTATACCCTTACATTATCCAGCAGATCTAGGCCTTAAACAAAACGTATTTTTTGCACCGTTTAACATTTGCACGTTTATTCACATATGAGATCATACAGAAAGCACAGTTTGCAGTATGAGAGAAATACTAAGAATCTTCCAGTGTCTGAGTAATTCATTCTGTTATTACTGTAGAGCCTTTATTGCAGCTTGGGATCACTCATGGGAGCATTTATAGCAAAATTCTCAATAATAAAGATGCTTTGCCCTTTATTATTGTATTTCTTGCAATCTCCATTTTCACGAAAGAGGCTCCTTCTCGCGGCTCACCCTTTTCTTTTCGACCCCACACAATATTGTAAAAGTTGTTTGTTTTGGAAAGTTTTATCATCCTTTATAGTTCTGACTATTAGCTTTGTTATACCCTGCATATGCAGATATGTATATATCTGTAAAAACAGTAAAATTTATAAATAACTATTGTAGGGATGAGATGATTTTATATTAAAAAACTTTTTTCTCAAAAAAAAAAAAAAAAAAAAAAAAAAGAAGAAGAAGAATTAACTTTTAATTATATTCTTAAATATTCTCTACACAATCTTCATCCAGAATTGTACATTTCCAGAACGTTGTTTAACCTTTCAAAGCCCACTGCTATGAAATTTATTGGTTCCGTCGAAATTCTTAGCTACACCGCTTCAATTATATATTTTTTGCTGCCAAATCTCGACATTACAGTTATTTTTTTAGAGAATAACACAAATATTGCAAAAATTTTGAAGACAGTTCGGTTTGATTCCTCAACTGCATCTCGAGATGAATAAACAGGCACATTGTCAATTAGAATTTGGACGCCTTTGGTGGTCACATCACAGTGTTTTTTCAAAGCATCGCGTAATGTTTTAAACCGTGCACAGTAACAGGCAAACTCTGCGGTCCTATCGTTTTTCAGGTAGCCTCTTAAGCTGAGTGATGACAATCTAAAAAAAAAGAGAAAGAAAAAAAAAAGCTTGCCTTCTCCTGTAGATTTCAACGCAATAGAGAAGCCTGTCGCTGTGTTTCCACTCCTTATTTCTAAGTCAATCGTTAAGGCCCTTTCATATGTGCAGTTTTTCGTAAATATTTTACACAGGCATTTTTAACTAAGACCATTATCATTATTGATCACTTATGAGACTGCTCATCTGCCTTGGGATAAAGTCCTCCCCCTTTTTCACTGTGAGTGATGGTCTTCCAATTCTTGGATCGTCAGTAAGGAGTTATGTGAACAGTTTAAAAATTCCTTACTACCTCACAACAATTCCATAACGTATTATCGTTTCCATAAACATTCTTTACATAGTGGATTTGTATACACGGATTTTCACAATTTATTCTGCACATTAATATTCAAAATAAATTTTGATCATATACATTTATTATTAAAAATATATTTTATTTCTGAAATTTTGTCTATATTAATTAACTTAAGCATTTAAATGCATGCCATATGTATGCAATATATATTTATTAATTTTTAAAGTACACAAATTATAATAAAATAAGTAAGAGTCTAAGAAGTGATATTGAATAATAATCAATTAATAAAGACATAAAATGAATACTGAAAATGAAATCTTTAGCATTACAGCTTTCCAAATGCTGAATTGTATATTCATGCATGTAATTCTTTAAGTAGTATGTGTTTTTTATTTACGTTTGGTTTAATATATCTAATTAAACTAAGTATAATGTGCCTTCTTTGGTATTTGAATTATTTTTTTTCTCTTTTTAGAGAATGAAATCAAATGAAAACGAGAATATAATGAAAGACTTTTATTGAAAAATATTTTAAACTGAATATTTCACAGAAAAAAAATATTTTTATTTAGTTATTAGTAGTTTAACAATAAATAGCTTAAGGCACTTCATTATTTTGATACAGAACAACGAAATAGCTAAAGATGCGCTTCTCATCAACATTTTAATTCTTTGAAAGAGATGTGCCTTTTTTAAAATGCTCTTATAGATTTCCTTTGACATTTCAGGAAATTTAATGAATTCAACAGACAGTTTAAAAAGGAAATGTCGCCTGAAGAAAAACTACAAGAATTATTCTGAGAAGAAATACATCATTAACTTTTTAAATATTAATGGAATCGGGAGAGTTGTATTTAGATTATCGGAATATCATAAGGGCTGGGTTTTATTTTCTTCCTTAGAAATATTTTGTAATGTTTCATTTTACTTAAAACAGTACATGAACTCATCATAACTAGTTTTAAAAAAATTACTATTGTAAGCTTTTGCCTTTTAAATTGTAAGATCTTGAGCTTGTACTTTTACAATATGTTCATAATCTCTTTTTTTCAAATCATGATCATAATCTCTTTTTTTCTTTATTGTGTATTTTTTGCTTTCTTTGCTCATACAGTAAATCTTGTTTCACATAAAAATGTGAATGTTGGCATATTTATATATAAATATTTGATACACATGATTAAATAAACCGTTTATTTTTCAACGCATCATTTTAGAAGATATTTTATGTTGAATTAGGGCAAGACATTTCAGTTATAAAAATTTTATAGACTCAAAACCTATTCATGGAAACTTTATCAGATTTTACTAAGCTAGTACATCAGCTAGTTTTGGTGTGCAATATGTAACAATTTTTGAATATGCAACAATTTTTATATTTATTTTCATTCTTTTATGTTTTATGTTTTATGGGATTTTTGCGTTTTCAAAAAGATATAATTTGAAGAAATTGCCACGGGAAAAAAAAATGCGAACAACTTTTTAGGGAAAATATTACTTCCATTACCCGACTACCGTAAGTAATGAAGTACTGTATTCGGTCCAAAAGTTTGACATCGAGTTTTCACCTGATTTACATGTTTTAAGGTCTCCTGAATCCAAAAAAGTAGTTTTTGGCAATTGGTCAGTATGTGTATATGCGTATGTGTGTGTAGAATCTTCTGACTACCATAACTTCGAAACTAATAAAGATAGAACTACAAAACTTCAGAATTAAGACAGGTCTGGTGTACAAATGACTTTACCAACTTTTGGTGAAAATCGGAAAAAAACAGAAATAGGAATTTTCTTCAAAATTACTATAGATGACATTTCATATTAATCAATTGGTTAGTTCAGAAAAATTTATAGGTGTCGTGTATAAATAGCTAAATTTCAAGTCTCACAAGTGCGTTTCTTTTAAAACGGCTGAACGGATTTTTTTCAATCACCATATTAACCCCCTTTTAAGTATCTTTTTGTGTGTAATTTTTTTTTTTTTTTTTTTTTTTTTCCGGTTAACAGTTGAGTGTACCAGATTCTGTCAAAAGTCAGTATCGTAGAAAGGGCTCTAATGATTTTCTTGAAAATTCTTGCATAAACCCATTTTGATACCCTTTTTCATGTACTGCATGATTATTACAGAAAAATAAACAGCCATCCTGATTAGGTAGGCCAGTTTTAGATCTCAAAAATTAGAGTTTCAAAAAAAAAAAAAAAAAAAAAAAAAAGAATGGCTCTACATTTTCTTTTCTTAATTTTTAACTCTATATAATATGTATTTACATGTGTATCTGCTTTTTTTAACCAGAAATTTTTTAGGTGTTTACTTTGTTAGGTTAATTTTATGTCTTCTGATCACATTCTCTTCCAAAAATGTGTATAATACGAGTAATAGTAGGTAATGGAAATCGTGTGCTTGCTTCACACCATATTTTTGTTTTTTTTAATATAAAAGGGATATGACTGACATGAATTTAAAAAAAAATGAAAAGTTAAACCGGTATCATGTACATGTTATGATAAGATTGACGGTCTAATAACTTTAAAATTTTGATTTTGATTTATTTATTACTTAAATATTAATGTCAATTACTCAAACAATCTTGTGTTTTATTTTTCTTGATTTTTATCGTTCGCAAACTAATGCGAATGCATATTTATCCTATTTAAATTAATCGTGTTTCTAATCAACATAATCAAACATAACTAACTGAATGTCATTTACAATTTATTAACGACTGTATATAGCTGGATTTGGCCGTGGTTTTCAATTGTTAGAAATTGTCTCCAATAGAAATATATTTATTTAAACGTTGCAAAAGTTCTCTTTTGATGAAAACACCTTATACGTTTGTAACTCTAACATATTTTTCTTTATTTACAAAGATTTTTGAGTTCATAAGGGGTATATATATATATAAAAAAAAAAAAAAAAGAAGAACTTTTGCTATAAGGTTGCAAAATTAGATTTTCAAATTAAATGCGAAGCGTGTGAAAAACCAAAAATAAAATACCCCTTATGAAATTTTAACTCTGGAAAATAAAATACCTAATATATAGCTAGTTCTTTTGCCGACAATTTGCTTAATTTTTACACTCTTCAAATGAACTTTTGACAAAAGTTGCCCAATATATCTAACTTTTAGCATATGAAATAAATGTTTTTCAATATTTTTCACATGTGCAGTGAAAAAATATTTACTATAAATTCTAATATCTCAGCAAATAATACACTTTTGAATTTTCTGTTTCAGAAAAGTATTTCTGTAATGTTTTATCTATTTTTCTGCAATTTTTCTGCGATTTTATGAAAATCCGTCTTAGTTATAAGCAAAAAAACTTGCCGAAAGTTAATAATTTAAGTATATATATATATATATATATATATGCCTAAATAATTGTGCAATACGCACAAAAAAGAAAAATATATATTTTACATAGTATGTGCATTGTGCAACAATGTGTTAAAGTTAGGTGTCTTTTGTATCTTTTTGTACGATATGAAGGTGATCCAACGTATTTGCGATTTTCTTCAATTTGTGGTTGGCCCCCTAATTGCACTCTGACTGAATCGATAGTGGAAAATATCAGTTTTTAAATGTTGTTTGCATATCTGAAATTCCAGTTCATTTTGTTCAGTTTTTTTTTTTCCCTTTTTTAAAATCGAAAAACTGTCCAAATTAAAAAATATAAAAAATTCTAATAATTTGATCACTCACTGTACATATCATTTAAAATCTTTATATTCGCTCTTTATAGTATTCTGCATAATGTGTTGCAAATAACATGCAACAATTTTTTTTTATTGTAAGTGTTTTGTTTTTGGTTCGATATCTTTTTTTTATTTTTTTATTTTTTGCATGTTTCAAACTTTGTTTCTTAATATATAGGTAAACAATTTTTAAATTGAACTTCTTCAGCTACAAATGATTAACATTCATCATTGAATAATCCTTACAGTATTTGCGAATAATTTAATTCTAGAAGAAATAGCGCACTTACAAATATATTTTATTTTTTTATATTAATTTTAAACATATTCTCAATGTGTTGCATAATTTTTTACATAAATTATCTAATGTTTCTTTAAAACTATTTTTTTTTTCAATAAAAGAAAGGGAAAAAAATGTATTTTAAAACATTAATAAAGAATCTTCAAACATGTATTCTGATTGTCTTCCTTTTTCTTTTCTTTTTTTTTTTTTTAACTTCGTTCTATAAAACTCCTTCTCATATTTATAAGGACATTTGATTTTTAAAATAGGTAATGTAAAAATAATTTCGAAAGAAACTACGATAAGCACATTTACTGTATCTGGTATTCTAAAAACTAAATTCCGTTACGCTTTTTTGCAATATAAAACAAAACTAATAAAATATAATACAAAATATTTTTTTTTCTCCGTGTTTTCTGATGTTTATAATTAATGGGACAATCAAGATTTTAAATTACAGTTGATATGAAAATTTGTTAGCTATGGAACTAGATTGATTCATATAAGATTTAAATTTTCCTCGAACGGACATTATTAATAATTCTTCGGAAAAAAAAAAAAGAGGTGGAACTTTCATATAGTTGCCAACATTTTAATTTATTCAGGAGAATTTTTAGTCCCGCCTTTATTTCACACAGCTTTATTTTTAGAATTGATTTATCCATTGCATAACTGCAATTAAAATAAATAATAATAATATTAATAATACTCTTAATGAAAAAGTAGTTTGAAATAAAGCCGGGTTTAAAAATGCTCCGGAATAAATTAAAATATTGGCATCGCTGCTTTCATGTAGTAACATGTAATAAACTTGTCTTTTAAGTTAAAGGATAATTTAATTTATCCGTGTATCTAATGAAATTTGAAGATATAAAACAGTTAAAGAAAATGTGATCAGAAATTTACCTGCCGATTTGGTAGAAGAGATATGTGAGGCAAAATCAGAGTTGCCTTACAGAGATCGATGAGTCATAATTCATCGTACTGCCGTACTAAACATGTCTGCTGCTGAATTTTCTCACAGTTTTGATCGAAAGATTTGAGAGCAATGTGTATACTTATTCACATTTATACATTTCAAAATAGTCAATAATATGTTAAAAATAATAAAATGCCAGCAATAACCTATAATCATAAAATGGGTAGATGAGCGTCTGTGTTAAAGTGGAATAAAGACAATATGAAATGATAAAATATTGCACTTTCGGATGAAAAAACGTTTTATTCTTGACTGGTCAAATCGTTTCAACAATTATTGGTTCCATCTCAGGAGAGCGGCAGATAGAGCAGTTCTTTCAATGGCAGGTACGAATCAGGCGTTTTAAAGGTGGATCTATGGTGCTCTGAGGTGCAGTTTCAGATAAAAGCAGAATGAATTTAATAATTATGTCTACTACTAAGAGAATATCCACTGAACATTAAAAGAATCTCCACAACGTTTAAGAAATCTTAGATTGTTGTTAGCTTTTAGTGGAGAAGTGATATATATATATATATATATATATATATATATTAACTAGACTGAGACTTTTACTCTACCTCTAGGGTAGTAAAAAATGGTTTGGTTTAAAGAAAAAAAAATTTAATATTCCAACTTAAAAACTTCTTTACTCTATAAAACTAATGATGTTGTGAGAATGGTGTGTGAAGAAGAAGTTTTTAAATTTGAATATCGCTTGTAAACCAAATTTTTATTTAGTAAATTTCAGTATGTTTACCTTTCCCGTGACATAAAAGTTCAAAAGTGTTGAGTATATCACATTAGAAAAGTGCAAGCAAGTGGAAAGCAGTTTTAGTCCTTTTCAAGGAATTGGAGATATCATCTATGCTGTATGAAATTGTATTGAAACTGAATAATAAAAAATAAATAAACTATGCCAGACAGAATGTCTGACTGTTACATTATAAAAAGAGGTCTCACAAAATATTAATTCAAAGAACAACGGGAAAAAAATGATGAACAACCAAGCTGTTCTTATAATTGTGAACGCTTAAAAAAAAAAAAAAAAAAAAGAAAAAAAAAAGAAAGAAAGAAAAAAAGAAAGAAAAAAACATCGTTTGGTCGCATTATTATTCGTATTATTTTTTAATTATGAACAGGATAAAACTTTATAAATATCATCTATTAATATAATTCAATTTAATAAATAAAAATATTTATTTTAATAATAGTTTTCAGTGTTCACTTAAAGTAGAAAATTATTACTCTTATAATTACGAAAACCAGTGTATATATGTATATAAGAAGAAAATATTGGATTCGTAAAAATTTTAGACCTCGGATTTTTGATGAATTTAGGTGTTTTGGAGTTTTCTCAGCACGATTTGAAAATTTTTATAAAATGTCTGTCTGTGTACCCTTATATCACGAACCAAATGACGAAATTTAACCAAACATGATATTTAGATGGACCTTAACATAATCTGGTGATGGGATCAATTTAAGCATCAATCGCTCAACAGATGAAGCTGCCATCCCATTTTTTCATAATGCTTAAAACGGAAGAACAGGTTAAAAATTTCGAGTAAATTCACATACTGAAAGCTATTTTTAAATTTTCAATGAAAATTTTTAAACTACACATCTGCTCAAAAGTTTAGCAAGATCTGGCAAACGATCAGTTTTTTTTTTTTTTTTTTTTTTTTTTCTTTCAATTTAACTTTTTGTCTGCCAAACTAAAATTACAAATGTTCACCACGGGGCCAAAGAAATTTTTATGTAATTTTTATGTTTTTTAACATAAAACTATATATAAAAATAAAAATTTTCAATCAGATTCATTTTGCAACACATGGGGAGATTTTCATCCTGGATACCAAAAACGATAGCCAAAGCACCCCACGAAAGTTAGTGTAAATTCTTCCATGAGTGGCCATGGCTATCTTATTTCATAACCAGATAAATTTGACATTCATTACTAAAATTATTTATTTAGATTTATGTTTATCTTCCAGAAAAAAAAAAAAAAAAGCGAAGCTAACTTCCACATATTGTGACAATTGTCCTGACCAGCCTCAATTGTGTTGTAATTGCTTCAAAGACAAACACTGAATGTAACTTTATCCTAAAATAAAGAAAATACCATACTACTGTGTTTATATATTTTTATTTTCACAAACTGTAAATGTATGTATTTATTATCAGATACTGTACATATATTTATCACATACTCTCTCTCTCTCTCTCTCTCTCTCTCTCTCTATATATATATATATATATATATATATATTTTTTTTTTTTTTTTTTTTTAAGGACTGAGGACTATTAGTCTCAGTCTGGGATTTTTGCGGTGTCATTTAATATAATTGAAAAATTTGAAAGCGATGTTATGGTTTAAAAAAAAAACAAAAACAACAACAACAACAAAAAAAATTAGTCCTCCGTCCTAAACTAAATTCTGCTTTTGCCAGAATTTCATCAAAATCATTTTATTTTATTTTATTTTATTTTATTTATTTATTTATTTTTAATTTTAATTTTAATTTTTAGAAAGAAAAGGAAACGAAAAGAAAACTAATAATAATCAGTATCGAAACAAACACTATCGAAAAAGTTTCTTTTTTAATAATTTTGAATTAGGAAATAAAAAATGCGCGTGCAAAATGAAATAAAAATAAGTATAAAAATGAATTTAATTATTTAATTTTTATGTAAAACATTACCGCGTGCTATCTTAAAAAGTAGATCTAAAATTTAAAGTTTATGTGACACGTGTGGCATCTATAAAAAATGTTTTAAGAAATAGAATAGAAGAAATAGAATTTTATAGAAGTAACATCTACCGTAGGAATAATTTCTTATGTTAAAACTATAGGGAATTGTTATGCGAGCAAAAGCGATGCTACTATTTATTATTATTATTATTATTATTATTATTATTATATCACTGAACTCAGTCCGCGTGCTTAAATATTACTTGTATATTATTATTATATTATTATTATATTATTATTATTATTATTATTTGAAAGAAAAAGAAAAGAAAATTAATAATAATGAGTATCGAAAAGTTGATAAAACCTTTTTTAGACAAAAATACCTTATTTATTTTTATTTTTTTCATTTTACAAATATTTTATTTTACACTAAACTTAGCTCACAGAATCGGCACATATATATGAATTTTTACAAACCACGTACACCTTACACATCGTAGGAGGAAACATCAACGGAAACATCACAAGCTATCACGCATTATAGCCATGGCAGTCGAAGTGCTAAAGGCTTAATCCCGATGAAATCTTTTCAAACATTGGGCGTTTAAGGAACTGGGTCTTTCGTATGTTTTTCAGTGAAGTTTCGATTAAGACAACATTTAGGAGGCCGGTAACAAATTAAGCAAGATCAATAAAGTTTGTGATCACCCTGTATCATTAAATGAAAAGAATGATCTGTAACTTTAGGATATGTTAATATAGACCCAGTACAATTTTTGGATGAATTTGTGTGACGATAGCATGTTAAATAACGGAGATGTAAGCATTTATTTTAAAACACTAAAAATAAACAGCATATTTTTTTATTTATAATATATGGAGTTTTGAGCGAAAATTATTCCCACTTTCAGTAAATTGAAAAAACACTTTTGAAACAATATGCTGCAATCGGAATACAAATATCTTAAATATCTCATGAAATATGAGCATTTTTATGAAAAACGTTTTCATTGCGCATGTGTGAAAGATAGAAAAATTTTATTACATATGTTGAAAGCCAGATACATTGAGAAACTTTTATCAAAAGTTATTTTAATAAAGTAAAAATTAAGCAAATTGTCAGCCAAAGAAATATCTAGATTTAAAGTAATTTTTCAGAGTTGAAATTTCATAAGGGGTTTTTCACATGCCGGGTAATTAATTTAAAGATCCAATTATTTAAACCACGCTTCAAAAGTGCTTTTTTGTGAAAAACCCCTTATAAGCTTGCAAATTTAACATAATTTTCTTTATTTACTAAGATATGTGAGGTCATAAGGTTTTTCAGAAACAAGAACTTCTGCAAAGAGATTGAAATAACTGGATCTTAAAATTAAATATGCAGCATGTGAAAAACCCCTTATGAAATTTGAACTCTAGGAAAATACCTAAAATCTAGCTCGTTCCTTGTCGACAATTTGTTTAATTTTTATTCCATTCAAATAAACTTTTGACAAAAGTTGCCCAATATATCTAGCTTTTAACCTATGTAATAAAATTTGTTCTATCCTTCTCAAATGCGCAGTGAAAACGTTTTTCATAAAAATGCTCATACTTCATGACATATTTAAGATATTTGTATTCCGATTGCAGTATACTGTTTGAAAAGTTTTTTTTTTTTTTCCAATTTATCTGAAAGTCGAAATAATTTTCGTTAAAAACTCTGTATACTATAAATAAAATACATGCTGGTTTCTTTTTTTAGTGTTTTAAAATAAATGCTTATATATCCGTTATTTAACATGCTATCGTCACATAAATTCATCCAAAAATTGAACTGGGTCTATATTAACATATCCTAAAGTTACAGATCATTCCTTTCATTTAATGATACAGGGTGATCACAAATATTATTGATTTTATTCAGTTTGTTACCGGCCCCCTAAATGTTGTCTTAAACCAACCTTCACTGAAAAACATGAAGAAAACCCAGTTCTTTAAATACAATGTTTGAAAACATTTCATCCAGTGATCTTTTGCCTCTCGAGAGTGGCAAAGATTGATTGACGGAGCGTTTGTTTATAAGCATGCCCTTTCCTTATCAAATTTTCCAAATAACTATCCAATAACTACAGACCCTCCATCTCCATGCTAACTCAAATTCCCCTCTACTCGATACCTCCAATCATCTATCTCACCCACAACATCGCCAAAATATCCAGGATCAAGCTAGGGACTTTCTCATTCTCAACCGAACATTTTACCTTGACTTGACATTTTTCACCTTAGACTAGTTTCAATACTAATTTCAACTGGTGACCTTTATTTGCCCAAACAAACATTCTATCCCAACTCGACGCTATCACTTTACACTAATTTCAAAACTAAAATGAACTGGCGACATTTACATACTCAACTCGACGCCACTCATACCTTACAATGTAAACAAACAATGAAGCTTGATAAAAATATTTAAAGGCTTTCATATGTTTTTACGAATATTTTAAGAGTTTTAAGGCTTTAATATGCTCTAGAAATATTTTAAGAGTTCTTTTAATGAAAAGGTCAAAGAGTCGTTCATTCGGAATTAAAGAGTCGTCCACTTGGAATTTGTATTTTCTGAATGGCAACAGATTTAGTTTGTTTTTATTTGGTATTGCGTTCACGGATTAAGAGTTTTATCCGGTTAGTGACCCTGACTTCTACACAGTTGGGCCCGGGTTCGAATCCCGGAGAAGGCATGGATGTATGTATTGTCCTTGTTCTTGTTCTTGTATATGTTCTTAAATAAAGTCTTATAAACCCTTGTGGTGTGGATTATTTGAGATATAAGCGGCCCTAGAGGCAAGCAATAAATCTCATGTACTCATCAAACCAAACCAAACCAAACCAAGTTTTATCCGTGATTGCGTTGTTTATAATAGCCAGTGATCCGTTATATTTAATTTAGACCTTTAAACATTACAACTGAATAGTTTTTCAAGGGGTTAGAAGAAATAAATAAGAATATGTGTGATACAAAACATATTATATGTATGTTTCCGTAAGGTGAACAAATGGGAAAAAAAAATGGCTGCCAAAAATCTATGTTTTGAAGTGGTCTAATCGGAACTGTTCCTGACAGATGATGCTCATTATTATGTTTAATATTAATGAAATATTTAAAGACATAATTAGAAAAAATAATTTTAGTATAAAATTAAAATAAAAAAACTTTAAGAGTAAAAAAAAACCTTTTTCAAGCGGCTTAAGCATAAAAGTTGCATGATATGTGGTTATTTAACTTTTCTTCGTGTGCTTTTTTTTGCTTTCTGCAGCTAGTACCATATGTCCTCTACATTTTTCTTATTAATTAAATGAGTTGAAAATTTGGGCTTGCTTATTGTGCCTCAGTTTCTTCTAATATTAGGCTTAACAGTGTTAAAATTTTGTTCCTTTATATCAGACGAAAATAACTAAATTTATATAAATTATATTCAATTTAATTTTTTCTTTTAATAGGACAAAATTTAAGCACTGAACATATTCTTGTGCTATAACTACACAGACTAACAAACGAATTAAACCACTAACTAACTAACTGACTGAATGACTAACCTAATAAAAGCTACCACATATATTTTGTGACTTATCGGTTTATCTTATTTAAAAAACACTTTTTTTGTGCGTGTTACGAGTTTAAAGTATTTTTGGTATTCAACGGTTTTATAACATATCAAGTCACTTCCATTACATATAGTCGACATAATCTTTTTGAGTCGACACTTTTTTGTTAATAATAGGAATTTTTCTGATATTTCAAAGAAATATATCAAAATTTTAAAAATTAAATGAACTAAATTTCTTATTCATTCATCATAAGTTATTTTAATTCTGCAAAATTCTTATTTTAATATATAAACAAATCCAATTTCTTCAAATTATTTTTTCTCTTTTATATACAGTTATCCGTGAATTATTAAAATACTAGTAAATGGCAATATAGCTGTCCAACAAAATATCTGCTTTGCGTAACTTATGAACGACAAATTTGTGACATGAATTTTGCATATCGAATTCATAATTCTGTTAAAATTCCTTACAGTTGATTTATTTGCATTAATTATCCTGTATAATCACCATGTTTGATAGAGGCATTCATTCAGAATCACTAACTGTGACTGCAGAACTTGTGATTATTAAATTCCTCAATAAAAGAACGGTTAAATGGCTTCCAATATCTAATTAAATTTAAAATAAAATTACAGGCATAATAAGTTGTTACTGTTTTTAGAATTTTAGAACTATTACATTCTTAAGATTTTAATAAATGAAGAATAACAAGAGAATACAGAAATATATAAAATACTTCACATGTAGAAAATATTACTTATTTAAAATTTTCTGGTTTGTTTTCTCATTTTTTACACTACAATGTTAATTAAACCAGTACATAACGCTAATTATTCGGCCACCTGATTTAAAATTTTCTAGGAGTTACTATATTAATAATAAAAATTTTATAAACGCGTATAATACTTAAGCAATTATTTGTAAAAGATACTGTAATAATTTTTTATAATATTGATAAGGACAGTATTTTTATAAAAACTTATTATAATATCCAAATGAAAACTAGACATATTTTTAATTTCAATAAAGTAATCAGTATTAAACAAGTCCTTCCGGCTTATTCGGAAGGGTAGGTTGATTTCTTTTTCCTTATCAAGTAGCCGTCATTTTGTTTCAAAATGGCGGCTACAAATTAATAACGAATTAGTAGAAATATTGATGTAGGCTATCTACATATGCAGTTTTAAGAAAATCGGTTTATAAATACCTTTTTATGTGAATTTAAAATTTTCAAGTGGCCAGCGCTTGGAAACAAGATGGTGGGCCAAGTTGACAAATATATGAAATGCATTTGTGAGATAAGACTACTGTACAAATATATTTGGAATTAATTCAGAATCTCAAAAGTCATCGTGTTCAAAAATTAAGTGGAATCAGCGTGGATCAAAATGGCAGAGAAAGTTGCTCAGTGAACTAATTAATCTAAGATATTGTTGCAAATTTGAAAAAAAAATTATTTATTTATTTTATTTTACTTCATTTTACTTTGTTTTATTATTAATTCTTTCAAAGAGGCTTAGTAAGTTGAATAAATGTTAATTTTCTGCATTTCTAGTTTGTTTTAACGTTAAAATAGACTAATTTTCCCTTAAAAACGCATTAAAAAGCTCCAATATTGCAGGTAATAGATTTGGCGATAAATTTGGCGACTTTTCACTTGACGACTTTTTTGGCGACTTTTGGCGAGAAAATCCATAGTACATTAATAAACTTCATTGAGACACTTATATGGTCTATGTATACATCAAAATTTAAACAATTTCGGAATACGCTTTTTACAATTTGAATTTGAATATATCAAGTGGTCTCCACTTGAAAACAAAATGGTAGAGCAACTTGGTTAAGAAACTCATACATGATATCCATAACACAAGTTAAGACGTTGTCCAAATTTGGTTCGATTTGAAGTATTATTTCGGAAGTTATCCTGTTTTTAAATTTTCAAGTGGTAGCCTGATTTCAAGTGGCCCCACTTAAGATATCCGCCACTTTATTAAAAATGGCAGATAAATTTCATAAATAAGGTTCATTGAGATCCTTATGTAGTCTAGATTTACATCAAAATTCAAGCAAACCTTGCTTTAAATACGCTTTTTACAATGTGGGTTTGAAATATTCAAGTGGCTGCCACTTGAAAACAAAAAGTCGGAGCAACTTGGTTAACGAACTCATCCAAGAAACTCATCCAAGATATTCATAACACAAGTGAAGACACTGTGCGATTTTGGTTCGATTTGGCGTATTATTTCGGAAGTTATCGGAATTTTAAATTTTCAAGTGGTAGCCTGATTTCAAGTGGCCCTGCTTAACTTAAGATATCCGCCACTTTATTAAAAATGGCGGATACGTTCATTGATAAACTTCATTGAGACACTTATATAGTCGTATACACCAAATTCAAACAAATTCGGAAAACGCTTTTTACAATTTGAATTTGAAAATTTCAAGTGGTCTCCACTTGAAAACAAAATGGTGGAGCAACTTGATTAAGAAACTCGTCCAAGATATTCATAACACAAGTTAAGACGCTGTCTAAATTTGGTTCGATTTGGAGTATTATTTCGGAAGTTATCGTGATTTTAAATTTTCATTTGGTAGCCTGATTTCAAGTGGCCCCACTTAACTTAAGATATCCTCCACTTTATTAAAAATGGCAGATAAATTTCATTAATAAAGTTCATTTAGACCCTTATGTAGTCTAGATTTACATAAAAATTCAAGCAAATCTTGCTTTAAGTATGCTTTTTACAATGTGGGTTAGAAATATTCAAAAGGCTGCCACTTGAAAACAAAAAGTCGGAGCAACTTGGTTGACGAACTCATCCAAGATATTTATAAGATCAATTCACTGTCCAAATTTTGTTCGATTTCGAGTATTATTTCAGGAGTTGTCGTGATGAAAAAATGTTCATACAGATAAACGAAGTGATTGCAATAGGTCGATTTCTAAAGAAATCAACCTAAAATGCTAATAATTATAAGATAAAAAAAATTTTATAAACCATGTTTTTAAATTTTCTGTTGAATCATATAAACGGTACTGAAGGCAGCCGGAACCCCAGCAATTGGATAAAAGTATTTAAAAAATTCCTTGCTATCGTCTTTTGAGCTATTATAAAAGTTTCGGCTTTCGAGCCAGGAAGTTAGTTAAAAGTTGATTGCAAGCTTTGTACTGAAAACGCTGCCGAAGGCAGCAGGAACCCGAAACATTTGGTTAAAAATATTTTAAAAATGCATTTTCACCGTATTCTGAACTATTCTGAAAGTTTCAAATGTCTAGCTAGTCAGGAAGTTAGTTAAATAAATTTTCTGTTGAATCATATAAACGCTGCTGAAGGCAGTAGGGACCTGAAACAGTTAACTAAAAGTATAAAAAAAATGTATTGTCACTGTATTCTGAGCTATCCTGAAAGTTTCAAATGTCTAGCTAGTCGAGAAGTTAGGGAAAAATCGATTGCAATCTTTGTACTGAAAACGCTGCCGAAGGCAGCAGGAACCCGAAACATTTGGCTAAAGGTATTAAAAAATGCATTTTAACCGTATTCTGAACTATTCTGAAAGTTTCAAATGTCTAGCTAGTCGGGAAGTTTGTTAAATAAATTTTCGTTCGGATCATATAAACGCTGCCGAAGGCAGTAGGGACCTGAAACAGTTGACTAAAAGTATAAAAAAATGTATTGTCACTGTATTCTGAGCTATCCTGAAATTTTCAAATGTCTAGCTAGTCGAGAAATTAGTGAAAAATCGATTACAAGCTTTGTATTGGTAACGCTGCCGAAGGCAGCAGGAACCCGGAGTAGTTGGTTAAAAATATTTAAAAAATGCATTTTCACCGTGTTCTGAACTATTCTGAAAGTTTCCAATGTCTAGCTAGTCGGGAAGTTAGTTAAATAAATTTTCTGTTGAATCATATAAACGCTGCCGAAGGCAGTGGGGACCTGGAACAGTTGACTAAAAGTATTTGAAAAATGTATTGTCACCGTGTTTTGAGCTATCCTGAAAGTTTCAAATGTCTAGCTAGTCGGAAAGTTAAGAAAAAATCGATTGCAATATTCTTACTGATAACGCTGCCGAAGACAGCGGGAACCCGAAACAGTTGGCTAAAGGTATTAAAAATATGCATTTTAACCTTATTCTGAACTATTCTGAAAGTTTCAAATGTCTAGCTAGTCGGGAAGTTAGTTAAATAAATTTTCTGCCGAATCATGAAACCTGAAGCAGTTGACTAAAATTATTAGAAAAATGTATTGTCACCGTGTTGTGAGCTGTCCTGAAAATTTCAAATATCTAGCTAGTCGGGAAGTTAGTTAAAAATCGATTGCAAGATTTGTCCCTGACAAACACACAAACAAACAAACAAACACACAAACAAGAATCGAAGTTAATGAAAACATGGTAATTATAACTATCCATATTTGTAGTTGTTCTGAAATTTCGAAAATTTCTATCAAATTTCGCAAATTTACTATAGCTTGTAATCTTTTAAACTAGTACGTTTAAAAGATTGTAACACTAATAGCGATAGAATACGTTAATCAGTACATTGTATAATTTATATGCTTATGAAATTATTTAATTCTAAAAATAATAAAAATAGTTATTGTATAAAAAATGTATATAAAATAAAATAAAAATAAAAACAGCTCACATTAAATGTATTAAAAATCTGATTAACGTTAATAATATTAATAAATTTGATTTTAATGAGCTTTATATATGGATAAAGGTAATAATATATTCTTTAAAGCAGGCCTGTCCAACCCAAAACACTTGGTGGGCCGCATTGGAAATCTATTTTATTCATTGGGGCCGCACCGTATGTACAGTCATAAAATAAGCCCCCCCCCTCCCTTCTTTCCCGACTTTCGCTGTAAATTAGTGTAGAGACATGCGGTTAGTGCCGATCGATTAGAAATAAGGTATAGTTTAGAACGGTTTAGTTAGATTTTGCTCAAGGGGGTGTCTGCATATTAAAATTGGCATGAATTTCATTTTTTTCAAAGGTAACCCCCAATTTAGACAAGCTTTTTGGATTATTTGGATCAAATTAGCCCAGAAAATGGTATAGTTTATCTGTTTCTCTCAATTTTTCACATAATTTGTTAAATTATGGAGATGCTAATGTTAAATGAATGTAATAAACATTAATTCATGTCTTCCCAAAAAATTAATATATTGAAATTTCTTTTTTTTTTTTTTTTTTTTTTTTACGTTAGAGTGAAGTAACTCAAATATATCCCATGCATATTTTTGATTAAAAAACATTTTTTGAATTAAGAAAATTATTAATAATTTCATATTTCAAAAAATTATGTGTTACATTAACTTTTGCACGAATAGCAATGGGCAACATAAAAAATATGGGTTTCTAAATTTACAGTTCATTCCTATCATTATTTTTCGAATTATAGTGATATTTCAATTTTTATTACTCTTAGAGGGCTGTCACGTGTTATCATCTGTGTCATATATTACTTTGCTTGCACATGATTTAAAATAGTTATTCATGTAAGTTTAGACGTACACATCATTTCTTAATTAGCATTACTTTACTTTAGTTTATAGTTTATATTTAAAATTGTTATACTTCTTTTCCTATTATTATCTGAATAGATATAATAATTTTCTTTGTGATACCTTAATTTTTTTAAATATAGAGATTTACCCCTGATTAATTTTTGCTTGTAACTCTATGAAAACTTGATATAAAGAATATAAACTATACATTTTTCCAAACCGCCTTGACTTCCGAAATTCGAATATGTAGTCAAAAATAGATGTTACTATTCGGGGGGAAAAAAAAATGTTTGTGCAAGTTTTAATAAGTAGATGACACCCTAAACAAAATTTAGCAATTGAATTAAAAACTAGATGTTATTACCAATCATTAGGCATCAGCTGCTGGTTTCTACGATAATTTCCGGGGAAGGAAATTATTACTATTATTATTATATGACTGTACATATGCATTTGTGCATATATATTTGTGAGAATACGATTCATGTATGTATATACTTTTTATGGGGAAGGGCAGGGTGAAAATTCTTAGCAGAATACATTAATTTAAATTATTTTCATTCATAAATTAACAATAGAATCGGGAAAAGTTTATGATTATGTACATTAAAACTATAATAAAAAGAATGAATAATGGATCTAATAATATTCCATTACAACAGTTCTTTAGCTATCATAATCGTTAAAAGGTATTTCCATTTCGAAAATTCGGAACGTAATTATTAATTTTTGGTCCGTTAACCAAAGTTGTCAAACTTTAAATATCGTTAGTCACCTCGCGGGCCGCAAGAAACTACGCGGAGGGCCGCATGCGGCCCGCGGGCCGCGGGTTGGCCACCCCTGCTTTAAAGAAAATCAGCAAGCGTCTCTCTCTCTCTGTATGTGTGTCTTCTATCAGAAGTACATTACGTATAGTAAAACATTAAGTACATTACATAAGATAAATTAACGGCCCTCTTCAATTACCGTCGCCGGTAGCCCGAGCCAATGTTATTCTACGGGGAAATTTTCTTTACAAATAACTTATTAACTATTACATATTTTTAAATTCTGTTTTCACATTCAGAAAATTCCCAACTGTTAAATTGATGGAACTTTCTTGAAAAAGTATTTTTTTAATTTTTAATATTTTATTTTGAAATTGCAAAATGAAAAAAATTCACATATTGAAAATTCGTATTTTGCAGCTTCGAAGTAAAATATAAAAATTAAAAAAATAATTTTTTAAAAAAGGTCCGTCAATTTAACAGCTGGGAATTTTCATAATGTGAAAACAGAATTTAAAAATATGTATTACTTAATAAGTTATTTGTAAAGAAAAATTTCCCATTGAATAACATTAGCTTCGGCTTCTAGCGGCGGTAAGTGAAGAGGGCCCTTAAGTACATTACATATATGGGTGAAATTTCTGGTAGGTACAGTTTAACACATTTTGTGGTAAACCTTTTCGATTCTAGAGCGGTTTTTTATCCAACAAAACTTTTTAATAGTCCCACCTCAGGTGATGTTTTAATGTGCCAAAACTCTATACGGAAATTGCATCTATTGTTTAAATCTGTCATTCTCCAATGGACCCTTGGGCGATGCGGAATTATAGGCAATGAGAGGGCTAATGAATTGGCTTAAAAATAAATCTTCATACAAGTCAACAATAACACATTTCCTTTTCCAACTTT
Source organism: Salticus scenicus (assembly GCA_963930645.1). Taxonomy (NCBI): domain Eukaryota; kingdom Metazoa; phylum Arthropoda; class Arachnida; order Araneae; family Salticidae; genus Salticus; species Salticus scenicus. The sequence continues at coordinate 148,671,158 of OZ005655.1, read as the reverse complement.
AAAACAAATTATAAGAAAAAAAGTCTCAACTATTTTCCATATGCAACCTTTGGTAAGAAATAGTAGCAAGAAATGCCTGAGACTTATTGCCATTCCTAAACCTGTTACGACGCCGAAACCGTGGCTCAATCCTGACTATTCATCGGACATGACTGTATGGCCGTGCATATACACCGCATCGGCATGGCGTCTGAGCCATACATCTTAATCCTTGGAGAAATTATTTGGGCCGCGGTAGCCCAGTCGATAGAGCGCCGGCTTCGTAACTGGAAGATTGCGGGTTCGGTATTCGAGCCGAATAAAGACCGTCCGGTACACTAATGGTGGCTGGTGCACGTAAAATCTGTCGTGGCCGCAATGTCCTCCATGTTCCTATAAAAAATTATACCTCTGGGGGTCACCGAAGCGGGAGAGCCATCCCTTCCGTGGAGGATCATAATTGTGATGGCATGTCTCAGGACCACCTCTAGGGGTGTTTCCCAGACCGTCGCCAATTGCCCATCTGCGCAGCACTAGTGCGACGTAAAACCCAACCATCCAACCATCCATCCATCCTTGGAGAAATTATATAAAAGGAATTAGGTGATTAATGATGGGGCCCACATCAAACAGTATGATCTCCATCGATAAATAGTCTGTAACTTCTAACAAATAACAATTAAATTGTTTGTATTAAAATTTTTAGCTTATTTCTATTTTGATGTATGGCCCCTTAGAGCGGATTTTTTTATTTTATTATTGTGTTATTTATTTATTTATTTTATTTCATTTCATTTTATTTTATTTTTTTCATAACCTTTCAGCTCATCCTTCGAAATGTCTATATACAATTTTTGACTCAATCCTCCTTTTAGTTACAGCTACAGAGGGCTCTGAATAGGCTATGTTTAATTATGACCACCCTGTATATAATGCACTATCAGTTCATTATAGTACAATTATAGTTTTCTCAATTAAATCAATCACAATCCTTGGAACTTAACACTACGTTAGGAGCAACAGGCCTGTCAGACACAACTTGAATTTTTGAGTTAAATTATTTAAGTTAAATTTAGATTATTCTTTGTTATTTTAAAAAAATTATTTTCTTTTTCAAACTATGTGAAACCGTACAGTAATATAACAAGACATTTTTAATTAAGAAAAAATTCTTTTTTTCTTGCAAAAACTAAGTTTTTTTAAGATAAACTTTTTAGGCATACAGCGCCTGAATTCGACAATCTCAATACAGTGAAACCTGTCAAGTTGGACACCCCTATAAGTTGGACACTTTTTCTCGGAACTGAATGTATCCATAGGATTAACATTATGTCCAACCTCTATAAGTTGAACACCCCTTTAACTTGGAAGTTGGACACTGAAATACTGCCCTAAGTTGAACACTTTTACCCGATGAGACATGAAAAAAGAAATAAAACTTCCATTTTCTCACTCACTTTTTAGAAATTTTACTTATCCCTTGTATAAATAGCTGAATATATCTAAAAACACAATGTTTCTTGTGACAATATATTCACCTCTGTCTTATTTTATAAAAAATATTTCTTGTCTTCAGTTGAAACATTCACAAATTACTGTAATTTAGTGCATAATGCAAGAGTCTTTCTTTTTATTGAATTGCATTAATTGTCCTATCTTTTTCCTTTTGAAAGTATTCTACAGAGAACATACAGGCTTGACTTAGATTTTTAATAAGCATTAGAAAATACGTTTTGGTTGATAGGGTTCCTTTACATTTGTTCCTTTTATTTTTCTTACCAAGTTTAATTTGAGTGTATAATTGCACTGAACTTGATATGGGAGAGATCTATAGTAAAAAACGATGCAGATTCAATTTGGATGCACATCAGCTCACAGGTGTTGATGCTATACTTTAGTTTTCCTCGTTCACCGGAAAACTATATCTCAGTTTCTAGAATGAATAAATTCACCAAACTTCATATGTGAGATGGCTGTTATGAAAATGAATGTTAGCTTAATTTGGGTGTAGATCAGCAGACAGGTGACGCTACATTTACTCACATTCTCCGATTTTACATATGACTATCTCAGCGTCTATTGAATAAAATTGCACCAAAATGCATATGCAAAATCTTTATTGTGAAAAGATATATTGACTAAATGTTTTCGTGCATGTTAACTGGTAGGTGGCGCTGTTATATAAAAAATTATAGAAGAAAGTATTATAATGACCACAACATAAAAGTTTAAATTTTAAATTGGCAAATTAATTATTTTTTGCATATAAGTCGTGAATACTTAATTGTATTACATTTAGATGTGATTAAAAGTTAAAAGGCACAAATAAATACAGTTTAATTAAATCGAAAAAAGTAAGGACCCCTATAAGTTGGACACCTCTCTAAGTTAGACACTTTTTCTTGAAACCGTAGGTGTCCAACTTAGAGAGGTTTTACTATATTATTACGCCCGAAGAAGAAATTAAAGCACATTACATTTTTTTTCACAATAACTATCGTAATATGCATATGACACGAGAATAAAACTTTTTATTGTAAAATTAGCAGCAACTTATTTCCGATTATCCATATGAAGACGCTAAAACATCTGCACATTTAAAAGGAAATTTCTTGTATCTCTATTATTTTCATACTAAAAATTACATAGGAAAAGAAATTATGGAAATTTGTGCATTACTATTTAAAAGTTATTTATTTGTATACAGTTATTGTTTTATATTTATTTATTGATTCCATTTTCCTCATAAATTTGATTTTCTAAGTATTTTTTTTCACTTGTAATAAGCTATAAGTAATTCCAAAATTTATTTTTTAATTAAAAATATGAAGAATGGATATCCCTGGTAAAAATTAATTTGGTGAAAATACGTTTGGTATTCTTTAAACACTATTAGTTTTAATGCATCGATAAAGAAAATGTTTTCTTTTAAATTAAGGCCTCATCGTACAATATTAATTAGCCTTGTTAGTTCAGTGTAGTCATGCTTTATTTTACAAGATGTTATTAAACTTATTTTAGTAAGAAAAATTAAAAATTACACAAATATATTAAGATTAGACAGGACCTATTATTTAAGGGGGAAAAAAGAATTTAATCATTTGATAGCTTAATCGAGCAACCATAATCATAAAATTTAATTTTTTTTTTTTTTATGCCAAGTAAAAAACTGATGTGTGAATATTAAGTAATTAAATCCGGAAAGCATAAACAGAAAAAAAATTGTTAGGATTATTTTTAAAAATAAAGCAAAGAAAATTTAACAAACGACAATAAATTACCTAAATTAGTTTACAACTAAATTATAACTTAATAGACAAGAGAAAATTAAGTGACTTAATTATTTTGTGATAAAAATTTTACATACTAGTATTTTCTTTTTAATTAGAAAAGAGCTATGTAATAATTAAGCACCAAGATGAAAACAGATTTTTTTTTTTTTTTTTTGATAAATTTATTAGCTCTGGTGTTAGTACATCTTTTTTGTCAGGGAAAAAAATGATAACATAAACAATCTTTTATTCGATTAATTACATAATGATTCTTAAATGGAAAATCAACAAAAGTTAAAATTTTTAAGTATTGATAAAGAATTGCAGTAAAAATGACGCGTTAATTTAGGTTTTACATTTATCGGGTAGTCGTGAACTATTTATTCCGCAAATAATAAATTAGTGTTATGTACGTATTAAAAAAAAAAGTAAATACTGAAGCAGTTTCCGAAATATTTTAAATTTTCATATTAAAAATTACCTAAATGTATACAATTGAATAATAAAATTTCCTACACTATGCTTTATTAGTTTGTAGTTTATTTTTACTTTCTTCTATATTCAATAAAAGAAAATATTGGATTCATAAGAATTTTCGACTTCCGGTTTTCGATTGGTTTACATGTTTTGAGAAGTCTAGAACACGATTTGATCATTTTTAAAAAATGTCCGCCTATGTGTAGGACAAGAATTTGTGGCGACTGTGTCTCCAGAACAACTGCACAGAATCTCATATAATCTTATATGCTGATACACCTTGAAATATATTAGTGCCTATCAATCATATTTATATTTTAGTGTCAATCGCTAAACAGGTGTTGTTGCTATAAAGTGATTTTCGCAGTTCTAGGGAAGGTTATATCTTATGAACTACTACACAGGTGTCGCTGCTGTACAGTGGTTTCCGCAGTTCCAGGGAAAAGTATATCTCAGGAACTACTACGCAGAATTGCGTATAAACATACATGTAAATAATGCACCTTGACATAAGTTAGTTTCTTTCAGCTTTTGGTGCTAATCGCTCAAAAGGTGATGCTGCTATACAGAGATTTCCACAATTTAAGGGAAGACTATACCTCAAATTCTACTGCGTATATTCGAACAAAACTTGATATATGAAAAGGCCATTATGAGACAATGCGCTGATTAAATTAAATGCATATCCGCCGACAGATGACGTTCCTATACTGCGATCTTCCCCCAGAACAGGAAAAATGTCATCTCCACGGTGAAAATTCACTTCCGTTCTATATTTATTGTAATACCTCTCTGAGATGAAAATCGTCTCCAGGGTCAATCCATTTTAAATCAACAAATGAGGTGCGCACTATTCCTATTTAAGTCCTATTTTGGATACCAAGAGGTAAGAAAAGACCGAGGAAGAGACCACCGTGTTGTTACAGAGATGAAATTGTGAAGTTTGGTAGAGCAGAATGCAGAAGAATTGCAGAAAAGAAGGCAGTTTGGAATAAGCTAGGAGAGGCCTTCATCCTTCAGTGGATTGATAAAGACTGAAATTGATGATGATGATGATCAATGCCAACGACTTGTAGGCACTGTTAGCCTACAAATAACTGCTCATGTGTGTTGCCCATTCCTGTTGTAGCTGGCAAATACATGTTCACAAATGAGGAGAGGTAGGAATATTTTAAATTACTATTTGTAATGTTAACCTAAAAATATTAAATAACAAAAGTGCATAATAAATAACATATTTACAAAAAAAAGGACATGGAAAAATTGCATTCTTCCAATGAATTATTTGAAAATACAGACCCCCTAAAACTGCCAAATTCCTTTGAATAACAAAGCGATCTTTTTTTTTGTTTGAAAGCTGGTAAGAGGTACTTAAAATCAGACTAGTAAAAAAAAAAAAAAAAATTACCTCGCTCTCCACATGACTTTTTTAGCATTGAAAACTGGATTTTTTAGAAAATGTGCAACTTTGGGGGACATACCTTGTGAAGGGGCAGAGTAACAAGCCAATTTTTTTCTTATGCAATAAGTAACCATACATATGTATGTAAGGAAAAAAAAGGGCTTGTAATTCCAAACCCTTCATGAGTTTTTAAATTTTCAAAAGTGGTAAAAAATTAATTTTGCATCACACATTTTGACCTTAAAAATATGGACTTTTTCAAAAAATCTAAAACTTATCGATACCATATGGAAAAAAGACCATTATGTTAGCTTTCGAAAGAGCTATGGTTGAGCTCTATAACTTTGATAGAAAAAAAAAGTTATAGTTCATAAGGCAAAGCATTAAAATACCCAATTTTTGCAGTTGGCAACAACAAAAATAGCCTACATATCACATTTTCTTTTTTTTTTTTTTTTTTTTTTTTTTAAACTAAAAAACATACATTTTTGAGGTCTAGGAAGCATGAGGAATGCATATGCAAATTTTCATCAAAATCAAAAATGGTGATTCAACAACTGTTTGGAAAATTTGTTGATTTAAAATGGAATGACCCTGCATTCATAATGGATAAAAAGATAAATCATTTGTACTGAATGAATTTGTATATGGAAATATACAAGAAAGTTTTGTGATGGCCACAACATACTAGTTTAATATAATAAAAAGCCTCGTGTATTTTTTTTTTATGTTGAATAAAAACAATGGAGAATATCCGTTCTAAAAAAAATTGCAAGTTCTTATGTGAGGATATCGTATTAGTTTTGTTGCATTTAGAAAAAATAAGAATAAAATTAAGTAAGCTATAGTATTCCATCATATTATATTAGCTTCCATAATTTAAATTAGAACCCCATCGTATAATATTGCACTTGATAGTTCATGCTTTACTTTACTAAAACTCATTAAACTTACTTTTATAGCATAACATTTTGAAGTACACAATCATTAGGAAGAAAAATTTAATAATTTGATAATTAAATCGCGTGAACATATATCAGGTAATAATTTGAAATATTAATAAATTATAGAATATTTGGAAATTATTTTTTTAATAAAACAATCAAACAAAGGAAAATAAATTACTTAATTAGATTGAACTAGGTTTTTTTTTCTACAAATGAACGCTTCACAAGTTGCAAGTTTTTCTTCCAACAGGGATTTCAAAACATTTAAACAAGCTTCGTTTTCCCACCAATGAATACAGTTTTTGCCTTCTCATAAGTTGAATTTATCCTTTAACCGTAACGGGACTTTCGTGTATATATTGTTAACTGCTGTATGGAGGCTCATACCTAAGGCTCTTATATATACGAGCTGGCGCATCAGGCACTTCGTTGCCTTGCGGTTGCCACATGTACCGAGCGCGTTTTATTGATAAATAAACGGCAGTCTTTACTTTTATCGTCTTGTGTAACTTTAGAGTTACTCCTTTTATTATATTTCTTTATTTTAGCTAAGAAAAGTATTATATGGGAGTTTGTTTAATGATAAATTGCTATAATCACTTGAAAAGAACATAAAATGTTCAGATTTCCATAAGATAATTTGAGAAGAATAAAACAACATTACTTATATTTACTTATATTTTCCTTTGTATTTCTGACATTTATTAATGTAAAAATATAGCAAAATGTGTCATTTTAATTATATTATTTATATTAATATTGATAAATCGGTTTAAGAAGACCTTTTACTACTGTGTATTTGAGTTTTGGTGACATTTTGTATAAGAAAGAGAAACAGCCCTAATATTACATCTTATTTTCAATACACCCACAGGATATCCTGATAATGTAATGTGAAAAAAAAATTGTGTTGTTAGGCATATTTCTGTTGACCGATGAAGATTTCAGATCAAGATTTCTTAAAATCACAAGAAAACGATTAGGACGCCAAGCGGGAATGTTGCCCTCTTTTGAGGCAAAAAAAAAAATGTCAGCGATGCGTCGGCCTATATATTTTATTTAAGGGACTCTACTCTTGCCTGAAAATGCTATTTTAATTGTAGCAAGGGGCCTTGAATATTTTATAACGTGTATACTTTTAAATGAATATAACGATAATTTTTTTTTTTTTTTTATGTTTACGTGTGTATAAAATATACCTTTTAAAATTTAATCTAATCAACACGCGTTTTTACGATTTTCTTTCCTTAAAAAGAAAATGTTTTAAATACTTAAAAAGAAATAGTCCTTTAACCCTGTGTCTACCAACGATATTTTAAAGCACCATTAAATTAGAAAGCATATAAAATCGAATATATGGAAGAAATGTCAAAGGTATTTATAAGAATAGAACGTATGTACATCCTTTAAATCTCACTACAAGGCACTAGACGCTACCTGTATCCGCTTTTGTTCCAGAAAGCACTTTATAGAGTACTCTCACTGTTTTTGCTTGACTTTTTTCACGATCTTCACACGTGTTCTAATTAATTCCTAAATTATCTCACGAATGCCCCACCAAACTTTAAAAAATATATATACGGAACCCAAAAAGTAAATACGTTTTTACACTATTTTAAGGTACAAATACTTTTTTCGATCTTTATGTACGAGGGTAAGTCATTAAGTAAGTCACAAATGCATATGGCATGATTTAAAGTAGTAACAGATATCTCCAAAGAATGGTGATAGATGACAGCACCATACAGATTTATGATATTCAATTGCTATAGAGTAGGTAGCATTCAGACGTATGCGTAACACAGTTTCAAAAATGGCGATGTTGCTGAATGATTGTACAATAGAAGAGCAGCGTCCTGTGGTCCGATTTTTGTGGGCGAAAGGACTTGAATCAAAAAATATTCATAAAAAAATGTTACCTGTTTATGGATGCTACAGCATCCACCTTACAGCCCAGACATAGCCCCAAGCAATTTTCCTCTGTTTGGTCCACTGAAACAACATCTCGGAGGCAAACAATTTACAGATGATGACGACGTTCAATATGATGTCCTACTGTGCATGAGACAGCAACCCAAAGAGTTTTATGCAGCTGGAATCGGGGCTCTGATAAAACGAGGGGATAAGTGCATCAACGTTGCTGGAGATTATGTGGAAAAATAAAAATTGTTTCCTAGTGACTATCATGACAAAATATTTCTTTTCCAATCTTTTGTGACTTACTTAATGACTTTCCCTCGTACCAGTGGTACACTAAAGTACCACTTCACAAAATCCTCATTAATTAGTATGATGTGGTGCTATGCATAATTGTTATTGCAGATATCTTTAAAAAATACTCTTTATTAACTAAAAAAGTACATTTAAAATACTTTTTTTTCTCTGTTTTATAATGAGGTATAAATAAGGGATAAAGATATGCCACATGATTTATTTATATATAATTACTTTTAAAATTTTATCGCGCATCAGAATCGTTAATGCGATTAAAAACAGTTATAGTCGGCTCTGTAAATTTGCACAAGAATTTGTTTTTTAAAAATAATGAGTTCAACATAATTAAAAATAATGACATGTAAATCAAATTCGATATTGTAAAGATTAATGATATCCATAGAAAAGATATTTAATGTTGTTATTATTTTATTCCCCTAATTTAAAAATATCTTAAGAACTTATTGTATTTTATTGCGTTATGAAAAACACGTGTATCTGAGCTTTAAAACAGATAATTCTATTTATACTCATTTTCTGATGTTAAGTTCTTTGTTTTTGTCATTTATTTTTTTATAATATGATATTTTGAATACTTTTAAAAAAAAAAGTTACGGCTTAATTTAAACATAAAAAATCTGGCGTGAAACAACCACACGACTTCCATTACCCTCTGTTACACGTATCATATGCACTTGTTGGAGATAATGTGATCAGAAGACATAGAATTGAGCTAATGACACCTAAAAATTTTCCAGTAAGAGAAAGTTAATACACGTTTGCGGTAAACGCATGAAAAAGTAAAGACATAAAATAGAGATTAAATAGCAAGGAAGTAAAAAAAAAAGAGAGAGTAGAGGATTTTTTTTTTATATATACATTAATTTTCGAGATCTAAAACTGATCTATCTGATCAGGATGACTTTATCAATTTCCCTGTAATAACCACGTAAAGCATGAGAAAGGATATCTAAAATGGCTTTTATGTAAGAGTTTTCAAGGAAGTCGTTAGAGCCTTTTTTGAGACACTGATTTTTACCAAAACGTGGCATATTCAATTGTTGACCGGAAAACAACAATTACATGCAAATAGATATTTAAAAGAGGGTTAATATTGCAAGTTTGAAAAAAAACATACAGCCGTTTTGAGAGGAATCCACTCGCAGCACCTGAAATTCAGCTATTTTTACAGGACGCCTATTAATTTTCCTGAACTAATCAACTACATCATTCGAAAGGACATCTAAGTGTTTATATAGCAACTTTGAAGAAAATCGTTAAAGCCGTTTTTGAGATACGGACTTATGGCCCCACTTTCGGTTTCGGATGTCCCACTTCCGGTTTTCCAATTTTCACCAAAATTTGAAAATTTCATCTGTATACCAGTTCTGTCTTAATTCTGAAGTTTCATAGCTGTATCTTTGTTAGCTTCGGAGATATGACAGTCAGAAAATTCCCCACACACATACACACATAATTCCACACACACACACACATTGACCAATTGCCAAGGAACACTTTTTTGACTCAGGGAACCTTAAAACATCTAAATCAGGTGAAATCTCGATATCGAATTTTCGGACCGAATACAATATTTCCATTACCTAATGAAAGTAAAAATATTAACTATACAAGGAAAAAAAAGTAATCAATATCAATTATATGTAATTTTGCAATCGATTATTATTAAAGGTAAATTTCACAAAACATAGTTTTGAAAAACATTTTATTAATAGTTCTTATTAATTAAATAGTTTAACCAACTAATATTATTAAACTAAAATTTTTTTTATTAACTTTCGACTATAAAAGAATTGATAAAATTAAATTAATTTTTATAAGAATGAAATCAAAATATATTTTTATTGTTATTATTATTATTATTATTATTATTATTATTATTCATTTCTTCATTAGCATAGTCGATACTGATATTCGTAATTTATTTTTGCAAACGAGACAAAATCTTTCATTAAATACAACAAGCAAAGAAAATCTGCTTGAATCAGCTCTTTATTAAGACTGAAAAGGTATTCGGAAAATAAATTCCAAAAAAAATTCTTTTTCTGTGTAGAATGGTGTGGTGTCAATCAAAAAGATATTAAAGGACCAAGTTATAGATTGTTTATTTACTATTGATATCTGGTTTTGACATGCTGACAATTATGGTAGATATTTCCAAAGGTAGAGTTTCTCAAAAGAAATGAAAGTAAAGATAATTAAAACAATTCTACTAGAGAAGGTCAGTTAATATTTTTAAAAATAAAACTAAAAATTAATCATAATAATTAATCATAAAACAATTAAATTTTATTAAGGAACAATATATTTTAAAAAGAAAGTTACATTTGTATACTCGTACAGGGTGTCCCAGCAATACCGCTCAAACTCTGCACAGCCAGATTTCTCGCATGTAATACATAAAAAATGACCAAAGAAGCATGACAAAAAGTTTTCTAGAAAATTGAGAAAGAAAAATATGACGTCATACCCGGTGCACGGAAATTCTACTAGAGAAGGTCAGTTAAGGTTTTCAAATATAAAACAATAAACGGAAAAATAAAAGTAATAATTAATCATAATAATTAATCATAAAACAATTAACTTTCATTGAGGAACAATATATTTTTAAAGGAAAGTTACATTTGCATACAAGTTGTCCCAGCAGTACCGCACAAACTCTGCACAGCCAGATTTCTCGCATGTAGTACATAAAAGATGCCCAAAGAAGCATATTTCAATGGCAAATAGTTTTCTAGAAAATTGAGAAAGAAACAATGACGTCATATCCTATCCGGTGCGCGGAAGTTCTATTAGAGAAGGTCAGTTAATGTTTGCAAATATAAAATAATAAACAGAAAAATAAAACTAAAAATTAATCATAATATTTAATCATAAAACAATTAATTTTTATTAAGGAACAATATATTTTAAAAATAAAGTTACATTTGTATACAAGGTATCCCAGCAATATCGCACAAACTCTGGTCAGCCAGATTTCTCGCATGTAGTACATAAAAAATGCCCAAACAATAATATTTCAATGACAAATAGTTTTCTAAAAAATTGAGAAAGAAAAATATGACTCATATCCGGTGCACGGAAATTCTATTAGAAAAGGTCAGTTAATGTTTTCAAATATAAAACAATAAACGGAAAAATAAAACTAAAAATTAATCATAATAATTAATCATAAAATAATTAATTTTTATTAAGGAACAATACGTTTTAAAAAGAAAGTTACATTTGTATACAATGTGTCCCAGCAATATCGCATAAGCTCTGCACAGCCAGATTTATCGCATGTAGTACATAAAAAATGCTCAAACAATCATATTTCAATGACAAATAGTTTTCTAGAAAATTAAGAAAGAAAAATATGACGTCATATCCGGTGCAAAGAAAATTTTTTTATTAAAAACATTAACATCAGTGCTTGCACATGTTTAGAAAGGAAGATGTTCGAAATGTCCCATGAGCATATCGCGACATGCATGTGCATGCCGTGGAATGGCTGACTGCATACGTTGCATATTTAGCAAGATTAAGAATATATCGCAGTATTTACGAATGGAGTATATTATCATTAACAGCTACTATATGCAACCTTTTAAATAGTATTCAACGTACGTCTTAACTTCAGGAAATGGCACATGCATGCAAGCTTCGATGTGTGCGATAGTTTTTTTTTTTTTTTTAAACCATCTTCGTGCGAAAATCTTTGCAAATGGCGATATTCATGTTTCCAATAGATTTCTTATTGCAGTGGATAACGGATAAGACGTCATATATTTTCTTTTGACTTTTGTATTTAGGGTGATCAAGAAGCTCTTAATATTATGGAGCATTCGTTGCGTCTTATTCCATGTGCCACGTATGCATCTTTTTGAGGTTGTCTGGTGTTCATGGGAATTGTTGTAGGAAAACTCTCACCATTATCTTTGAGATTAATGGTAAATGCTCTAAATCATGGTAAGGTTCTTTGAATTATCGTTAATAAAACCCAAGTTCAGTCATAGCTATATTTTTGCTATGCCAACTAACTCCATACCTAACTATGCCAAATGGCCATACAGGAACAACAAACATAAGATGCATATCACAGAATATCAAACATCAGAAAAAAAAATTATGATGCATGCATGCAATAGCAGTGAACTACATTTTCGATAACCACCATAAACAGGGCCTCAATTCGATCTACTGAATCCCCAGAGAAAAAAAAAAAAAAAGATGAAAAAATTTACTGACCAGTCAAACAATTTTAAAATAGAGATTTTTCTTCATGACGCTTCCAAGCAAATTGAATTTACGATGAATGGTGCCTCAATACATACACTCTCTACTAGTAAAATGACATCGCTCGACCTCCAATGCAGTGTTGTCAGATTAGGAACTTTTTTATTCAATATCCACTACTAAATTTTAATTGTAACGGTTGCCGAATCACTTCAAAGGTTAATCGTCCATTATGTATATCAAATATCACTTCTCAAAATTATTGCTGACAGTTGAATAAACAAAAGTCTCCAATCTGGCAGCACTGTTCCAATGTAGCAGGAAATAAAAGCTGAGTAGCAAAACTATCCCCTTTGCCAACAAACCTGGCTCTCCCCTAATCACAAAAAAATTCTACTATTTGTTTTCCTGAAATTAATATTTAAAATTTTATAACGGGTGTAACATGTTATATGATTATACCCTAATATCATGTAGGTAAAACAATCGATAATAAGCATGTTTGTAATAAAATAGATGAATATTAGAGCTTAAATTTTGTTATCTATATTGACCTCCATTTTGCCGTTTAAAATACTTTAAAACAATAGCAAATAGACCAATTTAAAATTTTTAATATTAATTCACCGTCAAAAGTTTACAAAAATATTGCATTGTTTTAATAGGTTCAATTCAACACAGCCCGCATTAGCAACAAAAATATTAAAAAAACTTACTTTTAAAGAATATACACTGGATATATAAGCATATAAAATCAGGGTTCACATAGGGTTCGCATATAAAATCAGGGTTCACATTTTTTTTTTTTTTTAATCGGAACTTCTGAAATTTATTTTCTATGGGGAAACGCAGGTTAATGGTAAACGCTAAAAGTTATAAAGAGGATGGCTGATTTTTGTGTTTATAATTCAACTATAAACTAAAAGTTCTCTTTCATCAAAATCATTCAAATAGTTTCTATGAAAACAATGTTTTTGTCATATTTTGCTACGTAAGGATTGACAGTGAACGCTAATTTTCATGAAGATGATGATAAATCAGATAGGTTTCTCATCTAAAAAAAAACTTAATGCTAACTATTTATCAAAAACGTAAGTTCTATTCTTAAAATACTAAGTTCCTGCTGTAATTTCGAGCGGGGGGAGCGAGGGTTAACTGTAAATGTTAACTTTTTTGAAGATGATGAGCATTCAGCTTTAAATGTCATCTAAAAAACCCCAAACATTAAATATTTATCAAAATCGTTCGAGCAATTTCCAAGGAAGCCAAATTTCAGCCAAATTTTTGCCACGGTTGAGTGTGGGTTAACATTGAAACAGAGCACTGAACACTATTATTTCTGAGGATGAGGATACATCAGATAAGTTTCTCATTTGAAAAAAAAAAAAAAAAAAAAAAAAATTTTTTTTTTTTTTTTTTAATCGTTTGATGTATTTCCGAGAAAACTAAGTTTCTTCGAGATTTTGAAATAAATGGAAAAGAGCTAACAGTGAACGTTAATTTTAAAGGAGAAGAGGATTAGTCAGATGCATTTGTCATCTTAAAAAGCACTATTATCAAAATAATTAGATTTTTTTTCCCCAGGCAACCAAGTTTCAACCATATTTTTCAACGACAGGAATAGTGGTTAACGAAAGGTAAATGTTCCAGAAGACAAACGTAAATCAGATGGGTTTGTCATCATAAAGCAGACTTATTTCTAAGTTTTTATCAAAATCATTTGAATTATCTTCGAGAAAACTCGCAGTAAATCCAGTTCCTGCCCAAGTTTTCCACGGTTGTAGTAAGGGTTAACAATGAACAATAATTTTCCTAGCACGAGGCAGAATGATGTTTAATATTGAACAAACAAATTCCTAAAGGTGATGATAAGTTAAATGTTATTACTTACAAACTTTGAATAAACACTATAAAATGCAATAAACTCGCAACAATTGTTTCGGGTCGAAAAAACACACGACCCTTCATCAGGCGAACAAAGTAAGCACGAGTGCTGCAGTCAAAGCGGCAAAGCACGACCCGAAACAATTGTTGCGAGTTTATTGCATTTTATGGTGTTTATTCAAAGTTTGTAAGTAATAATTTTTACAACGCCAGTTTTGTGATGCTTCTTTATTAGATAAGTTAAATGGTTTTACCTTATTATTTGTCTTCTCAAAAAACAACACACGTGAGTTTTCGGTAATATAAGGATAAGTCTAATTGTATTTTCACCCCAAACAACCCTTAATCCCAAACTTTCATCAAAACCGTTACATTCTTTACCGAATAAATTCTGCTATACTTTGGAACAGGCAAATAAAGCGTTAACAATAAACGTGAATATTCCTGAAGATAAGGGTATGTCTAATCGATTTTGTACCCAAAAAATACTTATTCCCAAACTTTTATCAAAATCCTTACATCCATTTTCGAGCAACCTGCTGATAAAGAATTAAATGCGAGCGGAAATTCCCTAAGTCTAATCTTTTTGCACCCCATAAAACACTTAATTCCAATCTTTCCTCAAAATCATTACACCTATTTTCTACAAAACTTCATTTCTGCAATAATTTGTGATTTATAAAAAGTTGAAAGTGAGTGAGAATTTCCTGAAGAAGATAATACGTCTAATCGATTTTGCTACCTATAAAAAACTTAATTCCAAACTTTCAGCAAAATCATTAAATCCATTTTCAAGAAAAAACTATTTCTGCCATAATTTGCAAAGCTGATTTCTTCCATAATTCTATAATTGATAAAGGGTTAACAGTAAGTGAGATTTTTCCTGACGATGAGAATTAAACTAATCGGGTTTCCCACCCGAAAAAACACATTATTCCAAACTTTCATCAAAATCGTTAAATCCATTGACAAGCAAACTCAATTTCTACCAAATGATCCAATCAACGAATAAAGCGTTAACATTGAATGAGAATTTTCCTGAATATGAGGGTAAGCCCAATTTATTTAGTAACCCAAGACTTTCATCGATTGGGTGTAATTTACCAGTACACCTAATTGTTGTCATATGGTGCAACCGGTGAATAAAAAGTTAACATTAATGCAAATTTCCCTGAAGATGAGAATATGTCCAATCGGTTTAACACCCTAAGAACACTTAAGAAACTTTCATTAAAATCATTATATCCATTTCCGAGTAAAAGCAATTTCTGTCATATGTTGCAACTGATCAATAAAGGGTTAACATAGAACGCAATTCTTCTGAAGATGAGGATGTTTCCAATCGATTTAGCACCCCTAAAACACTTAACTGCAAACTTTCATTAAAACTGTTATATCCATTTCTAAGTGAACTCAATTTCTGTGATATGTTGTTTACTGGCGGATAAAGGGTTAAAAATGAACGCAATTTTTTTTTTTTTTTTTTTTTTTTTTTTTTTTTAAGATGAGGATAAAACTTAATAGATTTTCACCCTAAAAACTCCCTAGCCCCAAACTTCTATGAAAATCGTTAGAGTTGTTTCCGAGGTCCCCAAGATAGGTTTATATATATATATATATGAATATATATACACACGCACACACATATAAATGTAAGAGAAGGATTCTTGAAATAAAGTATAATTTTAACATTCCTTATTGAAAGATGTTCATTATTATTATTATTATTATTAATTTATTTATAGTGACCCTCCTTTTATCCCTGACTCTTCCACCACTATATTAATATAGTAATCTTTCCCATAATTAATCGCTAAATAACATGACGAAAATTTACTATATTAATACAGTGATTGAAGATTCACGTTAAAAATACGATCATGTTGGTAGACACCTTGAATATTAATACTATATAAAGCTTATAAAATTAATGAGAGCTGCTAACTTTTACTCTTTTTTAATCACACTTTTATTGACTAGAAAATTATATTTTATTTAATCAGCGAAAAGTGTGAGAAAATATTTATAAATTATATAAAATAAAATAAAAATTCAGTTGTGAAAGAGCGTAAAAGTTGGTAAATATGTATTAATGGCATTGTTATTTTTCTTTATTTTGAGAAGGAATGTTGTTTTACTAATATTATTATTATTATTATTATTATCATTATTAAGGATTGTGATAGATAAGAAAATATATAATCGATGTATTTTGCTTTTATGTAATTTTGAGCTGCTTTATTTTGATTATACTATATTAGATTAATGAGCATAAAGGACCACATTCTGATTAAACGCAAGTTAATTTTGTTATTTACTTAAATAACTTTTAATGAATGTCAGGAGGGAAATTAATTATAGATTAATTCCAAGGAGAAGACATAATAAAAATAAATAAATAAATGAATAAAAATATAAGCTAAATATTATAGAAAGAATTACTTTTATGCAGCAACTTTAGCATCAATTTGATGCAATTACAAAAAAAAAAAAAAAAAAAAAAAAAAAAGATTATTTTTATGGTAATCTCTCATCACAATGTAACTTATATTTAAAGACTTTCGTTTTTTAAGTAAAATAATGTAATCTAGAATTACACATACTTATTTGATTTTTATATTTAGCAAAGAAGAAATGTGATAAGATACAGTACATTTTTTTTTTTCATTAAAATTCATTGGTTTTTCTTTTCTTTTTTTTTTTTTTTTAGTATTTCAAAAGCCTTAGATGCATTTCATCTGCAAATTTATTTAAAGCGTAAACAAAAACATTATCCTTTAAAAACACGTGATTACTTAAAGTTCATGTTTAGTAATGCAAAATACAACTGATTACTCAACGCAACAATCTTTCATTACTTCAAATAGCTAATTACTAATCAAATAGAAAAAAACCTCACATTAATTTTGATAAAATTCAAAATAATTGTGAGATTTTTTTCTGTATTATTTTTAAATTATTCTTAAAAAAAAAAAAAAAAAAAAAAAAAAGGTAAGAAGTTCTAAATGTTTTAGCCAACCAATCACTAAGAACAGCACACTGAGACTCGTCATTTTTATTTATGCTAATTATTAATATGAAATTTTAAAAAATCCAATGCCAACACAGTACTAATATATGTTTAAGATAAATTTTTAAAACATATTCCTGTGCGCTTTAATAATTTATTATGCTTAGAAGAAAAATTAAACTATGTCCTTAAAATTAATTCGTCAAGTATGTTCAATGCGAAAGTATGTCATCTTAAAACGATATAAAATAAATAATCTGGTGTGTCACTCACACGACTTTCTCTTACTCTGCATTTCAATATTATAATGATAGATTGCATATTAAATTTTAAGATCAGCAGCATAAGAGAAAAAATTAGAAATTGCGCCCTAAAAAAATTATAACTTCGATTAAATAGCCAGTTAACGAGGATTTATTCAAATTTGTCGGATGAGAAGGCAATAAAAATACAAAGTATGCAAATGGTTTGTTAATTATAATACACTTTAATTAAAACCTAATTTAAATTAATCGAGCTAATTATCATATTACATATTACTCTTATTTAATGATGGAAAAAATTACAAGGTCATCGAAGTTTTTGGAGGGATATGCGAATTTTTTGCGGTCTGAGAAAGCACGAAATATAAAAGCATCCTAACAACACATTTAGTGTTACTTTAATCTTTCTTTCTGCTATTGACAATGATGCCGAGGCAGAAACAATTGCCCGATGTAGATGTAGAACGCAGAAAATCCTTGAAATGAAAGAGAGTAGAAGGAGTGGTGCAGCTATTTCCAGGTCTATGGGTAGGCGTTAAACGGTAGTCAATAATTAAAAAAAAACTAGTATATTGTGGCTACCACGAGACTTTCTTCTATATTTTCCTATACAAATTCACTCAGTAACAATATTTTAAAAAAAAAATCGATCTGGTTTAGTGCAGTCTATAGATGTTAAACTCTACTTACCTGCAATTAATGTATTGAGTGTCCCTGTACACGAACCACTTGCTTCATCTCAACGAAAAGCTTAGTGTAGCATCCCTATATGATACACATTTAGAATACCAAGTTTGGAATCTTTACTGCTATTTGTTCTTGATATATGCTGATAAGAGACAGGCACACGGACACACACGCAGACCATTCGCTAAAAACATTATATTCGTGTTCAGTGGACCTCAGAACAAGTAAATATAACAAAAACTCACTTTCGTAAATTTGACCCTAAAACAATACTTTCTCTACCATGAATATGGGTAAGAGAAAGTAAAAAATAATACTTTTCCAAGCGGCGATATGAAGAGGAATCTATAATAGTATGAGGAGCGTTTTCTGGTAATTGCACGTTACCAATTGTGGTAATTTATACCAAAATGAATGCAAACGAATATCAAGATATAGTTTGCTTCTCAATACCACTTTAGTTACATCATAAGATTGGACATTTCAGCCAGGGTAATGTTAGCATCCATGCTATTCATTCAACAAAATGTTGGTTTGAAGCATATAAGGTCCAACTGCTTGATTGACCATTCTGCAGTCCGGATTTAAACCCACTGGGAAATATTTGGGATATGCTTGCGCAATATGTTTATAAGAACATGTGATAATATCAAGGAAAGGCGAACTCATCAATGCGATCAGGAATGCATGAGAAAATATCAAAAAAGAAGCCTTATTTCGATTTGGTTCAATGATGATTGATCAACTGATAAAAGTCATTGAAAACAAAAGTGAATTTGTCGGATATTGACATTATATTTTCATTCACAACTCCTCGACCTTATATTTTTATTATAAGGACCTTATATTTTTATTATTTTTATTTTATTTATTATTTATTATATTTTTTCCAAGAAGAAGTGCCATCAGATTTTTAAATTGTCATTTAATGCTTCGATTATATTTTACCTACGTTCATGTAAACTATGTCATAAAAGCTCTGTTTATCTTTTTAATTTCTTTCTAAGAAAGTGCGATTTAAAATTTTTTGTGTTTAAACTATGTTTTATACCTTTTTTATTAATATACTTTGCAACCATATATTTTTTTCAGGGCCTTAATAAAGTTCAATATACAATGTTAAAATATTCTAAAATAGATTTAGTAAAAGTTTTATTTGACATCTAACTCTGTGTGAGGGGTGTCCACCACCCCATTCAAGCTCCATTCAATTATAGTGCACAGAATTATTTTAATACGAAATCCATGATGTTATTAATTTGCCTTCAGATTTACAAGTCTTGATCAAAATTTTAAGTGGTAATCTAATAAGAAATTCAAAACGCCAAATTTGGATTTCCTGCAATTATTTATTTTTATGTTTAAGTTATGCTGTTAAATTATATTTTAAGTTAAGTTATATTTTAAGTTATGCTGATAATATATATATATATATATATAAAGTTCAACCGATAAAAAATGGACTTTCGTAACCAGGAAACCTCACAACGTGATACTATACAAAAAACAGAGTTGAAAATAGAACTTCAAAAAATACTTTATTTACAGTATGGGTAAGAAAAATTTATTTTGCAGTAATCGTCGACATAGTAAAATGCACAAAGCATTTTCATTAATTACGTTCAATAGAAAAGGACGTTCTGCTTAATTCTGGGTAGCCTTGTATATAGTAGCCTAGTCTATAATCAATATGCACTATTAAGAATACTCAGTATTTAAAATTAGTCTTACTTGAAAAACTTTTAACACAAAAGGAATTACGATTCCTGCGATTTCCAAGTATAGCCCCACTATATTCAAATACTTTGAGTAGCCCTGTAAATGACGGATTAATTATTTCCATACCACAATACAAAACATGCTTTTATGAATATAATAAATTCTGTCATTCGGTTTCGTTTAAGACATCCTATAGATGTTATACAGTAATTCCAAAAATTTCCATATAGACATAATGTATTTAAATTCTCTAGGATGTCCCTGTTCACGAACCCTTTGCATGATCTCAACGAAAAGTTTACTGTAGCATCCCTATATTATACACATTTAGTTCCAAGTGTGGACTTTCTGCTATTATTTGTTTTTTAAATATGCTGATAACAGACAGATACACACAGAGATACACCCACGAAGTGAGATACACAGACCAACCGCTAAAAACATAATTTTAGGATTCAGGGGACCTAAAAAACATGTAAATGTAACAACAACTCTCTTTCAAAAATTTGACTCAAAAACAATACTTTCTCTACCTATATGGATAAAATAAAGTAAAATAAACTTAAAAGATCCTAATAATATCGATTTTGTTAGACATTCATTGACATTTCTTTGATGTGTCTCTAGTATATTTTTAACAGTTTTGAACTAAAAAAAAAAATAAATAAATAAATTATTGCCAATATTTAGAAATATTATTTATAAATTTACTTACATCCGCTTATTTAAACAAATTAATTTTATGCAAAAATTGCGCATAGCAGAAAATTCAATGTTAATTATCTTACAGTCCTTTGTAATAACTTTCTACAATAAAAATAAAGGAAATTTTATAATCCTTAAATAGTGGTACTTGAGGCTTATATAACTCCTGTTTATCAGTCAAACAGTTTACCTACATCTGAATTTATGAATATCAAAATTTCTAATGACTTTCTTACCATCCAATATTTAAATATTGTACCAATATAAATTCTCAAATATTCGTTTTGAAGTACAAATCTGAATGAAGTTGAATGAAAAACGCATGGATGTATAAATTTATAAGAAATAATTTAAAATAACGTATTTATTACTCTATTCTATTTTATTATTCAAATATCTGTAAATGAAATTACAAAAATCGGTATTGTGTCCATAAAATACAAGAAAACGTTCCATAATACGTGATTCTGTGATTAACAGTACTGATTCTCAATTTTAAGAAAGAAAACAAAACAAATCTAAATAATAATTTTTAGCAACATTTACAAAAATATTTAGTTATATGATTAATGAATCATTTATATTTCCTATTACAACCTTTATTCTGATGCAAAAGTCCTTTTTTGATTAAATTAATATTCTACGTTAAAAGTACATATATTCAGATATTCATATATATCCTGAATATTTCTCCATTAATAATTCTATTACAGTAAATTATGAATGTCTTACTAAAGTGAACTTATCTTTACTTATTCGGATAACATTTATGTGAAATGATGTCCTTTACATCACTTTTGGTATAATATAACGTCTAAGTAATAACGAAATATGTTGGATATAATAATCCTCTTTAAACATATATCTGTCGTAACGTTTGACATTTATCAAGTCGAAAAAATACACAATCTTTATTTCATAAAATATATGTATGTGATATTTTAGCATTAAGGTTATAGCTAATATATCTCGTAGCTTAAATCGAGAAAAGCGCCATTTAAGAAACTGTTGGTATGGTTTTACTTAATACTTAGGCTCTCTTTTTTCAAATAATTGAACTTTTTTAAAATTTATTAATTAATTTATCAGGCTATTTTAAATTGTAAATAGTTTTATGATATATAAATATAAATACGGAAGCAGTGCCTTATTTTATAATTAATGATTTATGTACGCTATGCATGAATTGGAAATACTTATGGTTACAAACTGCATTTGTGGAAGTTCAATATTAATATTCTCGACTGAGTTATTAATTTAACACATTACTCATTACACAGAATATATTTACGTTCACAGTTTAGGCAATAATGAATTAGATTCTAAACGGATAGTAAATCCATCCTTTTTTAAAGGGCTGAAATAAAAGATTAGGATTTTACTTCTGGTTTATTCCCTTTAAATTTCTATACATCTTGACAATGAATAATCAACAGGGTACTGATAATATGCAACCTTAGCAATGGCGCCCAACAGTATTTGATACACCCCTGCCCAGATTTATTTTACCGGACGAAGTAATGTGAATGAGTTCTTTAAAAATTTAGAGGAATATTTTGAGCTTGGTAAAACACCACGTGTAGATAGAGTATTTCAATATATTCTTTAAAGGGAGTTGCAAAATTATGATTTGAAATTGTTGCGTTTTATATTTTGGGTGCAAATCCTACGTACACCGCTTTAGAACGTAGAGTTAAGGAAATTTTTGCTAGTGTCACCGATAAAACCAAGTTATAATTGTATAGTTGTAGCATGACCCATTATGATAAACTAACAACATTTTTATAACGAAAATGTTAGATATTATCCAGCAGTTACAAATGCAACTCTCTTTTGGTATAGTTTGAGATAGTCATTCCCTCTACCATTCCGGTACAAGATTAGCTGGATGTAAAAACTGTCAATTTTTAGGACGCACTATTTCAAACTTTAAATAAATACCAGGGCTTGAAAAATCTCAAAATTTTTACATGCCCAAATATCTCATTCAAATGCATGTTAATACAAACATTCATACATCTAGCGAAAAGAATTTAACAACATTATACCTATATTGACATTTTTTATTTCAATTTAATTTATATAAATGTCTTAGACAAGATGCTATGTTTTAAAATTATTCTTGATTAAATATTTGCATGCCCCAGTTGAGCATGTAAGGGTTTTTCCCCTTTAGTACACGCCCAATCTGGATTTTTACATGCCCCGGGCATGTCGGGCAATATGATTTTCCAGCCCTGATAAATACAGAAGCGTCATCCTTCTACTATCGAGAAGAGATAACACTGGCAAGAACAAATTTCCATTCCCCTCTAAATTCTAATCCTAATTGTTATCGACTACAGCAAGGCCGATCATTTCCATCACCTAAAAACAATACTCGAACCTCGCAACCACGAAATGGGGATTTTCAAAGTTCATGGCTCGCAAGAGGTCGCCGAAAAAAAATCCATATGAACGTCGGCCGTTAAACTAATAATCGGCTCTTGCGTGGAGGTGCTACAGCCGCGGGAATTCTCAATTCCTTCTGTACAGTTAAATATTATGTTCGTTAGTCCATTGGACTTACCAAGGCTAAAATTTAAACGATGTTGTTATCCCATTTCTGGGATACGGGGTCGGAACGTTCTTTCCTGACTTAAGAAATTTTTCGTAATTTTTTCTATGAATCATTAAGTAAAACAAATTTGAATGCAACTGATACTCAAAGTCAGAGATGTGCAGATATAGGCAAAGCATTATTAAAAGTTAAAATTCGTCAACTGAAAACAATTTGGCCACATTTTGTTATAGACAACCTCCAATACCTACATATAATGGGATTAGACTTTATACGAGATAAAAAATAAATAAATAAATAAAGCTGAATTTTTGAACAAACTTTTTATGCATCAATGAGAAAAACTTGATTTCCAAATCTGCCAAGTATGAAGAAATAAAAACTAATTTAGAGGGGGGGGGGGAAGTGTATTCTCTGAAAATCAAAAGTCAAATTTTTGTAAGTTTCTTACAAAGATTAGTTAGCTTCTTATTAAATACAACTTGCCTCACACTTGTAATATGGTACAAGATAGACACCGGTGATCGTGGCCCGCATTTTATTAAGTCATGTATAGGTAAAATCAAGTAAAGCAGAAAATAATTGATTGACATAATATAGAAAAATTGCTCAAGGAAAGAATTATAGCACCTGTTACTTTCCTGTATACCATGCTGGTTTTATTAATTAGAAAAACAAACAGAAAAAGAAAACGTCCGCAGACCAATAAGGATGGTGTTTCGCCATTGATTAACGAAAAATTAACTTTATTACAAACTACCTCCAGTACCCAATCCCAATTATCGACGATCTATTGGCCAGCATTAAATCGCTAGCATTTATTTCGACTTTAGACTTCACTTTTGGCTATTTTCAGATTGCTACAAAGCCCGACTATATCGATAAAACAGCGTTTCTTAAAAAGAGGGAACTTTTGGCCCAAAAAAGGCAGTTTGGATGCAAAGGGACAATTAGAGCATTTCGGAAAATGATGTAGAAAATGCATAAATCGGTGCTCGCAATATCTACCTACGTCAATTTAGACAATATAATTATAACGTCATCTTCATTTGAGAAATATTATACACATTTAAATGAAGTTTTTTTCACTCTTATGGAATGTAAGTCTTACCCTAAATTCGTTAAAATATCATTTTGGCAGGAAAAAAATTAAATATCTAGGCATCCGACTACCATTTTTTTGGAATTTCTGTAGATAATGAAAAAGTAAATCCTGTTTGAATTTTTTCCCATTAAAACTTAAAAATTTAAACTACATAAATATTTTTTTTATCGATTCATGCACATTCTAAAACTTGAGAATTATTTGAATTGTTAGTATATTTAGATGAAAGAATTGTCTAGTGTTTGTTTGGATTAATGGATAAATCGAAAGATTAAATTTTAAGTCGTAGGTTATGGATAAATAGTTTTTGAAGGTGTCTTATATTGAAATATAATTTAAAAGGGAAGTGTTGGTGTTTTGTGAAAGGAAATAGATTACGTGAGATATTTTTTGGATGAGCTAACGAGTTCGAATGTGTTTCATTAAGATGTTTATCAAGACGTATTGTACTGCTTCGTTACAAAATGGTAAGTTAACAATTTAACACAGCATGCATTACACAGAGTAGATCTACGTTTAAAGTTCATGTAGTAATAGATTAAATTCTACGTGGATAGTCAATCCCTTCTTTTAAAAGACATAAATAAAAGATTAGATCTTTTATTCTGATATATTCAGTAGTAAAATGCTTATGATTTCGATACTTACAACTTGCCAAACTATAATCAAGAGGGTTTTACTAATATGCAAATATTAAAGTTTGTTCACATGATTTAATTTTAAAAATATAATTTTTAGTATATATATCTGTACATAATTATTACCAAATATTTCGAAAATTCTCAATAATTACCAAATCCACACTTAAGAGAAATTTTAGATTTATGGTAATATTTATTACAGTTAAGTTATAATCTGAAATTATAACACGTTTATCACTATGTTAATTTGAATATAAATTGTGTTTAAAATTTTTTCATGCATAAGTAATAAATTAAACTATAAAATGAAATTTAAAAATTATACAAATTTTACTTTTACAGTCGGTAACAAAAGTGTCCGAACAATAGCAAAAATTCCTATGTAAAAAAAGTAGAGTTAATACTGTTTTGTTAAATAAATCCTTGTCGAATCCTGTTCTTAGACTGACTAACAACATGATTCGACAAGAATTTATTTAACAAAATAGTATTAAGTGTACTTTTTTTATATAGGAATTTTTGCTAGTGTTCGGACACTTTTGTTACAGACTGTACCTAGAATTAATAATACCTTATAAAATGCATTTCATTAACAGCATTATTATTATTATTATTATTTTATCGTGGTATTTTATATAAAATCCTTAATGATATTTTACATAAAATTAAAAGTAGCAGCTATGTATTGTGTGAAAAAAATCCGGAAATCATATACTAAACATTAATTATAACAAAATATAATTATGAATTTTGTATGCTTAGAAATGGTTGAAACCTAGACATTCAAACAAATCACATTCAACACACAAGAATTTCTAAAGTTATATATATATATATATACAGCAGCCGCCGCTTTATAAAATCACTGGTTAATAAAATCAGCCGCCTAATCTGATCATATTGCTGGGTCTGGAATCAAGTCAATGCAAACCGCAGCTTAATAAAATCAGCATCGCCGGTTAATAAACTCAAAAGAAAATCTCTTCAACAGTAAAAATGGCCATGTTTGTAAGCTAAACAACAAATTACATTTTCTTACCGGATTTTTGAAATGAAAAAAAGAAAAAGACATAGCAAGCCATCAGATTATTATTCTTTGTCAAAAATTTTACGCCTCAAAAAAAAAAAAAAAAAAGACAGAGAAAAGATAGGGGAAAAAAAGGGAAAAGAAAGAAAAACACGCCCCGTCATGTGTTGTAGTTATGAATTCAAGGAATAGACTCTTCATATGATTGGCCAATGAGTATTTTTTTTCTGTCTTAAAATATTCAAATAGAGTTTCTAGCTCTTATTTTGAAGCAAATTAGCTACAAAAGATATGCAAGCGTGTAGTTTTTATTTTGAAGGTAAAGCGTAAAATTTTGGTAAAGTATGATGGTTTTCCTCAAACGTATAGTCTAAGGAAGGCGACATCGAAGCTTGAAATTTCTCAGTTTTCTTCATGTAAACATAATAATAAAGATGATATTAGTGCCTAAATCGTATCAAACCGAAGAGTGAATCGCAAGCGAAAATGTATAAGGAAAGGGCATGTTTACAAACAAACGCTCCGTCAATCAATCTTTGCCACTCACGAGTGGCAAAAGAACAATCTGTATTGGTGGAAATACCAAGGTTTTGAGCCCTGAGTATAAACAAGTTTATTTGCGCATGACGTCACCTGCGCTTTCCTTAAGTCATCAACGCAGCACTTCTAGATAGGTAAAAGAATACCAGGTCAAAGAAAATTTTCATTATTTAAGTAATTTTGCCCTTAAAAGCTGAAATTTTGACATGAACGATAAGTAGAAAACACTCCATTTTTACGGATGGCTAGTTGATAGATGGAAGGGCGAAGAAGAATTTCTTTCCATATTTAGGTAATGAATACTCTTTTATTGAGTTCGGGCATGTTCGCCGGATATAGAAATCAGCCGCTTAACAAAATCGTTTTGATGAAAACAAACGTGATTTTATAAAGCGGCTACTATATAAATACGTGTGTGTATGTGTGTGTGATATAATTGCATGATATAATGCTAGTTACTTTTCATAGTTACAAAAAAAGTGTTATAAAAATGTTTATTCCTCTAAAAATAATCTATAAATCTTCCTTTTAAAATCTATTTTAAAGAAGTTACTAAAAATCAAATACATGTCTGGAAGCATTCCAGACGTATAATAAGTGCAAAAAAACATTAGTTTCTTTGTTTAATTCCTACATAAATAAAGAAAAATTAGCAGAATTCTAAAAGAATCAATTGCTTCGGAATGTATCAAATTGGGATTTTTCTTCTTCGCTGCATCTCAAAGACTCTACAATGAAATTGAAAAATATGCATTCCGATTCTCTTTGGAAACAGTGCATGATATTAAAAGTCGGATTCTCATTTCACATGTTTGAGCTGTATGTGAAAAAGAATGAGCATGGCGTAAGTAAGATGTACAGAACTGGAGATAATAGCAGTGCCACAAGTCACCATATATACACTCGTATTCATTCAGCATAGTTTGATATAATATCAAATTTAGATATCGCGTTTAGTGTCTTTCTATACCTTAGAAGCTTACACATTGCCTTCTAGTATACGGAAAATAATGCAGAATTGCAGCGCTGAGATATACCTGGTATATCTCAAAAGCTAATTAGCATCAATTTAAATCAAAGTCCAACCAAATGTCATGTTTGGTTAATTTCTATCCTTTGGTTTGTGAGATACAGCATCCACAATATTTTTCAAAAAAAAAAAAAAAAAAAAGCACAGACACACAGACAAAGGTTTTCTAAAAATCGTCGAAACATGTTCAGGATATTTCAAATAATTTCTTCAAATGCCGGAAATCGAAAATTTACTGAAATCTAAATCCTTCTTTTTATGTATATAAGACATGTATATGTATGTATATATGTATGTAAGACAATAATAAACTTTGTAACTCATTTTCTTTTTTTTTTTTTTTTTTTTTTTTTTGTGTGAAATAAACAAAAGAAATGCAATCATTTGAAAATAAATTATGCTTGAAAACAAGTTTCAAAATATTATTATTGAAAATGTGAGAAACTACACACAATCGTTATTGAAAAAACATTTATAAAATTAAAATTATTATTTTGTCTAATTTGTTATTATCAACAAAATCATAGGCTAAAAACTCACATTTATGTTTAAGTTTGGCTTATGTCAGTATTTTTTTTTTTTTTTTTTTCATCTTTCATTATTTTTATTTTGAGTTCTTTAAAAAAAAAAATCTGGAGTGACTCCCCTCGACTTCCCGAACATTGAGTAATTAACGGTTTTGTAGATAAAGTAAAGTAAGAGGAGTTGTTAAATAAACAAAAGAGAGAAAATTATAATAGGGTGTTTGAGCATATTTCTCCATATAGTACACGATGTTTAATTTAACGATACTGAACTTTGAGAGCATAGATTATAATGATAAAGAACTTTTGCTTGTGTCTCTGTAAAAACTTATAAATACGATTCATTAAAATGCTTATAGTTAGTGCAACAGTGACTTATAATATTCATATAAATTTTCAGTTATATTGAATGAGGCGTTTAGATGCTATCGCGCTTTAAATAATTTCACCCCATAGGCCATAATGATACAGAATTAAATCTTGTGTCCCTGTAAAAAAAACTAGAAGTGCTATATTCACCAAAACCTATATAGATCGTGAAACTGTGACCTATAATATGTGTATAATTTTTTTGTTCAATTGAATAAGGCGTTTAAACGCTATCACACTTTTAAAAATTTGGCCCCATAGGCCATAATGATAAAGAATTTTTCTTTGTGTTCCTGTAAAAAAACTATAAGCGCTAGATTCTCCAAAATCTATACAGATTGTCTAACTGTGACCTATAATATGTGCATAAATTTTTTGCTTAATTGAATAAGGCGTTTAGATGCTATCGCGCTTTTAAGATTTTGGTCCCATTAGACCATAATGATAAAGAATGTTTCTTTGCGTCAATGTAAAAAAACTATAACTGCCAGATTCACCAAAATCAATAGGGTTCGTGCTATGGTGACTTTCAATATGCGTACCAACTTACAGCTCATTCGAACAAAGCGTTTAGACGCTAACGTGTTCACACACACACATACATACACACACACATACATACACACACACACATACACACACACACACACATACATACATCATCGTAAAAATAGTGAGTACGGACTCAGGGGACCTCATAACGTATAGAAACACCAAAATCTCGAATTCGAATTTTTGACATGATTACAATACTTTCCTCTCTATAGTGTTCGGAAACTAAAAACTGTAGTATGATTAGCTTTAACGTTGCTGTTTTCCATCTGTCATCCAAAAATTAATAAATTATTGATGAAGCATATTAAATTTACGAGATATTTTTACTACAATACTATACATACTGTAGTGGAAAAAACAATGAAATAAATTTTACAATTTCATTTATTATGATTATGATTATGATTATGATTATTATTAATTTAATTTTTTTTTAAACAATGTTTCTTTAGATCAGTTTCTCTAGTTTTTTTTTTTTTTTTTTTTTTTTTTTATACTTTTCTTAATTATTTATTTTGCGCTGGAATTGTGCACATAGAACCATACCGATTTTGGGATAAGACTAGAAACAATGCCAGTGATATTGATTATAGCTGTCTTAATGGTACAATGACGTGACATTGTTTTCAAATATTCTCTTTAATTTACTTCTTTACACACAAAGATGATCAAAAGTCAAGAAATCTTGAAAAATCAGTAATTCTCAAACTAACAAAGACAAAAATAAAATTGAAGTAGATTTCTCTCTTTCTTTTCTTCTTCTTCTTTTTTTTTTCTTTTCATTTATCTTTAAACTTGATCTTTTTATTTATCATTTATATATTTATGCGTGTGTAAGTTAAGCAAGAGATATTCTTGTAAAGATTACATATTACCTATCGAACTGTTTATGTATCTAGATATATATACTCATTGCCATAAAAATTTGCGCACCAAGAAAGAGTTGTCAAAATAAAAAGAAATTTAACATACGTAAGTACAACGTTGATATAAGTAAATGATTACAAAATCAAAGCGAAACGTTCATTTATTACAGGAAAAATTTCGAAAGATTGGAGGTTTTAGTATGCTGTTGGGTCACCTCTAGCGTTAATGCACGATGCGATGCACGGACGGGCACTGAGGCATACAGGTTCCGCATGAGGTCCTGCGGCATCTTGTTCAACATTTGTTGTAAACGCGCCTCTAATTCGGGCAAACTTGTAGGCTGTCCAACTTGCCGACCCAAGTTGTCCCATATATGTTCAATTCGTGATAAATCTGGGGATCGAGCAGGCCAGGGTAGGGTAGTATTGTGGCGGAGGCAGTCCTCTGACACACTTGCTGTGTGTGGCTGAGCATTGTACTGTTGAAAAATGGCTCCAGGGAGCCCTGCCATGAGGGACAACACCTATGTCTGAAGGATGCCACGGACGTACCGCTGAGCTGTCGTGGTGCTGTGGATCAATAATAGAGATGATCATGCGTCGTATGAAATGTCATCCCATAAAATTACACCAGTTGTGGGTGCGGTGTGCAGCTGTAAAGCAAAGGCAGGATTGAGGCGTTCACCAAGGTCCTTCTACACACTTACATGATTGCCGTCACTATTGAAATTCAATCTGGATCTGTTGCTAAAGACAACCTGGTTCCATTCCGTTCCAATCCAACCCCGCCGAGAACGACACCGCTCCAAATGGAGGAGGGGGGTATATTTGTAGCACACGTAATGGGCGCCGCGATAGCAAATATCCTTCCACGAGGCGCTTTGTGATGGTACGTACAGATACAAAGACATGTCGTGTAGGTGCTGCATATGACCGGATGGCAAAAAGCGAGACAGTTGGTGTTTCCGTATGCTTCGTATGATGTGGGGTTTTTTTTCGATTATTGGTCTGTCGAATGTGTCCTGAGCTTAATCGCAGTATAAGCAGCCCCTCTCTTGTCCTTTGGTTCCAACATCTCCTCACAGTAAAATCAAAATGGCTTAGGTGTCTGGCTACTCACTGATCTGATCACCCGTATTCCATCATACCGACAATTATTCGTCGGATGAAGCAGTCGGACTCTGACAGCTACTCGTATTGTCTTCGATGGTGGAGTAACGGCATCTCTGTATAAAAAGCATCCCTCTGCAACAGATTATGTGCACAAAACAAGCTCTTCTTACATGTCTTATACTCCATGAAGAACGAAATTCAACGCCCTCTGGTGTTATTACGCAATGCGCAATCACGCTGCATTCCTAATCATTTGCATATCTGACTAGCGCTTACCTTCATGCCAAGTTTCATTACTGTACAAAAATAAATTCTTGGTGCGCAAATTTTTATGGCAATGAGTGTATATACAAGATGTCCCTGAATTCAGGGGTTAAACTTTAAGGTTAGGTATAATACATACAAAGAAACGTTTTTATACAGCCATATGGAATCGTAAATAAAAGTGCCCTGAGCCCACCCTTCAGTCGCTTCAGCTTCTTTTTTATGTGTATTTTTCCTTAACTTTTTGATTTGTGTTAGTAGTTTTTTTTTCTTTTTTTAATTCTATAATGCGGTGCACTTCTTGTTTTTCTGCCTGCACTTTTCATTTCTGACCCCGTATTTCTAAACAAAAAATGATTTTTTTATCTGTGTTTTACCTATATCCTAAAAGTTTGGCCCATTAATTCAGGGACACTCTGAATATGAAACAAAATATCATATTGTTGTTGTTATTATTATTATTATTATTATGTTTTTATGCACTTAAATGCTACCTGATTTGCAAAATTTGAACAATTTTCTACATCAACATTGGCCTATATTAACGAAGCTAATTTTTATTCAATACACATAAAAATCCAGCAAGAAAAATAGTGAAAAGCTAAATGTGTGTTTAGTGTTTGTAGTGTTACTTTGGCAAACTATTGGGATTTTACTTTTTATAATTTACAAACTGAACAAAATAGCACTGTCTTACTTAATTAATTATAAACATATTCATATATCCTGAACATATTTTTTAAAAATATTTATACAGTTTCGTACTTCAAAAAGTAATAAAATGTCAGCAAAAATTTTTATATAAAAACAGTCAAGGAATTTATATCCAGGACTGCTCGTGAAAAGTAATAAAATGTCAGCAAAAATTTTTACATAAAAACAGTCAAGGAATTTATATCCAGGACTGCTCGTGAAAATGCACAAAAATCAACACGTGTTTTTCAAATGCCCATTTAAAACAAAGAGTAAATTTCAGAAGTCTACCACGAAGATATGAAAACAAAAATAATTTTTAAAACCTTACTTACATTGGTTTTTTCATCAAAAAAGATAAAAACTTTCAATTTCCTTTAAAGAAAAATATGTATGCTTAAATAGCTTTCTATATAAAGCTTATTAAAGAAAAAAGAAAGCTTAATTAAACTGTCGAAAGAAAGATTAAGCGATGATGAATTAGCCCTCAATACCGTCATTAAACGCATGTTTATAACTTTTTGCAATTTTATTAATGATCCGTTTGTTTTTTATTTGTTTGATTGTTGGTACACTTTTAAAGAATCATTAATTAATATCATTAAATCTTAAATCTTCTACGAAAGATAAATTAAATGTCATAAATTTTGTTTTAACGGCATTGTTAAGCAAAGAGAGAGTGTAACAAATTTATCAGTAAAAATAAAGCTAAAATAATGGATAGTTTTTCTCATATAGCTTTAGTGTCTCTTCGTACATCGACATTATTTTTAGGGAAAAAGTGAATAATGCAAAAAATAGAAATGTAAATCCCACTATATATGCAGGGAATGAGTTTTACACCTTTATTAGAATTTTTTATAGTCAATAATTCTATATCAGATTTCTCTTTTTCTTTGAATTAAAAATTATCGGCTTCTCAAGTTTCTGAGATTTAAAGAAATAATCTTTACAGAGAATGAAATACGAAATTGTATTTTATATAGTTTTCTACAAGCAACGGAAATTTAGTGGTCTAAAAGACTACCCAGGGTTTGACAATATAAATGAAAGAGAAACATATACAAAGTGTATACCTTATATATATGCTGTAATCATGTAATCAATACTTTTATTCGAACGCAACACAAAGATAAGATTTAGCTCAGGAATCAATTTAAATGTATAAATTAAAGAAGACTACTTTTTAATAACTTATGGGAAAATGAACTGGCCAACTGATGTTAAAAAAAGTAAAAATGCACCATAAATTGTAAAAATATGCAACTATTGTTTCAAATCAAAATAATTAAGCATGAACCGTCATTAAGGAAGATAGGGATGACTACAGTTTGAAAGAAACAATGCAGTGTAGCAGATTCAAAATAACACTGATGCAGAAATATAAAGATTAAAAAAACCTTCTAGCCCAATTTTAAGCTAATTACGAGACTTTTAAGTCGAAGAAATTCCGTTGAACAGAAAGTTTACAAAATCTTGGCGAAAACCAAACGTGGGATCAAAAGTCGGTATCTGAAAAACGGTTCTAAAAATGTTTTCCAAATTTGCTATATGAACAAGTTATAGATTTTTTTTAAATTTATTACTTGGTTATTACAGGAAAATTTAAGGGCATCCTGATTAGTAAGCATGTGAGTTATAAAATTTTAGATTTCAGAAATTGGTGTTTCAAAAAAATGGCTCTACCTTTTTTTTTTTTCTTTTCGTATATATTAATTTGCTTTTGTAGGAAAATTGTTAGGTACCTATCTGATTTGTTTGTCTGGTCAAAAGACGTAAAAAATGACATATTTTAAAAAACATTATATTATGTGTAGTAGTGTGTAATGGAATTCGTGTAATTGATATATATATATATTTATTTTTTTTTTATTTTATTTTTTTTTTTTTTTTTGTAATGTACAAAGTCCTAGACTAACACTGTTAGTCTTTAATTAATAATTTGAAACGCGTGTATTTTCTTTCTTTACGACATTTCTTTGAAACAAGACAGTAAATTTTATTTGAATAAAATATTTTCCGCTGATTATCAATATATATCGCTTATAATTAGAATATTTCTTCTTTTTTAGATTATAATTAATATGTTTATTATAAAATGTGTTACACAATTAATGTATCATAATATTTTGGATTATTTATAATAAAATCTGCATTGTTTAAAATTATTTAATCAAATTATGTTATTATCCAAGATCACAAAATGTCATACTTGTATTAATAAGGCAATTTACATGTACGTATTGCATTTGATAAACCGTACTCTACATTTAGTAAAGCTACATTCTAACACAAATGTAAATTGAGTTTGAATCAGCCCATATGTTACTATGGACAATGTTTACTCCGAGAATTCTATACATACATCTAAATGTTATTCAGTTATGTGTTGATTCATTCGATAGTTTCGTTTAGTTTTTAAATAAATTGCTTTTCATTTTGTAAAGAAATTTTATCTTATAAGCTCCTTCCTCGAATAATTTAATTTCTTCGGAAGATACATTGTGTAAATATATTTTTAAAGCATCGTCAAGTGCATTCACAAGTCTTTTGAAAATTTTAATTTATTTTATTTCTTATATAATGTTTGAAAAAAATCATATTTCATATTTTTCCCATAACGATAACTATTCCTATATATGTTGTGAAGATTTCCAAACACTCGTTGTTTTTTAACAGTTTTCGTAACTATAATTTTTAAGTTAAAATAATGCTGAAATTAAACATATTTTTGTAAATACATAATTTATATGCGTAATAATAAGGAATGGTGAAATTGTATTAACAAAAGCTTGGAAGGGTATTGGCTAAGAATCAGCGAAACAGGAAGGCAATTTAGGTGATATTAAAAAAGAATGAACATGTGTCAAAAAACACATTATGATCAGCAGAATGGGGGTAAAGTTATCAGAAATGAGGTAACTAAAAATGCCGGTACTTGTTGAAGGAGCTTAGATAGGAAAAGGACGAATGAGAAGATTATGGGAGAGAAAAGACAATAGGAAAGAAGCAATAATTATTTCTGAATATAAATAGTGGAAGATCCAATAAGTCTACAACAGAATTTTGTAGAAGTAAAATAGATAGGATGAAAAACTTGTTAAAACGAAGATACTGTATTTAATGCTCCCATAGCTGCAGCTTCCCATCTTGTAGTATCTCAAAAGCCGGAACCTATGTTTGCCTACATGCATATTGAATCCACTTATGCTTTTGGGTCTAGATTTCGAGTTTGTCTCTTCTGGCTTTACCTAATTTCTCCAATATTTGTCACCTCATGCACCACCATACCTTTGTTCTGATTAAACTGACTTCCCATGGTGGCCTATTTATGTCTCGAATTCCCTTTACACCTGGCACACCCTATGGTTCTCCCTATGAGCAAGTTTTTAACCCGTTAACGTCCGAATTAATTTTGCAAAATATTATTAGCTGATTATTTCACTTGTAAATTAATATAGACAAGTGATGGTAAAATATATTAACTTAAACAATTCTTCTGATAGTTTTAAATTTAAAGCCTATGCACATTTATTAACGTTTAGTGTTCTAGCGAGAAATCTTCGATATAGAAAAACTATGAGATAGCAGATTAATTTCCTATTATATGTTGACAAAGATCTCTAAAGTAAAATATTATAATATATGCTATTATTCAATTTGATTTAAGTTAGTATACCTGCGCAAAAAGCAAAGCTATGTGCGACGAATGAAAAATCATAAAATGACTATCCAAATTATGAAATAATAATTAATAGTTGGCGCATAAAACTTTCAGGGATCATTTAGAGTGACGCTACAAACTGTCACTGAAAAACAGAAATCATTCCAAGAAACCCCAAAAAATATACGTGCCATTTTATTAGCACTCCTCAAATGCGGACACTGGGCACTAACGGGTTAAATAAAAAAAATTTACTTCTCTCTATTCTAAAAATTTTTTTATTACCTCAGGCATTTCAATAAATAAAAAAAAATTAATTGCATAAATTTATGAATCATGGTTTTAACTATATGTGTAAACTGTACATGTGCAACTGAGAAATTGCGTTGAGTAAATAAATAAATATTTATTATTTAAAAGTATATTGAGTAAAGTTTTAACGATTTTGAATTAATGAAAATTAATATTAAGTAATAGTTTACCTATTTTAAATTACTGAAATTTTCAATGGAAAAATTTTAAATTAATTAAAAGGTTCTATACCGGTGCTTAATTAATAAAAGTATTCATGCTTATGCCAATTTGTAACCCGCTAAAATTGGATCTGAGTAACTAAATAACGCAGTGCAAATGATAGTTTTTGAGAATGTAAAATTTCTTCCCAACATTTCATAACAATTTGAATGGTGCCTCACCAGTTAAGATTGAAAGTTGACATATATATATATATATATATATTGTAATTAAATAGTAAAATGAAAAAAAAATATGAGGAAATGCCAGCAAAATCTACAATAACCACAATAAATTTATAATTAATTACAATATAAATGAATAATACCAATTTTTAAAAAGATATTAAAAAATTAACCAATAATATTTTCAATAAGGATGTGAAAATAACCGTATTACTCCTCGTAACATAATCCCCAAAGTTCCGTAAAAATAAAATGAATAATGATATCTATCTATAACATATTTTAAGAAGAAGGATCTGAGAAATAGAGAATGGAATTACATATATAGATAATAATCTATCCAGATCATACTTTAACACAATAGAACAATAAAAACTTATTAAATATTTAAATAATGGATAAAAAACGCTCAAGTTGAAGAAATAAATTGCCAGGGTCTCGCCATCTCTTCACTGAGCAGGCAAAATGCAAGATTTCGTTCTATTGCAGAACTTTATACCGTAGTGTTACAGATGTGATCTATTTTGCACGGAAAAATAATTAATTTGAATATTAAAATTAACAATTCTAACAATAAGAAAAATAAGAAAATTACAAAAGACAGAGCTATGTGGGAAAAAAAAATGGTAATAACTAAGTTACAGGTACGTTTGCAAGATGCGATGAATATTAATAATATCCGAGGAAGAAACACTATATATTACAAGTTTTCAATAGAAAACGAAATTTCACGTTCATAAATTAATAAGATAAAAATCAACAATGATTCCAATATAGGATTACAAAAATTGATATTTTTTACATGTTTTTTGCACTTGCACCTTTCATTTTAATAATTGCTTACGTTTCTTGGTACTGTAATTTGTTGTTGAGAAAGATATACAATATGATTTTAAAATAACAAGAAGAATGTTAATTCAATGTTTCAAAATTATACCCTACTGAACCATGCATTTAATAAAAATCGAAAATAATGACTTATTTATTTTTATTATTAAAAGATGTTGTTTTGAGAACAGATGCATTTAAGAATAACTGAGCCGTTTCACATACTTAAAGTCTTTATTTTTAATGTTCATTTCTCATTTAAAAACCACTAATGATAAAAGAATAAGTGCACATTGTAACTTTTAGAAATACATTTATAGATTTGTTATATATCATTTTTGAATTAGCAACTCATTTACTACACTTTACTTTATTATAAAATTTACCAAAAATGAAGATTCATTAATATTTATATGTGACATTTGACACAGTTTTTAGAAAAAGATTCAATAAACTCCTCAGTCTATTAGAGACGTAAATTATTCAAACGTTTAATTTTTTTTAATTCATTTTAAAACCGTAATAGGCATTACTTTCATTAAAACTTAAGAACATACAACATTTCCAAAATTAAAAATTTTGTGTAAAAGTTTCGGGCTCTCTGTAGACTAATTTTCAGTATATTTTGAGAACTCTGCTGTGAGATAATATGTTAATTGATACACATATCACTATAGGACCACATATACGCCTAAGATTGTAGAAGCTTTGCCGTGTATAAAATTATACTTATTGATAAACTGTGCTTTCAGAAGAAACTTGCTGTGTGAAATTATATGCACGATGTTTATTACTATCTATAATTTTACACTTAAAGAAGCTTTTACAACCCCGCGTTAAAATATTATTCTATTGTCCAAAATATATGAATACGTATAAAAAGCCAGTTGCTGTTGTTATCTCAATACATTCAGAAAGGGCTTCTATAAATGTCTGAACGTTTTTACGGATTTGACATTTTTTTAATGCTGAATATGTTTTAATTAAAGGAATGTCTAACAAGGAAACATTCAAAAGGTGTCGTCTTCAAAAAATATTGAAAAAAATGTATGTGATTCTACTTTTCATAAAACACCAGGAAGTGAAAAAATTATCGGCTGAAATGAATTACAGCGACCACAAAAAATTATCAAAATTAAGCATATTTGGTGATTTAGCGCTGTTAGGCGTTCAGTTCGCTAGCACCGAGATTACCGTGTACGAACAAAACCGTGTTTGGTTTCTCAGCCAAGTACTCAAAATCAATTGTCAACAATGTGAAATCGCCAAATATGCATAATTTTTATAATTTTTTTGTGGTCGCTGTAATTCATTTAAGCCGGTAATTTTTTCACTTCCTGGTGTTATAGGAAGAGTAGAATCACATATATTTTTTAATATTTTTTGAAGACGACACTTTTGAATGTTTCTTTGTAAGTTTTTGAAAGAATTGTAATAAGACGTAAGAACTGTTTAATTATTTAAAATTACATAAAAATTTAAAAAACATTAAAAATTATTTTTTTGTAAAAGAAGAGAAGTCTGCGCTTATGTACTACTTTAAATTATTTATATTTCAGTCGGTTCCGTCATCAAATATACAAAATACATACTATAATAATAATTTATTAAATACAAAAGAAGTCATATTTACTTTCCCGCTGCATAATATAGGTATTATGTGAAGAATTATGCAATGTTATAAAAGTAATGTCTGGTGTTCTTCACGAAGTAATTACTTTCCTAATTATTTCCGATAACGTAGATCCCACAAGAATGTCTAACGTGTCCCGAGAGAATCTTGCAGCAATTACAGATCGATTATTGCTGCATTACTTTCATAATAAATGTCAAACAAAATCGTATAAAAGTGTTTAGAATAAAAAGGAAAAGTATAAATAATTTTACATACTCATAATAAAATATATATTTTTTATTTTAAATGTAAAACAGATAAGATTGCTAAAGAAAGAAATTTAAATAATTTCCCGTTTTCACTCTTGTGTATCATATTTAATGATGGCATTAAGAAAAGTTTTTCTTTTTATCTATGATATGAATACTTTTTTTACTAATAATAACAATAATAACAAAAATCTGGAGTGACTCCACTCGAATTTCCGAACGTTAAGTAATTAACAGTTGTTTAAACACTGCAAAAAAAAATTGCGACACTTTCCTGGGAAATTTTGGGCAGCTAATATACCCAATATTTTCCAGTAATGTTCCTTGAAAATATCAGTAATCATCAAATATACACACTTCCAAAATAATACTACATTCCTGAAATCAGGAACGTTTCAGGGAGGAAAACCTGTTTTTCTCAGGAACCTGCCTCAAACTTGTTAAAAATAGGAATGTATCCTATCTATAAGAGTAAGGTTCCTGAATTATTTTACAGTGAATAAATTAATGTAAGCGATGTGTCGTTATATAAACAAAAGCGAAAATTATAAAAGAGTGTTTGAGTATTTTTCTCTAAACGGTATGTTGTTTAATTTAACGCTAGTGCACTCCAAATAACTTGAGTCCATGAAAAAGAACTTTTGTTGAAGCCCTGGAAAAACCTATAAATGATAGATTGACCATAATCTATGAAGATTGTGTGACTGTGACGTATAATATGTATATAAATTTTTTGCTCAGTCGGATAAAGCATTTCGACACTATCCCACTTTAAATAATTTGATCCCATAAACCGTAATGGTAAAGAATTTTTCTTTGTGCTCCAGTAAAAAAAAAAACTCTAAATGCTAGATTCATCAAAATCTAAATAGTTCGCTCGACGGTGACCTATAACAGGTAAACAAATTTTAGTTCTTTAAACGCTATCGTGCTTTAAGTAAGTTAAGCCTACAGTTATAACGACAAAGAAACTTTTTTGTGTGTGTATGTCCCTGTAAAAAAAAAAAAAAAAAAAAAAAAGAAAACTAGAAATGTTATATTCAACAAAATCTATACAGTTCGTTGTGACGGAGAACTATAACATGCGTATAAATTTTCAGCTCATTCGAATAAGACATTTTGACGCTATTCCATTTTAAATAATTTCATTTCATAGGCTATATTGAATAAATATAAAAAAATTTTCGTTGTGTCCATGCAAAAATATTTATAAGTGCTAGATTCACCAAATTCCGTATAGTTAGTGCTACGGGGACTTACAGCATACGTAATAACTTTCCGTTCATTCGAACAAAGTTTTTAGACGCTATCGTGTTCACTCACATTGATACACACATGCACACACATACAGAAAGAGAAAGACATACATAAATTATCGTAAAAATAGCAAAACTGAATTCAGGTTACCTCAAAACGTATAGATACACAAAAATTAGAAAATCGAATTCTTGTCATGACTACAGTACTTTACATATGTTCGTAAAGTAATAACAATTGTAATTATAGATAATGGTAAAGGTCAGAAAATTTAAATGCACATGTACAGGGTGAGATTAACTCACTGAAAATTTTTATATTATAATATAAAATTAAGTAGTTGATGTACAAGAATTCGATTTGCTCTACAATGCTTCTTACAATAAAAAATTTTCTTTAACTAATTCAAACTTTTGCTTACAGAAGCGTTGTCGTTAAAAAACAATAAAAATATCAAAACCGCAAGACAAACAATTAATCAGTATTTATTTTGTGATATTCAAACGCGTTAAATCAATTCAATCCATATGTTCGTTAGCATTTATTGGGAAAAAACTGGATTATATGTTTTATTCAAATCTTCAATACTTTAATGTTAGCCACATGGACAGCAAACTCTTTGTCTCTCACATAGTCCCAATAGCAGAATATAAGAGGTGATGAGTCTAGGAAGCTGTAATAACACTACAAAATATGTTATGTAAACAAAACACAAGGCGCAGTGCCATCTCTGAGCAAAACATTAAACTGTTTATTTTATTTTCTTAAAACAAACCTTTTACCATAATAAGCATTATATCTCGTACGCCACTTATTTCATTTTATATTCTAGTTTAAAATGTGTTTTGGCTAATCCTGTATAACTTGAAATCTAATCAAGATGAAAAGATATTGTTTATATAAAAAGAATAGGGATAAAGCAAGATTTTATTATGTGATGACATATTTATTTTAATAATTCTTATTTTCTATCAAAATATTTTCATGTTCCATTAAACTAACAACATACCAAATATTTTTCAGTTTGTATGCAATAATTTATACTCTGCTTTATACATATTTTGCAGCAAAATATTTCTTTAAAAATGTAATTTAGTTTTTTTTTTTTTTTTTTTTTTTTTTTTGCTTTGTACTGTAACTTCTCTAGCAATCGATATCTATATCTACAAAAAAGAAAAAGATTTGTTTAAAATAGATTTCAGAATTTATATCGTCTCCAAAACGTTGACTCAAGAATAGACATTTACATTATTGTGATTTTTAAGAAACAGAAAAACTTATTATATTTCTCATATGCTATCCATAATCAATAGTAGGTCATGTATAACATTGGAATTCTTTATCTATTTTCTTCATGTTAAATGTCAAGAGTTCAGATTTGTATTTCGAATCAAAACATTCAAAATCAAGCTTAAAGATTATTTTTTATATTAGCAAGTGTAATATTCTTAGTTGAACATTTTAGTATCACTATTTTTCAGTGATAGAAATTTCTTTAGTTTGTTAAACTTTCTGTGATTAAATAGAGGAAAATTCTATGAAGATATAATGTTCTTTGAAATATAGGCCACTTCGATCTTGATATTAGACTGTCTTATTTTTATTTTTTAAATCATTTTTGTAAAGTGAAATTTTATAAAATGCATATGGAATTACTTCACATAATACAATATGAAATTCAGTTTTGGATATTTACATACTAAAATAAAAATCTGGCTCATAGGAAATACTATTACATAATGTAATTTGCTACACAATAATTATTCAATTATATACATTTAAAGCGATAGTGGGTAGAGTGTAGTATTGAAAATAAACAATCGATTATTATTAAAACATTTGAACGAAATGTTCTTTTTTCTTTAAAGAACTACGACCATTTTTACACACCAGATAAGACAGGCAATTTTTTTCAGTTTAAAGTAAATAATAAGCTACAGAATAGTTTAATCAAATTTTGATAATCAATACGAAACAGGAATTATGAAAGCTCTATACACAGGGTTTGGGTGAAACGAATTGTCAGTGATTTTACTACGAATACACGTCACATCATACTAGGACTGGTTGGTATCAGTTAGAGCTCCTCCAATACAGGCTGGCTCGTCAGGCATTTTGTTTCCCACTCAGCAATTGTTGCCCACGCGGTCCGAATTTCAAGTGTTATCAAATAAAATAAAATGGGGGTTGTGCAGCCGAAAAATGCTCAAATCATACCAGAACTGCCTTTATAATGTTTAGATTTTCAACATATGGAGACAGGCGAAAGAAATGGACTATTAATTGTCCAAGAGAAAATTGTAAGCCTAGCTTTCAATCACAAATATGCAGTGTAATTGTGATATGTTTTCTTGCATGCTTTGTATTAATTATCTGTTTTTATTGCTGTTTTATTATTTATATATTGTATTTTACAACATACACTACTTTTCAACGTGTATAAATATTTAAATTAATTCATTTAACAGCAGCAGTGATGTGTCTACTTTTTACTAGGGTTATAAGAAAATTTCGCCAAATATTGCCGCCAAATTTATCAAGTGCAAACAATAATTCTCTCTCCTGTTTA
Organism: Salticus scenicus; assembly: GCA_963930645.1. NCBI lineage: Eukaryota > Metazoa > Arthropoda > Arachnida > Araneae > Salticidae > Salticus > Salticus scenicus. Next base: position 148,628,173 of record OZ005655.1, on the reverse strand, counting down.
GGCAAACTTGCCATTTTAGGCGATAAAGACGATAAGTAATACGTCTGCAACTAAACGTCGCCAAGCTATATTTCCACTGGGCAACAATGGTCGACTGTGAGTAAGCTCGTATTATAGGAGCCTTAGTATCAGTGAAAGGGACGTTTTCTTACGCAAAAGAAGTCGCTCATTCGTCTCCGAGCATCTGGAGAGTAAGGACCGACATTTCCGGAAAACTCAAAATCGTTTCCCGTGCAAGCCGTAATGCAGCGGTCGGTTGAGTAACGGATTGACATCAAGTTTTGCGTGAAACTTGGCAAGTCCGCAGTGGAAACTTTTTCCAACGCGATATTTAATGACGATTGTTTATCAGAAGATCTACCATTGGTACAAGGCATTTTAAAAAGCCTGTGAAGACATCAGGGATAAATCCCGCTCTTGAAATCCGTCAACGACCACCACCGATGAAAATATGATGCGTGTGAGTAAACTCTTGAACTGAGACCATCGTTTCAATGTTCGTTTAATGGCACGGACATTAAAAATTATAAAAAGTAATTTTCCAGAGATTGTGACGATTGAAAACATCCCTATGATAACATGCTAGCTCATACCATCTTCTTCGTGAGACTTTTCCTAGCCAATTTTAAGCTGTCAGTGGTTCCCAAGCCGCCTTACTGTCCTGATGTGGCTCCCGAAATCTACTTTCTCTCGCGCTTAAAAGATTTCTTTCAAAGGACATAATTTTGGGACAGATGACAAAGTCAAAGACACTTGCACCAAGGCTCTAAAGAACATTCAGGAAAAGGTCTACCATGACGACTTCGATGCTTGGAAATCTCTCTGGTATAGATGTATCGACGCAGGGGGAGTCTATTTCGAAGCCTTTTAATGTGTTGTACCATTTGGATCAATAAATATTGTTTAATTTACTCACTGAAATTCTTTTTTTTTTTTTTTTTTTTTTTTTTTTGAAAATACAAACTTGTAAAACAAACAAAAGATGTCTAAAATAAAAGCCCTAAGAAATTTTCAAAATTTCATAAACAAATTTTTAAAACATTTCTCATTTACAACAAATGTTCATATATTCCATCAACGTTTTAGACACGTATCCATATGCTTCACTAAGATTTGTTCAACATAACAGCACTAAATAATTAGTTACTAATTATCTCCTAAAATACATCGGAACACCAGTAGTCGAGATGTTCTGCTATCAAGACTGGTAAAACATTTTCACACACAGGTCGCGTTCGTTTGAAAAACATTCTGAGTTTCCGTGATTTCCTCCGAAATTTGCGTAAATACGAACTAGGTACCCTTATAAATACCTTTGTGAAGGGCACTACATACAGGCCTTGTGTAGTCATACGATCAATGTAGTTCCTGTGTAGCCAGAGTAGTCCTTGTATAGTCTCTTTCGCCGCACTTTTAATATTTTGACTGACTTTTCATTAGTACTATATACCAAATTTTTTCTTCAGAAATTGCTTTTTTAAATACACCTTTATGGATGAATCCCAGAGTCGCCAATTACCTGCTTCTGCACAGTTTTAGGGCGGCATTAAACCCATTCAAAACCAAACTTTCTTTAAATTATCCGTGGCGCAGAGGCCCTTGACTTGGTACAACCAAATTCCGTTTACAATAAAAAAAAAATAAAAAAAGTGCTCTTGAAAATTACACTTCAATAAAGTTTTACTGCTGTAAAAAAAAAAGAAAGAAAGAAAGAAAGAAAGAAAGAAATGTCTTACAAAAGTAATATTTTACTCAAATATGCATTTTCGAGTAAGATATGGGCAAAAATTAAGGCTTAAAAAATAGTCGTAAAAACCATAAAAAATATAATGGGCCCAAATATACTTGGGGCATTGGGATGCTATTTGCCACTCTTGTGATGTTGAGACTGCAGAACGTCTCCACAGTTGGTTTGAAATTAAGCTGAATCCAGCAAATTATAAAGTTGGGACGGTTAAATCACTTCGTCGCCAGTGACTCGGCGAAAGTCCTGGTCGGATGAATTTTATGTCGACATGGTGCTGCAATGAAAGAATTTGGATCTGAGAGTTAGATGAATGGAAAACGATTTCTAAGGTTTTGATTGAAATGAAGAGAAAGGAAGTTGTAGAATGTAGTATAAGATGGAGATTGTTTTGGTAGATAAAAATAGTGAATTGCTAGTGGTAGAGAATTGTAGTGGATTAGAGTGTGAAGAGGTGAAGTAAAGAGTGGTGTGTGTGAAGTGGATAGTGGGAGAGTAATGTTGATGGTGATAGTTCTTATGCGTGTGTTAAGTGATGGTAGAGAGGTGTAGTGTTGTAGAATAAAGTAAGAGAAGAATCTGTCGCCGAAGATTCTTGTGTGAGAATAGTTAGTGGTCGACAGAGAGCAGTCATCGACAAGACCAGTATTGGTGAGATATGTTACCTTTTATTTTATGCTTTGTTGAAGTATTTCCAGAGGTTATTTGGGAGTTAAAATTGAGTTAGCACAACACCCGCCTTGGAATTAAGCATTAATAAACTTTGTTATTTTATATTTAACTTTGCCTCGAGCTCTTCTTATTATCTAATTAAGTAATTAAGTTAATCCTTAAGATTAAGATTGAGGAATTGAGATACGGCCCACTCAAATTCCTCACACTCTGATTCATCATTACCTACTATACAGATTTAGTAACTTATATTTGTGCAGCATTTCACTACGTAATCTTACAACCAACAATTTTTATACATTTAACTAAGCCGATTTATCCTTTCAATATTATGTAGCATTCAGTACGCTGATTGATTCATTCATGTTTAAGGAACATTCTGCTGCACCGATTTACTCATGCATAAGTATAGAATTCTATAATGATTTTTTACTCATGTTTATACATATATGAAGTACTATTCTATACAGATTCAATATCTCACATTTATGCCAATTTAGCTACTCACATTCATGAAAAAATCATGTTACGCCTATTTTGTCATTAACATTTATGCAGTGTTTTTTGCTACTTCGATTATCCAATTGATTCCCTCTCAAATGTCGGTATTGCTGGCAAAGAGGTTACGGATTCTCTAACAAAGGCAGCTTCTTTAGAGACTCTCCAGCCAGATTTGCTTTGTATTTATAGTGATGTGTTTGTTATCAGAGTACAAGAAAACAATTAGGAGATACAATATACAGGACTATTCAAAATTAATTGAATAAGTTTCAAAGAGTGATATTTATGCAACCTCTCTGGATAATTTAACAATTTTTACTTTCTTCTATATGTAATATAGAGAAAGTATTGGATTCGTAAAAATTTTCGACCTCGGGTTTTTGATGGATTTACACGTTTTGAGAGCTGTAGAATACGATTTGACTATTTTTAGAAAATGTCTGTCTGTCTGTCTGTCTGTCTGTCTGTCTGTCTGTCTGTGTGTGTGTGTGTGACAAAATTTTGTGGCAACTGTATCTCAGGAACTACTGCACAGAATTTCATACAAATTGGTATGTAGTTGCACCTTGACATAAATTAGTGCCTATCAACTTTTGGTAAAAATTGTCTCACAGGTTGCGTTGCCATCCCGCTTTTTCTAAATTTTTAACATGGTGATATAGGACAAAATTTTGTATAAATGTGCTTAAAGAGAATTATTTTTTAGTAATCATTATGAAATTTACAGTAATTATTTATAATAGATATAGTCAACTGGGAAAAAATTTTTGTACGTGTAGGAGCCTCGCCACCCCCCCTGGGGGGGAAGTCCCCCCTCGAGGGGAGTAAATTTTCAAGATGGGTATCTTTCGAAAGGTCTCATCAATACCTTTAAAACGAATGGTTGAACTATAAATCTGTGATAATTTAAAACAAAGTTATCGATTTTTTTACTTTTAACAAAAAAAAACTTAGAAAAAAAATCGTATTTTTTTTTTTTTTTTTTTTTTTTTTTTTTAACGAAACTTAACCAAACTTGGTATTTAGTTGGTCCCCGACATAATGTGGTGCGGATTACATTTAGGGATCAATAGCTCAACAGGTGGCGCTGTGATCGCATTTTTTCTAAATTTTTAACATGGCAATATAGGACAAAATTTCGTATAAATGTACATAATGAGCGTTATTTTAAACTTGTGATTGTAAAATTAATATGAATTATTGATAATAGTAGTAGTTAACTACGAAAAAAATTTTGTGGATGTGGGGGCACCGGTTCCCCCCCTGGGGGGAAGTACCCCCCGGGGGGGGTGTAAATTTTCAAGATGGGTATCTTTCGAAAGATCTCGTCAATACCTTTAAAACGAATGGTTGAACTATAAATCTGTGATAATTTAAAACAAAGTTATCGATTTTTTTTACTTTTAACAAAAAAAAATCATATTTTTTTTTTTTTTTTTTTTTTTTTTTAAATATTGTTACTGGTTCAATATGTATTACTTTTAACAAAAAAAAAAAAAAAAAAAAAAAAAGAAAAAAGAAAAAGAAAAAAATCGTATTTTTTTTTTTTTTTTTTTAAATCTTGTTACTGGTTGAATATGTATTACTTTTAACAAAAAAAAAGAAAAGAAAAAAATCGTATTTTTTTTTTTTTTTTTTTTTTTTTTTTAAATATTGTTACTGATTGAATATGTATATAGGAAAATATAGAAGAAAGTCTTGTGGTGGCCACAACATACTAGTTTTTATTTAACCTCAGTCTTAAGAATTTTAATAATGTAATTGCAAGATTTAACTAATGTTTTATGGAGGTGGCAAAGTATCCCTCACATCAAAATGTATATAAGGAATCTATTTCTGGAACTGTTTTTAACGTACACAAAAAAAAAGTGTTTAGATAAATTTTATACCATTTATTATTCAACTTAAACTAAAATATAACTACATTAATGCATGACAAGAGAAAATAGAGTGATTGCTTCACCAAATTATTTTAATTACTTTTTTCTCTCTCCTTCGAAATAATATAATTTATATTATTCAACAACAAAAATTCTATAAACCAAAATTTAAATTTTATTTTAAATTAAATAATATATTAAATATGAGCTCATATATGTATCTGAATGTGTAGGGAGAGACAGTGAAACAAAAATAACATTATTGTTCACGCGCGTGAATGTCTGTATGCATCCATGTTCGTTAATTTACCTCAAAATTTTTAATTTAAAGAGATTCTACTTTGTTTAATAATAATGCAAATTCCTATTACTATAAACCTGTCACTTTCGTCTGAGTTAGTATTTCATTTCACAAATTTGCATATCAAATGAAATAGCCAGCAGTGATTAATTTTAGCTAATTCTCCAAAGCTGCAGATTGCGTCGTTTTCGCAAGTGTGTTTTAAAATTCAATAAACTAAATTATGCGTAATCGAGGGACATTCATCACTGAAATTCAAACTAAGCAGCATATGTAGTGTTGTTTATATAGAAAGTTATATACAAAGTTTTAGATGTCAAAGACAAAACTAATCTAATACAAAAGAATGTGTATAGGATGTAAAAGAAATTTAATATGTAATAGAAGAGCGTGTTTTTTTTTTTTTTTTTTTTTTTTTTTTCTTGAAGTGAAAACTTCTTTAGGCGCATTGAGCACTGTTGGGTGAACAAAAATCATGAAACTCGCGTCATCGTCAGCGAAGGTTTTCCATGAGAAGAAACATATTTTTTACCAATTTATATTATCGAAAGTGTAATTCGAAATTTCAGCTGATTTACTCGTTTTGAGGTGTTCTGAATGGGGTTTCTTTTGTATCTCAGCTACTAATTAAAATAATTTCATAAGTAACACATTATTTGAAAGCTTTGTTGATTTGGAATTGAACAGTAGATTATAGAAATTTCTACCGCCAGATCTTTTAAAATTTCGATATTTCAAATTCTAATTGTGATTAAATTATTTTTAATACATCATTCGAAAGATATTTTAAAGTTCTTTTATATTATCGAAAGTGGAATTCGAGATTTCACCTGATTTACACATTTTGAGGTATCCTGAATCGGTTTTCTTTTGTATCTCAGCTACTAATTAAAATAATTTCATAAGTAATACATCATTAGAAAGGTTTGTTGAGTTGGAATCGAACAGTAGATTACAGAAATTTCTACCGCCAGATGACGCTGTAATATTTTAAAATTTCAATAGTTCAAATTCTAATTATGATTAAATTATTTTTAATACATCAATCGAAAGATATTTTAAAGTTCTTTTATATTATTTAAAGTGGAATTCGAGATTTCACCTGATTTACACGTTTTGAGGTGTCCTGAATCGGTTTTTTTTTTGTATCTCAGCTACTAATTAAAATAATTTCATAAGTAATCAATATTTTTACCTAATATAAGGCTTAGATCATTTAATATGGGTAGCTACAAATATTGTGCCGAATCATATAATACAGATCATAAACACTTCTTTACAAACCAAAAATAATTCGAAAATAATAATTCGGCAGTTCCCAAAGACTGCTTTCATATATATATATATATATATATACATATTCATATTTCGTTCAAAAAGAGGCTTACTTCAAAAATATTGAAAGTAGCGACTATACTCGTATCTACTTAAATTGCATCTGCTGTCAAAATGTCAGCAGTTTGAATATAATAAAACATACTCACTCCTGTTGACAAAAGACAAATTATAAAAAAACTTGATTTTTAAAGGTTATAAAAATTAATACGGAAAATATATCTAGAAAAAAGTTAAATCCCGAGTCGTTGTTTTAACTTTAAAAAACGCACACGCATATTTAACAACTTTCTTCTACTGTAACTTTAAATATAAAAGATTAAATGTATTAAGTGAAAAAGCGTGTCTAAAGGTCTTTTTGTCTGCTTTCTTGACATCGTAAGAGAATATTTGTTTTCTGTTACGCATATTAACCATACCATTCAATCGACAATAATTTTTATCCTCTTCTTTTATTAAAAGTAAGTCAAAAATATTCGACAAATTTAATTTTTTTGTATTAATTTAGATGACAGAACATGCGTTTTCACTATTTTCAACGTGCAAAAAAAATTTTTTTTTTTCCTGCCAAATTCACTATTGAAAATTATTTGGTACACTCATCAGCGTTTTATATTTATGTTATCATGGCGTGTTTTACTAGTTAACCAATTTCAGATTGCAATACTTAAAATTAATTATGTTAAAAAACCAAAAACTTATCTTTACATTATTTACATTTAAATAATAATATCCTGTAGTTAAATTAATATTATGAAGATTTTTTTTTTCTGTAATAACGGTTGATGTAAGGATTAATGCAAATCTCGCTTGCAAGAAAAGAGACTTAATGTAGTAACGTAACACCTAGTAATTAATTTTCTTTATTTATTGGTTGGTTGGTTGCATGTTTTAAGGGAAATTGACTACGCTGGGATAGTAGGCCTAGAGTTGGAATGCTCTCCGTAGGGGTCTTTCAAAGGGATCCTAGCTCGTATTTACGCGAGTTTCAGGGAAAAACACAGAAAACTCCGAACGGATAGATCGATAAGCGCGACCTCAGATAGAAATTCAGCACTTTTTTTTTCTACAAGCTTTGAGTGGAGAATCGCTCAGTCGCTGGTGCGCTTATTATTTTTATCTCCTGAAAGTAAAAATAAAAAAGAACAGTATTAAAGTTTTTGACATTTTACTTCCTCCATTCTCCTTCCTCTTCTTCCATTTTGATGTACATTTGAAATAAAACAGGCTTACTTTATGTAATAATCTATAAGCATTCTATATTATTCAAATTTATCAATTAATATCATTCAATAGATATTTTTAAAAAAAAATTCTGATTAATCAGAATTTATTGTAGGCAATGGCCAGTTTTCATAAAGAATACTAAAAAAAAATTCTGTAGCTGGCATCTAGAATCTAAATTGTGGCTCTAAAAATAATAGTTCCATGTCATCCTTATAAATTCTAGCCCTCTTCGAAAGCAAGTTCTATAAATCCCTATTATAATTTTCCTATATTATCGAAAGCAAAGTTATTTAAAAATCGCTACAAAAAAAAAAAAAAAAAAAAATGCCAACTCAAGAGGCGGGTTTTAGCAAGTATAATCTTGGTTTATAAACAAATTCTAGAAAATAAAACGAGAATTTCTTGCTATACAAAAGATTCAGAATATTCAGAATATTGCTTCGCCGTCTAGAAATATGTAGACTAGAAATTCTCAATCATTTCATCTATTCGGTTTATTGGCGTGCCTTATACGCATAGCTCGAAAAATCTATATTTCTAGTTTAGGGATTTAGAAAATGACCACTTATTTATTCTAGATGAAGGCGGCACATTTTTTTTTTCTCGGTGAAGTATGCAGAAAATCTTTAAGCATTTAATTTCAACGTATACTGTTGTTTTACTTTAATGCAGAATTAAATTTATTTTCGGTGTCTTTATTGGTGTAGGGATCAAAGCCAATTAACTGCACGCGGGTCCTAGTCCTGTGTAGAATGCCCTCTGTAGGTGTCATTTTAAGGGCTCCTAGCCCGTATTTAAGCAAGTTTCACAGTAAACCATGGAATACACCGAACAGTTACGGTGACGAACGTGACCTCGGATTGAACCCGATACTTCCATTCTACTAACTTTGAGAGAAGGACCTCTCGATCATTAAATTTATTTTCTATTTTATTTTGTTTACAGCTATGAAATGCTACATTTTTGGTAAAATATAGCAAATATTTTTTGAACTAATTGCTTAATTGGGTGTAAAATGACAAGTTAGAAATTTTCATTTTTATTTTAAATATAAAAAAGAAAAAAAAATGATATTAATACTATTGCTAAAGGATATACTTTGAATAACGGAATAAAATTCTGGTTATATAAAGTAAGAAGGTAAGCAAATATAATTCGAATGTCAGTTTTAACAAACTACCATTTTATTTACATACATAAATGACAGTTATTAGCAACAGCATGTCTACAGATAGCCATTTTTTAACAAAAAATTTTTTAAATAGAAATGAAAAATTTCTAACCGGTCATTTTACGCCAATCAAGCAATTAGCTCAAAACATATTTGAGAAAAATAGTATGAAAGGCTGCTGTTCAATAACGTTGAATAAAAACTATGTGAAGAAGCACCTTGTTTCGTATCGAAAACTTTAACAAGCTTCCATTCGGCGAAAACGTGTAGGAACAAGTGATCATTCGTGTCAAATTTTCTTTTGCCTGGGGGGAATAAACTACAATAGGAGTAGTATTCTAGTCCATTCTTGATTCTGTTTTAAATACAAAAAATTTATTATTTTTTATTTTGACTGAAATAATTGATAAAGCGTAATCGAGAAATCAAATATTCTCTGCGCAAAAACCTTCACATTTTCTTGTATAGTTATTTTCCGGGGATCGCACTCTGCTTCTCTCACAACGTCACAATACTCTGGTCTCTCACAAGGGCAGGGCACTCTGTTTTTACTACGAATCGACCAACAATTGAAGGTTTCTTAAACTACAATAACATTATGATCCAATATGATTAGATAGATTCAGCTGATTTAATATGATTAGATAACAGCAGAATAAAAAAAAATAGATAATTTACTAGAAATATAACAACTATTTAATCCTTAAATGATTTTTTATAAAATATTTTCAATTACTTGTAAAATGAAGAAGAATAAATTTAGAACTAATAATAAAGTTTTTCTTGCTTTAAATTTAAAATCTCGCTTAAAACAATATAAACAGTAATTATGTTTCTATATCACTAGATAATCTGTTATCTGGTACATAAAAAATGTTTTAATGAGACTTAATTAGCAACGACAAGTTTTAGATAAAGTTTCGTAGGATGTATACATTAGTGTTGGTGAGTGATTACCTTTACGAAATCTCCAGAGGTTTCTACCAACCAAGACAAGTTTCTCTTTAGTAATATCGGATCCGTAGCTTCGGGATTTAGTACAGCAGTTTGCAATCAGACATAATAGAGGGCATTCCATTCTGTTGTTTATATTAACCGACAGAGTACTTTGTTTTGTTTTAAAACTTTACATATTCTTTCAGTTTATGTTATAACTATTCTAAAAATGTCAGGAATTTCTGTTAGTGTTAGTTAGGTTTTTGATACATTTTAATTTGTTAAATGTTAAGTTTCTGCATTCAGTGCCTGTTTATTTGAAATATAAACAAGAACTAAATTATCAGTGTACTATATTTTATATATTGCACAGACATCTTTTACAGCTTTGTTTACGGAATTTAATTAAATAAATAATACATAAGATAACACACATCACTCTTTTATTCCTTGGAAAGAAAAGGAAAAGCGATCGATTTAATAGTATCTATCCTTGCTGGAATTTCATTATGTTAATTGCCGTAAAACAATTCATGTACTCTAATGATTTTATCAGAAAACATTTTGACAGATATGACTAAAACTCGTTACTTCCAAAAAGTATACCGAAAAATTTATTAAACAAACCAAATAACTATCTCTGATCAAAAGAAAAAATTTTAGCAATATGACGAAAACTTTAAATAGATTTAGCTTTAGATATATAAAAATATTTTTGAAAAAAAAAATAACAATTAGAATTCATTGATATATGTTATTATTGTAATGTATTATTTATAAATAATATGGTTTTGACCGTCATTCATTAATTTTATTAATCATATCGTTTACATTGAATAAGCTTACGATAAACACAAAACACCCGCTTACGATAAACAAAAAACTGTTTTACATTATTTAATCAAACGAAAATCAAACTAACTTCCATTATTTAATCAAACTAAAATATTGATATAATTTTTTTTTATCATAACGAATTAAAATAAATATTTCACTTCAATAAAATGTATTATAATTTGTTAATAAAAATTCTATATTTTTTTTAAAGTTTGAAAATCTTTATAAATACTGATAAATTTCGTTTAAAAAATACCAATGACTTATTATAATTTTGCGATGAATTTATTAGAGTTATATTCAGAAAGATATTCAAGATCCTTATCTGTATATATATATAAATTACGTGTCACGATGTTTGTCCGGGGTAAACTCCTAAACTAAGGAACCAATTTTAATGAAATTTTGCACACTGTGTGCAGTTTGGTCCAACTTGAGAGATAGGATAGTTTTTATCTCAATTTATTGTCACAATATTGTTTTATTGCAATTATTTGTTAATTATAGACCTTTATTAAAGCTGCTCCAAAATATCTGTGAGTTCCATTAATTTAATTGTTGCCAGAAAAAAAAAAAAAAAAAAAAAAAAATACGAGTTCATTTTCTTTCGACATGAAAATAAATACATTTAATCAAACGTGAACGTTAAAAAACTATAAAAAGTTAAATTATGCGTCTCACGAAAATTGACGTCATAATCAATTTAAAGATTTTATACACATTGATAAAGTGCTAATGTAGTTCTATCATAGGTATAGAAATATATATAGATCTATCTTCCCCATGTTATCGTACAAAGATTTTTGACGCTGAAAAAGAAGCTTTGGAATTAGCCATTAAGTGGTATTGAAAAAAAAAAAAAAAAAAAAAAAAAAAGAAATATGAATTTGAAACTGTATCTGGAATTTTTCATTCACCTTTAGTAAATAAATTATTTATAAATTTTATTTGCTAAAATATTCTTATATATACGCAAGCGAAGTGATGACGTCACTGATTGTTCGTGGATGCAAGAAAAATATTTCCTATGTTAAACGCCCATTGGATTTTTTGTAAATAATTATTAAAAATCGAGGAAAATTATTTCCCGATTTTAATCCCCATATTTAGGTATAGATAGGTATTAGTTATCGTGTCGCGTTAGATTAAGTTATTTTTGTTTTAAAATTGACAAAATTTTAATTTTTTATTTCGAAACTCTAGAAAAAAAAATGGCAAACTTCCATATTCGATTGAAAACACAAACATTTCATTTCAAAGGATAATATTTACACAATAAATATCCAACTAATATGCTAATTAAAAGGAAAATGATAAATATTCTATCATAATTTGAAGTCAAATTTGTTTTCAAATGTCTAAATAAAGTATCTGATATGAGATGCTAATATGTTGCAGCGGAATAGATTTGATATCGGTCATCCTTGGCCGAAAAAACATAAAACATAAAACAAAAAAAATATATCGCCAAACTATTTGGCGAACATAATTTAGTTCCTTTCAAAAATCGTGGTTATTTTAACAACTTATATTAAGAGAGTAATGAAATAATAATGAAATAAAATAATTTGAAACAATATTTCGTACAATGCATATTACGAAAATATACATCTGGTATGTATATTTTCGTATTACTTTTTTGATCACCAAATACAATAAGCGCCAAGAACGACAGAGTTTTGAAATTTAAAATTAAATTTTTGTCAATTTGACAGCAAAATAACACAATCTAACACATGCACATGATAACTAATACGTATATATATACCCAAATATGGGGATTATAATCGGGAAATAATTTTCCTCGATTTTTAATATTTTTTTTACAAAATATCCAATGGGTGATTAACATAGGAAATCATTTTCTTGCATCAACAAACGGTCAGTGACGTCACACTTCGCTTGCGTATACCCGTGTGTATTACTCGGGGAAAGACGGCCATATTTTGGTAAAAACGTCGTCTTTTCCCAAGTGAAAAGGAATCACTTTTTTCTCCCCAATGATCATTCTATATATACCATACTATATCTATGAGTTCTATATGCAAGCAAAGTGTGACTCACTGATCATTTGTGCAGCCAAGAAAAAGATTTCCTATGTTAATCGCCCATTGGATTTTTTGTAAAAAAATATTAAAAGTCGAGGAAATTTATTTCCTGATTTTAATTCTTATATTTGGGTATAGGTATTAGTTATCGCGTGCGTTAGATTGAGTTATTTTGCTGTCAAATTGACAAAATTTTAATTTTAAATTTCAAAACTCTGTCGACCTTGGCGTTTTTCTTTCCCTTCTTTTTTTTTTTTTTTTTTTTTTTTTAGTATTTGGCAACCAAAAGCGCAACACGAAAATATACATGCCAGATGTATGTATTACGCGAAGTGCAATATGTATTATTCATTGTACGTATGTATGACATGTAATACGTATTGTACGAAATATTGTTTCATATTATTCATTACTCTTTTAATATAAGTTGTTAAAATAACCATGATTTTTGAAAGGAATTAAATATTTTGGCTCGATAATTTGGCATTATTCTTTTTTTCACCAAGGGTGATAGAAATGAAATCTATTCCGCTGCAACATATTAGTATCTTATATCAGATATTTTATTTAGACATTTGAAAACAAACTGTGATAGAATATTTATCATTTTCCTTTTAATTAGTATATTAAAATTTAAAAGCATGGTATATATTAAATATATATATATATATAATTGTTCTTATCTTAATCCTCAATGTTTCCCATCTTTATTAACTTGAATTTACTATTAAAATTTTAACATACTCAAAACCTTCTCATCACTTCGTTAAAATATACTAAACTTTTCCAAAATATTTTTCTATTTAAAATGATACATGTATTTATTTTTAATGTCCAATATTTCATAAGATGTCCTATTTTAAAGTTTTAAAATATTTATTAAATTTACTTATTTTTCTGGTTTACCTATATTGTTTTCCTTTTTATACCTACTGCTGATGCCATCTTTAAAATATTAAAAATGATGAGGCCATTTTATAGTAAAATTATCCATTATAACAGATATTATATTTCACTCCTGCATAAAAATTGATTTTAAAATCGTCTGCTGTTTTATACTTTTATTTTAATAGAATTTTAATAAAAGTAAATTACATATTAGTCTTTTTAGCATTTTAATCCAAAATTGCTTTGGACTTATTATATTTCACTCATCCATAAAATTTGATTTTTAAAATCATCTGCTTCTTTTATACTTTTATTTTAATAGAATTTAATTTATATATTAATCATTTCAGCATTTTTATCCTAAGTAGCATTAGAAATAATATATATCACTTCTCCATTAAAATTTATAAGACCCTACAATAAAATTAATTTGTGCTTAATATCAACGAAAATTTTTATCAATCGCTTCCATATTTTGACCCAAGGTTCAAATCTCAATCCTATGGGTTTTTACATCGGGTACAACGTTTCAGTCTTTATTCGTAAATAATAATTTGACTATATTAAATAGTTTATTGCAATATAATTCAACATATAACTTAGGCACAGCAACGCGTGGCCGGGTCTGCTAGTAATAAATAAAACTAAATTTGAAATCTTATAATAAAATAATATTTAAATGTAAAATAACTAAAACTATTTATTAAATATTGTAGTAACTGCAATAATTTACATATTCATTATTAGTATGTATATTTAAAGAATTTTTTTTTTAAATAATTACTACACTAACTGTCATGCAACCAACCACTCCTAAGTTTATTTTATGCAACCAACCAACCTTGGAAGCCGCCGTGAGCGGGAGAAGATATTTTCGCAGAGAGAAAGACTTTGGCCTTCGGCCTGAAACGTAGGGTGCAATAGGCGCGCCCGAGTAACGGATTTATTCCGTTGGTTTATTCTTATTATTACATGAGTACATGGGTACTCATATGTATATAAATTTATCACTGTATATATTCATCTTCATGTTTGATTTAATATTAATTAATTAAAGAGTAAAATTTAATACAAGAGAAATTTTCTGTTCTCAAGTGTCAACACTCGGTTATATCACAGCACGCTCTGCAAATGTCGAACCAGAGTACAGTGTTCTCAGAAAGGATAATATAAATTCCATGGACGCAATATATAAAGGTGAGAAATTAATGTTATTTTATGATGATAGGATAGGAATTAACATTTTAAATAGCAATGTTTAAAAGTGTTACGAAGGCCGATCTACTTGCCGTTTTGCAAGAGTTAGGGGAAAAAGCTGACTCTAATTTAAAGGTAGTGGAATTAAAAGATTTATTGTTAAAATCTAAAGAATACATTAAAGATAAAGAATTTGTGAGTGAATTTTTAGCAACCACAGTTGCGCAAAGAAAGGAATCGGAAGAAATAAATCGTTTGAGTTTGTTAAAGCAAACCGAAAGTAACGATGATGTGTTGCATAATCCTAGTAACTCAGAAAATATATTATCATTAGATAAGCTTTTGAAAGCTATATTAACTTTGGTAATACCAGTACCTAAAAAGAATGAACCATGGAATCTTTTTTTCGATTCCATTGAAAGAGCTTTTAAGCATAAAAATGTACCTAAAGAATATAAATCGGAGATTTTACTGAAAGTAATTGGCGATAAAGCCGCGAATATTCTGATTTATGTAAGCGAAGAAGAATTAAAGAACTATGAGAAAATTAAGTCATTAATTCTAAAAGAATATGCACCATCCCCTTTCACTTGTTTAGAAATTTTTAAGAAAGCTACGAGAATATCTGGGGAGACACACCAGCAGATTGCTTCTCGTTTAAGGTCAAGTTGGCTCCATTATTGTAAAATTCGAAATGTAAATGATTTTGAGTCTTTAGTAGATTTGATTATATCTGATAAAATACTTGAAAATCTAGATAAGGATCTGGCAATGCATGCTGCAGTCACACAGGGTGAAGATTGGTTACGCCCAGAACAATTAGCTAAGACGTGCGATATATATTTCACTGCTAAAGGTAGATCATTTGATGAAACAAAATATGAAAAACGCGTCTATCGTGAAATAGTCACAGAAAACCATAAAAAATACGTCCCACCTCCATTGAGAAAATATTCTTCTAATAATGAGAGTAAATATTCTTTTAAGCGGGAGTGTTATATTTGCTCTGATATTTCTCATGTAGCTAAAGATTGTCCGAATCGTAGAAACAGATTCGATAAAATTAACAAACAAAGTGAGGAAATAAAAAAATCTAAAAGTAACGCACAAGCGACAGAGAAAAAATCTGTAGTGACCCACGTAATGTCGAAACATTTACAGAAATGTGGAAAATCGGAAAAACTTAATTTATACCCCTTACAAAAGTTTAATATTTATATCGCAGGTAAACAAATTCCTTCAATTATCGACTCAGGTACTGAGATTTGTGTTCTAAATAGCGCCCTAATTCCTGATCTTCACATAGAAAGCAAAGGCAAAATTCTGTTAGAATCTGCATTTCGAGAAATAGTTGAGGCGAGATTAGCTGTAATTCTAGTCTATTATAAAAATCCTAACAGTTGTATATTTACACACGCGGATTCATTATTTGCAATAACTGACAAATTAAATGTTCCATGTTTAATCACTCCACACTTCTATGATACATTAGTAAATCAGAAAGAAATATTAAATGATTTGTTTATCCCAGAAAATTCTAATACGTTGTTGGCGCCGCCGGCAGGAAATGAAAGTAATTTAAATGAGTCATCGCTGTTACATATCGAAAATGAATGTAGTAATCAAAAAATAATTTCGGGAGAGGATAATACATTATTTAAGAGTGATAGTTTTTCGAGGTCAAACGAGATGCAAGATTTGATTAATAAAAAAGAAACTAGTTAACGTAATTATCCATCGCAATTGATAAAAAAAAAAAAGATTGTTTCTTCAATAAATAATAGCGATTCAGGTGCAGCTGTTTATTTGATTTCGAATAAAGAAAAAGGGATTAACTTGCCAAAGGATAATCAAATTGAAAATAGGGAACGTGAGAACGCACAAAACAATGTTAATAATTTATCTGATGCTAGTTCGTTTAGAAAAAAGCAGCGAGAATGCTTATCGTTACAAACTGCTTTTAAAGAAGCGGAGTTAAAGAAAAATAATTATTTTCTTAAGGACGATTTATTATTCCATAAAGATAAAATATGTGGAGAAACAGTAGATCAATTGGTCTTACCTTTGAGTTATCGAGAAAGTGTTTTAAAATTAGCTCATGACTCAATCTTCGGGAATCATTTAGGGATGCGGAAAACAAAAAAAAGAATAAAACTATCATTTTATTGGCCTAACCTAATAAGAGATGTACAAAATTTCTGTAAAACTTGCGAAAAATGTCAGTTGAGGAGTCCGGAAAAAACGTCCGATAAAATGCCTATAACGCCTGTGGTACGTCCTCCTTATCCTTTTCATACAGTGAGTGTCGATTTAATTGGAGAGATTGCGCCGCCCTCAGGTAGAAAACATAAATATTGTCTTTGTCTAATTGACCAACATTCGAGATGGCCTGAAGTCATACCTTTAAGAAGCTTATCGGCTAAGGTCACGTGTGATGCACTTTTAGAAATATTTATGCGTACAGGAATCCCAGAAATGATATGTAGTGATCAAGGCACTAATTTTACGTCTCAATTAACACAAGAGTTTGAGAAAAGATTAGGAGTAAGTCCTCGTTTCTCAACTCCAGCTTACCCTGCCTCGAATGGACTTGTTGAAAAATTTAACCGTGTATTTAAACAAATGCTTCATCATGTAATACGAACTGACCCTGTAAATTGGGATAGACACATTCCGTATTTACTTTTCGCGTATCGCGAAGTTCCTAACTGTACAACAGGAGTTTCTCCATTTAAGCTTATGTATGGGCGCGAAGCTAGAGGTCCATTAGCAGTTTTAAAATCAACGTGGTCAGGAGAAATCCCTTTACCTCTCAATTTAAGTAATACAGCTGTAGATTACTTACAAGAATTAAAAATTAACTTAGAGAAAGCTGCCGATTTAGCATCTTTAACTGCTGCGGAAAAGCAAGAAGCTTATGTTCATTATTTTAATCGTCGCAAAGAAATGAAAGAATTCAAAATTGGAGAATTAATATACTTACTAATTCCGGATTCTACTAATAAATTGTATGCGAGATGGACAGGTCCTGGTGAGATTTTAGAAAGAATTAAACCTCACTCGTATAAATTTAAGTTACCTGACGGTAATATACGACACGTACATGTAAATAAGATAAGAAAATTCCATGTTAGAGCACAAACGGTAGGTGTAATTTTTGAAGATGACTGTGAATTCTGAGAAATCCACCCAACCCCTATTAAGGAAAATAAAACTGACTTTGATGTGGACATTAGTCATTTAGGAAAGGAGAAACAAACAGAATTGCTCGAACTTTTGCATAAGCATGTACCATTATTTTCGGGTAAAGTTCAAGTTGCTAATGTTGGAGAACATAAAATTCGTCTAATGCCAGGTACTGAAAGAAAAAAGCCTTATGTGTATAGAATACCCGAATCACTTAAACCTGAAGTTGACAGACAAATAGAAGAATTAAAAAGCTTAGGTCTTATTGAGCCGAGTGAAGCCGAAATAGCTTATCCAGTAGTGTGCGTAGCTAAGAAGGATGGAAGTGTACGATTATGTATAGATTTTCGTTTGCTCAATTCGGTAACCAAATCTTTTGATTACCCTATGGAGAACATTACAGACTTAATTAATGAAGTCGGTCGTGCACATGTTATTACTTGTTTAGATGTGTTAAAAAGATATTGGGAAATTCCCTTAGAAGAGAAAAGTCGTGATTTTACGTCTTTCAAGACACACCGTTCTCAATATCGCTGGAAGGTAATGCCCTTCGGATTACGAAATGCGGCTGCAAGTTTTCAGAAAATAATGAATGAAGCTCTGAACGAACATCGCGAATATTGCAAAGCATATCTCGATGATATCTCGATTTTTTCTAATGATTGGAAATCACATCTTATACATTTAGATGCAATTTTAACTAAGCTAACTGAACTAAAATTTACCGTAAATGTTAAAAAATGTGTATTGTGCAGATCAGAGATAAAATATCTAGGCCATGTAATAGGATCTGGACGACATCAACCTGATCCTGAAAAGTTACTTGCTATTGAAAATATTGAATCGCCGAAAACTAAAACAGCTTTAAAAAGCGCTCTTGGTCTTTTTAACTTTTATAGAAGTTACATTAAAGACTATGCTGAAATTGCCAAACCGTTGACCGATTTAACTAAAAAGAAGGTTCCGGAAAATTTACCGTGGACACAGACGGAAGAGATAGCATTTCGACAACTTAAAGAAATGTTGTGCGAAGCTCCTAAGCTTTATACTCCAGATCCAAATAAACCCTTTACCATTCAATGTGATGCCAGTTCCTATGGTGTCGGTGCGTGTCTTTCACAAAGAGATAATGAAGGTAATCTACGTCCAATCAGTTTTATTAGTCAGAAGCTCACTAATGTACAGTGTAATTGGTCTACTATAGAACGTGAGGCCTATGCTGTAGTATGGTCAATAAAGAAATTTGAAAATTATGTTTTCGGAACTCGTATTGAGATTATAACGGACCATAATCCTCTTGTTTATTTACAAAAAACTGCACCTCAATCTGCTAGACTCCAAAGATGGGCACTATCTTTACAAAGATATGATATTTACATATCGCATTGCCCTGGTGCAAAACTAAAAAACGCTGATGGATTGTCGAGACTATGCCAATAATAAGTTTTGTATTTACAAATAACTTTGGTTCTATTTAGTAATTTAGTTTTTTTGTGTGAGTTTAGTATTATAAATATTTGTTCCGGTATTATATCAAGACTTCTTTACATCTGTTGTGAATTGTCTATTTTATTTTTGCATTTATTTCTTGTGTTAAAATATCTATATTTGTTCCGGTATTGTACCAAGACTTCTGTACATCTGTTGTCAAGTATTTATTTGGCATTGTTTTTATTTTCATGTGTTTAAATATTTATGTGTCAGTTGGTTGCTAATAATTATCAGATTTTCATACGCTTGGCGTATCTCAATCTTAGTTGGGGGGTGTCATGCAACCAACCACTCCTAAGTTTATTTTATGCAACCAACCAACCTTGGAAGCCGCCGTGAGCGGGAGAAGATATTTTCGCAGAGAGAAAGACTTTGGCCTTCGGCCTGAAACGTAGGGTGTAATTGGCGCGCCCGAGTAACGGATTTATTCCGTTGGTTTATTCTTATTATTACATGAGTACATGGGTACTCATATGTATATAAATTTATCACTGTATATATTCATCTTCATGTTTGATTTAATATTAATTAATTAAAGAGTAAAATTTAATACAAGAGAAATTTTCTGTTCTCAAGTGTCAACACTCGGTTATATCACACTAACATTAATTTTTTTTATTTTTTTAAGCAAAATATAAAAAATAAAAGTCATCGATGAGGACTGTTTACACGAAACAGAATTTAATATAATCAAAAATATCATACGTTAACTAAGTATTACAATTGTTATTCACATTTCTTTGTTCAGTCTACATATATTCTAGAAAACACTTAAGACTAATATTCAGCATCTTTGATAAAAGAAAAAAAAAAAAAAAGCTTAGTAATAAATGTTCAATCTGGTCCAATCGACAGTTCATACTGTTTCTTTTAATCAGCTGTTTTTGTATCGTTACCATCTTTTTTATCTGTCATTTTGAATAAACATGCAAACTATTTTTTTTTTTTAAGCTAAATATATAAAGCTGAAAGTTTTTCATTATAATTGTCCGTATTTCTAGTCCGGATTATTATATTATGGCAAAAATTGGTACATTTAGTAATTAGGACGAAATCTAGCTAGGCCGTACACAAAAATTGCTCTTCTCACTGACCCAAGGTGAACTACCGTTCATACTTGAAACCCGGTGAGACTGACGATAGGTTGCAGCACCTCACAGGTAAGATATAATGGTATTCCATTTTACCAGACAAATCCATATTTTCTACACCGTTCCTCTCTATACATTATTTTCATTATTTTCCAATGCTGACACTTCATTGTACATATTCTTATATATTCAGTTTTTGCATCCTAAACCAACATCTCTGAACAACAACATTTACAACATATACAACATCATACAACATCATATACAACATCTCTGAAAAGACATATTTTTAAAACAGCAATTGACTTTTTAAAGTTCTCACACTTATGAAACGTGTACATTTAAGCTAATGTCATTAACATTAAACTGATTGAACTTACTTAACGAGTTATTATTTAATATATTAATGCTGTTTGTACAGTTATGCTTATATGACATGTGCCCTTATGTGACTTCTAGTGAACTTGCACATTTAATTATCATATGATAAATTTATTCCTTGATTTCATTCTGTTAGCTATGAAGGACATTTATACCTAATTCAAACATTATGATTAAAAGAAAATAGGATAAAACAAACATCCGAAACAAAATTACGTCATCAACAAACGCGTTTTTTTCCCTTTAATTTCAATTTAATAAATTATACATTTACTTAAGTAATTACAGTTGTATCTATACAGCATACTCCGTACAGGATTAATTTTAACTTAAACATTTTATTCAGCATAAAATGTTAGTAATAATTTACATTTTAAATACATGTTCTAATGCATGTAAGAATGATGAGGTTTAATTTTAAAAATTAAACGTTTATTTAATGAAGGATGTTTTCAGAAGATATTTACATATTTTTTTTTAGACCTAAATATATATATACACACATACATATATATATAGGTATGAATGAAGATAAGATTTTTTATATTTTGATATCTTTAGAGTTCTGTTGAATTACCCTGTTACAATTTCACTTTCAAGACAAAAGAACTTTTATTCGAATTAGCGAAATTTATTCTTTACTTGAAGTATTTTTTCATTGCGATCATTCTGATACCTCCCATTCAATGTTTTATCATGTCGTCTATAAAGAAGTTGTTTTAACAATCGAAATTGACGTTGTATGTATTATTAAATTACATGCAATTGCATACCTAAAAAATTATATCATTTTAATAGTATTTTTATTCTACACACACATACGCACACACACACACACATATATATAAAATAGTTAATATATTAATTTAAAAAAATTAAATATATATAGAGAGAGGGAGAGAGAGATTAACTAATAAAATCCTAAATTGTAGGACCTCCCTGGAGGATCAAAATTGTGATTCCATGTCTCCGGATCATCTCTAGAGTGAGTCCCAGACGTCACTAATTGCCCACTACGCAGCAGTAGGGCTACATAAAACCCAAACAAACAAACAACCTAAATTGTAGGTATTATTAAACTGAACGCAATTGCTTACTCCTGAAAAGGAAAACAAATTAAAAAATTATATAATTGTAATCGTAATTTTTTTCGATAATATTTTTGGAACTATTAAGTACTATATCCTTGCTTTTATAAAGTTTTGTTTATTTATCATTCTTTACATTAATTGTACAGCCCTGCTTTATTCCTATGCCACTTTCTTAAAAAGAAATAAATTACAATTCCATGCTAAATAAAAATATCTAGTAGCCAAAATATTTGAGGGATATAGGTCTTTTAAGCTTTAAAAATATCCAGTTATTTGAATGAATTTTATGTTAAAATGTGAGCAATTCTGAACATTTTAATACTTCATTTTTGATTCTAACGTACTTTGGTTTAAAAGTTAAGAGCCAAATTGTAACTCATATCACTATTAAACTTTATTGAATAAAAGTCTTTCGCATGTTACTATAAAGTTTTGCACACACAGGTTAGGACATAAAGGATATTTACAAAATGAACTAATAATTAGTAAAAAAAACTTTATTTAGCCAAGTATTTTACTAAAATAGTTTAATTTTTTTTATAAAAATTTCAGGTTTTCAATGTATAATTTTTATGGTATAGCACATTTTCTTAAAATTCAGTTGCGTAAATAAATGTATGGTAAATTCCGATCATATAAAAATGATTTTTGAGTGTGGTAAATGAAAAACAACTTAAAGTATTTCAAAAACCTACTTACTGAATATGTATTGAAACTATTTTATTTCTATAAGCAGTTTGATGAACAGAAATTTTTAATAGCAAAAATATTATATGGATGGCGATAAAATTCTATCATTCTATAATCTCTATTCTATTAAAAATCTACTTCTAAAAGTTCTATAATCTATATTCATAGCTGCCTGTAGCTTGATTAATTGATCCAAACGACACCAAATTTGGTGAACTTACCATGGGAAAAAAAAAAAAAAAAAAAAAAAAAAAAAAAAAAAGATGGGGCACTGATTCAAGGGAAAATAAATTAAAGAATTGTCGAGAGAAGGCGCTTTAAAGATTGTAATCTAACATTTTAGGAGAGAAAAAAATTAAGACGTAACAACTAATGAAATTTATTGAAAGAGATTATATACGCTCATGTTTGTGAAACTTGCAGCACCAAGAAGGAATGAGAATATCACAATGATATTTATTAGGCATATACATTATAGTAGGAAGAACAATTGATTAAAATTTCAGGAAATTTGAAGTAATGTGTACTGAGAAAACAGTACATAAAGCAGCGACCTCTGTGAGCAATGGCAGCACTTTTCTGCCTAGGCATTGAATCAAACAGCGATTGGATGGATCACTTCATGAAGCTTCAACACGATGCCACAATTCATCAGTCGTAGTCACTGGTGAGTGGTGGGGGGGCTAGTCGCTTTTCAACGATTAAACTTTCATTTTCATTGGTGCGAGATCATGAGAACGCGCTAGCCAGAGCAGCAGTCGAGCACATTCTGCATCAAGAAAGGTCCGGACAATACGGACAACTTGCGATCATGCATTATCCTGCTTAAGTATTGCGCTTCGAAAGCCTTGAATATAGTGCAGAGCGACGGGCCTTAACTCGTCAGAAATGTAATGGCTGGTATTCCAAATGGCGGGAATGAAAACAAAAGGTGATCGAGACGTGTATCCAATGGTATCGCATACCATGACTCTAGATGGTGACCCAGTATGCAGCCACCAAAATTTTGATTACTCTCAAAACTGCATCACTGATATAGGCGCCTTTAATGTGGGATCAACAACAAACCGGGACGCAGAAATGGCGTAAAGTCGCCTTTCAATAAATCACAATCCTGTTTACAGCATCATGATTGCCTTATCCGTATTTAACGGCGTTGGGAATAACGCCCGTTGCCAGCTGGGATTAAACATCGTCACACTGTCCATCATCTGAAATGATGGTATGGGGTCCCATTGGATGTACGTCTCGATTACTTCTTGTTCGCATTCCTGGCACTCTGAATAGCGGCCATTAAATTTCTAGTGAGTTAAAACCCACCCATCTGCTCTATATTCAAGGCCTCCGTAGCGCAATATTTAAGCAGGATAATGCACGATCGCAAGTTGTCTGTATTGGCTGAACCATCCATGATACAGAATGTGTTCAACCGTTGCTCTAGCCAGCGTGTTCTCTTGATCTCGCACCAATGCAAATGACCGTTTAATCGTTGAAAAGCGAGTGCCCAGCCGCTACTCACCAGCAACTACGTTCTATGAACTGTGGCATACTGCTGAAGCTTCATGAAGTGCTGTACCCGAACATGTCATCCAAATGCTGTTCGATTCAATGCCTGTTCAGATAACAGTAGTTATTGCTCTTAGAGATCGCTGCTTTTTGTACTGTTTTCTCAGGATATATTACTCAAAACTTCTTTAAAATTTAATCAATTGTTCTTCCTACTATAATGTATGTGCCCAGTAAATATCATTCCAATATTCACATTCCTTCTTGGTGATGCAATTTTCACAAACATGAGTGTATAATTTGACTTTGCCATCCTAGGGCGTGGACAATCAAATTGAAGTTCCACATTGTGACCTACTAAAACAGGAGACACCCCCATGGTATACAAGAGCATTTATGTACTCTCAAATGCAGTGCACCATATCTTTAATAGGAGAAAACAATATCGTAAGTAAACACCGGCTTATAACACGATCGTCTCTGCAAAAGCTCCGTAAAAACTGCTGTAACAGTCACACAAAATGAGTGAAGAAGCTCAACCTCGCATAAAAATTGTTTGAGAAAGGCTCTCTCTTTGCTACGAATGAGGAACATTAAAAGTTTCCAACATCTGGTAGAAATAATTGAACGCATTATAGGATCTGATGTACTTCCTCAGAAAATAAGAAAATAAATAAATAAATGAAATAAAATATTAAAAATCCAACGATGAAACTAGAAGTGATGCCCTATTACCGTGTGGTATAGAAGGGAGTCACGGAGAATCGCTTAAGTTACACTAGGCGACTTTAAAGTTACACTTGGCGGCTATTCTATAATTTATCACATTTACTGTACAATTCAAATGAAACTTAGTTTTATTTTACAATAAAATATCCTCATTCTTTACAGGTGCTATGAATATCAAATTATGAAATTGATATTTAGTTTCTGATCCATATTTACAGTTAACAACTGCTAACAAAAAAAAATTTAAAAAGATAAATAAAATTAATTATACGTTGGTATATTTTTTTTAAATAATGGAGTATGCTACATTGAAGTTCTTAGTTTTTAGCAATTGCACATGCAAATGCACTAAAAAAAGTTTTAATATTCGTAGATGGCTCGAACATAGCAGTAACAATTTCTTCAACAACGAAGACGTTGGGTTCCTCCTCATTCCACATTTAATAGTAAACGATCAAGTCTCCTCAATTTATTTTTAGTATTCTTATCTATGCACACTCTGTCAAAAAAACTTTTTCTTTGCGCATTTCTTTCAAACACTTAAATTAAGCAGCTTCAGCATTAGACCTGTTACATTTAATTCTTTTTAAAGGTAAACTGGAATCTACAAACTAATAGCCATGCTAGACCACGTTTCTTGTAGAAATGGAAGTTACATTTTTTATTTTGCTTTCAGAATGAAATTTAGACAGGCTATTTAAACTTAAAAAAATCTCTTCACACTCCATAAAATTAATGAAGGCACTACTGATTTCGAAAAGACGTGGTCACACATCTTCAGGTGCAAAACACATTGGAAAAAAAGCAAGACTGCATTTGCCTCCAAGATACTTTCATTAATTTTATGGTGTTTGAAGGAGTCTTTAAGTTTAAGTATTTGATTTTCACCAATTCTTTAATTTGGTGTTGTTACAAAGACTGTTTAAGCAACAGACCCCAAAGCGCCTCTATCGGTACTTTTTTATACATTTTTTCGTATTTTTGATTTTGCTGTCGTCCCCCTCTTAAATAGTGTGTGTACTAATTTTAAAGTAATTTAAATCATTCAGTCAAGCTACAGACAGCTCCGAATAGATATATCAGAGTTTCTAACTTTGATTATTTATTCCAGAGCATTATTAGTTTCGCCTTTACTTCACACCACTTTAATTGTAAAGTAATTTTCTGCAATAAGTACAATTATACGATAAAATAAAAAAAAAGTTACACTTCGAAAAAAGTTATATGAAAAGGAGGCGTATTCTAACAATGCTCCAAAATAAATTATAAAAGTTGACAACCTTGAGATACTTATTTAATAAGCCTTGCAGTATAGGCATCCAAGGCATGCATAAAATTTAATTTATATTATCATGGTGTCCTCTACTCTAATAAAGTGTTGTTTGCTTACAGTTAATTAAAATAGAAAGATATCATCTTAAATACCATATTAAATGAAATTTCAACAGACGTATTTCTCTTTGTTTAAACATAAAAGGACTTCTAAAGTAACTAATTAGCGGGATTTATTACTTAAAATCTCAGTGTTGTTTATTAGTTATAGGATTAATTATACACTTCAAATGTGGCGACTGAAAGATTTACTTACTTTCACTGATTTAAACATTATTGAGTTAGTCATTTTGCCGCAATTCGCAAAAAACAAATTAAACTTGCAATAAACATTCCTGTATCATATATTAAAACATTCATTAAGAGATATAAAGATCAAAGGGCATGAAAGGGATGCAAGTAATCAAAGTTAGGCTTCTAATTCCTAATGAAATTATTAAATGAATTTTATAATGAGATTTACTTAACAAGAGTACTATACAACATTGCATCACTTAATGCATGCTATAGGTATAATACTATAATGTTTAGAAGCACTCTAAACTTATTTCAATATTAATTACTCCATTATTATACTTATTTCAATATATTATTTGTAATTACAGTAAAAGTGTTTTTTTAAATTATTCCTTTTATAATGTTATCTAATATTAATAAATAAAAAACTTTGTAAGACAACATCATAAACTTAAACATAAACTTAAACATCATAAAAAAAAAAAAAAAAAACCTTGTAACAGCTGTTTCAAAATGAAATTATAGTGCGTTCCTTCAACAGGTGAAACAATTAGCCACTAGTGCAATATAAGGGTGGT
Source organism: Salticus scenicus (assembly GCA_963930645.1). Taxonomy (NCBI): domain Eukaryota; kingdom Metazoa; phylum Arthropoda; class Arachnida; order Araneae; family Salticidae; genus Salticus; species Salticus scenicus. The sequence goes on along the minus strand of OZ005655.1, from coordinate 148,601,124 downwards.
AGATGCTGCACTCGAGCCTACTTTTTTTGCATGATGAAGGGGTACGTGTAATTTTTTTTACTCGAAACATCTGTTTATGCGTTATAATTTATGGTGTTTTCTCACAAATAAAAATTATTTTCTTTCAGCGCCTACTTTTTTTTTTTTTTTTTTTTTGACCTTTTAGAGCTATTATCTTAGGGAGCAATTGCAATTTAGGGAGAAAACTTATATATAACTCTAATTAATTTATACATAAGGTAAGTGAACCAAATGTGGCCAGTATTCCTAAGGTAGCCCACCCCCTTAAAAGAGGTTCAATTTAATTTTTAATCATAAAGTGGTGCTACTACATTGTAAATCATGTATCTCCAGGGTGTGTGAATGAAAAAATTCTCAAAGCTTAATTATGGCCACCTTTGTCTCACCTACCTTATATATGTATTTTATAGTTATAGTTTGAGATGTTACAGTTCTAATGTTTTTTAAGTTATGATTTGAAGTTTTACAGTTTTAAAACAAGATAATTAACACAATTTAATTTTTATCATAAAATGATGAAAATTCTAAAACTTAATACATTTTGTTTAACATTAATCAATCACACAAAAATTCAGTTTAATATTATTTTTGTGTAAGATTTAAACAATAATATAATATTGAATAGCCGAAATTTAGATCAGTTTTAATTTTAAGCTGTTTGTCATTATAATAGAAAATTTGTGTTTGAGTATAAATTTATTCGTAAAATAAGAGCTTTTAAATACATTTTCTGGTTTTAAAAATTTAAAAAAAAAAAAAAATCCAAAGTTTCAGAAAATTGCTGTTTGCAAAACACATACACGTTCAAGTATGTAGATGCCCCCCATTGCTTAATTTATCTTTAAACAAGATACTTCTAAATAATAGACACTAGTAATATTTCTACAATATTAAATTTTCTGATAAAAATAGAAAAATGTGACTTATATATTTTTATTTCTAGCCCTCGAAATTAGTTTTGTTCTATTAATAGATTTTTGAATAAATGTTAATTAAAACTTTTGTTCTTGTAACCGAAACAAAAATTATATATTTCATTTGTATTATAATCCACATGAAAATTTAATACAGTTTTTTAAAAGATACTGCATACACATTTTTCGTCCTTCATTTAAAAAGAAAAAGAAAGAAAGAAAAAGAAAAATGAAAGAAAAAAAAAATCTAAATATATTCTGATGGTGAAAAATGTGAAAAATTGAAAACAGGAAGCATCATATTCTAGAAAGGTCCGAAAAAATTAAATCAAAAATCATAGTTGTTTGTAATAAGCATAACGTCTTCTTCAGTTTCTTATAAAAGAAATACCCATCTCGACATGTGTTGAATAGTATCATATTCTCTCATTTGTTACTATTTCAGACGGAGATTATAATAGATACATAGTACAACAGTAGATAGATACAACAATACATATAAGAAAACTTCTTCCTTAGCTAAAATGCTCTTCACATTACATTTAAGGATGCTAAAAGCAAATGTCTTTATCTAATAAAGAGAATTTCTCTGTCTTTTGTTGTCCAAAAAAAGGTGCTTTATAGCAACATTTCATGAGTGATATTAATGAAACGGTGTACTTTATTCTCTTTTTCACATAACTTGAAGAAACTTAGCTAGATTTTCAGTTTTAATATGCACACACAATTAAAAAATAAATAATTAAATAATTAAAATAAAAACAAAATATCTTATCCTGTTATATTATTAAATGTTTTTTTTTTTTCGCTTTCATGTCAAAACCACTTTGCTTGTTATATTTTAAAAATAGTTTGATTTATCTAAGAATTTAAAAAAAAATGAATAAATAAATAAATTGTTAAAATGTAGTAAAAATTCGCCATTTGGAATATACTAACAAGAGAATTTTTTATACAACAGTTCTAGAAAATATTAAGAATACTCATTAATTTTTATCTATATATTTATTTATTCACGTGATTGTAAAATTTATATGCTCTCTCTCTCTCTCTCTCTTATCTTTCAAATTGTTTTCATTTTACTAGTAGATTTCTGAAAAACTGAAAAAATTAAAACTTCTTTCCAGAAATCATGAAGCCCAGTTCAATTCTTTTTATTGAACAAAAGACACTATTTAGACGAAAGCATGAAACCCGGTTACAGTGCAGCCACATATCCTACGACTAGTAGTGAGGATGCGTCCAAAATGTTGGAGGGATGCCAGCTTGAAATTTAGAAAACATCCAGAAATTCCGTGCTCTGTTATTGCTCATTTTCTCCGAGTCAGTTGACTGTCACCCCTATTTCAGCACTGGACTCGTTGAGTTAGCGCTTGCGCCGATGCTTCCATGGTATCATCAAATGTGGTCGAAGAATACTAGAGCATCGAGATCGCAATCGAAGGATTCTGGATTCAGTACACGAACCGGCCAAACAATGCAGCGAATGTTGAAGTTGATGATGTCTGGTGCATGTAAAATCCATATTGATGTACATCTAACAATGTCCTCGATGTTCAATTCCTGGGTGTCACCGAAACTGGGCAGTCATTTCCTCCGCGGTGGATTAAAATTGTGATGGAATATTTCAGGAACCTGGGGTCACTAGGGGTAATCTGTGACAGTCGCCAATTACACACTGCGCAGATTAGTGCGACGTTAAACCATAACCTCAACCTAAATCTCAAACTCAACCTCAGAACAGAGCATGTACAAAATAAGCAACGCAAACTCTAAAAGGAATGTGCCCACCTGACTGTCAACTATTTGGGGTGCAAAACAATAACAAAATTTCATACATAATGCTTGTTTCATACTCGAAATATTTTTTTTTAAAGCTCACAACTAGCTCACTTTGCCTAGTCAGACGGTTATATGTGATTTTAAGGCTTAAACTTTTATAACATATTCTGCAATTGAAATATTATGTTTAGCTGCTGGATGCTTTTTCGTGTAGCTGGTGCGGTCAGTTAAAATTGCTGTAGGTGAACATTTCTTAGCGTTACTTATTTTGTAATTACTAACAGTCAGAATAACTTATGATCAACATATCAATCAAAGAATGTATAAATTAATCAGCGCAACAACTACATCTTCTTTTTTGCTGGCAATTCGGGTATTTATGAAATTTGTAGTATATACTTCACACCGAAAATATGTTTTAGAAAATATAAATACATTTTTTTTTTCTTTTTTTTTTTTTTTTTTTTTTGCCTGATTAAGCGGTTACATGTTATTTTGAGACTTTGTGGTTTCACTGTTTAGCAATATTGTGTTTGGTTATGCAACTTGTTTTGCCGCCAACATACTGGAGACTACTGCCGACAACGTTGCCAGATCTGGCGGGTTTTTTATTCAATAATCACCAATAACTTTAATTGTAACGTTTGCCTAATCACTTCGAAGATTGATAGCCTATTATGTATATCAAATATCACTTCTCAAAATTATTGGTGATTATTGAATAAAAAATCCGCCAGATCTGGCAACGCTAATTGCCGATGCTCCATATAGATATTCTTTTAGTGCTGTATCGTGGCGTGGCGTTTATTTTGTAATCGCTTTGGTCTAAATTTAATACAGTTTAGTGAAACACATTCTGACATCATTTTGGGACATGAGCTTTAATAAAACTTTCTTAATACGTTCTAGTGGGGTTTAGACAAAAAGAAATATGAAACTTCAAATATTTCTTTAAAAAAAAAAAAAAAAATCAAATATGAATATTGCATAGTTGTCAATATCCCGATTTTCAAGGACATTTGACACCACTATTTGCATAAAATAATATTTTGCATAGATTTTTTAGATTAAATTCATTGTAATTTACTTTAAAAATAATAGTTGTGTTAATAGTTTCGGAAATTTTTAAAGGTTGACAACTATGGTAATTTCTTTAGATAAACATAATGTTCTTTTTCGTTTATTATAGAAATTAATCATCTCGAAATGTATTGATTTACTTTAATTTTTTATTTGTTACGGCTTCAGATGCTCATTAAAATAGATACATAGTACAATAGCAGATAGATATAATGCATACAAGAATGTTTCTTTTTCCTACTGAAATACCCGTCATCCGCATCATATTTTATTACGCTATGAGAACTTGTATTTATCTGATAAATCGAATTTCTCTGTCCTTTGTTCTGAAAACAAATGTTTTATAACAATTTTGCTTTTGATGTCATAAGGTTGCTACATTTTATTTATTTTCACGATATTTGAAGTGATATAGCTTACTTTTAAATTTAATATTCATATACAACACGCAATAATATTAACAACAATAACGATACATTTTTTTTCATATTTTAACAGCTATATTATCAGATGTATTTTCCCTTCATATGAAAAAAGTCTGGTGTGACATAATACTATAAATGATTAGAGATTAAGGGGTAAAATAACGAGTAGCGTTATATATACATCTACGTTAAAAACAGTTCAAATTAGGCTTCAGAACATCTTTCTTCGGCAAATATATATGTGTGAGGGGAGCTACCACCCTCCTCAACCACCCGTTTCCTTATTGTACCTACATTTTTATAGCATTAAAATCTGTTATTAAATTTAAAAGTTGATTTAAAATTATTCAGGCAACTTTTACTTGCACCATCCCTTGAAACTTATCAATCTTGATAAAACGTTTCAGATAGCAAATTTATATTAACTTTAAAATATAACATTTAAATTGCCTGAAATTTTTTATTTTACCATGTTTTTATTAACTTCTATTCTTGTTTGTCCGGTCCAAATCTTGCAATTGATTTTTTACTTACTTTCCTACTAGCTAGACATTTGAAACTTTCAGAATAACTCAGAACCCGATGACAAGACCGAATTCGAAGCTTGTCATCGAAGCCCGATTTTCGAATTTTTGATTAGTTTTCTTTTAATTAATTAAAATATGAAAATAATAAGCTCCTAATAGCTTTAAAAATAACCATTAAAATATTAGCTATAATTTAATTGTTGCCAAAAAAAAATTTACGAGTTCATTTTCTTTCGACATGAAAATAAATACATTTAATTAAATGTGAACGTTAAAAATTTTTAAAAAGTTAAATTATGAATCTCACAAAAATTGATGTCATTATCACTTTAAAAATTTTATACACATTGATAAAGTGCTATGATTCAACAGAAAATTTAAAAGCATGGTATATAAAAAGTTTTTTTTATCTTATAATTATTTAATTTTCTCTGATAAAACACATAGACAAAGATCAAACGCTAAAACTTGAATTCAGTATTTAGGAAACCACAATGTATATATATATATATATATATATATATACAAAAAAACAATCAAAGAATATTAAGTTAAAAATATATTTTATTTACCGGATGGGAATGAGGATTTAATTTTTATTCCTGAGCAGTTTTCATAGACATGGTAAAATTTTACAGTAAATTTCTTTCGCTAATTACATTCAATAAAAAAGAATATTTTCATTTAATTATTCGAAGACCTGCATATATTCTAAAAATAATATACACTTCATATAGTGCAAATAAATATAATCCTATATTAATGACACGCACCACAATCTGAAATACACTTCTATCAATTTTCAAGTATTGTCCCACTATATTCTATTAATTTTGTGTAGCCTTGTAAACGAACGGTAAATGGTTTTAATTCCACATTCTTCTGGAAACATCCATTTGCACACATAATATATATATATATATATATATATATATTCATTTGGTTTGATTTAGTACCGTCTATAGATGTTAAACACTACTTACCTACAATTTCCCCCATAGACGTAATGTACTTGAATTCTCTTGGGTGGTCCTGTACACGAAACCATTCGCATAATCTCAACGAAACGTTTGGTGTAGCATCCCTATATGATATAGAATAAATGACACCGAGTTTGAACATCCTACTGTTATTTTTCCTTGAGATACGCTGATAACGGACACACATAGACACACAAACCAACCGCTAAAAACATGTTTTTCGGATCCAGGAGACATTAGATCGTGTAAATATAGCAAAATCTAAATTTTGAAAATTTGAACCAAAAACAATTCTTTCTCTAACATATACATGGTTAAGAAAAATTAATAAATTAAAAATAATAATAATAATCTGGTGTGTCACTTTCTCTAACCCTGCTTTTCAATACTATAAAAATATATAAACCTGAAATTGACTTGTTTTGATAAGAAGCATTAAAAAAAACTTTTATTTCTACTTTATACCCGCATATATATATATATATTCTTTATATATATAAACACACAATAAATTTAAACTTAAACTTAACAATAAACTTAAACACACAATAAATTTTGGAAGGCTTTGAGAGCCTTGTGTGTACATCTGTATTTTTTTTTTTTTTCAAAGAAATAAAAAAAAAAGGGGGGGGGATCAAAATTATTTAAATTACAATTCCTGGTAAGTTAAGCTTATCTGAAGTTTCAATCACTGTTACTTATCTTTAACCCTTATATCCTTGACAGAGCCTTTAATAAATTGCAAGCTAGTTATTTTACGTCGGCACTTAGTCGTCTTTAGTTTTCGATCTCAGGAAAATTGGAAGACTTCAAAATTTAAAGCGGCTCTTCGCATTTTGTCTAATTCTTTGACGAAAATTGCACCCAGTGCGCTGATCAGATTCTTTTTCTTTTTATACTTCTTCAAAATGTGAAAAGAGATTGAATCTCGAGTTTTTTATATTATTCTGCTACTGAAAAAAAAGGCGTATACAACATAAGGACATTGTTAGAATGTACGAAAGATGATCTAAATGATAACGTATTTTTCAAAATATCCGTTACTATATGTCTCAGATACCAGAATTTATAAATATGCAAATATTTTTATACCGTTATTCTATTTCTCGTTTCTTAGATGTAGTACGAGGTTTGTATAGGAAAATCCATGATCATTTAGGATTGGCTCAAAGATTTGTACGCGAACTCAAATGTTCCCATTTTAGTCCTGGCTTTTGTTTCAATATACAAAATGATACAGTTTGCTAAACAAAATATACGGCGTATTTATTTAATTACTTTGTATTAAAATTTAAAAAAAAACTTTCTAAATTCGTTTTAATACGATTTATATAAAACAAAGAATGATAACAGAAAGCATTATTGTTCATAAATTTTCAAAACTAAATTCAAATATCGTAATTGCCTGTAATAAACGTGTTGTTCTCCTTGGTCTCTTATAGAAATCACTCATATCGAAATATTTTGATGGTCTTATATTCCGTTATTTGTTTGTTGCTATTTCAGAGGTGCATTATAGGCAATACGTAGTAGAATAGTAGATAGATACATCATTGCATATATATATATATATATATATATATATATATATATATATATATAAATTAGCAGAAATGTTCATCATTGCCTCACATTTAATAATGCTAAAAGTATTTTTCCGATAAATCTATTTCCTGTGTCTTTTGTACCGAAAATTGATCCTTCATGTGAATATTATATTCATCATTATTGTATGGATCAGTGTATTTTGGTATTGTTAGTGTCTATGTACTCTTTTTTTTTCCATGACATAAAGCGATTTCTTTAACTTTTAATTTTTATGTAGAACACAGAATACTATCAACAACATTAGTCGGGACATTTTATTTTGACATAATAGTTCTGATATCATTTGATTTCGAAAACTTTGAATCTTAAGGAAACATTCAAAAGGTGTCGTCTTCAAAAAATATTGAAAAAATATGTGATTCTATTCTTCATAAAACACCAGAAAGTGAAAAAAATTATCGGCTGAAATGAATTACAGCTACCACAAAAAAGTATCAAAATGATGCATTTTTGGTGATTTCACACTGTTAGGTGATTGATTTTGAGTACTTGGCGGAGAAGCAAAACACGGTTCTGTTCGTACACGGCAATCTCGGTGCCAGCGAACTTATCGCCGCTAAATCGCCAAATATGTTTAATTTTGATAATTTTTTATGGTCGCTGTAATTCATTTCAGCCAATAACTTTTTCATTTTCTGGTGTTTTATGAAGAGTAGAATCACATATATATATTTTTTTTTTTTCAATATTTTTTGAAGACGACACCTTTTGAATGTTTCCTTGATAAACGTACCTATGTACAATGCCACATATCAAAAGTTTAAATAATACTGTCTAAATGTATTCTGGTGTGATTTAGACAAAAACAAATATCAATAATAACAGGTAGAAGAAGTGTTATTTGCCAGGAATTTTCAAAATTAAATTCAAATATTAAAACTGCTTTTGATAAATGTAGTGTTTTCTTTAGTTTTATACAAAAATTTTTCATTTGCAAATATGTTGATAGTCTTATATTCTGTTAATTGTTTTTCGCTGTTTCACATACACATTATACTATATATATAGCACAATGATAGATAGATGCAACAATGCATGTAAAAATATTCCTTTTCCGGCCAAAAGATTAACCATTCCCTCACATTTAATTATACTAAAAGTATTTGTATTTATCTGATAAATCTACTAGGGGCGTTCAAAAAGTAAGTTACACTCGAACAATGTAGATCAAAATTCACATTATTCAAAAGTGCGCTATAATATGTATGACACGCATACAACACACTATTTTTCTACATAATTTCCGAGTCATTGCAGACAGTTCTCAAAACGTTGCACTATTTAATCGTTAATTGCCTTTACGTTACAAACTCGTTACTTGGTTCTGGAGCCAGATTAGAACTGGTGGCGTCTAGAGATGCACGATTGAATGAGCACCGCCAACAGATATTTCAAACTCATGTGCAACATGTATGATGTTCACTCTTCGATTCCCAAGAATAATTCCAACCACAGCACCATGTCTGATGTTTTCACCTTCCGCTTTGGTTACGTCTGTACGACCGTTTTCGAACTGCTGGCACCATTTCACAATGAATGAATATGATAATGCATAAGGCCTATACTCTGCCGATATTTCACGTTGAATCTCCATATACCGACCGTATTTTAATTAAGATAAGCCGCGGGCTGTCTTATAAAAAACATTGATTTTGGGGGACTGTGGTTTATCAGTGCGGGCTATCTAATGATAATGCCAAGTTCCGTCGTCTATTCTTCTTGGAACAGTCGATCTCCCCCGAAAACGGAAGTTTAGTATTCGAGTTTCTCGAGCACTGATTCAGGCTTATAATTTCTAATTTTCATGCTTATAATCTCTTATTTATCAACTAATAATCTCTTGTTTTGATTAATAGTATATGTCTGGAGTTCGCCTTCTTTTTTCCTCGTTTTTGATCTTTCACATCGTATTCATATATACTGACTTTGTTTTATTTTATTTTATTTTATTTTATTATACAGTGCCTTGTATAAATAATTATTACTTTCATTTTTAGTTATTATTTTTATGACTTTGTATATATGCCCGGATTCCACCATCTTGTTCCCGTGTTTCTCATATTTGTTGCATTACATCTGCATACTGGCATAGTTTGATTTTATTTTCTTTATACCGAATTATTTTTTAAATAATTTATTGTTTTCATTTATAATTAATAATTTATTATTTTTATTAACTTGCGTAGATGTCAAAAGACTGATATCTTTTTTCCTTAGGTATCTGTCACATTATCGTAACAATGCTTGCATAAGCCGCGGCTTACCTTCCGGTGCGGTTTATCTAAGAGCCCTTTTTTTTTTTTTGCAACATTTTAATAAGCTGTGACTTATATACACTAAATTACGGTACATGCAAAGTTTTTCAACAATAAAAAATGTACTGTTCGGCAAACATTAACGCTGAAGCAAGTTTCTATCTGACGCGACATTTTTTTTTTCCGTATCACATAGCAACAGTTGCAACTATTCGAACGAAATTGGTGTCGCCGAAAGTTGTGGAATTCAGTTGTCGTATGCGCAAGCTTCTCTCTTTTTTGCAATGCTGCTGCCTGTAGGATAGCAAGAGTAACTTACTTTTGAATGCCTGTGGTAATTTTTCATCTTTTGTTATCAAAAAAATAAAAATAAAAAAATAAATAAATAAATACTTTCTCTCAATATTTTCTTTTTATATTAATCGTAGTAATTCAGCTCGCTTGTTACTTTCAATATTTATGCGTAACTCACAATATTGTCAATCATTACATCGTATATTTTATCATTTATATATACAAAAAAAAAATCTATTATTATTATTCATAGGAAATTTTTTTTAAATGTGCTTGAGGACTTTTTTATTACATTTTAATAAAAATTTTTCCTTTTTAATAACTTAATAATTATCGATTTCATTATTCTTTTCAAGGAGAATTTTTACTTTCTTCTACATTCATTTGAAGAATGTATTTGTTTCGTAAAAATTTTTAACCTCGAGTTTTCAATTTTTTTACACATTTTGAGAAGTATAGAACCCAATTTGCCCTATTCTTGAAAATGCTTGTCTGTCTTTCTGTCTGTCTGCCTTTCTGTGCTGTGACAAAATCTGGTAGCATCTGTATCTCAAGAATTATTCCATAGAAATTCATAGAAGTTGATAAGTAGTTAAACCTTGAAATAAATTAGTGCCAAACAACTTTTGGTGAAAATTATGTAATAGAGTGCGTTGTCATCCCATTTAGTTTTCAACATGGCCATATGCATAGATGCCAACATTTTAATGTATTCCAGAGTATTTTTGTCACTACCTTTATTTAATACCATTTATTTTATAAAAGTAATTTTTTTCTTATTTTATCAAAGTTATATATTGGAGAAATTTTTCCTAGAAACAAACTGGTGTGAAATAAAGGCGGGCTAAAAATACTCCGGAATAAATTAAAATGTTGGCATTTATGCCATGTAGGATAAAATGTTGTACAAATGTGCATAATTTTAATTATTTTTAACGAGTCATAATAAATTTAAAATAGATATATATTTATAATAATAATAGTTAATCAGGAGAAAAATGTTGCATAAGTATTAACATGGTTACCCCTCTGAGGTTGAAGTCCCCCCCTCCTACCAATGTAGGCAAATTTCAATATGTGTATCATTTTCAAGACCTTGTTCGTACCTTTAAAGCAAATGATTGAATCATCGATCTCTGATTATTCAAAATAAAGTTGCTGATTTGTTTTCTTTTTAAAAATAAAAATAGAGTAATTAAAAAACCGTATTTTTTACGATGTAATTTTAGGAAATAAAACTGACTTTCTTTTGATATTTAGTGTTATACTTCTCTAAGATGGAAATCATCTCCATTCATCATGGAAGATTTTAATAAATACTATGCATAGGGTGAATTGTATAGGGAAATATAGAAGAAAATCTTGTGATAGCCACAACATACTAGTTTTCTTCATATTTACAGGAAACTTAAAAATTATCTTTTCTCATTCCATTTTCTGATTCAGATTTTTGCTATTTCCAGAAATTAACTTAAATATCGTAATTACCTGTAATAAAAGTAATGTTCTCTATCGTTTCTTATACATATTACCTATCTGAAAATATGTTGATTGTCTCATATTGTATCATTTGTTTCTATTTCAGATACTGATTATAATAAGGGATGGGGAAATAGTGCATATTTTGTACCACTATTTGTGAGGGAAAAAAATATTAATTAATCTTAGACTGAATAAGAATAACGTTTGTTTTTTCTAATAGTGGTAAAAGGTCTGTGCTAAATCCTCAATTCTGATTGTTATAGATACATAACAAAATAGCAGATATATACAACAATACATACAAAAATATTTCTTTTCCGGCTGAAATACTCATCATTGTCATTACGTTTAATGATGCTAAAAATACTTGCTTTTATCTAGTAAATTGCATTTTTCTCTCTTTTCTTTTCGAAAAAGATACTTTATCTCCATATTTCGTTAACAATACTGTGCAGATCGATGTATTATATATATATATATATATATACTCATTTTTCCATTGCTATAAATGATTTAATTAACTTTTCAGTTTTAACAGTTAGGTACATCTAAAAATATTATCAATCATCACTTTAATCGGTATATTTTATTAGTTTAAATAGTTTTATGATAACGTATTTTTTCCTGTTAAAATGATTTATTTTATTATTATTACTAGCAAACAAGTGCGTTTCTTTTTTTTTTTTTTTTTTTTTTTTTTTTTTTTTACCTTTAAAATTTGTAGCTTATAAATCTTATACTAATTTTACCACACAATTTAAATTTTAATTCACCAGAAGCCAATTTATCATTAGTTTCTGTGAAATGAAACGCTAATGATAGTTAAACCAAATCATAAAAAGAAAAGTTTCAAAGTAAAATCATGTTTGAAGACCCAGTTTTCATACTTCCCCAGGCAGGACAGCTTTAGTGTAGGACCCCTTTGGCGACTATGTTTTCCAGCCGTATTAGCGATGCCTATTAACTAATTTTTGTATTGATTCATTTTGGCATAATTTTTTGTTAAAAATAAATAAATAAATAATGCCTATTTCTATTAGACTTTTTATTATTGAATTTTTTTAGTCAATTTATGACAGAAGTTCATATTTTGTTCATATCTTTAATGTATTGCTAAGTTTAAAATGATGTTTGCAGTGGTTGTTAAGATTTCACTTTTAAAAATAGATTTTTCTATAAAATAATCTCACCAGACAATTGTCAATTTTTACTTTCCAAACATACGTATGTAAGGAAAATATTGTAATGATGTCAAAAATCCGAATTCGAGATTTTGGTGTTTCTATACGTTTTGAGGTCCGCTGAGTCCGTACTCACTATTTTTACGATGATGTATGTATGTGTGTATGTATGTGTGTATGTATGTGTGTGGGTACGTATGTGAGTGAACACGCTAGCGCCTAAACGCTTTGTTCGAATGAGCTGTAAGTTGATACGCATGTACGAAGTCACCATTGCACGAACCAAGTCACCTATTGATTTTGGTGAATCTGGCACTTATAGTTTTTTTACAGGGACACAAAGAAAAATTCTTTTTATCATTATGGTCTATGGGACAAAATTTTGAAAGTGCGATAGCATCTAAACGCCTTATTCAATTGAGCAAAAAATTTATACACATATTATAGGTCACAGTTACTCAATCTGTACAGATTTTAGTGAATCTGACACTTATAGTTTTTTTTACAGGGACACAATGAATTATTCGTTATCATTATGATCTACTTGTTTGGTAAAATAGCGTTAAATTAAACATCGTGTACTATGTAAAAAAAAATACCTAAACACCCTATTACAATTTTCTCTTTTGTTTATTTAACAACTCCTCTTACTTTACTTTATCTACAAAACCGTTAACTACTCAATGTTCGGAAAGTCGAGTGGAGTCACTCCAGATTTTTTTTATTAGATCACTGAACTGAGTCAGTTCACATGCTTAAATATTGCTTATGTATTACTTTTTATCCTCGAGTATGTTATTAAGTCACTATCGTATCGTTTCTACAAAAATTAATCGGAATTGGTACACGTTAGAGAAATATTATATAGATTATACAAATTACTCATCTCGAAATATGTGGATAGTGTATAATTATGTTATTTGTTTGTTGTTATTTTAGATGCACATTATAAGAGACACATGATACAATAGCAGTTAGGTACAACAATGCATATAAGAATACTTCTTTTCCAGAAAAAAATTTCATCATTGCCTTACACTTAATACTGCTAAGAAAACTTCCATTTACCTGATAAATCTAATTTTTCTAACTTTTGCTATAAATAAGATGCGTTATTTAATATTACATTGGCATTATTGTAAAAGTATGAGCATTTTATTTTACCACGATTTTATTAAGTCGCTTTCTTGTTTGTTTGTCCAGGCAATCGATTAACTAATTCCTCAACTAGATAGACGTTTGAAACTTTTAGAATAGCTCAGAACACAATGACAATGTGTTCTTTTAATACTTTTATTCAATTAATAAATGTTTGAAAATTTCTTATAATTCCTTTCTTTATTATGCATTTGATCATATTCTTTCAAGTTGATGGAATAATTCATAAAAAGAATTTCTAAAAAGTATTTATTAATACATAGAATAGTGAGGTTTGTATGATTCAAAAGAAATTTAAAAACGTGGTATAAAAAAAGTTCTTTTTATCTTGTAATTATTCCTTTTTACATTACTTATAATAATTTAGCAAACGTTCAAATTTTATTATATACAGGGTGATTATAATTAAACTCCCCCTGTGAACAACATCCTACAGCGTAAACGGGGAACGGAATGCGACGAAATTTGGTATATAGACTATACACGAGATGAGCTCGCGGAAATTTGAAAAAACAAATTCAGTTCAAAATTGTCCACTAGAGTGCGCCTTTTCCGGAAGGACATTAAATTTAACACAATAAACGACCAAAACGGAATACAGAAACAATTTTAACCATAAACAACATAAAACACGATAACGTCTGCAAACGTTTTATACCCTAGCCTGTTTTGCATAAAGCTTCCTCTTCTTTGCAAGCATACAAATCTCGACATTTTTTTCCCAAAAACTGACAGCTTTTCCCGGTTTTACATTTTATTACTCATAATTCTTGTTCTGGATTGTTAATATTATTTCTGTATTCCGTTTAGGTCGTTTATTGTGTTAAATTTAATGTTTTTTTCTGGAAAAAGCGCCCTCTGGTAGACATTTTGGAACTTTTTTTTTAAATTCCGTGAACGCATCTCGTTGTTGTTGCTAGTCCCCATCTGTCAGCAAAGCTAAACAAAGTCTATGACCCCAGTAACTCTGATTATATCAAGAACATAGAGCGTATTTTCGTAGAGATCCCCTCTAGTTAGGTTAAGTCTGTCGAGGATATGGTTAGGCTTAGCCTGACAAGTAGCACAATTAGAGCAAGTAGGGAAAACCTTTACTCTATCACTGAATGTCATAGACCTCAGATGACCACTGCGAAAACGAGAAATGACTGTCTTCTCTTGTCTGCTGCACTGGAGGGACAAGGAACCATCAGGGCGATTACCCTGATTCCAGTGATAAGCAGGAGGGACGGCGGAACCGCGTAGATTGATAAAGCGGGAATGCAATTCTGAAAAAGTCAGAAACGCCTGAGAAATCAAGGGTAGATCTGCGCCACTTTTAGCAAGAGAGTCTGCAGTCTCATTACCAGCAATGTCTACATGGGTAGGTATCCACTGCAAGTGAATCTCACGAGAGATGGAAAGACTTTTCAGCTTGTTCAAAATAGCCACACACTCCGACATCTCGTTTGCAGTCTATATACCAAATTTCGTTGCATTCTGTTCACCCGTTTGCACTGTAGAATGCTGTTTATAGGTGAAGTTTAATTATAACCACGTTGTATATACATTTCATAATACTTTTAGTGGTTACATGGTATATTATCATGTGTTAATAGTCAGATAATGAAATACAATTTTTTTTTTTTCTATGCAGTGCAAAAATACTCTTAAATGCTTGGTGTTTTTATTACACGGTTTTATTTAACTTGGTATGTCATTTCTTTCTTTGTTTACGTACTATCTAGATCAAATCTAAGAATTGAATATTTACAAACTTCCTGTCATCCGACTGAGCTATAATTTTCCATACATGTATACATCCAATGACAGTACATGTTCAAGTAGTAACGGACTTAAGGGAGTGGCCTAAGGTAGTATTTTTTATTATTTAACCATAGCCTCCTAAACTAGATGCCTGTCGCGTGACTCGGAAACTTGGCAACATTTGAAGCGGTAGACAGCGCCACCTGATACAGATTACACGACTTTTTTATTCAACAGCAACCAAAAATTTTTAAATGATATATATAATCGCTTCGGTTCTATTTGCCTTTTATCAGGGTTCCCACGGCCTGATTTTTTTTCAAGGACTCTTCCACCAGACTCTTCCAAAAATTAATTTCTTATTAAATGTGCACTGTACGTTTAAGAATAAATTTATCTTAAGATTATTCTAGTGGAAGAGTCCTTGAAAGAAAGCGTGGCCGGGAGAACCCTGTTTATGCATATCATATCCCATTTTTAAAGATTTTTGGTGGCTGTTGAATAAAAAAGCCGTGTAATCTGTACCAGGTGGCGCTGTCTATCGCTTCAATCGTTGCCAAGTTTCCAAGCCACGCGACAGGCATGGTTTAACACATTCATGACCGCATGTTTTTGTTTTTGTGACAGCAAGGTCCGCCTTTGGGCGTTATTCTCCCAAGTTACAATATTTCAGAATAAAATTTTCTGTATTGACATTTATATTACAAATGGATATACAATATAATTTTATTCTTTCTAATCAAAATATTTGTATCCATAGTATAATGATTGTACAAAAATGAATATTGGGTATATTCTTAAGAAACAAATAACATACAAGTTGCGAAAGAAACGCCTTCTGGCGGAGTTACATATTTTCAAATGACGTGAATCTACGCCAGCAGTCGTGAAAGTCTTAATTCTAAAAGCAATATTTGGTTTTATTTTTCAGAAGTACATATTTATATTAATCTTTAAGTTTCAAAATTTAAACTAAATTTAAATAAACGTTAATGTTAAACTAGATTTAGTATCTAAGGAAAAAGGTATTACATTACTAATAGCGTATGAGCAACATAGTTAAATAATATAATTTAAATTTCGTATCTTTGATGTTTTCCCTTAATTAATTAAACAAATAAAAGAAATCTTCATTAAACTATTTGAAATCGCATTAAAAAAACAAAAATTAATTAACAGCCCTTAATTAAAATCATTAAGAACATTTCAGAATACACAATTAATTGGTTAACATTTTAAAAACTAAAAAATAAATAAATAAATAAATTCAAAAAAACATCAAAGGAAATCCTTAGTGGATGTTTCATCGAAATATAATAAAATTAATCGTAAAAGCTTTCAAAAAAAAAAAAAAAAAAGATTTTTCTAACTGTTTTTGTTGGATCGAACTCTAATTCCATTTTTCGAATCCCTAGTGTACTAACTCGACACACCTATACACTTGAAATGCCAAATTTCACCTCAGGAATGCCAGTCACGTATACTTTGAATTAGGTACAACACTCTAATAGCATAAAAGTGTAGGCGTTTAATCCTATTATCTTAAATGAACTGTCTAAAAGGTAAGCTTTTATCGAATTTTAATTTGGATAGATTGACAAAAAATCCGCATTGTATATTCAGTTCAGAATTTAAAACATCACGTCTAATGAAATTTCTGTTAACGATATATAGATGTACAAATGAATTGCTACATGTAAAAGAGTTAGAATTTTATGTAATAAGAATATTAGCTAGTATATGTTTTATAAGCTCAGATGAAGGTCTGAAAAATAATATTGTGCACGAAGTTCATATAAAAAGAAGGAAAGGAAGTAAAAATATTAGTTTTAAATTGCAATTATGGTTTATGAACAAAAATACTTGCTATAGATATTCAGTTTTACAAAGAGTTTATCATTTTAAAAATTAGCAATATTTTATTTTTAAACAAATGATACTTTTTTTAAAAAAAGTGTTCTGTATTAAAAGAATTGATTTTAATACTCGAGTAATATTTTTGACATAGACTTTTCCTTTTCGTGTACTGGTAAACTCTTAGATTCTGTAATAGACTGTTTCTTATTATGCAAAAATAAGTATGGTGTACAGCAAAGGTTAATATGTTTTCGTCTATTTTAAAGAAATGTCTAAAAGGAATCCATCTGGAACAAATATTTTTAACAACTAAATGTGCGTGCAAAATCGAATGTATTGCAGTCTTTGATATGCCAAGGGATGCTTCTATCTCACGATACGTGACATGCCGATCTTCTTCAATCATCTTGCGCACAGCATCGATGTAACTTTGAATCACTACCGATTTTGGTCGTCCTTCACGTGATTCATCACTGACGGACGCACGACCACGACGAAATTCTGCAAACCAATTCTGGTGGTGCGTCGTTACTAAAAGTTTCCCGAAGCGATTCTATGCATTCTTGTCGAGTAACGCCTTTCTTCAAATCATAAAAAATCATCCAAAGGAAACTTTCAAGAGTTACTTCCATTTTTTTCACTCACTTGCTTCTTTTAAACACTCACTGTAAACAAAATACGCAGACGATTTCTAAGATGCCACTGATTCCAAGATAAAAAAAAATGTGAATTTTACAAATATTTTAAAGACAAATTGCATTAGCGAACTTCTATTGGTCGTTTGTAAAATCATAAATGACAACCCTCGTATCACTACTTATCAAAATGCGAGGACAAAATTCAAGATAGAAGCTAGAGAATGCTTTGAATTTATGTTCGAATTTATGTGAAATCACGATTCATCTCATAATTAATGTGAAATATAGGGCATATATTTTACTGATTGATTCATCACTCAACTACTGCATTCATCAATGGATTATATATTCCATACATAGGAATCATGATATTTTACACATGTATGACATGTAATCTTATGCACACGCATGTGTATGTATTATTGATTAAAAAGGGTATTTCTCTTTTAAAATACATAACGTAGTCATTAATACTCTCGCTATAATTCATTCACTTTGAGTCTGAAATTCATAGAATGCGAGAGTTAATTAGCTGTTTTACACAAGGAGAACTCTTATACATATGCGGTCTTGATGAGCAATATGCATTCGCATATATCTGGTGGAATGCTTCTAAGTTGATTTATATTTGAAAAGAAAATGAATACAACTAACACGGATAAACCCTAACTTTGAAGTCCCTAACTTACTTAAGAGAAATACTTGAAATATTAATGTTAATATTTCTACAAAATTCGGATTATTAAAGAGGGCCTCATACTTGAGTTTTCTCTGTTAATTAAATCAAACATTAATAACATTTTAGGAATTTAAAATTTGAAATAAATGCTTGTTCTAAAACATATGATCAAAATATCGCTGTATTTATTCTAATAAATGTCAATATTAATAACAAAATGCATGAATTTTTATTACATTTATTTTGATATTTATTTAATTTAAAAAAAAAAAAAAAAAAAAAAAAAAGAAGAAGAAGAAGAAGAAAGAGTATCTTAAATTAAAATTAGGTTTCAGATTAAAAATATAAAGGAATATAAAGAAAATACTTATTATTAATTGTTTATTTACCTAATTAATTATCTATTAATTTTTGACTGTAGACTGCTCACAATATTATGTTACTGGGTAAAATGAAAAATGTTAAATTCTTATATTTATTTTTGTTCAGATTTATAGTAATAATAATAAAAATATATAAAATAAAAAAAAATCTATTAAGTTACATTTATATTAAAAAACACTTTGAAAACACATAATTTAAAATAATTACATTTTATTAAAACCGTTTAAAAAAAATGTATGTACAACAGGGTGGAGTGAAAAAGATCGAAATTTTAAAAATGTTATCCAATTAAATAGCACTAGCTGCCACAATTTGTGTATTGATCCGTATATAATGGGATATTTTTTTTAGAATTTTCCTAATTGATCTTCATTTGCCGCACGGGCCTTGAAGTTTGGGCTACAGAGGCCTTAAATTTGGAAAACAGAAAGAAAAAAAGAAATTGCCAAATTAAATAGCACTACCTGTGGAAAATTACGTAATGAATGATGAATAAGCAAAGCATACATCGTGGGAAATTTTTTAAAACATTCTTGTTAAAACCTGCAAGTAAAATTATTGTGTTGCGTTAAGTTATGTTGTCTTACTTTAGATTATAAATAGAACTTTTTATCGAAATCACACTGATAATTAATTTGCATTAAGAACATTATTATTTAAATTTTGATTATTTAAAATTAAAAATTTAAATCATACTTTTTCTCATTGTGGGTTTGATATTGCACTAGTCATCTGTTCTTTTTCAATTTAATCGCCTTTTGACTTTGGAGCATTTGTGACAGAAATAATAATGGCTCAGACGAGAAATCAAGTTCAATGTCCGATTATTGGAAGTCCAGAACAGTTAAGCAAAATTGTTTTGCCAACGAGAGAAGGCGTATTAAGATATTATAATTAGCTTAAGATGCAAAAGGAAAATCAAGGAAACTATAAACCGAAGGTTGGCGACATTTGTGAAGAGATGGCTTCCAAACTGGAAGAATTTTGGAGTAAAGCTTCAATTCCAATTCTTCATCGTGACAGAATAATTACCTTAATTAAAATGGAACACGAAAAACTTCGCAACCTTCTGAAATCTTATGCCAGTCGGAAAAGTACCTTGACAATGCAAAGTAAAATTCAGCAATTCAAAGAAGAAACAAAAGTACTTTTTGACATTGCTGCTTGAGAAGCGGAACACAGAAAGCCGGAATTTGAACTATAAATCTGCACATCGAAACGGCTGTAATGTTTTCTGCCCAACTGCTTATAACCCCCTTTTAAATATCTTTTAGTATCTTTTTTTTTTTTTTGGTTAATTCAGAAAAATTCACAGGTGCCTTGTATAAGTAGATAAATTTATGATATCACAAATGTACTTACTTCTTAAAAATAGATAAATAAATAAATAAATAAAAGAATAGATAAAGCTTTACTTTTCTTCTTTTTAACTTGCCATATTTTCTTCCTTTTAGTTGTCCTTTTATATACAGTTAATAGCTCTTTTTTTTTTTTTTTTTTTTTCGATAAACAGATGAGTTTTCCAAGCTCTAATGAAAATCAAGAGTTGGCCCGAAAATCGATATTTCAACTACTTCTCAAACGATTTTGTTGAAATTCACTAATAAACCCGATTTTAGATGTTTCCTCGCGTATATTACTTGGTTGCTATATGAAAATTAATTGGCGTCTCCTGATTAATTAGGTCAATTTTCGATCTTGGAAAATGGCATTTCAAGAAACTGCTCTAACGATTTTCTTAAAGCTTGCTATATAAATACCCTTTTATGTGTCTTTACGACTCATGTTTAAAAGGAATATTGTTAGAATCTGATTGGTATGGGGAATTTCATGTCTTATAACCACACCATCTTCAAAAAGATTTTATGATATGTATATTAGTAGGTAATATAATTAATGTAATTCTTACTCACAAATATGTGTAAATGTAATGGTGTCAGTCACAGACATAAACACTGCTGAAATTATCAGTTTTCTTCAGGGATAATTCTGTCTAAATAAAATTAGCTGCCTTATGCTTCAGCACACAGCTTTTTTATACAGGTTTAATAACAAAACAGTTTTGTTATAAAAAATGTCTTATACACACACATTACTTTTTGATGGATACGAAAATTACTTGGATTTAAAATACTGGAATTTTTTTTATGCTTATAAATCAAACAGAATTATATAATTAGAGTGCCCAGTATGTAATATGTCCCCCGTATTTTCAAGTATATTCCTAGTTATAATTTCTATTTAAAATTTTGCTTAACATTTCACGAATGCCTTGTAACTCTTTAAAACACATATATAGTTATTTAAATTGATATGCAATTATCATACTTAGATTAATATTAACAAATTCATTATTAAAACAAAGGTTGATATTTTAGCATAATAAAGATAAATTAATTTAATATTGTTAAGAGAATTTTTGAATTTGGGATTTAAATTATTTATAAATACTTTTTTCGATTACTCTCTCTATATATATATGTACTTATATATACTAACTATTACACATGAAAATATAACTAAAATTAAACTACAAATAACTAGTGTATTTCAAATAGGTCTGTGTTAAAGAAATATGAAGCATTACTCAATTTTTTAATTCCAACTTCTCTCCATGAAGACATCTTGAATGCAAAATTTATCTTTGACAATGGCAGTCACGTAGTTTTTTAATCTAGAAAAGCTTTTTAAAAATCTCACAAGAAACTGGCGTTTAACTCAATTTATATTCAAAAACAAGATTATTTAAATGTTTTGTAACATAAAAGAAAATTCCATCTTTAGAGTTTCAATTGCTTCGTCTGACATTTGAAATTTACCAATAGCTTGAAAATAAAGTAATGTTACTGTATTTGTCAAAAATCTTTCATGTTTTTCAGATTAATTTACAACCATCTTGAAAATATCTTTTAATGTCACTTTTAATTTAACATAAAAAAAATTAGCATTTTTCTTTTTTAAATAACCTTAAGGAAATAGTTTTAATTTAAAAGTTAAATATAATGTATGTTATTTAATAAATAAATCTGAAATATCAATAAAACTGCATAAATATTTATTGTTGTAGAAAGTTATAAAAGGACTCAATGAATTAATTAAATGAGTCTAAAAAAGACTTCGGTGTCTGCGTGTGTGCGCGTGGTACAAAATTTTATGAGATACACAAATTGTATAGCTTTCGGTGTATTTATTATTTGCTATTCGTACATACGAACACACAAAACGATGTAATAACATTGTAATACATAGACAGAATTTCTTTTGAGTGTATATCTCATATACTTCATTAAACACAATGTAATTAACATGCATTTATAAAATGCTCAGAATACACCGACTATAAAACTGTCTTGAAGACAGCTGTCAATATTTTTTCTTGTCTGTTTTGACCTTGTTTCCAATCTGGTGTGACCTTTATTTTCTGCAACTTATAATTATGAGGTTTTTTCCATTTTCATCCCATGCTATTTTCTATAGATTTTTGACACTTTTTCAAAGGTTTTTTTTTTTTTTTTTTTTTTTTTTTTCATTTTTGGACGTATATAGGTTCAAGTCAAAAGGCAAACAAAACCTTTCGTACTATTACGATCTATAAGTGATATTTTTCAATGCATTTTAACAGTATTAGTCGATTTAACATAAAGAAATTAGTATGTATTATTTGGTTTCTTAAAACCATGGATTCTTTAGATATTGGTAGCCATAGAATTAGTAATTAAATTAAAGGTCTACACAAAAGGATTCAGATACGCTATGCAATTATCCAATTGACTGGAAATTTGGTACAAATATTTATGAGTTACGTGCAATTAGCTGTATAGCATTTTGTATGTATAATATTTATAAGTTACATGTTATTAGCTGTATAGTTTTTTGTGTGTATAAAATTTATGACTTACATGTAATTAGCTGTACAGTGCGTTAAGACATTATAAGACCACAAGCGTATTGGTGCATTTCTGAAGAAGAGAGCATAATATGCAAATTTTTAGTTGCGTATTTAAAATTGATAAGCAAACGCATCCTATACTAATTCCAACTTTTAAAATTAAATTAAATTTCATTAAAACATATTCATTTATCTAAAAATTAAAGGCAGTGGCTGTTAAGAAATTATAAGACCACCTGAGAAAATTAGCATATTATACATGACGTCAAACTCAATATGAAGCGCATGCGTCAGTATTTCGTAAAAGCATTACCTAAGAAGCAAAGGCTTAGGTTTTGAATGTGTTATACACGATTAATTTGACGATGCCTCGAGGTAAAGAATTATCGGAGTGCGAAGTGAGAAAAATTTTATTTTATAAAGGTTCTGGTAAATCTGAAAGAGATATTGCGAGGTTAATGAACTGTTCTAAAACTGCCATTCATATGCCATAATTAGAAAAGATTATTCAAACAAAATAAAACGATCTGGTAGAAAAAATATTTTGACAGCACGTGGTAATAGACAAATTTTTCGACTGTCAACTAAAAAAGGTCTTTCAACTCGTGAAATTTCGAAACATTTCAGCAAGAAAACTTCACATGTAACACTCTGGAAGAGTCTTAAATTAAATATTAATACGAAATTTATGAAATTGAAGAAAAAACAGTTATTGAAATGCCATCGAGAAGAAAGATTAAAATATGCTAAAAATGTCATGTCATGGAATGATGAGTGGAAACAAATTATATTTTCTGATGAAAAGAAATTTAACCTTGATAGTCCCGATGGTTACAAACACTATTGGCACGCCTTGAGGAAGGAACCAAAAGAATGCTTCAGTCGACAAATAGATGGAGGATCAGTAATGATTTGGGGAGCTTTCATTTATGAGGGGTTGTGTGATTTACAGCGGATTTCGGGTCATATGAACTCTACACAATATCAGTCTATGCTATATGATCATATGATACCGTTTGGATTGGACCTTTATTAGGTGGTGCTAACTGAATGTTTCAACAGGACAATGCTGCTTGTCATACATCTAAATCCACACAGGAGTGGTTTAAAAAACAAAAAAATAATGTGGAAAAAATAAATGCCATGGACAAGTCGAAGTCCAGACTTGAACCCCATGGAAAACCTATGGGGTATATTATCTCGCAAAGTTTATGCTAATAATAAACAATTTTCATCTGCCAGTGAACTGGAAGTAGCCATTGTAAAAGAATGGTACAATATTTTTATAACTGAACTTAATCACCTGGTTACTTCAATGTAAAACAGAGTGTTTGAAGTCATCAGGAAAAATGGAGGACCAATATCATATTAATTTTTTATACAATTTTGTTTTTTGACAAGTGGTCTTATATTTTCTTAACAGGTTATTTTTCACTTATTTCTAATATATATTTTAATTAAACATTTATTGAATTATACCAAGTTATTGCAAACTAATTATAAAAAAATATAGAGCAATATGTTATTTTATGTATTTAAATTATGATTAGAATCTTTATTTTTCTTATAATTTAAAAAATTAAAGTGGTCTTATAATTTCTTAACGGACTGTATAGTTTTTTGTGTATATATTATTTGTATATACTGTACAGGGTCACATAAAATAATTTTATATTTTACGTTCCATAAGTAACATTTCACTTTAGTGCATTTTAACACCATTGCTTTGGAATAAAACAATAAAATTAGCATATTTTATTATAATGCCTAAAACCATGGTTTCTACTGAATATAGTTAGTACAGAATTAATAATTAGATTACAGGACTAAGAAAATTAATTCTGCTACATATAATCATTCAATTGACTAGAAAATTAGCACAAATTTTTACAAGGTATTCCAAAATTCGACCGAGGCCCACCAGCGGCCGAGCGGTTCTGCGCTCAAAGCTGGTAGATGGGAGGTGCCGGGTTCGATCCCAGGTCGCGCTCATCGACCTAGCCGTTCGGAGTTTTCCGTGGTTTCCTCCGAAACTTGCGTAAATACGGGCTAGGACACTTAGAAAGACCCCCACGGAGGGCATTCCCCCTCTAGGCCTAGGACACATCAGGAGTCAATCGGCCTTAAATCCTACAACCAACAACCAACCAAAATTCGACCGACAAATTCAGATTGGTGATAGAAGGCATCAAAGGGATAAAAACTTACCACAGAACATAGGATCATAAACTACGTTGAGAGTGTGTGGATTTGACGTGCAGGACTCGTTGCAGGGCTTCTGCGTTCGCCTGATCTCAGTCCGTTTGAGTTTTTCCTACAGGTTCACCTTAACATATTATTATGGTCTTATTTAAGATATCCAGTTATTTTAAATACGCAATTATTCTGATGAAAACTAGTAGTAATATAAGAATATACAGATTAATTTAATGTACATGTATAATTAAAAATTAAAAGACAAAAATAAAAAGGAATAAAAATAACTTTGTTAAATTGAACAATATTATAACACGAATATATATCTACGATTAATTTGAAGCTATGAAACATTAATATTAGCTCGATTTACTCGAGCTAAGTGATATATACGGTATCGTATCGCCATCTGGTGAGTAGAAAAGAAAGTAATTGGTATTATGAATAAGCAAGTATTTTTTAATATTTTTAACATTTGAAATGTGCAATGTATAATATATATTATTTAAATTTAAACTAGTAATTAATGTTATTATTGAAGTACACCAATGGTGCAAATTTGTAGGAAATCTCGAAGTCTATTCTATTCCAACGTCAAATCTGTAAATCTCAAAGTGTATTTCATAAACAAATAAATGGAAACTTTCTTTAACTAACAAAAAATCAGTCGAATGATATAAAATATTTAAAACTAAAATTGACTGGAAGAATATTTTTTCTCAACTAAGACCGCGATACAATATATTACTATTATCAGAAATTAGTAAATGTGTTTTGAAGTTCGAAATAATATATATAAATTTACATTAAACTCTGTTAAAGTGACTGAAACGACAGAAAAGAAAATTAGTTTCGTGCCAAAGTGCATACTGCAATTGTTTTACCAAGTATAGCTTCTTCCTATTTAAATATTTCAGATAATTTTAAATTGATTAATACCAGGGTTCCAAAATAACAGTGCTTTTTTTACTCTGAAAAAGTTCCTGTTCTAACTAATACTTTTTATTGTGAATTTTTTTAAACCGATTTTTGAAATTATTATTGACTTTTATGTAAGACCTTTTATTAAAAAGTTTTTTCAAAAACTTTTACGTCAAAGCTTTAAAAAAAAAAGTTCTTTTAAATTGTTTTTAAAATATTTTTTTAGAAAGCTTTTAAAGTTATTTTTAAAACAAAAGTTCTTCCAAAAACTGTTTGACCAGGGCGTTTAAATATCAGGAGCAAACATTCAAACTATTAAATCGTTTTAAAAAAAGGATTATACTTAATGTTTTACATATTAAATTACCTCACAAATATCTTTTATAGGACTTAGCAAATTAATTTCGGATGTATCCACATCCATCTTCAGTGCTAAGTTCAAATGAGACGTCGTTCGTAGCTGTAAACATCTTTCCTGGCTCTGTAGTCTTATTTCTTCACTTCGCTTCGTTTGTAGGGGCTGTTTATTTCTTGTAATAGTTACTGCCATTCAGGTAGAATTGCGTAGTGCTCTCGGTCATTTACGGTTTGAAAATTAGATTTTATTTCGATGGCCTCCCTTTTTAATGCATAGTTATAACTGTTATTTGGGGCTATTTTTTTAATGTTAATTGATTAATGTTAATTGGGTTACTGTTGTGGGTGGATGAGAAGGCAGTTGAGGATTTTCCATATTTTAGATCTGCTCTATGTTCTTTCTCGCGTTCGTTAATTCTGCGTTTTGTCATACCTATGTAGCAAGCTTTATCTCCATTGTTATGTTCAAAATCTATTTTATATATACCTGCAGTGGAATTTTGGGGGATGATATCTTTTTCGTTACGGATGTATTGAAAAATATTTTTGTCCGGTTTGATTGGTATATTTATATTAAGGTTTTTAGCTTCGTTTCTTATTTTTATGCTGGCGCCGTTACAGAAAGGCTCGATATGCTAGCATATTGAAACCACTATTTACCATATCACCCCCCCCCCCCCCCAAAGCAACAAATTATTCGGAATACTGCAATCAAATCACTTTCTAGCACTAATAAAAAATACACCAATTCAGAAGGTATCCAATGCCTCAAAAATCTCAAAAATAATCGCGATCTAACTTTCCTAATGACAGATAAAACTAACTTAATTACTATTATGAACCGAATCGACTACAATAACATGATGTCAGATACTATCGAAAAATTAAAAGCAGTTAAAATTAATCAATCACCTCTGAATAAAACTATAGGGAAAACAAAAGATCTCATAAAAACTGGCCAATGGCCAGATAATAATCATCCAAAATTCAACAACCATGCTTCAGTTATTCATAGACTCGTTGCTAAATATAAAGCCCATAAAAACCATCCATCTCTCCGACCCATTGTTAACAAATCCGAAGGTCCGACCTATTGTCTTGAAAAATACATGAAGTCTATATATCAATCCCTCCTCCCCCCCTCCTCCTCCGATCTCTCAATTAATTCCAACGAAACTTTTCTCGAAAAACTCCGGAATATTAATTTAAACTTTAACGATAAACTTGTCAGCTTCGATGTCAAAGACCTATACCCATCCATCAACATTCCGGAAATCACCCAAATTATTAACACCAATATAATTGAAACCTACGGGGACAACAAAATCAGCGAAACTTTAATCCGTACAAACAATCTTCTTTTAAACGATTCATTTTTCATGTTCAATCAAAATATATACCTTCAATCTCAAGGAGTGCCAATGGGCTCCCCGATTTCAGGTGTTATTGCAGAATTAAAACTACGACTTCTCGAAAATTCAGCCTCCAATATTATCAATAAATGTAAATTATGGACCCGCTACGTAGATGACGTTTTAGCTATAATACCTAAATCCATAAATCCCGATAGCATATTAAATGAATTAAATAACCTTGATAATAACATTAAATTCACCATGGAAAAAGAAACAAATAATACTTTAAATTTTCTAGACGTAAAAATTATAAAAAAAAAACCACATAACTCATTCGATACACCATTTACCGGAAACCAACCACTAATACCGACATCATAAACAAAAACTGTAACACCCCCCTATCGTATAAATAATCTGCCCTACAATCATATATTAACCGTACAATCCTAGTTTGTTCTAATAAAAACTTACTCAATACTGAACTTAAGTACATTAAAAAAAATTGCCAGTAAAGCCAATTACTCGAAAAACCTTGTCAATAACCTCTACAAAAAACGCTTAAAAACCTTAAATAAAATTAATAATGCACAAAAAACAAAATCCAACTTCACTTCCTCCATACCTTTCTGTAACGGCGCCAGCATAAAAATAAGAAATGAAGCTAAAAACCTTAACATAAATATACCAATCAAACCGGACAAAAATAATTTTCAATACATCCGTAACGAAAAAGATATCATCCCCCAAAA
This sequence comes from Salticus scenicus, assembly GCA_963930645.1. Lineage (NCBI taxonomy): Eukaryota > Metazoa > Arthropoda > Arachnida > Araneae > Salticidae > Salticus > Salticus scenicus. Next base: position 148,572,643 of record OZ005655.1, on the reverse strand, counting down.
TTCCACTGCAGGTATATATAAAATAGATTTTGAACATAACAATGGAGATAAAGCTTGCTACATAGGTATGACAAAACGCAGAATTAACGAACGCGAAAAAGAACATAGAGCAGATCTAAAATATGGAAAAGCCTCAACTGCCTTCTCATCCACCCACAACAGTAACCCAATTAACATTAATTCAATTAACATTAAAAAAATAGCATATAACAGTTATATAATATAACCCATATAACAGTTATAACTATGCATTAAAAAGGGAGGCCATCGAAATAACATCTAATTTTCAAACCGTAAATGCCCGGAAGCACTACGCAATTCCACCTGAATGGCAGCAACTATTACAAGAAATAAACAGCCCCGACAAACGAAGCGAAGTGAAGAAATAAGACTACAGAGCCAGGAAAGATGTTTACAGCCACGAACGACGTCTCATTTGAACTTAGCACTGAAGATGGATGTGGATACATCCGAAATTAATTTGCTAAGTCCTATAAAGGATATTTGTAAGGTAATTTAATGTGTAAAACATTCAAACTATGTTTTCTCCTTTGGATAAATTTTTTCAGAAAACACAAAACTAATAAATTAAAAAATAACTAAACTATACCCTAATTATCATTTATTTAAGCGTGTTACTAGTTACTAGGAAGATATGTCGACATACTACTTTATGTTAAGTTAAAAAACAAATACCACTAACTCTTTTTTTTTTTCTTTTTTGAGAAAACACGGTTTGAATGTTTGCTCCTCATATATATTGTAAAACGCCTACGAAGCCATTCTTTTATTTCTAAGTGTGGAGACTTCATAAGCAAAGATGCAAAATTTGAAAATATTTCGAATTATTTCGAATTATTTGACTCTTTAGAAAGAAGGAAAGAAAGAAAATAATATCCACAAGAAGAAGGAGTTTTAGGTTTCATTTTTGCATAAGTATTTTCATGTAATTTATTATTATTATTATTTTTTTTTTTTTTTTTTTTTTAAGAAAATATATACATGTTATTGCTTCTACCAAACTGCTTTTTCAATGCGGCTTTAGCGGTCATTGTTTCAAGAGCTAGAATATTAATTCCCCCCCCCCCGTTTTCTTTCTTCGGCACAATACAAAATACAATAAGTAAAGTAAATAATTGAAGTTCAGAACTGACTAATAAAGCCAGTTGCTGAAGTTCATTACTTTGATGTTAATCTCTATATATATAATCGTTCTTCCTGACTGTCTGACTGACTGACTGACTGAGGGGGTGATTCATCATCGCTTAGACCAAACCCCTGGACCTAGAAGCATGAAATTTTGTGACAATGTTCGTTCTATTACGTAGGCATCCACTAAGAAGTGATTTTACAAAATTCGCCCCCCAAGGGGGAAGGGGGGGCGAAACGTGATTTCACAAAATCGTTCGTATCTCAAACAAAAAAGCAGGTATCCGTAAAATTTTTGCTTTAAAATATAGCTAATACAAATGTCTAAAAACCAATTTCTGGAATTTTCAAAATTTGGTCCCCAAGGGGGTCGGGAGGGCAAAATGTGATTTCGCGTAATCCTATATATCTCAAACAAAAAAATAGATATACGTGAAATTTTTGCTCTAAAATATAGCTAATGCAAATATCTAAAAACCAATTTCTGGAATTTTAGAAATTCAGCCGCCAGGTGGGGCAGCAGGTGGGGGGGGCGCCTATGGGGCAAAAACAAAAAGAAATACAGTTAGGCCGTTCAAAATTGATACAGATAGGTTTTAGAGGCCTGCAAGACGAGTGAGGATATTTTCGATAGTGTAAAGTTATTAGGAGGGGCAGGAAGGGGGACGGGGGGCAAAAAATAAAATTGAGTTAGATCGTTCAAAATTGGTATATAGAGGTTTTCGATACTTACAAATCGATTGCGAATATTTTCGAATTTGTAAAATTATTAGGAGGGGCGGTAAAGGGGGGCTATGGGCAAAAACAAATAGAAATACAGTTAGGCCGTTCAAAATTAATACAGATAGGTTTCAGAGGCCTGCAAGTCGAATGGGGATATTTTCGAAAGTGTAAAGTTATTAGGAGGGCCGGGAGAGGGGGGGCAAAAAATGAAAATAGATTTAGATCGTTCAAAATTGGTATATAGAGGTTTTCGATACCTGCAAATCGATTGCGGATATTTTCGAATTTGTAAAATTATTAGGAAAGGCGGTAATGGGGGGCTCTGGGCAAAAACAAATTGAAATACGGTTAGGCCATTCAAAATTGGTACAGATAGGTTTCAGAGGCCTGTAAGTCGAATGGAGATATTTTCGAAAGTGTAAAATTATTAGGAGGGCGGGGAAAGGGGGGGGGCAAAAATATAAAAATAGAGTTAGATCGTTCAAAATTGGTATATAGAGGTTTTCGATACTTACAAATCGATTGCGGATATTTTCGAATTTGTAAAATTATTAGGTGGGGCGGGAAGGGGGGGCTCTGGGCAAAAACAAATTGAAATACAGTTAGGCCGTTCAAAATTGGTACAGATAGGTTTTAGAGGCCTGCAGGTCGAATGGGGATATTTCCGAAAGTGTAAAGTTATTAGGAGGGCCGGGAAGAGGGGGGGGGCAGAGGGACAAAAAAAATAAAATAGAGTTAGATCATTCAAAATTGGTACATAGAGGTTTCCAATACCTACAAATCGATTGCGGATATTTTCGAATTTTTAAAATTACTGGGAGGGGCGGGAAGGGGGGGGGCAGAGGGGCAAAAAAATAAAAATAGAGATATATCGTTCAAAACTGGTGCATAAAGGTTTTTGATACTTACAAATCGATTGCGGATATTTTAAAATTTGTAAAATTATTAGAATAGAGAGGAGGGGGGGCGAAGGGGGAAAATAATAGAAATAAGAGTTAGAGTTTTTTGGGAATTTTTTCCGAAGGCAGTGAGAACCTTGTGCGACATTTTTCCTAATCAGATTTTGTTTCTCTTTTTTTTTTTTTTTTTTTTTTTTTTTCACGTGATAAAAATTAATGCAATTTTGAGAATTCAGTAATTATAGTGATTCTTTTAAAAATAGGGACCAGCGAAGCGGGCGTTGCCTGCTAGTATTTTTATATTATTTCAATTTTTAAATTGTCAAATTAAGCTAAGTCTTTTTACTCGGCGAAATTTATTTTGATCGACTTACAACCGAGTTTGGTACATTAAGAGTAACGAAGGCATTTAAATTGAAAAAAAAAAATAATAATAATAATAATAAATCAGAAATAAAAGAAGTTTGCTCTTTTATTTAGGTGTTTTTTAAAGTCTAGAATAATACACCGCTGAAAGTACTGTCTCCGGAGGTTTCTTCCAGATGATTACAGATCAAGCTCTGAGCTATAAGTTTGTGAACTTATAAATGAGAACTTATAGTTAAAAAGTTGTTCTAGTAGGTCTATTATTCGAAAATTTTCATGATAATATATATTTACCGAATTTTCATCAAAAAGTCTTTTGATGTAAGTTTTTTGGGGAACATTTTATCATAAAGGGTTTCGATAAAATGTTCTATTTGAATTTTCATGTTAGAACTTTAATTTGTAAATTTTCTTATGAAACAGTTGAACTTTCTGAAAACATTTAAGAACTGTTTTGAACCCTGATTAATACGCATAAATTACTACATTGAATATATTGGAATAGTTAATTAAACAGACAATGTTTTTTACTTACGAAATGCAGAGTTGCCAGCTTTTATAATTTATTCCGAGGCTTTCTTTGCTCCGCCATTTTCTCTTACCAGTAATTTTGAAGAATGATTTTCTTGTTATTTAACAGTTGTCACATATTGAAGAGTAATATTTTACAAAAATTCTGGTGTGAATAGAATGCGAAGCTAAAAATACTCCAGAATAAATTATAAAAGTTAACATCTCATAAATATGGTTACAAATTTCAAAAGTAATTGTAATTTAAATCTATATAATACTTTTTTTTAAATATAAGTTTGTTAATGTACCTCCAATTTATATTCCTAATAAGCATATATTCAGTCTATAATATACATGAAAGGAAAAGTTAAAAATATTCGATTATTCTATTGCTTATAACTTTTTTTTTTTAATTATACATCAATTTTGTTTTTTATATTACATTAAAATTATCCTTTTTCTAACGTAGGAAAGTTGCGAAATGTTAAAGTTTTCAGACTCTGTAATGCCTACAATATTTTTAAAACAATGAATTTCTTTAAAAAATAATAATAATAATAAAATATGTATATATATATGCAATGATTATTCTCTTTTAGAAAATCAATTACAAAAACTGTATCGAAATGTAAATTTTGCATTAATTTAATAGTCATTTTTTTCTTTAAGAAATATTAATATCAAGATGTAGCTCATCATTTCTTATTACATTGTGTACGTCGTGTAACATATTGCCAATAGAAAGAGTTATTATCTTTTCGCCAGACATATAAGACACACCCTTTGGAGAGAATTTCGAAATACATTTTTATTTAACTTGTCTGCGCGACCCATTAACATACTGTGAGTGTGCTAAAACTTGACATTAATAACTGTAGTGTATTTCCTTTTGTGGTTGTATGTTTAAACATTTACTACAATGTATGTTTCATGTTTGTCATAGGAACACATAATCAATGTTTGTTCCAAGGACGAAAGTACATGCATTATACAATTAATTCTTAAAGCTTATTTTACTTCAATTACATTCGTTAAATCATACGATTATTTTCCCACTAATTATCTGTAAACTAAGAGAGTAATAATATGTAACATTTTCTAAATTATTCTTCCTTTCCCGACCTCTAATTTATTAAAAGATTAATTAACTATTCTGCTATCTTATGAAAATAAAATGAAATAAAAACCAAGAAAAGAAGTATAATAGAATTAAAATAATCTGGTGTGTCATTCACACGACTTTCTCTTGCCCTATCAATACTATAAAAATAGGTTGCAGATTAAGTCGTATGATGAATAAAGTAAGATAGTAAACTAAACATTAGAACATTAAAAATAATCTAAAACAGGTTTAGGAACAGTTTTATTTGACATATAATTCTGTATGGGGAGAAGGGGATGGGAAGGGGGGGGAGCTCCTCACAATATGGGCGTGCTTCAAGGGAAATACGATGACTTGTCAGATACCTTTTTAAATATTATAGTTAAAAAAGGATGGCGATTCTGCAGAAATTTAAAAAATGAATAATTGTGACAGTCTAACCTTCATACATGAAGGTATAGTTGTCTACTTAGCACCTTTGGCTATCGAAATATTTATTTTATTCAGTCAGCGAACTGTAACGGTTTTCATTCATTAATATATATATATTAAAATTCTGCAGTAGCCGAAAGATGCTTAGTTGACGGAAAGCTCCGAACTTCCATGGTTTTCTCCGAAACTTGTGTAAATACGGGCTGGGACCCCTTAGAAAGTCCCAAATGGAGAAACTCCCCTTCAGGTTGAGGACCCTATAGTAGTCAATTGGCCTTACTTAAAACACCAGACATGCTTAGTTGGTAACTATACATGTAGGTACGAAGACGTAACAAGAACATTGTCTACTGAAGGTAGAATAAACTCACATGTATTCTATTTTGCATTTTTTCTTCTTAGTTAAATGTATATTCAATAAATGACATGGGGCTAGTGTGAACAAATATATATATATGTATATATATATATATATATATATATATATATATACTTTTCTAGTCATATTTTAAAAAAAATCTGTATTGCCAAATAAATTGATTTACTAACAAAAATAAAGACAAATATGCAAATTATATATTTAATGCGTTTAAAATGCTAATTAATATACTTTATTTGGGAAAAAATTATAAAGCGTTCACACTAGCTCCTTTCTCCCGTAAGTGTGTAAATTATAGTTTTAAGTCTGGTAAAAATCTTGAAACTGCATTTATCAGAATTTTACTTATTTTGCCAAATAGTTTGATTTATTAATCAAAGTAAAAGTTAAGGTGCAAATTATTGTAAAACAAAATGTATTTAATATGTTCAAAATGTTATTTAATATACCTTTTTAAGGGAAAAAAAGAAAAAGAAAACGCAAAAAAGAAGTGTTTACAATTGTCCCATTCTCTAAGTATAAACTATTCTGGTTAAAATTTCGGAACTACCATTTATTAGAAATTTTACTGATATGGTTATATACATATTTTTAGTTCCCCATCACACTATAGGTATGGGGAACTTAGGTAATCGTGAAAATTTTAGTTCCCCATAATACTATAGGTATGGGGAGCTTAGGTAATCGGGAAAATTTTTGACCTCGGTTTTTTTACTTTTTTACACGTTTTCAGGTGTGAGGAATCCGAAAATGACAAAATTTGTATGGTGTCTGTCTGTTAGTGTGTTAGTCCGTTAGTTTGTTAGTCTGTGTTCATGATATCTCAAGAACAAATTGCCACAGAGAGGTTAAATCAGTTTTAAAATATTACTTTCGACACTGGCAAGAACCCTATTCATTTGCAACATTCGAATTAAAAAACTTCGTAAGTTATTAGAAATTTACGATTTTCTTAACATGGGTGAATAGGACAAAAATTCACTTAAACGTGCATTAAATGGAAACGTTTTTACTGTAAAAATGTCAGACCAGTTTTAAAATATCAGTTTTGATGCCGGAATAAACATCAGTAACTATAAATATGCTACTTTGAAATTTTCGCAAGTTATTGGAAATTTACGAATTTCCTAACATGACAGTATAGGGCAAAATTTCACATAAACGTCAATTTTGAGAGATATTTTCATCGTAAAGATGTCAGACTACTTTTGAAATATTATTTAGGACATTCCCATGAATATTAATGACTATGAATTTTCCAATATAAAAATTTCGTAAATTATTGGAAAATTACGAATTTCTTAACATGGCAGAATAGAGCAAAATTTCACATAAACGTCAATCTTGAGGGATATTTTCATCGTAAAGATGTCAAACCACTTTCTAAATATTATTTAGGATACTGGCATGAATATCATAGACTATGGTTTTTCCAATTTAAAAAATTCGTAAGTTATTTGGAATTTACGATTTACTTAACATGTCAGAATAAGGCAAAACTGAGCATAAACTTTCATTTTGAAGATCATAAATACGTTAGACAACTTCAAAATTACATTTATGATTTTTGTTTGAACATGATTGAATACAAATGTTCTAATAGGAAAATTTCGTAAATTACTCGTAATTTACGATTTTAATAACATAGCGAAATTGTAAATTTTTCATATAAATATGAATTTTGAGGATTATTGCATTGGAAACAGTAGCATGAAAACTAAACAACGGAATTGACCCTGACAAAATAAATTAATAGATTACTGTCACTGTATCAAGCTTTGGTCAAATTCATTTCTTTTAACATGATTGTAATATGTCTCGCACTAGAAATTTATGAGAACATAAATATGGGGAACTGAGCAGAGTCCACCTATGCCAACTAGTTTTTTTTTTTTCTCTAGATTTGGATATCCTAGATCGTGCTCACTGTCCTAGCCGTTCGGAGTTTTCTTTTTCTTTTCTTTTCTTTTTTTTTTTATTATTATTATTATTATTATTAATTCTTTATACAAAATATAAGGAAGTTTTGTAATCATTATTTGCCAAATAAATTCCGTATCTTGCATGGCTCAAAAACAAATGGTCGTAAGATGTAGCAAATTTATTGTGCAACCACGTTTCCCGGACGTAGCATAGAGGACGATTCTAACGGCTTGGAAATGTGAAAAATTGACTACAAGGGATTTGGTAAACATCCATTCATTCCGCATCCCATTATCGCTTCTTTTCTCTCAATCATAAGTTATCATTTCTATTTTAAGACTGGACTTGTTCAGTCAGCATAGGTGAGGAGGCTTTCATGGTCGCAACAAACGTGGTTGAAGAATATATTTGTGACAGTTAATCACTCCTGTTGTACGCCTCCAACTCTGAACTTGACATGAGCTTCACTTTTAAAGTTATCTACGATTTCAAACGAATTTTCATGATGTCTGTATGTAAGTATGTGTGTGTGAGTATCATATAACTGAGAAACGGTTAAACGTACAACGTTGAAAAATTGTATGTGCATTCGATGCAACATCTACTAGTTGTGTACCTCCCTTTTTGGTCTTTCTGTGACTTTCCTTTTGAAAATATTTACGGAAATTATATTCATAATGACCAAAAATTCATATGACCATTATATATGACCTACCATAAAAATTTCAACAGAAGCTAATGGCAGAGCCCGTAATGATATAGTTATGAAATTTGTTATGCTTGTAGAAAGTAGTTTGTAAAGACATGAGCAGGTTCTAGTCGCTGAATATATTATGTAGGAGGAATATTTTGGAAAGAGTCGAATAAAACTGTTATTTGTATCAGAAAATTCAATAATTAGCGAGTATATTCCCGAAAAAATCCAACAAAATACTATTCGTTCCAGAAAAGTAAAACAGGATTAAGCACACCACAAAGGAATTTTGCTAATTTATGAAAAATGATCAAACGCTCAGTTCGAAGTCTGAATAGAAATGAATTCATCGAGAGTACTATCAGTGATTTATAGAATTTTTGAGTTCGTTGTGAGCTAGAAACGAATGAACCATTTCGGAAAATTCCAGAACTCGGATCCTATTAAAGTTAGATGTTCCAAATATTAGAAATCCTAAACTAACAATTTTCGCCAAATTTTAAAGTCTGCCGCCATCGTCCACCTGTTTACACTTTCACTATAATATCGTGTGGAAAGTAATACATACAGATATAGGCAAATTCTAATCTATAGTCTTCAATAATGATACCTCTAATTTTGTAATCTTGTTAGTGATTTTCAAGTAAGTTAGCACTAGAGGCCAATGAATCCTTCCGGAAAATTCCAGAACTCTGTTCTTATGGAAGTTACAGCTTCCAAATTTTGACACCCTTGAACTACGATTTTAAATAATATAACCATACCTGCCAACATTCTAATATTCTGCAGTACTATTAGTACCTGTCTTTTTTTTTTCCCTTACGCCAGTATTTTTAGAGTATTTTTCTTTTTTGTAATATTAATTATTAATCACATTAAAAACTGAGACAGACAATATTCACTAAAAATATACAATTTAAAACAATAAAAACACAAAATACAAATTTAAATGTTTCGAGCCTTTTACAGGCTCCTCATCAGTAAAAAACATCAAATGTAAATGCAGAGAAGAACAACAGACTTTCATTAAGTGAGTACAATGTATTCGCTGGCTTAAAAGAAAATTAAAAGAGTATGACTTTAATAAGGATAATCATTAAACTAATTCCTCTAAATCACCTAAATCGTTCGTTACTATTCCTTACTATAAAAATATTTCTGAATCTATTGCCAAAGTTCTACGCACTGTTAATTTTTCTGTTTCCTATAAACCCCAATTTTTAATTCGTAATTTCCTTTCTATTTTTAAAACAGTTATCCCCCTTTTTTCCCGTACAGGTGTTATTTATAATATCCCCTGTAAATCTTGTAGTTCTGTTTATATTGGTCAAACTGGCCGTTCTCTTCATACTCGAATTAAGGAACATAAAACGAATTTCAAAAACCGTGATATACGTTCGAATATTGTACAGCATGCCATAGAAACTGACCATTTACCTGATTTTAACAGTACTAAAATAATCATACCTAACTGTTTAAATTATCATTCTAGAATTTTCCTGGAGGGCTGGTACACAAATCAACATTTTTCACCCCTTAATGAGGCATGCACAGTTCCCGATGATGTACTCACTTAATGAAAGTCTGTTGTTCTTCTCTGCATTTACATTTGATGTTTTTTACTGATGAGGAGCCTGTAAAAGGCTCGGAACATTTAAATTTGTGTTTTGTGTTTTTATTGTTTTAAAATGTATATTTTTAGTGCATATTGTCTGTCTCACTTTTTAATGTGATTAAAATTTAATTTAACTACGAGACGTAATTATTTTTAAATATTTTAAATATTAATTATATTTGGGAAAAATTACTCTAAAACTCAGTTGATGTGAAAAAAGGAAAAGGTACCAATAATAGGTACTACGGAATGTCAATTAGAATGTGGTAGCTGTGAACGTAGCGCAGGGGTCGTACTCTACCCTTTTTTATCTAAGAGGTGAGGAATTCCCGCCTTTTTGCTACCCATAATTTCATGGAGAAATCTTTGCGGTATTTTTATTGAGATGTTTCGTAATTAAATAGGTTTCAGATTATTGTATACAAATAGTAGTAGTAATAAAGATGGAAGTTTTTCATGTTTGAGAGTGTCCTAAAAAAAGGCGGAGAGTACGACCCCCTGACGTAATGCTTTTGAAAAATGCACACCGAAAGAAGTGGTTTACCTTTCAGAGTAGCAAAATTACCCCCCCCCCCCCCCCGACAGTGTGTAAAGACTTTGATGCCCTCAGATTTTCCTAATTTAATTTGTAATCTTTGCTTTATGGTGTTTCATTAAAACGTTACATTATTTAGTAAAAAGATTTTTCATATTGGCGCTTAAATCACTTAAAAGTTATTTTCAGCAACGATGCGGTAATTGGCCTCTGAAAAATACATACATCATCAGCACTTAATGAATTAAATACGAATGTGCAAAATACTTATAAAAGTAATGTATTGTTTTAGTGGAACGTCTTAAGACGGTACTTGTCTTTCTAATGAAACGAGTTAAATCATGACCGGTCAACAATGTGTTAAGATATAAAAAAAAATTCTATATAATAGCTATGTAAGAAAAACTATTCAATAGTTAACGTTATTGCAAACTTTTATGCTTTTTCGGTACCAGAAGTTTTTTATAGAAGTTTTTAATATATTTAATAGTTTTCACTGATTTAATAAAATTAAAAAAAATTATAAAGATTTTTCCGTAGCGGAAAAGCATAAAAACTGGCAACTATGGATTATTAATTTCTCCTGCATCATAAAATATTACAAAAATCTTAATGTATAAGCTTTATTATAAAATTTTACATACTACATTTATTTTTTGTCTATATAAGCATGCCGAAATTGTTTGTTAATTTTCGAAAATGATTGTAATTCTAATAAAATTATTTAAAATCGATTTCTATTAGAAATTTAAAATTTCCAAAATCTATTTTCTGAAGGGAAAAAAAGTTATTCGAAGCAATTTTGCTATAACTTGAAATACTATATCTTCAGAAAATACCCATCCGTAGGGATTCAAATATCAAAAATCATCTATTCGGAAACTTTTATCGAAATTCAATAGCTTTTCTAATGCATAAAGTAAGATCATGTAGTGATTGATACCGTCTAGGAGTAAAAGATTTCTTATTGCATGAATATTTCACATGATTTGTATTGCAAGATGCATTTAAAGTTTATACATATATGTAAAAGGATAAAAATTGTATTAAAATCTTTATGTGAAGGTGATTCGTTAATCATTACAAAAGCAGACAAAGGCCATCTCCTGGTCATTAAGGATAAATCTGATTATACTGTTAAATGCTTATAACTTTGATTGACAATTTTGCATAGGGAAGACTGGGTAAAATGGAACATGGGGTAAAATGGACCAATTCTATTACTGATTTTATTTATTTATTTCTATGCTTCGTATTTTGGCACTTATATAAATGCTCTGCAATGGTAAAATTTATCTAACAACTTCATGCCTAACTGACAATTTAGCCATTTTATTCTAGAATATTAGTTTGTGGTAGCCAAAAGTAAATATTTTTAGTTAAACATTTTTTTCTTTTCATCATTTAAGAATTATGATCTGGTAGAGGTTATTCAGCACAACAAAGAGCTAAGGTCATCTATTATTATATTTAATTTAATTAAAAGATTTATAAAAAAAAAAAAAAAAAAAAAAAAAAAAAAAAGAAGAAGAAGAAAGAGATTTATTATTTGTTTAAACATTTGTTGTCAGAGTTCCACATGGGGTAAAATGAACCAGCAGGATCTGGGGTACAAGGGACCATGGTCCAGTTTACTTAAATTCTCTTTCACATATGCTTTTTTAAGTAGAACATTATATTTAGCATTAAAAGTTAATAAACCGATTTACAAAATCTACATTTTTGTATTTTTATCTGTAAATTATATTTATAAATTTCGGATTTAACCTTAATTAAATCCATTATATCTTCAAAGATAAATAAACAATCAATTTACCTTACAGTTTTTTTTTTCTTATTTATTTTTTTAAACATTCAGTTACATTTGAATAGTTACATTTTAAAACAATTATATTTTCAATTTTTAATACTAATAAAAAAAAGTGTGTAGATAAATTTTCGTCAAGAGTTTGACGAAAAAGACGGTTTTACATTTTGTTGGTTTAATCACGTAAATAAATTATAAAGAATCTGCTTCTGTGAGATTCAAGCAACGAAAACCTAATCAAGATATCCAGATTTTTTCTGAAAGTGTTGACGAATCTTTTAAAAAATTTCGTGATATTGTAAAGATGAGTCTTCCAGACCCTACAACTTAACAAGAAAACAGCAAACTTTCAGTGACACAAAAATCTTTTGATTTATCGTTTTCTAATTTTAATGTTCATTAATATTACATCATTTGTTTAAATCTAAGACATAATAAAACAAATATAATGTATTCCACATTTTGTACTATTAAAAAACACACTACATTAACATACTTTTTATATTTTACCCGTAATCCATAGTACCCAGAACCATGGACTATTTACCCCCAGGGATGGAACACGGGCACAGAACTTATACCACTATCAATGTAAGAAAAATTTCTACTTCTTAATTCAACGATATTATAGGTGAAGAAAATTCTTAAACAAATACCGCTATGAATAATGCGCCCATGTTTCATCACTACCGGGCTTAGAATAAAATGGTCCATTTTGTCAGTTGCTATTAAAAATCAAATTTTTAACAATCAAAAACCATTACTGTATGAGTAAGCTCTTATGATTTGCAAAAGTGGTTCATTTTACCCCGGTCTCCCCTATACTGTTTTAAATAAAAATATTACACCATCAATACAAAGTAATCTTAATAAAATGATTAGTAAGTTTGGGAAAAAAATAATCAAATAGATAATGTTTCAGTCAAATCTTTAAGATGTTATATTAATATGCCTCCTAATTTTTATGGGATGCCAAAAGTTACAAAAACTTGGTATTCCATTTAGATTTATAATTGATTATTCTCACTTTGCTCGTTTTATCTCGTCTTTACTTAAACTTCTTACCGTAAATTCTAATTTTAATTTAAATTCTTCGTTTCAGTTTGTTTCTGAATTAAAAAAAATTAATGCGCCCCCCCCCCCATCCAAACTGTATTATGATTTCTGTAGATGTTCGTTCTCATTTTACTGACATCCCTATTAATTTTTCTTTCGATGTTATACGGAAATTTTATCCTATGGAAAGTAATCATTCAACTCTTGATATTGAATCAATACTTAAATTAGTTTTTTTCTATTTATTAGTACGACAGAACTATTTCTTTCAGACAACGATTTTCAGACAACCATTTCACTTTCATTTTTGTCAAAATGCCCTCCAACTTTCAATTTTAACATTTAATTTCTTAAACTATCTTAAAATATTTTGTCAAATCCGTAAAAACTTTTACATATTTCAAAACTTACTGTTAAACTAGACATTCTTCCTTGCTTACATGTAGAAATGAACTTCCGATCTTGGTATACGAGAACATCAATATTTCTGAAATTGGATAGTCTCTGGATATTTATTGGCAATATTTTCTGAATATGTATTGATAATGGCTCATAGATATTCTTGGAGATATTTTCTGGAGATGTATTGATGACAGCTTTTGAACATTTGTTGACTATATCTAACGAACATTTATTGATAATGGCTTCTGAAAAATTCTTGGCGATATCGTTAGAATACATATTGATGGTGACTTCCATCTATGCTTTGGCAATATTTTTTTGAATATGTATTGATTATGGCTTCTGAATATTTGTTGGCTATAACTTCAGAATATGTATAGAAAATAGTTTCTGAATATTTGATGGCAAGACCTTTAGAATGTGTATGGTTTATGGTTTCTGAATATTTTCTGATATATTTCTTCTAGATATGTATTGTTGATTCATGGGAAGCGGTAAAGGCGACAGCCGATCAGAAGTAGACAGTCATGTGACCAGAAAGAGAAAAAAAACTCATTCTTTTTCTTTTTTTTATTATTGATTCTGTTTTTCTCTCTGAACTATTCAAAAAACTGAAGTAACTTTATTCTTGAATTGACATTCTAATATTCAGGCTGCATTCGTACAGCCAAGTAATCCATTAATTGTTATATTATTAAAACAATAAGTATTCTTCTGTTTATTCTTTATAATTCATTCAAGGCATAAAAAAATGCCTTTATACGTATTCTGAATGTTTAAACCTGTGCTAAAGTTTGTGAAAGATTCTGTTTTTATTCATAAAATTCTGAAAGAAAATCTCTGATTAAATCAACTATAGTAAGCAATCGGATTTTATCTTTATTGACTTGCCTAAAATGTTTTTTCAAGCGACCAGAGGAAATGCAGGAGAGAGGTGAGTTAGCTTTTCTTAATATTGTGCATGCTAAAACTTAGTTTCGTTTGAGTAAAATGTTTTTTGATGCAGGTCAATTCTTTATGCATGAGTCTAGTTATAATTAATCAACATGTTTTTGGTCCGTCCTAGAGCCATGAGTCTATCGATGATTTATATAGATATATAAAAAAAAACTATATATATTTAATATGTATTTGATATTCTTATTCTTATTCGTAATCATTTATTCTTAAAATGATTTATTTTTGTTCTTGAATGTTTGTTCTGTAATTCGAAGGCCTATAGTTATGTGTATTTAAACTTATATATTCTAAAATGCCGAAATTATCTAAGCAAGTTTTATTATTTGAAAATTTATGTAAGGAAATCGATAGTTTTAGAGATAGAGTAAAGGGGTGTAGTAAAGATGAACAATCTAAGGTTAAATTATTAAAAACCAAAGTTCAATCGTATGATTATGAAATCGCGGAAATATTTAAAAATTTATCCGCTAAAGAGAATGAGGATTATATGGATATGTATTTGAGATATAAGGGAGTGGTTTTTGATTTACTGGTGGAGTTAGAGGACAAAACAGAAGTAAATGCGTGCGATTCAGATACTCACGCGGAAAATAAAGATGAGAAAAATGGTAAATCGTCTCTTATTAAATTACCTAAATTTGATCTTCCAAAATTTTTTGGTGAAACCGAAAATTGGATTTCTTTTAAAGAAATTTTTAATTCGACAATTCTACAAAATAATCAATTATCCAAAATTGAAAAATTGCAATATTTACATTCTTCAGTGCGCGGAAACGCAGCTAAATTAATTCGAGGATTCGCTCTAAAAGAGGAAAATTTAGATCAATGTTGGGAAATATTAAATGAAAGATATGAAAATAAGAGACAATTAGCATTGAGTCAAATTAACAAAATATTTTCTATGAAAATTGTAAAAGCAAACAATGCTAAAACTTTACTTGAGTTATTAGATACTTGTAACGAAGCCGTCAGAAACTTAAAAACTTTGGGTTTAGATTCTAATGCGTTAAGCGACTTAATTATAATAAAATTCATGATGGGGAAATTGGATGAATCGTTAAAACAGAGATGGGAATTAATGTTGGACAGTGATAAATTGCCTGATCTTGATCTTTTTAGGAAATTCGTTGAGCGCGAAGCGCGCGGTGTTGAAGAGATAAAATGTAAACAAGACGTAAAATTCACTAATTCGAAAAATATACATAATGTACTGAGTACAATTGTGAAAAGGGAAAATACGTGCATTCTTTGTAATGAGCGTCACGCGCTATTTAAATGTCCGACATTTAATTCAAAACCGGTTAAAGAAAGATGGAAATTTGTTGAATTAAATAAGTTATGTCAAAAATGCTTACGCCAAAATCATAGGCTGGAGAATTGTAGGATAAACATTAATTGTAAAAATTGTGCAGAAAAACATCATACATTGCTACATGTTTATGGTAGAAATATAAATTCTGAAAGGGCGAATCATATATCGCCAGATACATCAGTTTCTAATAGTGCTCAGTTTTATTCTAGTAATGTTTTGTTATCTACAGCACTAATTAAAGTTAAATCGAATAAAGGAAAAATTATGCATTGTAAAGCTTTGATAGATAATGCTAGTCAAAATTCATTAATTACTAAGGAATGTGCTAAGCGACTAAATTTGCCCTTACGGAGCACGTCGCATAGTATAATAGGGATTAATTGCGTTTTAGCAGAAACTGCTCTCAACGAAACAGAATTTAAATTCACTCCGCATTTTTCATCGGAGTCATTTTCAGTCAGCGCTTTTATAGTTGATAGGGTTACCTCACCTCTCCCTAATTTCCAACTACCGCAACATGATTGGCCACACATAAAGGGATTACAACTAGCGGATCCCAATTATGACGTTAGTGGTCCAATCGATATTCTTCTTGGGGCAGAAATAGTCGCCTCAATCTGCAATGGCAGTCCAATTCAAGGGCCAGCAGGAACTCCTACAGCATTCCCCACAAAGCTGGGTTACCTCCTTTCAGGACGAATAAACAGTTTTCAATGTACAAATATCAGTTTAACGTGTCATATGACTATTGATGATGATATCAACAACACTTTAAAACAATTTTTTGATACAGAATCAATTCCAAATTTAGAATCAAAAAAGATAGAAAATGATCCTGTGGAAAATATTTATGTGACCACAACTAAAAGAAATAGTCAGGGAAGATATGTCGTTCATCTGCCCTTTAAGCCAGATAAGGCACTAGGTGACAGTAAGTCAGGTGCTATTTCAAGATTTCTTTCCATTGAAAATAAAATTAAAAAGAACCCACAATTAAAGAGGGAGTATTCGAATTTCATGAACGAATATATTTCTTTGGGGCATATGACAAAATTAATTCCAGCTGAAATTAATGAAACGCCACATTATTATTTACCGCATCATGCGGTGGTAAATGAAAACTCTGAAACAACAAAATTACGTGTAGTATTTGACGCCTCGTTTAAAACAACAAATAACAAATCTTTAAATGACATTCTATATATTGGTCCTAAACTACAGTCAAATATTTTTGACAATTTAGTAAAATTTCGAGCCAACCCTGTAGCGTTCAGTGCAGACATTGCTAAAATGTATCGTCAAATTTTAATTGATAGAAAAGATAGAATATACCAGAGAATTGTTTGGAGAGAATCTCCCAATGACCAATTATCCTTTTACGAATTGAATACTGTCACCTACGGAACAGCTTGTGCACCCTATTTAGCGTTACGCACCCTTAAGCAATTATGTGAGGATGAGGGACAAAATTTTCCATTGGCAGCAGAAATTGCCAAGGAGGATTTTTACATCGACGACTTATTGTCAGGGGCACAATCCCTTCAATTAGCAAAAGATAGAATAATGGAGCTGCAGGCTCTAATGCAAGCTGGAGGTTTTAAACTTAGTAAATGGGCTTGTAGCCATCCAGAAGCGCTCTCTGATATTCCAGAGGAAGATAAGGCTAATTCGGTCATTCATTTTTTTTAGGATAAAGAAAAAATAAATCAAAGAGTACTAGGAATGTTCTGGGATTTAAGTGAAGATACTCTTCAAGTTAGAACCTTAGCTGATCAACAAATTAATACGAAAAGACAGTTGCTCTCCGTAATTGCGCAAATCTATGATCCCCTCGGAATTATTTCGCCATCTACAATAACCTTAAAACTCATTCTACAAAAATTGTGGAAGTTGCAATCAACGTGGGATGAGCCTATACCTCCAGATATTTTGCAAGAATAGAAAACTTTTTATAATGAAATTAATGAGTTTAAATCTATGTCCATTCCACGCTATGTAGGTTCAAATACTAAAGATTCTACAGTTGAACTGCATGGCTTTTGTGATGCCTCTCCGAGGGCATATGCGGCAGTCGCATATTTAAAGATCATAACAAACACGATTCAGGTATATCTAATTGCTGCTAAAACTAGAGTCGCACCCATAAAAGTACTCACTTTACCGAAATTAGAATTGTGTGGGGCTGTACTCGTAGCTGAGTTAATTTGCAATATTCAAAAATCCCTTAAATTTACTCATTCGACATACTGGTATACTGACTCTTCTATTGTATTAAACTGGATAAATAACCCTTCAAACAAAGGAAATAGTTTCGTGGCCCATAGAGCTACCAAAATCAGAGCTCTTACTCAATTAGAATTTTGGAGACATATCCCAGGAAAAGAAAACCCGGCCGATTGTGCCACACGCGGATTGTCCCCGGCTAAGTTGAAAGCTAGAACTGAGTGGTGGGAAGGGCCAAAATGGCTCCATAGTTTTGAGCTACCACCAATGTGCACATTACATTCAGTTTCCGTTCAGAAACAAACTCATCAACATTCGACAGATTCAAGTTCTAAGCCTACACTTTCTAATAACACTTTCATATCACATATCACGAAATACTCTAACTATCTAAAACTTTTAAGAATTCTAGCTTATGTTTTGAGATTTATCAATAAAATTAAAACCAAATCAAAGGAAAGTGGTCCTTTAAAGGCCATAGAGCTAAATCAAGCGGAAATGTGGCTTGTAAAAATTATTCAAAATGCAGAATTTAGTGATGAAATGGCCTTACTAAGGAAAGGCAAACTTTTAAAACCTTCACACCATCTATTCTGTCTTGATCCTTTTCTGGATGAAGCAGGCATTCTTCGTGTTGGAGGACGCCTGCGGAACCACCCATCCTTACGATTTCAAGAAAAACACCCCATATTACTTCCCAAAGCAAATCACGTTACTTCCTTGATAATAACATATTATCATAACTTAAGCTCCCATGCTGGTCCCAATTTAGTACTTTCACTCCTTAGAAACAAATTTTGGATTCCCCACGGACGCTCCACCGTAAAATCAGTATTAAGACAGTGTATACTCTGTTTTCGACTGTCAGCTAAGCCAATAAGTCCAAAGATGGGGGATCTACCCTCCGAAAGAATCACACCCATTCGGCCCTTTTCGAAGGTTGGTGTCGATTTCGCGGGACCAGTAATGACAAAATGTCAACATAAACGAAAAGCGACAACCTTTAAATCATATATTGCCCTTTTCATCTGTATGGCGACAAAGGCAGTGCATCTTGAATGTGTTTCAAATCTTTCGACAGAAGCCTTTCTCGCAGCCTTGAAACGCTTCATAGGTAGGCGTGGATACCCCTCTGACATATTTTCGGACAATGGCAGAAATTTTGTCGGAGCCCATTCTTACCTAAAACAGCTATTTTCTTTATTCAAAGAAGAAAAATTACAAAATTTTGCTTCCCAACACCAAATAACCTGGCACTTTATTCCCCCTTATGCTCCAAATTTTGGGGGACTCTGGGAAGCGTCGATAAAATTAGCCAAACATCATTTGGTAAAAATCACACAAGGAGCAATATTAACGTTTGAGGAACTGTCCACCCTTCTATGTCAAATAGAGGCTGTTATAAATTCGCGGCCTCTAACACCATTGTCCAATGCTCCTAATGATATCGCAGCTTTAACACCAGGACATTTCTTGATTGGAACTGCATTATTAGAATTGCCAGAACTGCCATTAACAAACAATTCTCTTAGTCTTTCTTCTAGGTATAAGCTCTTATTGCAGATGAAGGAAACGTTTTGGAAGAGGTGGAAAGCACAATACCTGCCAACATTGCTGTATAGATCCAAAAGAACCAACAACCACCGTCACAACTTTTCTCCAGGGGAACTCGTCATCCTGAAAAATAAAGTATCACCTCCACTCCATTGGGATCTCGCCAGAATCATCAAATTGATTCCCGGACCTGACGGAATCGCCAGGGTCCTGCAACTTAAGACCTCTTCTGCTGGAACTCTGATTCGACCGGTTACGCAGGTGATCCCTTTTCCAAGTATTTCGACTCCTGCTCCGGTGCCTTCCCGCCCCGCCCAGCCTGTTGATTCATGGGAAGCGGTAAAGGCGACAGCCGATCAGAAGTAGAGAGTCATGTGACCAGAAAGAGAAAAAAAACTCATTCTTTTTCTTTTTTTTATTATTGATTCTGTTTTTCTCTCTGAACTATTCAAAAAACTGAAGTAACTTTATTCTTGAATTGACATTCTAATATTCAGGCTGCATTCGTACAGCCAAGTAATCCATTAATTGTTATATTATTAAAACAATAAGTATTCTTCTGTTTATTCTTTATAATTCATTCAAGGCATAAAAAAATGCCTTTATACGTATTCTGAATGTTTAAACCTGTGCTAAAGTTTGTGAAAGATTCTGTTTTTATTCATAAAATTCTGAAAGAAAATCTCTGATTAAATCAACTATAGTAAGCAATCGGATTTTATCTTTATTGACTTGCCTAAAATGTTTTTTCAAGCGACCAGAGGAAATGCAGGAGAGAGGTGAGTTAGCTTTTCTTAATATTATGCATGCTAAAACTTAGTTTCGTTTGAGTAAAATGTTTTTTGATGCAGGTCAATTCTTTATGCATGAGTCTAGTTATAATTAATCAACAGTATTTATAATAGTTTCTGAATAGATGGCTATATCTTCTTAATATATGTCGATGACATCTTCCGAATAGTTAGGTTTTTTTTTTTTTTTTTTTTTTTTTTTTTTATGAGATAGTAATATATAAATTAGTCTTTCGTACTAAATTAAATTCTGTCAAAGGCAGAACTTTTCTTATAATTGCTTTAAACTTAATAATTTATATTATTAGGTCTACTGCAATTTTCCGTTATTTTGTATTAATAAAATGAAACCGGAAATTTTTGTTTAACAATTTACATATGGTACTTTACCAAGTTATCTCAAAGGTTATTCAAGAATATCTTAAGGTGCCTGCCTACCGTCGGAGGTGATTTTTTTTAATAATTGAAAAATTGCCTATTTATGTGCATTATATGATAGAATATAGTGACAAACAGTGAACAACCTGAAAAAATATACAAATTTTAAAATATTTTGATATTTAGGCTCAAAATATGCATAAAATTTGCGAAGAAAAAAAGCACTTTTACAAAACATCATAAGTCAAATTTAAATAAAGATATTTTTATTCTGTAAATTTTATTTAGATTATTGAAAGGTCCTTAAGGGAATGAACTACTCTCAAAACTATAACCTTATGTTATTTAACATTTTAGAGAAGATAACATTTTTACATGCTGAAAAAATCATGAATATACATGGCAGTTCATAACTTCTATCGAGAAAAAAAAAACAAAAAATAATTTGGCTAGATTCATTGCAGTAGTTCAATCCCTAAAACAACAACTCCTCTAGAGTATTTTGTTAAAGTTTCATAACATTTAAATTATAATTTTTGGAGTTATGATGTTTTGGGATAAAGCAAAATGCTAAAAATCTCATTTTGAGAAAAAGCAGAAAACAAATTTGAAAACAAGATTTTATCTATTAAACAAAAAATAATTTTAGTGAGTTCCTGATTTATTTCAAAGCAGTTTATTCTCTTTTTTAAATTCATTTTATATTCAGTAACAAATTTTGATGCTTATATTGAGTAAAACATTTATATAAACAAACATTTACGGATCATTTCTGGTCACTTCCGGTTTCAAAAACTAGCGAGTGACTAATAATAAAATGCCTGTAACTCAAGTTCTAAGCAAGATAGAAACAAAATTCAAACTGATTTAGAAAGCTAAAATCTCAGGCTTTAATAATAATCCAAAAATCGAAAATCGGTGTTTCGACCGAAAATTGCGTTTTAAAGGTAGGCAGGCACCTTAAATGTTGTACAGCATAAATTTCTTATGTCAATATTCTAGTTTAAAAGGACAGAACTTTCCGGTAGAAGTAATTTAAACTAGAGGTGTACAACCTGCGGACCACTAGCCTGCAATTTGCGGCCCGCGGAAGGACAGACATTTTATCTCGCATTAATCATCAACATGACAGCATGAGAGAAAAAATGAAAAGGAAAGAAAAAAAAAATATTTTATTTATTGCATTTGTAAAACTGGCATTTACAAAACTTTTGTTGTTGTTGTTGTTTGAGGGGAAGGGGGGTGAGGGAATTGTTGGTTTATATACATGTTTCTGATGTTTCTGTTTGAGAGCTAAGTTTTCCATTCTATTTCTCGATATGTAACCCACAGTATGTTCCTTCATTTTTTATTGGAAAAATCATGGAATAATCTACTGGTAAGTGATCTTTATCTACCTGAGAAGATTAAAAACTGAAAAATGTAACAATCAGTAAGTAAAAGCTCCTACCCCTTTTTTTTAAATCTTTCCCTTGTGTGTGTTAAAATTAATGATGAAGAAGCATAAATTTATAATAGTAATTAATTTCTATTAAAAAACTTCAAATGTGCAGTTAGTCAAATTTATATCTGTCCGGCGACATAAAAAAGAAATACAAGTCCGGTGGGTTCTTATTATTGTGTAAAGCTGAAAAAAACACCGACCGCGATATGGCCATCATTTATGATTTATGAAGTTGCAAACAGAAATGGGGCAGCGGCTAAAAGATTGTGTAGATAAAACGAAGATTTTCAGTGGTTGTGCATGTATTGGGGTTGCATTTGCAAAAATATAAGGTATATCCCATATTTTCAGCAGTATATTCAGTTGCTAATGGTAACTATTATGATAGTTTAGCTGATTGCTAACAGAGACGTAACTACAAATGTTACCAGCAGGAGGCACGTAGGAGGCTGTGGCTATTTCCTAATTTGTTTAAAGGGTCAAAAATAAAAGTTTATTTAATTCAGAAATATCTAAGCTACAATACAAGCACCCCTTTCCTTGGCAATGCCCTTGGTTGCTGTCATAATGTTTAGCAACCAAATCCTCATTAAATTGATTAAGACTTTTGCAGACCATGTTCTTTCTGTTACGGCAGAACAGTAACGTGACGCAATACATTGTTTGAAATTCATGTGGAAGCTGACAATTAAAACCCTGAGAAGCTTTTTCACTTATAGATCTCGCCAGTGCCATCTAATACCTCAAAGCGGTATTTAAATACCCATTTACCTACACTATAACTGCTTATTTTAGTACCCTCTATCTGCCTTTACATTTGTGCTAGGTGTTTTTGAGAATCCCAGTATAAACTTTTTTTCCCCCTCTCTCTGCAAAGCAATACATTTTATTTATTCTTTTTTGTATTTTATATGATACATTTATTTTATTCTTTTGTTTACTATTCAATAACTTTATGATTATTACACTTTGAGATTCACTTGACTCGCTGATAAAAAAAAATTTATATATACTTTAAGAAACACACACACACACATACGTATATATATGTATATATTATAGAGCAAATACATCTGCACAGTTTCATTATTTATATTACCTCGTCTTTTGCCCTTCATGTCCCACTCAACAGCGCGAGTGACCCACCAGTCAAAAAGGTTGTGCACCCCTAATATAAAGAAATTCGTAGTACGCTACGGGCTCATCTGCTAGTGTATGTATTGCAGAGATTGTTATGCAGTTTTCGAAAAATAAAATTAATGATCATTTGAGAGAAAAAAATCTGTTTTAGAGTAGATACGTTGATGACATTTATTATTATTATTATTATTAATTGAAGAAAAACATATAGATAAGAAAAAAATCGTTACTTTTTCTAGTTCATTAGAAATTACATCTAGAAATTCAATTTACTTTGGAAATTGAACAAAACAATATTTTGCCCTTCCTTGATATTCTTATTGAACGCACTTCCAAATCACATAATACTTTTCAAACATCCGTTTATCGTGAAGCCACTTTTACGGATCAATATCTGTACCAGTTATTGTAGCGATCGGTTGAACTGTGTAACTTTGTAGCTCGAAGAATCCGACATATTCAAAGTGAAACATAGCAAAAGATGACGAAGAGAAATGTCTGACTGAAAACGATAGTTATATCGTACTTTTAAAAAAAAATAATTAATTAATTTAATTAAAAACAGAAACAATGATTTCTCATTTTTATGCAGGATTTTATTTATTCTTAAATGATTATATATAATGTAAATTACACTACACCACGTTCATAATTTTCTTACACATATATGAACACATACATGAGAGAATTTGTTGCACTGGGTTATCCGAGAAATCTTAAATTGTTCATCGTCCACTGACTCTTACTAATCCTCCTTGGTCAATTTATAAATTAAGATTTTTAATTCTGCTTGTGTTTGAAAAACAGTGTTATTTCTTTATGCATTGAATGTTTACTTCAAAGGAAGAACTTTGTACAAATTTTACTAATTTTTAATTCACAATTTATAATCAGAGTTTCCAACCTTTATCATTTGTTTCGGAACATTATTAACCCCGCCTTTTTTTTTTTTTTTTTAATATATATATATATATATATATATATATATATATATATATATATACTAGTATATTTAAAAAAAAATAAAATTCTTCTTACTTATTCGTCACATATGAGAGAGAAATAGTCCACAAAAATTCCGGTGTGGAAAAAAGGCGCAGCTAAAAATGCTCCGGAATAAATTATTTGGAAACACATCTGTTTGATGTGTAAACGATTTGTAAACGATTGATTTACGAGCCGTTGGCGGTACTGTCGAATCATCATACGTAAATCCGAGATATTTTGCGCTGATTCTTATAAATTTTAAAAAGGAAGAATATCTATTAGGTTGTAACATATGAAATGTCCGATTTTCATGGTCTACTTAAAGAAAGAATATATTTTTACAGAACAAACTTTATTAATCAAAATAGGAACCATTAGCTTCAATACACTTTTTCCAACGAGAAACAAGTTTTTTTATGCCGGTATCATAAAATGTAGTCGTCCTGGAGGCAACAAATTCATTGAATGCCGCTTCAGCATCCTTTGGATTTCTGAAGCATTTCTCCTGCAAGAAGTTATTGAGATGTTTTAAAAAGTGAAAATCTGTAGGTGAGAGGTCAGGTGAATATGGTCTATGGTCTAAAACTTCATAGTTTAACATGTGCAGTTTCTGACGAGTGATCATTGAATCATGCGGTCTAGCGTTACCATGGAGAAGAATAGGGCCCTTCCTATTGACCAATGCCGGCTGTTCACGTGTAAGTTCCTGGTGCATTTCATCGATTTCTCTACAATATTTCTCACCTGTGATGGTTTTGCCTGGTTTTAGAAAGCTATGGTGAATTAAACCAGCTGAGGACCACCAAACAGTCACCATAACCTTCTTTTGATGGAGTTTTGGCTTTGGGAAGTGTTGTGGAGCCTTGTCAGCATCCAGTCACTGCGTTAAACGTTTACCATTGTCGTACAGAATCCACTTTTCGTCACAAGTTACAATTCGATTGAGAAAAGGATCATTTTGGTTGCGAAGAAGAAGGGCAGACGAGATTTCAAAACGTTTGCGCTTCTGATTCTCATTCAATTCATGCGGTACCCATTTATCCAATTTTTTAACTTTGCCAATCAATTTTAGATGACGTGAAATGGTTGTAGAAGATACGCCTAGTTCTACTGCATAATCTCTAACAGTATTGCCTGGATTTTTTCAACTATTGCTCGTAAAACTTCATTGTCCACAACAATCTCTGGTCTGCCCTGGTCTTCGTTTGGGAGACTCTCATTCCCAGTTTCAAACTTTGCATACCAACGTCGAATGGTACGTTCATTTACAGAACCGTTTCCAAATGCAGCATTAATGTTTCGGGAAGCTGCTGCAGCATTATTCTTACTTTTCCACTCATACAAAAAAAGCTTTCTAAAATTCATCCTACGATTAAAACTCTAAACTTACCACCAAATCACAATATTTTTATTTGAAACACATCAGATGAAAAAGACAAGGCCTTAGCTTTAAAATGATGCATAATTAACGACTGTATCAAAAAAGTTTAAAAGGAACCAAATCTCAAAAATTTTACTTTTGAGAATCGGACATTTCATATGTTACAACCTGATAATAATCAGACCATTTACAATATCTTTCTCTACTGAGGATTTTTAACAACGTTTTTCTTCAGTTCTTATTAATCTGTAGGTGATAAATTATCTAAACTTTCTTCCGAATTGTCAAATTTTAGCCAATATTCCCTTTCTGAAGTAACCAATGAGGGTCGTAATACCATATTGATTTTTTTTTTTTTTTTTTTTTTTTTTTTTTATTCGGCAAGGCTTAACCCTCAACTGAGTAGGTCAGCTGGATTATCTGGACCAGGAAACAAAAAATAGATAAATAATTATTTAAAAATTAATAAATAAAAAATAAACAAAATAAAATTATTCCTTCTCTCCTTTTATTTCCTGTTTTTTTTTTTTTTTTTCCCCTCTCTGATTGGTCTTGCTGGATCCTATTGGTCCGTTGTGTTGCTCCTCCTCCTCTGGATTTCATCATGCTTTCAGTCTTGCTTTTGCCTCCAAGGCAGTAGCACGTTTTTTTTTTTTTTTTTTTTTTTTTTTTGCACATGAAGCAGAAAGACCACGTCCTTTCGAAACCGATTGTGCTGACTTCAATTTCATGATGCGTGAAGAAGTTTTAAAGTTTAAATATTGAAAGAAAATCGTCATCATGACGTGGAATGATTTAAGAGAGTCATGTAGTCAATTGCGCCAATAGAGCAATGACTCGCTTGCGAAATAACTTGTACCTAAGAATTACTGAAACTTTAAAGGCTTTTTTCTCAAGATTATTTGTCTAGTCTGCGCTACTGCTTTAATATATTACCTTCATAGTATACTACAATTTTGTCCCGATATGAATTTTCCATGTCGTGACCTTTCCTTGTTAGTGCGCTTCTACAAAAACTTAATATGCCATCGAAAACCGTTAAAAAGACAGCTTTGGTACTTCTAGTGTTAACAATGTTATATTTAGCTTGTGGAAAGTTAAGTGAATTTTACGTCGCATTAGAAATACGCAATGGGCAGTTAGCGATGATATGGTATTCATCCCTAAGGATGGTTCAGGGACATGCCATAACAATTTTTACTCTTCGCAAAGGTAAAAGGTTTCCCCCTGGTTCGGTAACCACCACAAGTATCACTTTAATCACCATATTTTATAGTGGCTACAGATTTTCGCGAAACCTTTTACAAAACACAACTTGAGAGAAAATTCAAAGTCAGCTGGTTATCAACTTTTTCAACCGTCTTTCGGGAAAAGTTGATCATATGATGTTTAATAAAAAGTTGAACGAAATCTCTTGTGTGATGTGGCAATTGCGGAACATGGAGAACATGCCAGTCATGATGGATTTTACGTACACCAGTCACATTTAATGTACATGATGATCATTGGCCGTCTCAACCATCAATTTTTTGAATACGAGTTCGCAACTCTACCAATCCAGCCACCGAGATGGATCGCTTTAGTGAGAAAAAGGCAATTAGAAAAATAAATAAATAAATAATAATAATAATAATAATAATAACAGTAGTAATAATATGAAAAAAAGTAGAAACCAAATAATTTTTTGATTAATTATTTTTCGGAATTTCCTATATAAGGGGAAAAAAAATTAAGTATAGAAAAGCATTCAAGAACGGCAGAATCTGGTCAAATGCAATTTATTACATTCTTCTAGAATGAAAATGTGATTTTTCTGCCTTGAGAAATTGGATAAGTTACGTACTTCTACTGCTAAGGATTTTATATCAAATGTGAAAAAATAAAATAAAAATAAGGAAGATTGATGTAAAAAGAATCAAATTAGGAAATAAGTTTCCATTATACTGATTGTATGAGACATGTTGTCCGTGATTAATCTTATGTATGTCAATCGATTTAATAGAGTATAGAAGAAAATGTTAAATCCCTTTCTCTAATATCAGTTTTGAAATATTTATTTAGAAATAATTTGAGATTAAATCAGAAAATATTAAGAAAAATATTCATAAATTAAATTTTATAAAATTTTCCATGATTAAAAAAAAAAATAATAAAAATAAATAAAAATAAAAACAGCGTTTTTATACTTTTAGTTATATGATGATTCCCTCCTCCTCCCCATACTAGTTGGAGAATTGTGTTTTAAGCAAAACTTTTTGGAACACCTATACAATGGAAAGATTTTCGGAATAATTGCATTTAATTCTGTCGTCATATAACGATTTTATGCCATATTTCATGATATTTTATTAGTTGCACTTAGTAAGGCTAGAATTACCTTCATGATACGTGTGCATTTGTACTCAAATATATTTTTATTAAATACGGTTTTTTGAATTATGGAGAATGGTTCAGCTATCAGTAGTTCAAACCTTTCAGCCTTTCATTGAATGGATTTCAACTGATGCGATTTCGAAAAGATTAAAATAAGGACGAGTTCAGCTGCAATTTGAGCAATATTTTCCATGTGAGTCGGCCTGTGCTAGGTAGAGCTAAAGCCACTAAATATACAGGCCGACCAAATTGCCATTTTCCTTTTTAGAATTCAAACAAAACCTTACAGATATCGCGTGAAGCAGTTATTAAAAGTAGACAGTTTTATTTTCGTTTGATTTTTATCAAGTTGCTTTTCTTTTCAATGGAATAATAAATCTTTAATTCTGAACAGTTTTGTGTGAAACGTATTACAAATTATGCTATTGTTTAACAGTTTATATTTCAGCCTTCATCTGATAGAATAACGCAATTCACTGCAAATACATACACAAAATCAAAGGATATAAGACCGAATTTGTAAGGTAAGTTGGACGATTGTTATCTTTTGTATTATATACAGTATCTATTAACGATTTATGACCATTTTAAGTATTTAAACATTATTGAACATTCAGTACAAATCAGCGTACAATAGCACAACATTTGGCAGTTTAGCCTGTTGGCGACTCTTCCCTCGTGCATATGTTTTTTACTTATGAACTTGATAATCTGGTATAAAATTCGCATTTTAGTCTAAATATACTTCGTGTGTAGTGCGTAGTTTTATAATTATCTGTTCCCAAATAGATTTTATTCCTTTTTTTTTTTTTTTTTTTTTTTTTTTTTTTTACATAAATATTACCAGAATGACTAGCTATTGGGTAATAATTATATGAAATAATTATTTTTGCATGTAATGTTCCTAAAGCATTAATGGCAATTGTAATTAATCTATATACATTTTTTTTTTCTTTTGATTGAAGTTTTTTAAAGTGTTTATTATTTTTGATAAAGTACTTTTAGTACTTTATTACTTTTGGTTTACTTTATTATTTTTGGTGAGCGAAACAAAAGTTGAAAATTTTTATAAAACCAATACGTTCTTCTATTAAAGGTAAAATAAAGTAATAAGAAATATATTAAAGTGCTGCATATATTATTTATAGCTATCTTACAAAGAAAAAAAAGAAAAGAAAAGAAATAATCTGGTGTGTCACTCACGCGACTTTCTCTTACCCTGAAATTTAATACTATAAATACAGGTTGCAGATTAATAGGTAAGATAACGAGTACTGTTATGTAAACCTATGTTAAACAATTCATATTAGGCTTCTGAAGAGTTTTATATGATAATTAGTTCTGTGTGAGGGGGGCTACCGCCCCCCTCAACCCCCCGTTTCATTAATGCACCTACATTTATGTAGAATTTAATTCGGTTATTAAAAAATATTTCTCTTTTTAAAAAATAATTTATTAAAATTATTATTTAAAAAAATTATCTTTTATAAAAAGGCAGACGATTTCCATATTAGAGAAGTAGTATAACACCAAATATCCAAAAAAAGTCCATTTTATTCTCAATATTTAAAAAAAAAAAAAAAAAAAAAAAAAAAAAAATATGATTTTTTTTTTTTTTTTAAGTTTTTTTTTTTTTTTTTCGTTAAAAGTAAAAAAAATCGATAACTTTGTTTTAAATTATCGCAGATCGATGGTTCAACAATTCGTTTTAAAGGTATTGGTGAGCTCTTTTTAAAGATACTCATCATGAAAAGTTACTCCCCTCGAGGGGGGACTTCCCCCCCAGGGGGGAGGCGAGGCTCCTACATACACAAAAAAAATTTCCAGTTAACTGTCTCTATTAAAATATATATATATTTGTTTCATTTGGTTTAGTGCAGTCTATAGACGTTAAACTCTATTTTCCTGCAATTTCCCCCATAGATGTAATGTATTAGAATTCTCTTGATTATCCCTGTACACAAACCATTTGCTTGATCTTAACGAAAAGCTTAGTGTAGCATCCCTATATGATAAACATTTAGAATACCAAGTTTGAACTTTCTGCCATAATTTGTTTTTGAGATATGCTGATAACAGGCAGACACACAGACACACACACAGACACACACAGAGACACACACACACACACACACACACACACACACACACACACACACACACACACAGACACACACAGAGACACACATTCACACAGACACACACACACACACAGAGACACACACACAGACACACAGACCATTTGCTAAAAACATGATTTTCGTATTCATGGGACCTCAAAACGTGTAAATATAACAAAATCTCGCTTTCGAAAATTTGACCCAAAAACAATACTTTCTCTACCTTATGGTAAGAGAAAGTAAAAAACGATTTTATTAGATTAATTTTGTATTCTGCGTTTATTAAAAGTTTATGACAAATTGAAAGTTAGATTTTTTTTTATTTTGAACGTTTTAACAGATAATTAATAGTTGAAAATGCACATTTAAAAATGTTATTAACGTCTATAAAAAGAGGTCCATGCTCTAAACAGAGCCTTTTAATTGTGCATATTTATATGGTTGTGTTTAACATTATTTTAGCATATAAACAATAAATGTTCATTTATCTATGATTTTTGTATCAGAAAATTTTTTAAATGAATGTGATTCATAAACATTTCTGACGTAAAATGCAATACATTGGTATCTTTATGAAGTGCCCCTGAACACAAACCAGTTGTACAGGTCATATTAATGCCATTTCAAATAGGAAACATTCAATAGTAAACTTGAATAACATATATATATATATATATATATATATATATTTTTTTTTAACTCTGAAATTATTTACGGACTCTGGAGGCGGTAGACGGACAGATAAGCAGAATGAGTGTCAGACAGAAAGAAACGCAAATTCAAATCATAGTCACACTTAAAAATTGTTAGGAAGAATTAAAAACGCTTAAAGTAAATGAAAATGCAATCCAGCAATTTTTCAAATAATAGCCCTTAATGTAACTGAATATTTTTGTATGGCGTAAATCTGCTAATCATACTATATTCTATAGAAAACATTCTTTTGTGCATATGAATAACAAATTTCAATTTTATTAAAATTTTAGCAAAGTTATTTAAATTTAGTTTATAGATATATCTCTCATAGAACACAGTGCTTTGAAATACTTTTGGCTGTCCCTGTACACAAAACAATGGAGATATAAATAATAATAAAGCACCACAGGACTGGCATTTTAAAGCAATAATTACAGGCGTTGCCGCTTTGATTGCAGCACTCGTGCCTACTTTTTTCGCCTGACGAAGGGTCGTGTATTCTTTCGACCCGAAACAATTGTTGCGAGTTTCTTGAATGTTATGGTGTTTATCTAAAGTTCTGTAATTATTAATGGAGATATGTACTCCATTTTCAATAGAGAACATGTGATAGTGAACTTGACTAACATATATCAATTTCATTAAGATTTGTGCAAAATAAAGTTATTAAATTATTATTTTTAGTTATACCTCTCAAAGAACACAATGCTTTGGAATACTTTTGTGTGGTCCTGTACACAGACCAGTTGAAATATTCTCTCCATTTTCAAAATGGAACATTCGATAGTAAACTTGAAAAACACATATCAATTTCGAAATTCCATGAATATTTACAGGAGTTAGAATACGGGCAGGCAGACAAACTGAAGACATTAAAACTTTTCAACCTTGTTCGAAAGTGTTAACCCTTTAAGCGTGTAGTGTTTGCTCCTGCGCGTGCACTGTAGTGGGGAGTGTTTCTCCTGATAGTAGGAAAGACTAAGCGGGCGCACTGCATTGGAGTTATATTCTCTCGCATGTTACAATAAATAAAATCTAAAAAACGAAAGTAATAACTAAGTAAAGACATAAACATATAATTAAACATACATACATTTTCTAGTAGTTTCTTTTGGTGTGATAAATTTTAAAGCATGGAATGTTACAAAGAGCAACCTCACAGTCTGGACACCATATCCTTGTCTCCTTTCTAATCTTCTTACCGTTTTTATTAGACGCATAGCAAACAACACATCGTCTTAGGGGTGGCGCCAACTAGGGGGGAGTCTGTGACCCCCCATCGGGGCATACTCCTAAAATCTAAATTACAAAATTTTCAGTTTTTCTATTTTTGGCAGCATTTTTCTCCCTTTGTACAAATTTGGAGCATTCCAGTTTTTCCATTCTATATTCAATAGAAGCAAGTATTGGATTCGTAAAAATTTTCAGCTTCCAGTTTTCCATGAATATACGCGTTTTGAGAGGTCCAGAACACGTTTTGACCACGATATTTTTAGAAAGTGTGTCTGTCCGTGGCACGATTATCTCCAAAACCATGAGGAGTACTAACAAATGGAATGGTACAAATATTAATAGTAATATTATTAACAGCATTGCAGTTTTTGAAAAATACTTAAATAATAAACTCTCTTTATGTAATGCCCCCCTGTCGGGGAGGTGGTGTCCCCCCGTCGGGGAATTTCTGGTGCCGCTACTGCTTGTTGGTTCTCGTTTGCAAGGTGTGACAGGTATATAGTCTGCTAAGTGTCTTCCTATAAGACGCAATGGATCATTTGCATCACTTTTTCTTCCCGTATTTCCCGTCATGGCTGTTGACACTTGATATTTACGTATTATTTCTTCAATGACTACAATTCGAAAATCCAACAGTTTTATATTTTTATTAGTTACCTTACTCTGTAGAATCGATACATTGAAAAGACATTGATCAAGCATATGCCTGATTTTTTTTTTTTTTTTTTGTAGTATACTTTCATTCTTTTCCGTACTGTCTCATAATAGAATAAATTTTGGTCCGCTCTGCCCACACCTCCCATTGATAAATTGTAATCTATTACAACCTCTGGCTTTTCAACCACTTTTCCATTACAAGAAACTTTACTCATTTCAATATTGTGGATTGTTCTGAATAAATGAACATCTTTTTTTATCTTTCCATTTCATTGCAATTAGTTTTCCTCGTTGAAAAGCAATAATGTCACCCTTTCTAAGTTTTGATGATTGCATTTCTTTTGGAACATCTTTGCGGTTCACTCGAACTGTCCCATACGAGTCAGTTTTGAATGATATAAGTTTATCACAAAGATCTGGTGACATATAAAAATTATCTGCTGTAAGGCAGTATTCTTTGTTGAGCAAGGGTTGGATCAAACTTAGCACAGTTTGCGATGTAAGGCTTTCCTTATTGAAGTCTGGGCTTGGCTTAGAATCATCCCCTTTCCAGTATATAAAATGTAATTCCATATGTAACCTGTGTCGGATTTACAGAACATATAGAATTTCAATCCAAATCTAGCTCTCTTCAAGGGTATGTATTGTTTCCAAGAAAGCCTCCCTTTATGTAACACCAAGCTTTCATCGATGCTAATGTCACGCTCAGGAGTATACAGAGTTCGAAATTTTTCCAAAAGGAAACTGTAAATGGGCCATATTTTTCGAAGTTTCCAGCAAGGATGCGTTTCTTCATCCATAGTTTCATTATTTGAAAAATGCAGAAACTTTCCTACCAAAGAAAATCTTTATTCTGACCTAACTTCAGCAAAAAAAAAAAAAAAAAAAAAAAAAAGGAGTGCTCAAAGTTTTCTTCTTTGACCAATACCAGGCTGTCACGGGCTTCAAAACAACACCCTGGAGTAAAAGATGAGTTAAATAAATCCATATTTCAGATGCAGTTACCGGTTTCCACTTATGCACTCGGGATCTAACTTTCAGTACACTTATGTTCTTTCGCAAAAATTGTTCTGCATATGTATTTGTTTCCTATACTATAGTTCCCACCAATTCCTTAGTTATGAATAGATGGAAAAAATCTAAGGAATTATCAATATCTTTTACCTGAAAATTTATTCCAGACTTTCCATGAAATTGAAAATGTGGTGGAGCTGGAGTTGCACTTGAAACTTTACACCATTCTCGTACCGAATCCAAATTTTTTATTTCCTCATCTGTATATATAAATACTTGTATCGGAATCAGATCTACTTTCAAAGTCAGAATGATCCAAAATGTCATCTTCTGAATCACTGGAATCGTTCGATAATAACGGTCTTTTCACACAAAAGCGCCTAGAAACACTGCTACAGCTCGCCATTTTCACCAGAATACGAAAATCACACACTAAAGTTTTCCCAAGAAACTATATTTCACTTTACTGAACTTCTATTGCCATCTAGTGGCAAATTTTGGAAACAAAGTGTTTTTCCTATAAGAATATGAGGATATGACGAGATATTTCCGTGAAACACGTTGAAGTGCTGACTTTAAAATTGGATGACGAGTAGGACTCGTCAAACCCGGGTATAGCGTAACATTCCGATGACGAGGTGAGTTCGTCAAGTACGCTTAAAGGGTTAAAAACAAAAAAATTGAATTTATTAACTTAACTTGCGGAGAAAATTCACTAAATAAATTATAGATTATACCATAATCCTTCTTATTTAAAATTTCTTGTTATTTTTACTCTTTACTATCTCAAAAAATGGTCTTTGACATATTTTATAGTTGAACATTATTTTGAATAACAGCAAGTGATAAAACGTTTGGAAAATATAAATTCATTAAAATAGATAAAACCATATATATACAGGGTGATCAATTTAAAAGAGTACCCGTTGGTTTTTCTTATTACCTTTAAATATGACGATGTGACAACTATTCTAACACTGAACTATAATTGTCTGAACCTTGTTTAAGTGTGGGAGACAATTTCCAACACTGGTGAACTGTTAAAACTTTATTTGTGGGGTAAAACAAAAATGGAAACTCACAATTGTTTTAATCCTGTAATAATTTTATTTGTGAAAAACAAAATGTAATTAAAATTTTTTGCATTATCATTCCTACATTACATTTACATTATCATTATCATTTTTACATTATCATTTCATAGGCTTTTACAGAGAAGTCCTGCAAAAATCGATGAATTAAAACAGATCATAACTGAAGAAATCTCGTCAATAACACAAACAATGCTGCGAAATTCTTCAAAAACCTTGTTCAACGTATTCATGTTTGCATTCAAAATGGTGGCGAACATTTTCAGCACTTTCTGGGAAGAATGATAATGTAAAAAAATTGAATTAAATTATGATTTTCAAAAATAAAATTATTACAGGATTAAACAAATTGTGCGTCTCCATTTCTGTTTTACCTCACAAATAAAGTTGTAACATTCCAACAGTGTTAGAAATTGTCTCACAAACTTAAACAAGGTTCAAACAATCATATTACAATGTTAGAATAGTTGCCACATCCGTCAGATTTCAGGGTTATAAGAAAAACCCATGGGTGCTCTTTTAAACTGATCACCCTGTATATAAAAATGCACCATCGAACAGATTAAGCTTGGGGATTTTATTGTTGCTTTCAGTACAATAGGCTTTAGGTTTTTGTGAGTATAAATGGCTTTTATCTGTTAATTAATGTCAACAAAATAATATTTTGTTGGGATAATAACATAATTACTACCCTACAAACACATCTTCTTTCCAGGACATTTAAAGGACATATTGAGGATGAAATAGACATCTTTAGGATGTAATGTGGATAAAAGGGATATCTTTACGATGAACTGTGGATAAGTGTGTTCGTAGGGTGTAAATGATGTAATTTTTGCATATGGGTAATTTTTTTATCGAAATGTTCTTCTTATTTAATCATAGATTTAAAAAATATATATTAAATAAAACAAAAATTTTACTAGTATAGTGTTCATGAATTTACTCAATATTTGCTCCATATTTATATTTACTCAAATAATAATGATAATAATTCAAACTTTTTAAGTAGTTATCACAGAAGCAGTAGTTGAGAAAATTAAGAACGCTTGGCTTCACTAAGAACCTAGGTCCTTCTCAGATTAATGTAGTTGTACAAACCTGTATTCACGTGAGTTTCAGAGAAAATCACGTAAAATTTTAAACGTCTATGATGACAAGCACTGGATAATTTCGAACTCGGCAACTCCCATCTGCGACCTTTGAGAGGAAAATTTTTTTAAGCATTTGTAATGCATTAAAAAAATAATAATAATAAAAAAATCTTGAATATCTTTGCTGTGTGTTTTGCTATTAAAGTAAATTTTAATATTTTTCGTTTCACTTTATTTCTGAAAGTTAAATTTTTGCCTTTGAACCTTTTTATTCAATATTCACCAATAATTTTGAAGAACGTTGTTTAATTTACATGACAGACGATTAATCTTCGATGTGATTAGGCAAACATTCATTTGTAGTAGTAGTGGATATAAAATAAATCCTTGAAAATGACAACACTGAACGTAATACGAGAACAACACTTAACTTACAATGTTTTGCCATATTTTGATAAATTTTACTATGTTATTCAAATAGTAAAAAGAAAAAGACAAAAAGAAAGCAAGCAACTATCGTGAAAATTGAAAAAGGTGTTGTCAATAGAAGTATTGAATTTCAAATAAAATATCTTCTAAAAAGTGCTTTTTGAAAATTCACCTCTTCTCTTCTGTCGATAATATTTTTCTGAATTACTATGGTATTTGAATTTTCTTTAAGTGCAGATCTACAGATTTAGCTAATTGATTATTTAAAATATATTTTATTGAGGCTTACGCATGCACAATTAACAATAGTTTAGTATAAATTCTTTTATTCTATGCGATATTTAATATTTTTATATTCTGATTATAGATTGTATTGTATCTAATGTAATAAATATGTCAATCTTTCGAAAAAAAAAATGTCATTAGTTCAAAAACGCAGCATGTAATAAACAAAATTGTACGAAGAACGTCGATGTTATTAGAGAAATCTTCTGATCGTCATGAATATACAAATATGTCGGGTGTCCCAAAAGTATGTAGATCGGTGAAAATCCTTTTATGAATTTTCAACTCTGGAAAATACCTAAAATCTAGGTCATTCTTTTGTCGGAAATTTGCTTAATTTTTACTCTATTCAAATGAACATTTAGAAACAGTTGCCCAATATATCTAGCTTTCAACCTATGTAATAAAAAAATTTCTATCTTTCACGCATTCGCAGCAAAATAATATTTACTAATATAAAATATAAATGCTCATATCTCAGCGAATATTACGAGCGTGAATTTTATATTTCCGAATAATGTTTCTCTGATGTTTTGTCAATTTTTCTGAAAGTTTCATAAAATTTTACGGAAATCGGTTCATAGACATAAGCAAAACCCTTTTCAAAAAAAAAATAATAATTTTTGAAAAAGAATTATATCTGCCTAAATAATTGCGCAATGTCCACAACAAAGCATATAAATATTATACACTAGCAGGCTTTGTCCGCTTCGCTGGACATTAAACTTAAATGAGTTGTCAAAATCCCATATCTTTATTAATAACCTAAGTTCTCGCTGTGATTGGTAGAGGTTTTTCTCGCTCTCAACGTGAGGAGTCTGGGTCCCCACTGCCTTCGGCAGCAACTTACCCACTTCTTACTTCCCCTTCCTCAGCGGGTGAGTTCGAAGTTTTGTAAAATCCCACTAATGTACATCATGCGTACACTTAATCAATATCCACACACCAAAATTCGCCATTCTAAGAGAATTCAAAGCGAATTCAAACGGAAAAACCTGTTTTTACACATGTTTATTGCCCTCCGACTCCGAGAAGGGGATTTCGAATTTCGTGAAATCCAGTTACAATAAGTGCCGGATGCATACAAACAATTTACGCACCCAATTTCGTGACCACAGAAGTCTTTAATAGAAAATATTATAAATAAATAAATACAAAAAGCACAGCTTTAGTATGGGACCCTTTTGGTGACTTTAAATATTTTAAGCCATTTTTGCGATGAATTGAATTGGCTACCTCAATTGTCCAATTAAAGATCTTGGCGAAAAACGCCCGAACTACTTCGGTGCCAAATTTCAAATTTTGCCAAAGGGATCCGATACTAAAGCTGTTCCACCCACAAAATAAATAAAATAATAAAATAAAATAAAAAAATAAAATAAAATAAATAAAAAAAATTCTGATATTTACAAAATAAAAATATAAAATCTTAATAAAATCCAAATTATGATCATTTACAATTAAGGGGAGAACATAAAAGAACCTCATAAGGTACATAATAACAACAAAAAATTTTGTTTTACTGCAGGAAAGAAAAGTGCTGCTTAATTAAAAAAAAATATTAAACTAATGCCAAATATCTCTTTGAAAATATTTATTCACATAAAAATTTCTAATTAAAAAATCTGATGTGGGCACCACATGTCTTCCTTATACACTTTTAGAAATATACATAATGTTAAAAAACATTCATATTGAATCCGAAACAGTTGGCTAAAAATATTTTTAAAAAATGAATTATCACCGTGTTCTGAGCTTTTCTGAAAGTTAGTTAAAAACCGATTGCAAGATTTGTACTAGTAACACTGACGGAAACAGCAGGGACCTGAAACAGTTGGCTAAAGGTATTAAAAAGATGCATTTTCACCGTGTTCTGAACTATTCTGAAAGTTTCAAATGTCTAGCTAGTCGGGAAGTTAGTTAAATAATTTTTCTGTTGAACCATATAAACGCTGCCGAAGGCAGCAGTGACCCGAAACAATTGGCTAAAAATATTTAAAAAATGCATTGTCAACGTGTTCTGAGCTTTTCTGAAAGTTTCAAATGTCTAGCTAGTCGGGAAGTCAGTTAAATTGCAAAATTTGTTCAAACCATTTTTGAGTTATTACCGTTTTTTGATACATTATGGCCGAAACCTATGTATTTTTGGTCATTGTGAACCTAATTTTTCTAAATATCTCCAAAACGGAAAATCATACAAAGTCCAAAAAAGGAGGTGCACAACTAGATGTTATAACAAACTTATGTATCAATTCGCAACTTTCTACGTCCAACCGTTTTTGAGTTATGCGACATACGCACACACACACAGACATAGAGCCCCTAAATAAAATAATAGGCCGGCGCATCACCGCCATTTTTTTGCAAACGAAGAGGACAGCATTCCCGCTTGGCGTCCTTATCGCTTCCCTAATGATTTTAAGAAATCTTGATCTGAAGCTAATCCGGTCAAGATAAGAGCAACAAGCAATAATAATATTCCTAAAAACACATTTTTTTCATAGTACACTCTCATGATGTCATTTTATTCTGAGGATATCCTATGGATGTAGTGGGGTAGGATGTGTTGTTAGGGCGGTTTCTGTTTCTTTTACAAAATGTCGCCAAAACTCAAATACACAGTAATAGAAGGTCTGTGAACACTTTATATTCACTTCTTGAATAATTATAGCAGTTTATCGCTAAACAAACTTCCGTATGATAGTTTACTTAGCTAAAATTATGAAATATAATAAAATAAGTTACTCTAAAGTAACGTAAGACGATTAAAAAAAAATTTTTGTCGTTTGTTTATCAGAAAAACGCTGGGTACATGTGACAACCCTAAGGCAACAAAATGCCTGATGCGCCAGCTCGTATATATAGGAGCCTTACACAGACAGACACACATACAGACGTCACGAAAAATCGTGTAAAGTCCCTTATATCTCTAAAACGAGAGTGCGTGATAAGACGACACTTGCAGGTGTACAACTAGATATCATGACAGTCATACGTATAAATTGGCAACATTCAGCGATCATTCGTTTTCGAGCAATGTGAAATACAAAATCCATTTCGCATATCGGGATTACTATACTTCCTTTGAAACCTTTGGACGGTCCTTGACTGCCTGGGCTCGGCCAAGCTTAACGGTTTGGATGCCGTCCGCCGGAGCGAATAAATCGCCAGATCACCGCATGGAAGCTGCTGGGCAGCAATGTAACTAGAACGCCAAAGCTCAGTAATTGCAGGGTATCGACTTCTGCTTTGGACACACAGCTCGATTTGTACACCACACCCTCCAAGATAGCTACGGTGGAAACGCACAGACACGCTCCAAGATGTTAAGGAATTTGGAATAAGTGCACTTACTAGCTGAGAGTCAAAATAACCGGAATTATACAAAATTAAACAATTTTGAATTTAGGCAGGGAGGGAGAAAAAAAAAACACTGGGAGCCGGTAAAGTTAGTAGTGCACACAATAATTAAAGCCGAAAGAGGATGCCATTTGAAAAGGGGAAGGGACTTAAGAATTGAGAAAGACAAGCTGAACGAGGAAGGAACAATGATATTATTTTTTTTAAAAAATGATTACGTGAAGTCACTGGGGATGGAAGCTAGTTTTGGGTGCATTGCGAAAATTTTGAATTTTTTGAAGTGGCAAGGCCTAAATAATCCTAATTGGGAGGGAAATTACAATGCGCAGGGAGGCCGAATGGAGAAGAGAAAGAAGGACCATCGCAATTTTGATCCACCACGGGGGGATGGTACCCCGCGTTGGTAGCCCGATGACTGTTAAACGACCCCAATCAAGCACTTGACGGTGCAGCACAGATTAACGAGGACCAGAAACCGCCACACCCTCGTAAAAAAATAGAATAAAATAAATAAAATATAATAAAATAAATAAAAATAAAATAAATAATAATAAATAATAATATAGAATAAATTAATTAATTAATTAAAGTAAGTAAGTAGTTAAATTAAAATTGGTGCGGGTCCAAACTTGATGAGTACCAAAAAGAAATGTGACAGGAAATAGTTCTAGGCTTAACAAGGAAAGTAGTATTATCCCTACAATTGAGAAAAGTGCGTTTCAAAACTAGATGTGTACCAAAAAGACTAAGTTGCCGGAATTTGTATGCTGTGCGACCTGTTATGTCCTGCACTCTTGATGATATTGTACAAATCCGGTAAAGGTAATTAACATTATGGTTGCTTTTTGACACGCATTCAAACCTGTAACATTAAAAGAAGGTATTGATTGTGATCAGAACTAGATGAGTACCAAAAAGAATAGGTTAGCTAGGAATTATTCTTTGTGATGGAATCACTATGTATGGACTAACAATAGTTAGGTCCATCGGACCTGGGAGTTTTGAGAATAAACCTGCTGAAGAAATAGTCATTATGGTTGCTTTCTGATCACCGACTGCGTCAAGGAACTTGTTAGCCATTCTACATTTTATAAATGAACTATTCTGCAAGGGTAAAAGTCAACATGGTTGCTTTTTGACCACGCCATTCATACACTAATGGAAGTAATAATAAAAAAATTAAAATAAAATAAAATAAACATTTATGCACAGTCATGGGCGTGGCGCAGACTTACGGGCTTATCAGCCAGGAACCGTTTACATTTTTTAATTTTTTTTTTTTTTTTACATTTTTTTTTTCTTTTTTTTTAACTTTTTATTTCTAGATTTTCGGTTTTTACATTTTTATTTTTACCGGGGCTCAACCCGCCGCTTTAACTTCATGGACCACGATCATGACCAAAAATAAACAAAAAGTCACTTGATCTAGTAAATAAAAATCTGCCAGGTCCTCTTCTTCGGGTTTTGACAGTACGTGGCTGGTTCCTGCTGCTCGAGATGTTGGCTTGTGATCACTGTGAAATGTCGTCTATGTTGTTTCTGATCCAACTGACTATGTGTTTGTCCTTGTTCTGTACGTGTTTTTTGTTGGCTAGTTGTTTATACCAGAGTTGTTCATTGGCCTGTGTGATTTTGGCGAGATGGAGGTTTTCCGTTCGCGAACAGGCTAGTAAGTAGTGAAAGGATGTTCCTAGCTCGCCACTGGCGCAATCCGGGCTCTTCTTCCTCTTAAACCGATGAAGATAGGCCGGAAATGCCCCATGGCCCGTGTATATTTTTGATAGAAGCTTGCAGCTAACTAGGGTCTTTGTGTTTACTGTTGGGTAATATCTGTGAGTTAGCCTGCCCGTGTCCCCGTAGTCCCACTCGAACTGCCATTGGTCCATAGTAAGCGTTTTGAGATTTTTCTTTAAGTATGAGATTGGCTTTTCTAAATAGTATTGTTCTTTATTGTTTGCATTATCGGCTGCCAGTTTTGCTAATTTATCAGCCTCTTCATTCCCTAGTATGCCTATGCGGGGCTTAACTAGAGACCTGCATCGGGTCGGGTAACCCGATTTTACCCGAAAACGACCCGCGGGTCGGGTCGGGTTGACAGAATTTTTTCTGGGTCGGGTTGACTGATCTTTTTTTCGTGCGGGTCGGGTTCGGGTCGGGTTGACTGATTTATTTTTCTTGTGGGTCGGGTTTGGTTTTCACCAAGTCGGGTCGACTTGAGAACACCTTTCAAAATATTTTTTACAAATATAAACATAAATTTATAGGCATGTTTAAAACTATGTTACTAATTTAAGCATTCTGCACATACTAGACATGTATCGGTTGGTTGTTTGGTTAGAGGATTTAAGGCCGATTGACTCCTAGTCCTATAGGGGGGGGGGAATGCCCTCCGTTTGAGTCTTTCTAAGGGGTCCTATCCCGTATTTACGCGTGTTTCGGAGGAAACCACGGAAAACTCTGAACGGCTAGGTCGATGAGCGTGACTTGGGATCGAACCCGACACCTCCCATCTACCAGCTTCAAGCGCAGAACCGCTCGGCCGCTGGTGGGCAGACATGTACCGGACCTCCCTATTCGTATCCGCGGACATCCGCTTGAAAAATAGATCCGTATTTGTATCTGGATCTGTTTTCTTTTCTTCAACGAAACTAATATGTATCTTTTGTAGAAATTGTCTAAAAATTGGAAATGTATTATAAATCTTTCTCGACTGTTGTTAATATATAAATTAAAGAAATACAAGTACAGTATAACATCGCATTTACATTCTGGAAATTGAAAAGATTTCGCAGTTTACAAGTTTTTTTTTTTTTTTTACTTTCTTCTATATTCAGTAAAAGAAAGTATTAGATTCTATCAACATTTGGTGTCAACCGCTCGACGGGTGGCACTGCTATACAGCGATTTCTGCAATTTCAGGGGAGGCTATATCTCAGGTTCTGTTGCGTATAATCCAACAAAACTTGATATGTGAGAAGACCAATAGGAGATGTTATGCTGATTCAATTTGGATGCCTATCAGCCAACAGGTGGCGCTGCTACACAGTGATTTCCGCAATTTAAGGAAAGGCTATATCTCAAGAACTACTGCACAGAATTTCACATAAATTTGTATGTAGGTACCCTTTAATATATATTAGCGCCTGTCAACTTTTGGTGTAAACCGCTCAACAGGTGGCGCTGCTACACAGGGATTTCCTAAAAAAAGTTTTTAAATTAATAATAATAAGAAGAAAGAAAGCACATAAATTTGTATGTAGGTGCCCTTTAATATATATTAGCGCCTGTCAACTTTTGGTGTAAACCGCTCAACAGGTGGCGCTGCTACACAGGGATTTCCTAAAAAAAGTTT
Organism: Salticus scenicus; assembly: GCA_963930645.1. Classification (NCBI taxonomy): domain Eukaryota; kingdom Metazoa; phylum Arthropoda; class Arachnida; order Araneae; family Salticidae; genus Salticus; species Salticus scenicus. The sequence goes on along the minus strand of OZ005655.1, from coordinate 148,529,174 downwards.
TTAAATTAATAATAAGAAGAAGAAAGAAAGAAAACGTTATGCACAAATTATTCATGATTGTTCGCTTCATGATATTCGCTTATTCATGAAATTCCCTTTCTTCTCTACATATTACTTGCTACGTCCGTCTTCACACTTTTTCTTTTAATATAAGAAAGCTTTAAAGACATTTTTTTTCTTTTAACGAAATAAGCTTTGTGTCTAAATATGTTGTTTATGAATTATATTAAAGATAATAGCATGCAAATATCATTCACATCCCTAGAGTATTATTCCATAAAAATTTAAGTTCATAAAGCTGCCATAGTTTAAGTAGCTTAACTGCTTATTATATGAAATAATAATATATTTATTGAATGTGGAAAGAAGTAGGATAAGCATATTTTCTTAAAGTAGCTTCCATATGAAAAAATTTCTAAGTAATGCAAGTGTCTGAATTTCTAAAATGTCTGAAAATTCAAACGTGTTTGCTGTCTGAAAATTCGCGTATTTATGTGTTTCAGACATTTTTGTGTCTAAATTGGTATTTCAGACATATTTCTGTCTTAAATTAAGATATCTATAACGTCTAATCTATATGTTAAGACATTTACGTGTCTTAAATGCCGTTTCAATTGTTTTTATGTCTTACTTTAAGACCCTTTTATTTGCAGTGAGGGTGATCCAAAGTATTTGTGCTCTTCTTTAGTTTGTGGTAGGTCCCCTAACTGCACTCTGAACTAAATCAATAATGAGAAATGTGAGTTTTAACATGTCCTTTGCATGTCTATTTAATATTTTTGTGTAAAACATAGTTTTTTTTTTTTAATACAATATATATTTCTTGAAATATTTAGTCCTTATCTTACCTATTACTTGTAATGTATAAAATAAGTTACGTAGAGATTACCTGCATATATATAAAAAAAAATTTCCCTAAAATTTCATATGTCCTACATAATTTATAAAATATCAAAAATATAATTTATACCTGTCTGTTAAAAAGCATACATCATTCAAAAAGCTTTCTAAAAGCTTTTGACTTCAAAGATCTTTTGATACACTTCAAGCACTTTGTTTGAAAACCATTAAAAAATACGTTTTACAGGATATATATATTTTTTTTTTTTTTTTTTTTTTTTTTTTTTTTAGTTTCTTTTACGTATAAGGCATACCGAAAGTATTGTTTTGCGGTTGTCAAATTTTCGAAATTGAGTTTTTTTTTATATTTACACGTTTCGAGGTCCCCTGTATCCACAAAGTCCAAACGTGGTATTCGAAATGTGTTTCATATAGGGATGCTAATTTTTCGTTGAAATCAACCAAATGGTTCGTGTACAGGGACACCCAAGAAAATTCAAATACATTACGTCTATGGGGGAAAATTACAGGTAAGTACAGTTTAGCATCTATAGACTGCACTGAACCAAATGAAATTAATATATATTTATTATATGCTTAAAAACACGTTTCATGTAGAATATGGTATAGAAATCATTCCCTGTTCGTTTACAGGGCTACACAAAAGAACTAGATTATAGTACGACAATACTTGAAAGTTGAATGTGGTGTATTTCTGGTTGTGCCGTGTGTTGTTAATGTAGGATTTTATTTATGTACATCATGTGGAGTGTACATAATCTTCAGAAGATATACAGGCTTGCCAATATTTAAGCCATATCATTCTTTTTTTAACATGTCCAAGAATGCTTCTCAGGAACTGAAATTAATTCCTCATGGTCAAATGGTTAATAATGTATTTTTTAAGCTAAATATTTATTGTTTGGTTTTTTGTGTATTCACAAGTTTTGAGGCTTTCTGAATACCGAAGTCAAGTTTTTAACGCTTTATTTTTGTCTGTGTCACTTACAAGGAGAGGTCACGACATGGAAAATTCAGATCGGGACGAAACTCCGCAGGATTGTAGTATACTATTAGGGTAACAACATATTAAAGCAGTAGGACCCACTATCCACAAAATTTCGAGAAAAAAGCATTTAAAGTTTCAGTAATCTTTAAATACAAGTTATTTCGCAAGCGAGCAAGCGCCTCAGTGGTGTGATCCTGAAGCGCGAGTCTGCTAGCCAGACGACTTGAGTTCGAGGCTACCTCGAGACTACTTTTTTTTTTTCTTTAACTTTTTATGTAATCTAAACTTTTTATTTCTTTTTACTTTATTTTATAATTCAATTCAAAATTTGAAAATTTTAATAAAATATTATTTAATTTTTTTTAATATAAAGTAAATAATTTTTTCGATTTTTAATATTTATAACTTAAAAATACAATAAATTTCTACAACTTAAAAAATAAATTTTAGTTTTATTTTAACTGTAAAATAAGGTAAAACTAAAGAAACTGTTTTTGATTATTTGTCGAAATATATTTTATTTTATTTTATGTATGCTTGAAACAATAGTACATTTTGTTTTTTAAATTTAAAAACATAATAATAATACAGAGAAATGATGATTTTAATTGCATATATAATTACTATCCAAATTAAATAATTACTTCTCCAATCAAAACATTTTCTTGAAAAATTATAGTATAGGATTACAATGCTATTAAATTATTACAGGTAAAGAAACGTTATATTTAAATGTAGATTTTAAATGTTAATGAACATCGTTTCTTTTTCGATAACGACTTCCTTTTTTTTTTTATCCTTCCTTGCACAAAATAAAATTTCACCTGCCCTTTATTATTAACAAGCTAGAAGCGTTTACGTAATTTATACACATTCAAACAAAATCATTAAGCTCAAACCAAGATTTAAGTAACACCTGCTAACTATTTTACACGTTGTTTACAGCTTGCTTATTTTTTAATTATTTAAATATTTGTCTGTTTTTCATTATGTTTCTTATTTAGGGTTTTGTAAAAGTAAACTTTATTTTTTGAGTTATAGAAATTTATTGTATTTTTAAGTTATAAATATTAAAAATAGAAAAAGTTATTTTATACTCAAGAAAATTAAATAATTTATTAAAATTTTCAAATTTTGAATTGAATTGTAAAATAAAGTAAAAATAAATAAAAAGTTTAGATTACATAAAAAGTTTAAGAAGAAAAAAAAAAAAAGAAGTTGTCTCGAGGTAGCCTCGAACTCAAGTCGTCTGGCTAGTACACTCGCGCTTTAAGATAGGGGCGCTTGCTCACTTACGAAATAACTTGTATTTAAAGATTACTGAAACTTTAAATGCTTTTTTTCTCGAAATTTTGTGGATAGTGGGTCCTACTGCTTTAATATGTTGTTACCCTCATAGTATACTACAATCCTGCGCAATTTCGTCCTGATTTGAATTTTCCATGTCGTGACCTCTCCTTGTTAGAGTAAATAAAAAACAGATTATTTTTGGTGATCCAAATGTTGTATTTTAAAGTTCATATGTTTGTTACTAAAAAATTTTGATCAAGATTAATAAGTCTCAAAATATTGCGTTTGAAAGTTGTCTGAGTTGTTTGAAAGTTTTCATTTATTATTATTATTATTATTATTATTATTATGCCAAAACAAACAAATAAAATACCATCACCAATATGGCGAAAAAAAATTCAGAAGGAGTCATGGGGGTCCTATATTAAAACTGTACCGCCTGCGAATTATGAAAACTGGGTCGTCAACCATGCATTTTATTTTGAAACCTATCTTTGAAGGATCTTGGTTTCACTACTGCACAATATTAATTTGGTTCTAAAAATAATTTGGCTTCTGGAAAATAAAAATTTTAATTAGGTGGTGAAATTGGTATAATATTTATGAGTTTCAAATTTTAAAAGTAAATAAGAAAAGAAATACAGTGTGAAAATTTCGCACGGGTTTACTAGTTTTTAATATTTTATCATAATTCTGTTAAAAAGTAATTTTGCAATATTATAAAACAAAATTAGTCTGCAATTATTTAATTCAATGTTTAATTTTCTACTTTAATGTGTGTTAATTAGCCGAACTACGCAATTTAAAAACTATATAGTTTTTAAGTTGATTTCTTTAGAAATCGACCTATTGCAATCACTTCGTTTATCTATCTATTTATCTATCTATCTATAATGAAAATTTTGTCATCACGATAACTCCCCAAATAATACTCCGAATCGAACCAAATCTGGGCAGCGAAAATATCTTATAAATATCTTGGATGAGTTCGTTAAGCAAGTTGTTCCGACTTTTTGTTTTCAAGTGGCAGCCACTTGAATATTTCAAACCCACATTGTAAAAAGCGTAGTTAAATCAAGATTTGCGTGAATTTTGTTCTAAATGTAGACCACATAAGGGTCTCAATGACTTTTATTAATGAACTTTATCAACCATTTAAAAAAAAAAAAAAAAAATGGCGGATATTTTAAGTTAAGCGGGGCCACTTGAAATCAGGCTACCACTCGAAAATTTAAAATCACAGCAACTTCCGAAATAATACTCCAAATCGAACCAAATTTGGACAGTGTGTTAACTTATTTTATATATATCTTAGATGAGTTTGTTAACCAAGTTGCTCCGCCATTTTCTTTTCAAGTGGAGACCACTTGAAAATTTCAAATTAAAATTGTAACTAGTTGGCATAGGTGGACTCTGCTCAGGTCCCCATCATATTTATGTTCTCATAAATTTCTAGTGCGAGACATATTATAATCATGTTAAGAGAAATGAGTTTGACCAAAGCTTGTCACGGTGACTTAATGAAATCCCTGCCTAATAGGTTATCCACCGTTCGCTTCGATATATTTATCTTATTCTAATCTATTAATTTATTTTATCAGGGTCAATTCCGTTGTTTAGTTTTCATGCTACTATTTCCAATGCAATAATCTTCGAAATTCTTATTTATATGAAAAATTTTTAATTTCGCTATGTTGATAAAATCTTAAATTACGAATAACTTACGAAATTTTTCTATTAAAATATTTGTAGTCAATCATGTTCAAACAAGTATCATAAATGTTATTTCGAAGTTGCCCCATATATTTATGATCCTCAAAGTGGACGTTTATGCTCAATTTAGCCCTATTCTGCCATGTAGAGTAAATCATAAATTCCAAATAACTTACGAATTTTAGGTAGATTCCTTATATGAAATCTACCTATTGCAATGGTCCTCATGACACGACTTCTGGAAAATTTCTTCACATCTTCACCGATCATGACCCCCAGAACCCAAAACCACCCTCCGTTCAAAAGTTTATATATATATGTGTGTGTGTGTGTGTGTGTGTGCTAACAGACTACGCCCGCTTCGCTGGTCACTATTTTAAAATGAATCGCTATAGTTAATGAATTCTCAAAATTACAGTAATTTTTATCATGTGAAAAAAAAGAGAGAAAAAAGTTCTGATTGGAAAAAATGTCACGCATGGTCCCCACTGCCTTCGGCAGCGCAAGCCACTGTGCGCTGCGCGCGTGCATTTATGTTCGACACTCTTAATGAATGACTACGTTATCGTAAAGGAAAAACATAAATATAAACTACAAAAAAAAAAAAAAAAAGATCTTCTCCTATCGGTGGAATAATCGGTCCGGGCCCCCACTTCCTGCGGCATCGTATACAGGCGCACACGGCCCGCATAGTCCTTCACCTACCGTTTCCGCCCCTCCAAATTATTTTAGACTTTAAAAATACTCGCAACCGTTCTCTCGGTCTTTTAAACCTAATAATACTAAATTCCAACTTTCTATCTGAATTTCTGTTTTTTTTACCTCTGCGCCCGTCCCCCACCCTGCCCCTCGTAATAATTCTGTACTTTCGAAAATATCCGCAATATATTTATCCGGCCTCAAACCCTAACAACACTAATTTCCAGCGCTCTAACAATTATTCATATATTTTTGCCCCTTCACCCCCCCCCTTCCCGTCTATCCTAATAATATTACAAATTCGAAAATTTTCGTAATCGATTTGTAGGTATAAAAAACCTCCATGTTCCAATTTTGAGCGACCTAACTCTATTTTTATTTTTTGCCCCTCCATCCCCCCTCCCACCCCTCCTAATAACTTTACAAATTCGAAAATATCCGCAATCGATTTGTAAGTATCAAAAACCTCTACGTACCAATTTGAACGGTCTAACTCTATTTTTATTTTATTTTTGCCCCTTCGCCCCCTCCCCCTTTCTCACCCTGCTAATAACTTTACACTTTCGTAAATATCCTCATTCGACTTGCAGGTCTGTAAAACCTATCTGTACCAATTTTGAACAATCTAACTGTATTTCTATTTTTTTTATTTTATTTTTTTTTTTTTTTTGCCCCATAGCCCCCTTTCCCGCCCCACCTGGGATGAATTTCTAAAATTAAAGAAATTAGTTTTTATGTATTTGTGAGAGCTATATTTTAAAGCAAAAATCTCACATATTTCTTTTTTTCTGTTTGCGATATAAAGGATTATTTTAAATCACATTTTGCCCTCTCTCTCCCCCTCTTTCGGGCTGAATTTCTAAAATTCCAGAAATTGGTTTTTAGGTATTTGCATTAGCTATATATCAGAGCAAAAGTTTCACGTATATCTGTTTTTCTTTTTTTTTTTTTTTTTTTTTTTTTTTTGAGATATATAGGAGTATTAAATAAAAATAATAGATACACTTTAATGGTAAAGAGAAACGCGGTTAGTTATACAGACACGACATTATTTCGTTATTCACAAAAATAATAATAATAATAATAATAAATAAATAAATAAATAAACATAAATATTGCCAGTAATAAAATTAAGTTTCTAAAAGTAGAAAAAAAAATGTTTGCGGAGTTTATTTTATTTTTTTACACCAGTGATAACATTTTTATTTCCCTGTGGAGAACAACGAGATATATACAGTAGAGTGATAAATGGTAACCCTTGAGAAGGTCCAAGATGAGTCATGTGACATGCTCTCCTTGCACCTGCGCATTCGGCAGTTCCCTTGGTAACAGCTTATTTTCAGTAAATTTCTATGGCAACGGTTTGGAGATTGTTCATTGTTTTTGTTTACTTATGTAGTTTAATATTCTTCTGTTCTAAATCATTTTGATTTTGATTTTACTTCTTTTTTATTTCGTGTAGTTGAACTTTAACCGACAAAATGCTTAAAAATAGTCGAAAAATTACTATTTGTTGTTAAATTAACTCTTTAAAAGTTTAAATTTTCTTTTATAAACACTTTTAAACTTTGTTGGGAAACGATGAAAAAAAAAGGCATTTATTATTTATTAAAATGTGAAATATGTGTAAAATTATTTTAAAAACAATTTACTTCGGTCATAGGACTGTCGTGTTACCTAATAATAATGATAATTTGTCGAACTGATATTTTAAATACCAAAATAGCGATAAAGGGCCAAACACAGCAACCTATTGGAGCATGTCACGTGATTCATCTTGAACCACGGAAAGCTAATCCTTCATCCACTGAATCAGCACTCTAATATATATATCTCGTTGGTGGAGAATGACGTCATTGTGGAAAATGATGTAATAAGAAATTATTTTTTTAATGGCAAATAGAGTACCTTTATAAACCCGAGGTTTTTATTTAATAACTTCGTGAATTAAAATGATACAGATTTCTAACTATCTGAAATGCCTTCCTTGAAGTATTCAGAGCATATTGATACCTCCCATGAATCAGAGCATTTTGCCCTCCGCAAGAAGATGCTGTCGCAGACAAAAAAATTTGACGCCAGCTACAGAAACTTTTTTTTTTTTAATATACTAGGGGACTCTGCCCCCTGCTCGCTCCGCTCACCAACCCCCGGTTCACTTCACTTATTAACCCCTGTGAGGCTTTTCACTGAAAAGGAATATATAGTGTACAACACTAAGCAAAAGGTCAGAAAAATATTATAGAAATTCCCATATTTAATGTCAAATTAAAATAAATAATATTTAATTCCACATTTTTTTTTTTTTTTTAATGAAATATTATGCTTAAAATTATGCTTTTTTTTTTTAGAATATAAAAGAAATTTATAATATTTGGATAATTTTGTTTTACAACTTTAGTAACCGTATATGATCCCCTTGTCAACTTTTAAATTTTTCTCATTATTTGGCGATGAATTTTTTGGTGCAGTTGCTTGTTTTTTTAAAAAAAATGTAGTACTTCAGTAGTATAAAAAAATGTAGTATAATCTAAAGCCTATACTTTTTCCTAATACCTATACTTTTATTTAATGCTTGTACTTTTTAGGTGAATTTTTTCTTGCCATAATTAGAAATATGAAATGTGTCCCAGAAATGTCTAATTCTGTAATGTTAAAAAATTATCAGTGCGAAATTACAAGATTTATAAATGAGTTTGATTTTGACTTTATTTGGAACAACTTGCAGGTTGGTCCACAATTTTATTTGGCGATTTTCTTTTGATGATTACGGCGAAATGCGATTTTCGGAAGTGGTTGCCATGGATTCAAAACCTGAACAAAGCGAAAACGCGTTTTTCAAAATGCGTCTCTTTTGAAATGTACATTAAAAAAATTAAGCCTATTTTTAACATTAATAAAACAAATATTTGAAATTAACTTTCCTTACTTTGCAGGAAAAAATAACAAGGATCATCAATATGCGTATATATATATGCTTCCCGTACATAAAATTCCAAAATCATTCCCCTCTCTAAACAATTGACTGGAAAAAAATTCTAATACATTCACCTTTTTTTCCGAAAATAAGCCTATCTTTCGTTAAATAAAATAGCAAAAATAGAATAGAATACGAAATATTAAATGTTCTTTTTTTTTTTTTTTAAGTTTTAATAAAGTTTAATAAAATACGATAAATACACTTTAAAGATAAAAAGAAATGGCGCTCACAAGGATGATAATTTTAAAAGAATAAAGAATCAACGAGATATATAAAGTAGAGTGGTAAATGGTAACCCTTGAGAAGGTCCAAGATGTGTCATGTGACATGCTCTCCTTACACCTGCATATTCGGTGATTCCCTTGGTAACAGATCATTTTCAGTAAATTTCTATGGCAACGGTTTGGAGATTGTTCTTCGCATAAGTCATAAACGCCAATGTTTTTGTTTACTTACGTAGTTTAATATTCTTTTGTTCTAAATCATTTTGATTTTGATTTTACTTCTTTTTATTTCGTGTAGTTGAACTTTAACTGACAAAATGCTTAAAAATAGTTGAAAAATTATTATTTGTTGTTAAATTTAGCTCTTTAAAAGTTTAAATTTTGTTTTATAAGCACATTTAAACTTTGTTGGGAAACGATGAAAAAAAAGGTATTTTATTACTTATTAAAATGTAAAATATGTGTAAAATTATTTTTAAAACATTTCGGTCATAGGACTGTCATGTTACCTAATAATAATGATAATTTGTCGAACTGATATTTTAAATGCCAAATAGCGATAAAGGGCCAAACACAGCAACCTATCGGAGCATGTCACGTGATTCATCTTGAACCACGGAAAGTTAATCCTTCATCCATTGAATCAGCACAATATATATATCTCGTTGTAAAGAATCCGATTCATAAAAAATGCTACTTTGGAAATCAAGTTTCCAAACCTAAATTCAGAAACTTTTTTAAAAACTTTTGCTGACCTATAGGGGATAATGGGAAATCCCGTCATTGTTCACGAGAAAGAACATATTAAAAAACTGATAAACAACATAAGAAATTCCTAGTAATACAATGGATTACATTTTAATTTTCCCATGGAAAATGATGTCATGACAGAAGAACAGCGTTATAAGAGAAACTTTCTCTACGGTGGCAAATAGAGTACCTTTATAAACCCGACGTTGTTAGTTAATAACATCGTTAATTAAGATAATACAGATTTATAACTACCTGAAATACCTTCCTTGAAGCATTCGGAACGCATTAATACCTCTCATGATGCAGGGCACTTTGCCCTCCGCGAGGAGATGCTGTCGTAGACAAAAAAAAAAAAAAAATTGACGCCAGTGACACTTACTTTTTTTTTGCTTTCTCTTACCCATAAGGTAGAGAAAGTATTGTTTTTGGGTTAAATTTTCGAACGCGAGATTTTGTGATATATACACGTTTTGAGGTTCCCTGAATACGAAAATCATGTTTTTAGCAAATGGTCTGTGTGTCTGTCTGTTATCAGCATATCTCAAAAACAAATTATGGCAGAAAGTTCAAACTTGGTATTCTAAATGTGTATCATATAGGGATGCTACAGTAAGCTTTTCGTTAAGATCAAGCAAATGGTTCGTGTGCAGGGACAATCAAGAGAATTCTAATACATTACGTCTATGGGGGAAATAGCAGGTAAGTAGAGTTTAACGTCCATAGACTGTACTAAACCAAATGAAACGAACATATATTTTTTGTAATAGAGATAGTTAACTGGGAAAAATTTTTTGTGTATGTAGGAGCCTCGCCTTCCCCCCTGGGGGGAGGAAGTCCCCCCTCGAGGGGAGTAAATTTTCATGATGGGTATCATTCAAAAGAGCTTGCGAATACCTTTAAAACGAATGGTTTAACTATAAATCTGTGATAATTTAAAACAAAGTTATAGATTTTTTTTAATTTTAACGAAAAAAAAAACTTAGAAAAAAAAAATCGTTTTTTTTTTTTTTTTTTTTTTTTTTTAAATATTGAGAGTAAAATGGACTTTTTTTGGATATTTAGTGTTACACTACCTCTCTAATATGGAAATCGTCTGCATTATCATAAAAAATAATTTTTTTAAATAATAATTTTAATAAATATTTTTTTTAAAACAGAATTATTTTTTAATAACCGAATTAAATTCTATATAAATGTAGGTGCAATAATGAAACGGGGGGTTGAGGGGGGCGGTAGCCCCCCCCCCCCCTCACACAGAACTAATTATCGTATAAAACTCTTCTGAAGCCTAATTTGAATTGCTTAGCATAGGTTTACATGACAGTTCTCGTTATCTTACCTCTTAATCTGCAACCTGTATTTATAGTATTAAATTTCAGCGTAAGAGAAAGTCGTGTGAGTGACACACCAGATTATTTAATATATAGAGAGAGACAAAAAAAATTGACGTCAGGGACAGTTACTTTTTTTTAATATACATAGAGAAATCCAATGGGCGATTAACATAGGAAATCTTTTTCTTGCACCCACGAACGGCCAGTGACGTCATCACTTCGCTTGCGTATAGCCCTTTAGTATAATATTTCGATCCTTGTGATCCATGTATTAAATGACTGTAACAAACACTGAAACAATCTATACATGTTCTGGTTCTAACTCATTGTTTTTTTTTTTTTTTCCACATATGATTAATCACGAGGGAAATAAAAATGTTAGTTTTCTGGAACAAAATAAAATAAATTTCCATAATTTGAAAGTGACTGTGCTTGCTAGGTAAAATTTTATTCAATTTATTTCAAATTTTCATTAACAGAATTTTTTATTACTTTTCAAACAATTTCTAAGTTTTTGGTTTTTGATATTTTGCATTGTATAAAAAATTCCCCAATCTAAGTAGTACCTATGTCTCAAAAATTAAAAATCCCTGCAAAAATTGGAACCTCTATTAAGAAAGCCATCCGCAATCTTGATGAACCTAAAGGATCGTCATTTGCGGCTATCAAGAAGTATTTGATGTCTGTTAACCAGACCAGTGGCGATGTGCCTGATTCGACAAGTATCAAACTGTATTTGAAAGATGCAGTCGACAAAGGTGATCTGTTGAAGCTAGATAATGCCAAGTATAAGGTTAAAGAGACGGCAAGACGTAGGAGATCACGAAGATCCAAGAGCAGATCTAGATCTAGGAAACGTTCAGGAGGAAGACGGCGCTCCCGATCTGGCGGTAGGAAACGTAGACGCTCTCGATCTGGAAGTAGGAAACGCAAGCGCTCTACCAGCGGAAGAAGACGTAAACGTGCCACTTCCGGACGACGAAGAAGATCAAGACGATCAAAAATGCCTGTTGAAGATGAATAAGCATATTTGACAAGTTTGTGAAATTTTCAGTATGACAGAACTCATTAAATTTATTTATAATAACTTTTGAACAAAATCCTGTAGATATGAACCAGATCAGTCAGATAACAGAAAATATGTAATAAAAGAACGTTAATTATTTAATTATCATGTTTTTTGTATTTTTAATCCAACATAAATTAAAATTAAACACTAGTAGGAATTAAAATAATTAAACAGTTAAATATTCAGATTTAAATTTTAAAATAGATGTCCTGTCAACTGGTCTAGTTAAGAAGGCGTGACGGTCGCCAAATGGGCGATAAGCGCGCAGGAGACGTCCTGTAAATGTCGTTGAAATTTGAAATTGCGCCAAGGCCATCGCTGATTCTTCATCACTCCCATTCAAGTTACCTATTTTCAATGTGTCATTAGATCATTTTATAGAAGAAAAAAAAATGATTTTTTTTTTTTTTTTTTTTTTTCAACTTTACTTCTGTAAGCATCATTTTATCCTAGCCGCATATGATGACAAAAATAATTATAAGATAAAAAGGTACAACTATAGTATTTTCCCACAGCTGAATTTGGCGATTTTTCTTTGGCACCGGTTTGAACGATAACGATGTCGTTCTGGACTGTTTGCGATATAATATGGCAAACTGCATGCTATTTATTTTGGATTTAAGATTTTATGATTTATGATTTATAATTTAGCTTATGATTTTATCATTTATGATTTTTTGATTTATGATTTAGCCATAACCACCAAAAATAAATCGCCAAATTCAGCTGTGGGGAAATACTATAGTTATTCCTAAAAAATAATATTTAAGCAATATTTAAGCACGCGGACTCAGTTCAGTAAAATAATAATAATTGTGAAAAAAAAAAAAAAAAGAAAAAGAAAAAAGAAAAAGAAAAAGAAAAAAGAAGTTGGTTTTAAAAATAAAATATTACTTTTTTTAGAACAACGTATATTACCATTTTGAACGACTTTAGCACTTATCAATGTGTATAAAATTTTTAAATTGATAATGACGTCAATTTTTGTGAGATGCATATTTTAACTCTTTATAATTTTTTAACGTTCACGTTGATTTAAACGTATTTATTTTTATGTCGAAAGAAAATGAACTCGTAATTTTTCTTTTTTTTGGCGACAATTAAATTATAGCTAATATTTTAATAGCTATTTTATTGCTATTAAGAGCTTATTATTTTCATATTTTAATTAATTAAAAGACAACTATTCGAAAATTTGAAAATCTGACTTCGAAGTATTGTGTTGTCACCGGGCTCTGAGCTACTGTGAAAGTTTCAAATGTCTAGCTAGTAGGGAAGTTAGTTAAAAGTATAGATTGTAAGATTTGTACCAGACAAACAAACATACATACATACAAACAAACAAACAAACAAGAACAGAAGTTATTAAAAACATGGTAATAAAAATAAACTACATCGAAGAAAACAGGGTACGATCCATTTTTTTTTCGCCAAACTGGTGGAAAATCGCCAAATGTAGGGCTACTTTAATTCCTCGGATTATCGCCAAAACTTGTTTAAATTTCGGCAACCCCTTAAACTTGAACGCCGCCGCGTGCCCCCCCCCCCTTATTTAAAAAAAAAAAAAAAAAAAAAAAAAAAAGCCTCTATATGTAGGCCGCCATCTTGGATTCTGACGAAAACAACCCTTTGGCGTCGTGACAACGAAATTTTGGGTTGGCGACGGGATCGTACCCTGTTCTTCAGGATTCCCTTTATTTTTTATTCTATTTTCACCTTCCTCGGTATACATGTGTGTGATTCGGTACAACTTGCAGGTTGGTCTACAACTCTATTTGGCGATTTTCTTTTGGCGCAGTTTTGAACGATTTCGTTCTGGATTCTTTGCAATATTTGTTTACATTTGGAACCCACGGCAATCATTTCTGAAAATCGCATTTCGCCATAATCACAGAAAGAAAATTGCCAAATACAGTTGTGGACCGACCTGCAAGTTGTTCCCCAATTTTTATTTATCACCTAAGTGCAAACTTTTTTTTTTTTTTTTTTTTTTTTTTTAAACTTTACTTTAACTTTTTTTTTTTAATTAAACACTTGTAGGAATTAAAATAATTAAAGAGTTAAATATTCAGATTTAAATTTTAAAATAGATGTCCTGTCAACTGGTCTAGTTAAGAATGTGTGACGGTCTCCAAATGGGCGATAAGCGCGCAGGAGAAAAACAAGACGTCCTGTAAATGTCGTTGAAATTTGAAATTGCGCCAAGGCCATCTCTGATTCTTCATCACTCACATTACCTATTTAGAAGGTTTTTAATTGAAATTGACTTGGTCATCGTGTCTTCGTGTCACGCTAGTAAATAAGGCGCCTTCATTTTAAAGTAAATATGAGCTGTTTCGTTTGTCTCTCTGTGGCTCAGTTGATAAGAGCGTCCCGTTAGCACCGCGGCGGTCGTGAGTTCGGTCCCCAAAAGGTCCAGAGTATTAATTTTTGCAGATAGTTAGTAGAAAAGGTGTCAATTGATACAAGAAAATTTTTCGTTGGTTACACTAAGAATTTTTTGAAGAGTTTTTTTTAGGAAGCAATTTATTTTTTAATTTAGATATTGGAAAACACAAAACATTTTAGATATTAAAAAAGCACAAAATAAAATGTTTTAAGTAAAAAATACATAGAAAAATATTTTTAGACGCTTTATATATATGTATATATTACTATTATATGAAATTGGATTTGTCATCAGCTTTTTGTCACGTTAAAAAACATATATATATATATATATATAAAGTAAGCAACTCATTGTATCTGTTAATGGATCAGCTGGTTACGGCGTCATGTTGATAACGCAAGAGTAGTGTGTTCGATCCTCGCCGGGCCGAGGTGTTATTTTTTGCAAATAATTCATAGAAAAAGTGTCAATTGATAAAAGAAAATATTTCGTTGTGTACACAGTATCCTAATAAATTTTCAAAAGTTTTTTAAACGGCTTTTTATCTAGTTATAAAAAGCACAAAATAAAAATGTAAGAAAAATAAATAAATAAATAAATTTTTTAGAAGCTTTTTATTGAAATTGGAATTTCTCATCGTGTCTTCGTGACACGCCAAAAAAACAAGGTGCCACCCCTTCAAAGTAAATATAAGCAACGCATTCCATTCCTCGTTAACTCCGTTAGTTAGAGCATCATGTTGATAACGGTTGGTTATGAGTTGGATCCTCGAAAGGCCGATATGCTAATTTTTGGAGATATTTAATAGAAAAGGTGTTAATAAGTAAAAGAAAGTATTAAAAAAAAAAAAAAAAAAAACCTCAGTTCAGCAGTGGTTGAAATAGTTTCGACCTAAAAGTGTTAAATCTCTATTTTTTCAGGTAAGATATTTTCACCCATATTAACTGATTTTTATTACATGAAGTTGAATTTATCATCGCGTTTTCTGTCACGCTAAAAAATAAGACACTTCCACTTAAAAAAAAAAAAAAAAAAAAAAAAAAAAATGTAAGCAATTCATTGTATCTCTATCTCTTAATGGCTCAGTTGGTTAGAGCATCATGTTAATTTTTCAAATAATTAATGGAAAAGGTGTCAGTTGATAAAAGGAAATATTTCGTTGTGTACACAGTATCCTAATAATTTTTGAAGAGATTTTTTTTTTTTTTTTATATCTTTTTATCCAGTTACTAAAAAGCACAAAATAAAAATTTAAATAAAAATAAATAAATAAATAAATACTTTTTTCAGAAGCTTTTTATTGAAATTGGATTTCGCTATTGCGTCTTCATGTTACGCTAATAAATAAGGCACCTCAACATTAATGTAAATGTCAGCAGTCCTTACAGTCGTTTGTTGGCGCAGTTGGTTATAGCGTCATGTTGCTAATGTGATGGTGCTGAATTCCATCCCCAAAGGATCGATGCGTTAAATTTTCCAGATAATTAAGAGAAAATGTGTCAATATATAAAAGGAAATTTTTCATTGTCTACGGAGAATTTTTCAAGAGTTTTTTTGAAGAAGCTTTTTTTTTAGATACTAAAAGACACAAAATAAAAAGTTATATATTATTCCTTTAGAAGCTTTTTATTGAAATTGGATTTTTATCACTGTGTCTTTGTGTCATTCTGAAAAAGAAGGCGCCCCCACTTTAATGTAAATTTAAACAGCCTTTTTCGTCGCTCGGTAGTGCATTTGATTAGAGCGTCATGGTGATAACGCGATGCTCGTGGGTTCGATCCTCGCAAGCCCATGTGTTACTTTTTTGCCGATAATTAATAGAAACGATGTCAATTAATAAAAGAAAATATTTCATTGTCTACACAGTGTCCTAAGGAATTTTGATAGTTTTTTAAAGAAGCTTTTTATTTCTTTTTTTGAGTTATTAAGCGCACAAAATAACATTTTCAGTAAAAATAAAAATAAATAAATAAATAAAAAACATTGAAAGTTTTTTATTATTGTGAGGCCCCAAAAAGCCTAAAATAAAAATGTATTCTTGCAGATACATGCTATAAAATCATAAAAGTTTCAACTACAAGAAAATTTTAAAGGAAAATATAGATATTTCACTTTTGCGTAACATGAAAAATTTTAAATATTCCAAATGTTTCAAAAACTATTCGAGAACAATATTCCTTTTGTATAAGTATTTTTTAGATTTTTCTAGACAGTTTTTAGACTTTTGGATAGAGCGTCATGCTAATAAAGCGATGGTCACGGATTCGGTCCTCGAAAGTCGATATAGTACTTTTTTCGCAGATAAATAATCGAAAAAAAAAATGTCAATTGACAAAAGAAAATCTTCCGTTATCTACAAAATATCCTAAGAAATTTTAATTAGTTTTTTTAAGAAGCTTTTTCCTTTTTGGTAACTAAAAATCACAAAATAAAATTTAAGTAAAAAATCATTTTTTAAGGTTAGAAGCTTTTTATTGTGAAGCCCTAAAAAGCATAAAATAAAATTTATTCTGGCAAAGACATGCTACAAAGAAATGAAAGTTTCAACACTAAGAAAATTTTAGAGAAAAATATAGGTACTTTCCCTTTGCAAGAGATGAAAATTTTTTAATGTTCAAAATATTTTAAAAAGCTTTCGAGACATTTGAAATTTCTGGAACAAATGATTATAGAAACACTAATAACTAAGAACATTGGTCTCGAAAGCTTTTTAAAATATTTTGAACATTAAAAAATTTTCATCTCTTGCAAAGGGAAAGTACCTATATTTTTCTCTAAAATTTTCTTAGTGTTGAAACTTTCATTTCTTTGTAGCATGTCTTTGCCAGAATAAATTTTATTTTATGCTTTTTAGGGCTTCACAATAAAAAGCTTCTAACCTTAAAAAATGATTTTTTACTTAAATTTTATTTCAATGTGTCATTAGATCATTTTATAGAAGGGAAAAAAATGATTTTTTTTTTTTTTTTTTTTTTTTTTTTTTTTTTTCAACTTTACTTCTGTAAGCATCATTTTATCCTAGCCGCATATGATGACAAAAATAATTATAAGATAAAAAGGTACAACTATAGTATTTCCCCACAGCTGAATTTGGCGATTTTTCTTTGGCGCCGGTTTGAACGATAACGATGTCGTTCTGGACTGTTTGCGATATAATATGGCAAACTGCATGCTATTTATTTTGGATTTAAGATTCAATTTTTCAGGCTGAACTCTTGGCAGTAATACAGGCAATTAAATGGCTCATAAATTCATCCTACAAAAATTTAAACCCAATAATATTCACAGATAATCAATCAACAATTAAAATCCTAAATCAACCATATCCAAAATACGAACTTATTAGAGAACTATATGAAAGCATAGATCAATACAAAGAGCAAATAATCCTAACTTGGACAAAGGCTCATGTGGGAACGGCAGGCAACGAAATGGCAGATTCACTTGCAAAACAGGTTATTTCACAAAACATCTTCGATGAACAGATCTCTCTTCCTCTACCAGCCTCACTAGTAAAATCATCCATTAATAATAAAATTATCACAGATTGGCAAAGAGAATGGGGGCACAGCGATAAGGGTAGGGATACGTTTTCAGTCCTTAATAACGTAAGCAAAAATTTTATCAGTCCAAATAAAATAGTTACATATTTTATCTCAGGCCATGGCAGCTTCCCTACATTTCTACACAAAATTAAAGTATTAACATCAGATAAATGCAAATGTAACAACAGTAAAATAGGATCCCCTTTTCATTATCTCTTTGAAAAATGCAATTTAATCCCAATTAATTTCAGATTCAACAGAAACCAAACAATTCGTAAAAACATGCAAACAGTTCTTTTAAACACAAACAACTACAATAAATTAAAAGATATCTACAACATTCTAATTCAAAACTTTTCCACCATTAAATATAAGATTTAGCATCGTTCACTGGCAGCTGGCTTGCCTTGCCTTTTTTTTTTTTACTTTTTAGTGTTTTGGTTTTAATATGTGTTTGATCCAAAATTTATAAAAATTTGATTTCTAAATAAATTAGGGAACTCTTCCACTTTGATCCCCGGGCCTGTCGCCCGGGATGCGGAATCGCTAGATAGTGGCAGTCAGGTTCGCCTGCCTGCCTAAGATGCATTTTTCCCCTGCGGGTAGATGTGTCTTTACCGTAGTCACTATTGAACTCAGTGGCGGCGGTAAAGACATGTCTATGGCACTAAATCGTGAGATGTGCCGCTCCATGGTGGAAGTTTTCCTTTTCCTTTCCTTTTCCTTTTATGATTATGATTTATAATTTAGCTTATGATTTTATCATTTATGATATATCATTTATGATTTTTGGATTTATGATTTAGCCATAACCACCAAAAATAAATCGCCAAATTCAGCTGTGGGGAAATACTATAGTTATTCCTAAAAAATAATATTTAAGCAATATTTAAGCACGCGGACTCAGTTCAGTAAAATAATAATAATTGTGAAAAAAAAAAAAAAAAAAAAAAGTTGGTTTTAAAAATAAAATATTACTCCTTTTAGAACAACGTATATTACCATTGTGAACGACTTTAGCACTTATCAATGTGTATAAAATTTTTAAATTGATAATGACGTCAATTTTTGTGAGATGCATATTTTAACTTTTTATAATTTTTTAACGTTCACGTTGATTTAAACGTATTTATTTTTATGTCGAAAGAAAATGAACTCGTAATTTTTCTTTTTTTGGCGACAATTAAATTATAGCTAATATTTTAATAGCTATTTTATTGCTATTAAGAGCTTATTATTTTCATATTTTAATTAATTAAAAGACAACTATTCGAAAATTTGAAAATCTGACTTCGAAGTATTGTGTTGTCACCGGGTTCTGAGCTACTGTGAAAGTTTCAAATGTCTAGCTAGTAGGGAAGTTAGTTAAAAGTATAGATTGTAAGATTTGTACCAGACAAACAAACATACATACATACAAACAAACAAACAAGAACAGAAGTTATTAAAAACATGGTAATAAAAATAAACTACATCGAAGAAAACAGGGTACGATCCATTTTTTTTTTTCGCCAAACTGGTGGAAAATCGCCAAATGTAGGGCTACTTTAATTCCTCGGATTATCGCCAAAACTTGTTTAAATTTCGGCAACCCCTTAAACTTGAACGCCGCCGCGCCCCCCTTATTAAAAAAAAAAAAAAAAGAAAGAAAAAGGAAGAAAGAAAAAAAAAAAAATGCCTCTATATGCAGGCCGCCATCTTGGATTCTGACGAAAACAACCCTTTGGCGTCGTGACAACGAAATTTTGGGTTGGCGACGGGATCGTACCCTGTTCTTCAGGATTCCCTTTATTTTTTATTCTATTTTCACCTTCCTGGGTATACATGTGTGTGATTCGGTGCAACTTGCAGGTTGGTCTACAACTCTATTTGGCGATTTTCTTTTGGCGCCGTTTTGAACGATAACGATTTCGTTCTGGATTCTTTGCAATATTTGTTTACATTTGGAACCCACGGCAATCATTTCTGAAAATCGCATTTCGCCATAATCACAGAAAGAAAATTGCCAAATACAGTTGTGGACCGACCTGCAAGTTGTTCCCCAATTTTTATCTATCACCTTCAATGAAAGTGCAAACTTTTTTTTTTTTAATCAAAATATATAAAATGGAAAGATTGTTTCTTTATCTGCCCGGAACTTTTTTTTTTATTCCAATCAGATAATTGGTTAAACGATATTAAATAACCACATTTTAACTTTAATTAAAAAGAAAAACAGACAAATTGATGCCAAAATAAATAAATAAGCAAATGTATTTCTTTTTATGTCGAAAACAAATGAACCTGCCGGAAAATTCGTGGTATAGAAATGCAATACTATCAAAATAAAACCCCTTGGCGAAATTTAATATTCGGCATCGAAATAGCTCAGATGTTTCTCGCCAAAATCTTTATTTACGCAATTGCAATAGCCATTTTAATTCATTGCCAAAATAACAATAAAATTTTAAAGCCACCATGGGGCTCCCATGCTAAAGCTGTACCAAAGGATTTTTTAGAAATTAATATAGGGTCATTCCATATAACTTCAAGGAAGTGTGTTGCTACTATTTTTGTCTACTATTTTTGTTTCTTTTCATACTTGTGTGCCATATAGGCACATATATGATTGATGTTCAAAACAACTTTTATTTTCTCTACTTTTAACCTGGTGTCTTCCCATATGCGTGATCCCGTTTGGGCGAAGTGGTGTAAAATTCCCATTTGCGCGAGCAAGTAAAAATACAAGAATGGTACGAGTCACATACGTTCTCAGATTCATACACAGCAAGGTAAGGGTGTCCATATATATACTTTTTTTTTTACCTTTCATGTGCACGAAGAGTATATACGTGCGTGATACTGACTGCTGCGAAAACGAGTTACTAGAGTTTTCATATTCATGCACAGCGTGGTAGGGGTGTCCAGTGATTTTTTTTTCTTTTTTTACGTGCGTGTTAGGGACTGCCGCGGAACCGAGTTACGGGCGTTCTCAGACCCATGCACAGCGAGGTAGGGGTGTCCAGTCATTTCTTTTTAGTGCTAGAGGCCTATATAAGAAATAGAGGCCCCCCCCAAGGTACCCCTATTTCAGTCGGTACAGCATTGTCGAATTTTTATACGTCACTCTTAATAGTGCTAAGGGCCTATTTCAGTCGGTTTATTGAATGGGGATTTATTGAATGAAGTCCCCCCAAGGCCCAACTTTGACATGAGTCCCCCCCAAGGTACAACTTTGACATGAGTCCCCCCCAAGGTACAACTTTGACATGAGTCCCCCCCAAGGTACAACTTTGACATGAGTCCCCCCCCCAAGGCACACCTCCCCCTCATTGGGAAAAAGAGAAAAAACGTTGTTTTGCGGCTATAAGACAGTTTGGACTTTCAACGTTATTTGTTACAGCATCTGCAGCTGAAACACATTGGCTTGATTTAATGAAAACTTTATCATGGAATTTAGATCGTCACGAATTAACTAAAGAAGAATTTGTCGATATTAACAAGTTTAGTAGTAGGCCTCTGGCACTAAATTAAAATCTGTCAATGTCAGATTTTCATGTTTTAAATAATGAAATAATGTCGTGTCTGTATAATTTTTTTTTTTTTCTTTTTTTCGTTTTTACGTGCGTGGTAGTGATTGCAGTGAGCCCAGTTATGGGCGTCCTCAAACGGGCGTTCTCAGATTATCAAGTCAAAAAGGAAGAAACCACCTGCATGCCTGGTCCTGCAATTTCCGGTCATGCAAATGGGAATTTTTCACCCATTCCCGCAAATGGGAATCTCACAAGTGGTACATATTCGGTGTCTTCCCATATGCGCGAAGTGGTGAAAAATTACCATTTGCGCGATTTTTCTCCCCATTTCCGCGAACAAAGTAAAAATACACGAATAGTATAAGTTACATGCGTTCTCAGATTCATACACAGCGAGGCAGGGGTGTCTAGTGATTTTTTTTTTCATGTGCGCGAAGCGCATACACGTGCGGGATACTGATTGCTGCAAAAACGAGTTACCAGAGTTTTCAGATTCATGCACAGCGACGTCGGAGTGTCCAGTGATGTCTTTTTGGTTTTTATGTGCGTGGTAGTGATTGCCGCAGAATTGAGTTACGGCGTTCTCAGATTCATGTGTTGTGAATTGATCAATGGTGGGGTCCATTTCATTAATTTTACTACATAACTTAAATTTTGAAATTCCAATTTTTTTTTGATCGTATAGACTTAGAGTACATTGCCCGCAAAACTGAATTTACCCAGGATTTAAAATGAATGTTAAAAGGAGGTCGAAACCTCATTGGAAGAATGCCTTGGACTCTGTTACACAAAAAAAATCTTGACAAATATAAATAAATGTAGTTTAAGGCCATGATGATTTATGGCAGTTTCTGTTAAAAAACCAAAACATTAAATATTTAAGTTGATTAAAATTATCAGCAATTTAATGGTTACAACAGAAACTACCATAAGACTTGCATTCATTTTGTTAAGCACTTAAAATGTAACATATGATTAATTCATTCTAAACTAATATTTATAAAATGATAAGTAAATAAAAAAAATAACATTCGATGAGCCACTTCCACCCCCCACAATAAACAAACCAAAAAAGAAATTAAATTGGCAAAAACAATGTTTCCTGCTGTAAAAAGGAGTTCAACCAAATGGTAAATTCAATCACTACCTCCAAATATTTTCTAAAATTTCTGGTTTCTCTACCAGTAAACTTTACTGTTATTTCTTAAGATTTTAATACCTTCCTTAATCACTACAATTTTACAACAGGAGACTCAGTGGCTCAATAAAAAAAAAGTTTGAAATAGGCATAACTCATATTTAAAACCCCAAAAATAAAACACAATAATAATATTTTTTTTTTTTTTTTCATAAATAAAATAAGCACACGTAAGACATATTTCAAATGAAAATTCACAAATTTTAATTATTAATTAAAGCATAAAAAAAAATAAGAGGATCCTCAAAGCTAAATACATCATTATAACAACACATAATTTCCTTTTTGGTTTTTCTGGTTACATCAAACAATTACACCTAATATATTAATCCATATTATCACAATAAAATCATTTTTTAAAGAAAAACTTTTACCATATCAAAATTTACTTCACCCTTAACTTTTTACAGTTAATCAGAGGGGAGTACTTCTAGTGCATTGCTGTCCTAAATAGCACTATAATTACCAACACATAAGTTCATTAGCAATATATGTTACTTATTTACAAAGTTCACTTTGTTTACATTTATAGGAGGAGATATTAACTACTTGGACAAGTGATTGAATAAAATAGTTAAGTGCTTTTCTAAATTTATCAGGTACTTCTTGAACTAAAAACAATTTATAAGAGTCTTTTCTCTTTTTTTTTTTTTTTTTTTTTTTTTTTTTTTTTTGCTTTTTGACTCATTAACTCCACCATAAAACTGAAAGTATATATATATATAGACAAGTTCAATGAACAATAAAAATAAAGTTGGTTACCGACTTTGATTATCTCGATGGCTTTCGATCACCTGGAGGTGGTCTCAGGTTGCAGTAGGCTAATCCCCAAGCTGAGGAATTTTACGAGATTCTTGGTTGGGCTCGGAACACAGATTCTTCCCCATAATAGAAAGGAGCGTGACGATCTGATCATGCCACAGGTCTTTAACGCTCGGATATCAGGCCTCATATAGACACAAACCACGACAACTCGACCTTCTACAGAAACTTTTGTTTAAAAAGTTGAATATCACTTCGATTAGGTCTTCGCACAAACTGTACTTAGGTCTCCACATAAATCCGAATAGGGCTACAGACACGGCAATTTTATCTCCATGAGAATAAGCAAAGTAAGGCTTCCTAGGAAAAATGCTTTAGCCGAAAAATTTCTCAGGAAAGTCCAACGGGAACAATGGTCTCTTAAAACCATAATCTTGCCGGATGCGTAATTTCTTTACGACACAACGCCAAAAAAATTAAACCTGGACTCTGATTCGAAGAACATATTTTCTAAAAGGAGAAGATCCAAGGAGCTAACACAGGGCAAAAGCCCCTCTTTACGAGAAGAATTTTTTTTCACATGCTACGTAGTTGATATCTACCGCCTGAATTAAAAATTTCACGCTTATCCTAAAAACGCTAACCTACCGTTGCCAAATTACGGCATGAAAATTCCGGGAGAGAAACAGCTCGGCCAATCAGAGGACGCAACTGCACTGTCGAAGTAGAAGCTGAACCCCGACCGATAATAATCGATTAAGAACCGAACACGGTCAAGTGCAATTGTGCGGGAAGAGGAACTGACCTTCATGAGCGCAGGGGATGCCCTGAAGGTCAAGACGGACCTAGCAACACGTACTCCGACCAGAGGTCAAACTAAACAATAGCTGAGGACAAATTCCTTGCCGGAAAAAGGGTTTGCTCTGAAAAGAGATACGATTTTGAAAATGCGAAAGAATTTAGGGGGGAAAAGACTGACACACATTAATAACCACAATATTTCCCTTTAACAAGAAAATAAGAAATTACAAATAAGCTATTTTATTAGTTTAAACAATAGAAAAACACAACTGTTAAAATTTCATTTTAACAAATACCCTCCCCCAACGGAAAAAAAAAAATTTACCCAATAAAAATTTTTTTTTAAAGAACCGGAAGCCAGAACGAGCAGCAAAAAGCCCCTAAGCAATCCCCGAACCAGCAGGAACTGCTAGCTAAAAACTACTAATGCAGATGCTCGCAAGAGTCTGGCCACAACTCTGCGATCACCCTTCCGACCAAACAAAGAAACTTAACTAAATTACGGAACAGCCAAAAAGAAAAATTTTAACCCCCCACAAATTAATTTAAACAACTATGAAATACCTAAAAAAAAAAACAAAGCAAACTACCTCACAAAATTATTTAGAGACAATACACACGACCATGTTCGTAAAAGCGAAGATTACACAAATAACAACATCCTCCAAGTAAACTATTCTAAGAACAACGGACGTGGTTCACCATCAAGTAAAATACAGAGCCAATTCTTAACTTACCTACCAACAGATTCAGGAACCTATTCCGTCCAAACCTAAACAAGTACCTCAGTCACCACAACACCTGTGATAGGAGACACGGATAGGAGAAGAAGAAAAAAACTAGCCCACAACCAGATCCCAGAACCTCCATTACTACAGGATAAAATATATAACAATTACATCACATAATAAACATACAAAATACATGAATACATTAGACGGTTCTATACAAATATAAACATTAGACAACATTATATATCGAAATGGTATAAAAAAAAAATTTCTCTCTCAGTGCATATAAAAATTACAAGTCAGAACAAAATAAATTTATCCCAAGTCTCAGTGCAGACATCACTATACCGTACAATTTCTTTTGACCAAGGGCTAAATATTAAAAAAATTTTTTTTTTTTTGCAATTTTTTTTTTTTTATATATATATATAGATTTTTCAATTTTTATTTTCAATTAATACCTAGACCCTTGTTGTAACACCTAAGCAGGGAACCCAATTCAATTTTGTAAAAGAAATTTTCCTCACCAAACATCACTCACGACTAAATGTACTATGCACTGAGAAATTATTACATACACAAAAAAAAATAAATGCATAACCCAGCAAAACCTGGGATGATGGCCAACACGAGGCCAAGTGTTGGTTGCCAACAATAACAGCTGCTGGCCCGTTGGTGGCAAAAGTTAAGGTGCCAAAGGGAATATGTTACGCCGGCCATCAGGTGGCCGCATTCGACCGATCCACTGCTGGCAGCCTGCCGTAAGATTGGAATAAGTCAGTGGGCCAGTGATGGGTCATTGCTGGCAACTAGCTGTCGGTTGAAAATAGGTTGTGGGCCACTGGTGGCAACCAACATTAGGCAAGAAGTTGTTAGTGGGCCAGTGTTGGGCCACCTGATGGCAACCATAATTTTTTAGTATTATTGCTGGCAACCTTCAGTGGACCAGCTGTGGCAAACATAAAATCTTCATATTACTGCCGGCAGCTTTCATTGACCCTTTGCATTTTCTCATTAATGGGCCAGCAGCGGTTTGTTTATGGCTTTTTTTTTTTTTTTTTTTAATAATTATTGTTTTTATTTATTTATTTTTGATATCCTTAATTTTATCAATGCTTTTTGCTATGCATTCAATATTCATTTTGATTTTCCTTCCTTTTTTTTTTTTTTTTTTTTTTTTTTTTTATGCATTATTTTTAGAAGTTTTTTATTCTAAGACTGTAATTATAAATTCAGGATTTCTAGTACAAGGGGAAAAAAATCACTTGATAAGTTTTCTTTAAAAAAAAAAAAAAAAGAAAGAAAGAAAGAAAGAAAAAATCTTATAAATTTACTTAAAATAATAATAATAATAATAATTCTCTATGTTACATTATTTTCAAATAAGGGATATAATTGAAATATATAGACCAGTGGCGGATCCAGAACTTGACTTTTCGGGGAGGCTAAGATTTTTCAGTCTTATTCTAGACCAATAAAAAATTTACAACTGCAATATTCAATTGTGGATGTCAGTGTTTATTTTGGGGGGCGGGGGGGGGCTTGAGCCCCCTAGCCCCCTCTTAAATCCGCCACATATATAGACGTATATATCTATAATTGGGAAGCTGTAATTTCCAGTAAAAACTATACTGTAAAAAATTAAGAAAACCTATATCGGTTTCATTCTTTTTTAAATAACTTAATGCACTTTAGGAAATTAGCCATAGGGTATAATACTTGTTAATATTTGTTTCCCTGTAAAAAAAAAAAAAAAAAAAAAAAAAATACAAATAATATGCATGTACTTTTTTTATAGTAATCATGCTTTAGCGAATCAAAGATTCAAACTAACATATATCAGCCTTGTTCTCTTTAAACAATTTAACATTATTAAACCTAATTTCAAATTATTTGAGTCTATATATCGTAATATATAAAAATTGTACTGCGTATCCCTAAGTAAACTTTGTCCCGCAATCGTAAAAATCTATATATTTATGTCCATGGTGACCTGTAACAAGCCTACTCAATTTTTCCTGAATCGAATATTTAGGTTAGATGCTAGCATGCAAATATTTTGAGCCATTAGGCCATAATAAATAAGATTTTTTTTTTTTTTTTGTGTGTGTTTTTATAACTGAAGTACAAGTTCTACGAGCATGCATATATTAAGATATACCATTACACAATCTGCAATTCATTCGACAGTAACACTATATCAAAATTTTAGCTCAAAAGAATAAAGAAAGCGTTTAGAGGTTATGATGTACAATCACACACACACACACACATATATATATATACATACACGTGCTCGTATATTACCGTGAAATTTTTAAGAATGAATTCAGGAAACCTCAAAACTTAGATATACATTAAAATCTCACTGTCAAAATTTTTAATGTGTATAATCTTTTTCTTACATAAAATCATCGATAATGTAATAAACATGGTGCTTTAAAATCCAATTTCAGTTTTAGATCAGTCGACTTTCTTTTGTCCTTTTTTTTAAAAATTAAATTATTTAAGTTCAGTTTTTTTTTACTTTTGATTCACTGACATAAAATTTTTGTAATAGATAAAACAATAATCATGATTTTCAATCTTTTTTTTTTTTTCTTTTTTTCTTTTTTTTTTTTTTTTTTTAATGTAGTTTACTATTTTATTTATCGATAAAATTTTAAATTCCATGTTTCTTTTACAGAAAAAAAAAAAAAAGAAGAAAATAAAAAGTAATTTATAACACAAATGTTTTGCTTTTAATAATTAAGTAATAGTTTTAAATATATATATAAATTTATTTTTTAACAGTTCCGTTCAGTTTAATCTGTATAATTTAATAACAAGTTTTTTAAAACAATTTTTGAAGGGAAATGCTACATATATAAAGTAAAAAAAAAAAAAAACAGAAGTTACATCAAATTTATATTATTTTCTAAATAAAATAAGCTTATTTAAAACTAAAATTAATCTTTAGCGAATATATTTATTACATTTCTATGATATTGAGCCAGAACAAGAGCCCTGCACCGTTCGGATTTCACCCAACACGTATTCGACAGTTGAATTTGATATCAAGCCGAAATCTGACCCAATCTTGGTAATATAGTTAATGTGGACTTAAAAACTTATTCAAAACCAACTTAGACCCGAAATTTTTTATTCTCAAAAAATTATCTAAATAATTATTTCTCCTAAAAGTTATGAATTACTTTTTCATAATTATGAAATCAATAACTATTAAGTTGGGGGAAGATTATTAACAATTTAAGATTTAAATTCACCTCTCCTCCCCATCTCCAAAAGCTACGCAAATTAAATAAGGAAGTTGATTATCTTTTAGTTCTAAAAACAAACGAACGCTGTTGCTAAGCAGTTTATACCCGCCATCTGGTCATGTAGTTGCTGATTCATCTAAATATTTAAAGAAAAATTAACACATCGGATTTAGATCACAGATACATTTTGCTTACTTAGACAGATTTTTTTTTTTTTTTAATGATGACATAAGATGTTTTCAGTTGCACTTTTAAAAGATTCAACTGGAAAATTACAGCGAGCGAAAATCAAACTGAAATTATAAGTTTATTTTATGTATGCATTTTAGTACCTAATATTTATTTTATTATTTATTATTATTTCAGTGATTACACATTTCGAAAATAGAAAAATGCAAATACAAGCAATACATTATTAATTAAAAACAATTAAATAAAAGCAAATACATTTTAATTAAATTTAAAATTCAATACATTTAAACTTTCCTATATATTACCATTTCTTTCTGATAAATACAATAAATAAAGTATCCTTCTCAAAAGAATTTAGATATATATATATATATATATAATATAAAACAAATAATATAACAGCCGTGCTGCTAAGAAATACGGACGATTAAAACTGAAGAATAAATTTAAGAAAATGGAAAAAAAAAAAAAGGAGGATTAAAATTAGCAATTTGAAAATGTCTTAGTGAGGTGTGCAGTCGTCCAATCTATCAATTTACCAAATTGTGTAACTCTGCAATTAGAGCACGCACGCACAAAACATTTTGCTTTATTCATAAGTTTACATTTAATGCATGTGTCTGTTAAATAAAAGTATCTGAAGTACATGTATATTTAATACTTTTATATATTTTTATGCAGCTACATTTATATTGAAGGAATTTCTAATTATTATAATTAAAGGAAAAAAAAAAAAAAAAACATGCTCACAATCACACTTGACTAATCAAAGATTAACCAGACCATAATCCGATTTCCAAGGAAAATAATAATAATAAATTCGACTCACAAAAAAGAAATTTAACAAACCCAACCTGAATTAAAAAGGAAAAAATTGCCAATTTAAATTGTTACAGAATTAGACAGAAATATATATTTTATTATTAAAATTCGTTTAAAGAAATAATTTAACAGACAAATCTTTTTTAGAGCTGTTTATTTATGATATATTCTCTGTATCGCATGCTTAAATCAAAATATTTATATTATAAATATTTCTATTACATTCACATAAAAATAAAATTATATTTGTTTATCTTAAATAAAGTTAAAAAACATTATTGCAATTTTAACGCTTGTAAAGAAAACATATCTATTCCTTTTCTTTTAAAAGTATACAATGCATATGCAAAAACATTTGCTTGGGGAAAAAAAAAAAAAAAAAAAAAAAAGATTTGAATTATTATTATTTTTTTTAATGAAAATAGATTAAATTGATACTACATTGTTTTAGAAATCCCGAACTTCTAATCACAGTCTTAGAATAAAGAACTTTTAAAAATAATATTTAAACATCAATAGAAAATCAAATTAAATATTGAATTACTTACTACTATATGTGTTACTATCGCATTGTTCCTATTATATATATCCATTTATGAGAGGTAACGTCCTTGCTGAGCAATAAACATTATGAAATGTGTGAAATGCGAGGGAATTCAAATCAACGGAAGTTTAACCGCAGCGCCCTCTTTTATATGCGGTTATTTTGCCAGAGTTGATCAGTCAGAACATCCTGTGGATTGAGGCCACAATGAGACAAACATGCTTTTGGCCATGTGCACTTAGCTTGCATAAGGCCAGCTTTGTTGTGCCACTTCTGGGCTACCACTATTTTCGCTGACGGCAACCATTGTTTCTGGCAGCCACAAACGGCCCGCTGCTTAATCTACCCAAGGCAACCTGCAACTGATGGCAACTGCAGGATGCCAGCTATAGGCCATAACGTCCCCATCAGTAAATGTTTTGTTGGGAATACTTATAAAAACAAACATTTTTTTTTTTTCAACAAACACATAAACCTGAAACATAAAATTTTTAAATCATCTAAAGCAGAAAATTTTAATTTTTTTATTTTACTTTTTTTTTTTTAAACATACACTTAACAACACAAAATTTTCAATTCGCACAAAACAGGAAATCTTATTTTAATCTTATTATTATTATTATTATTATTTTCTCTCTCCTTCTGTAATCCACAAAAGAAACCAGCGAACAAAAAAAAAATCCTAACCTAACCTAAAAAAAAAAAACAACCTTTTCTAAAATATACTAAAATTTATCACGAAAAACATAAATCAAGCTTGGACAAGGCACCTCAAGTTCAACACCAACCCAACAGAAACCCCATCCCCCAGCAAGATTTAAGTCCCAAGGTTCCATTCGCAGAAGACGTGTCTCTGCTCATGGATGAACAATTAACATTAACAGTTACATAAAATTTACTTTTTCGAAAATTCTAATCTGCTCAAAACTAAAAAAAAATTTTTTTTTTTTTAAATCAATAACCCAATCAAAACTCTAAACTAATATTAAAAAAAATTTTCAAAATTCAAAATTTTCAAAATTTACTAGCAGTAAAAATTACTTCCTAACACACGACTCTAAAATTCGCACAGTCATACAAAAGGTGAGAGGGAAAACCCACTACCGAAAACACGAAAAATGCTTATTTCCCGTTATCACTCATTTTTCAACCACATTAATTAAAATTTAAAACAGAAAACTTTTTTACCACTCTGGCAGATGTAACAAACACAGAGCTCTAGTCAATAAAAGCACTAGAATACCTAAACACTAACTTTTAGTCACTAAACAAAATAGAGATGCTAAGTACTAAATTTTAAACATAAACACAATTTCTGACCCCAAAATTTTGAACAAACTGTA
Organism: Salticus scenicus; assembly: GCA_963930645.1. NCBI lineage: Eukaryota > Metazoa > Arthropoda > Arachnida > Araneae > Salticidae > Salticus > Salticus scenicus. Next base: position 148,498,164 of record OZ005655.1, on the reverse strand, counting down.
ATCTAACATAAAAGTTTTAACAGAAACCAAGCTGATACTGATAAAAAGGACATGCAAATTTCTGAGAAATATTGTAATTAAACACAGTTTAAAACAGATAAAATACTTTGAAGCTTGCCAACTAATAAAAAATACAAAATTTTCCTAGCCTAAGAGTATTTTACTTCTCTGAAATTTACCCACAATTGTACAAACAGAAGACTATGATTTTATAACAGGTTATTTTCTTTTTTGAAAAAAAAATCCAAATAATTTTCCTAAATTTAAAAGATTTTTTAAAAATCTGAATGATTGTTTACAAAATTTATAAGTAGTACGAGCAAATGCAACTGGCAAAACTCTGAGAGAAACTTTGCAAAACACAGTTTTTGGAATACCTCACAAAAACAAATATCCCTCCTTTGCAAATTTACATAATTCCACAAAACACAAGATAGCTAAATTTTTAATAAACTACAATAATTCTTAAACAAACATCAATCACAAAACTAATTCCAACTCAGAGTTTGACCAAACAAAACAGGACTGAATTGTGAGAACGATACAGCGAACAAAGCGCAAATCCCAACCTTGAACTCTTTTATAAATAAACTATAGCAGAATTAAATAAATCTGCGAGCTAACAGAGTTACAGGTCAGTCACAACTCTTCCTAAACGTGCCACAAATACTAACTCAAATATGTAAACAAAACCGTAACAGACTCTAGATTACTGCAATTTTTACTGGAGTTTGCGAAAAATGTTGTAAATCATTTTCCCAAAGAAAAAGACTGAAATTACACTTTAACACCTAAACAAACATAAAAATTAACTTAAGATTTATTAAAATATTAGCCTGGACTCTAATAAAAAACCTTTACAACAGTTTACTACCAAAAATTTTAATTTTAAACACCTATTACTTCAGAAATTCCTACCTAAAAGAGCAGTGGATTACTCACACATACTCGATTCTTTAATCAAATTCCACTTCAAAGCATTTACTTAGACAATTTAGCCAAATTCTATCCTAAAGTGACCCAAACAAAAGCTAACAATGTAAAGTGCCTTAAATTTATATTTAAAAAACATTTTCAAGCTCATAATGCAATATTTGACCCTAGGTAGCTTAAAAAAAACATAAACCTTCCTGCATTTTTCCATAAACTGCTCTCAAACTGCAGCAAAACATTTATAACAATATCTACACAACTACTAAATCAACCTTTACACAGCAGGGTTTACTAAGATCAAACAAACTTTTATAACACTATCACAACATAGCTTGAAAAAAACAGTACTTTACTCGTAAAAGGGTAAAATTCAATTTCTTACTTATAACTTTTAAAATTAGACATTATCTCACTACTAAGTATTATTTTAAACAAAAACCCTGTAGGAAATCTACAATTCACTATAAAAACATCCACTTAATCATAGAATTAGCCCCAACACCAGAATTTTGGTAGAAAATCCTTTAGCACATTTATTGCACTCAGCTTTGTATCACCCTGATCTAAGCAATTACATTGAAATTAAGGGGTAATTTTTAATTTTTTTTTAACAACTATTTACATTTTTTCAAGTCTCTAGAGGTGGTAAACAGGTTTTGGAACTAAATACTTTAACAAAAATTGAAAATATGTAAATACCAGACACAAAAATCTCAAAAAAAAATTTCTGAAAAATTCTATCTAACTATTAAAAATATCCTATCTATAGTGATAACATGTGATAACTGACCCAAAATACAGGCATTTAGCTAGAATTGTTATGTGCAATACAGAAATAAGTTCAAAAAGAAAAACGATGGTAGGCCAAAACGGTTCTACGAGAAGCAGAAACTCATTACTGTACACACTGAGCCAAACTAACAAAATTTTGAGCCAAGCGAATACATGTTTTTAAGTATATTGCATAACCTAACCAGAAAAAGCCCTACTTTTCTAGCAACATAAAAAAAAAATGAAAATAGTCAGAGTGACACACAGAAGGTATTGCACGCCTACACTCAAACTTCAATAGCTTCCTAAGCATTTTGCTTCAAAGATAAAATTTAAAAAAAATAACAAAATTTTGAGTACTCTAAACAAATTTTTAATTTCATTTGAGCATTTTAATGGAAACCCACAAGAACAGGGCCAATAAACAGGCTTAAATTTTTTTTAAATTTCCCTCGTCAAAAGCAGTTTTTCAAGAAATTCCCACAATTTTTGATTTAGGCCAAACATTCTTTTTTAAAACTTACAAAAATAAATTTGTCTCTACATCTGCCAGAGAAGGCATGAATTAAAATACAAATTCCCATTTCCTAGCAAATACCAATGTATACAAAAAAAACTCATCCCCCAAAATATATACACATTTTGCAACAGAGAGAAAGCATTTTCCAACGCATGGACAACGGCACCATTGTTGTGAATTGATCAATGGTGGGGTCCATTTCATTAATTTTACTACATAACTTAAATTTTGAAATTCCAATTTTGTTTTTATCGTATAGACTTAGAGTACATTGCCCGCAAAACTGAATTTACCCAGGATTTAAAATGAATGTTAAAAGGAGGTCGAAACCTCATTGGAAGAATGCCTTGGACTCTGTTACACAAAAAAAATCTTGACAAATATAAATAAATGTAGTTTAAGGCCATGATGACTTATGGCAGTTTCTGTCAAAAAACCAAAACATTAAATATTTAAGTTGATTAAAATTATCAGCAATTTAATGGTTACAACAGAAACTACCATAAGACTTGCATTCATTTTGTTAAGCACTTAAAATGTAACATATGATTAATTCATTCTAAACTAATATTTATAAAATGATAAGTAAATAAAAAAAATAACATTCGATGAGCCACTTCCACCCCCCACAATAAACAAACCAAAAAAGAAATTAAATTGGCAAAAACAATGTTTCCTGCTGTAAAAAGGAGTTCAACCAAATGGTAAATTCAATCACTACCTCCAAATATTTTCTAAAATTTCTGGTTTCTCTACCAGTAAACTTTACTGTTATTTCTTAAGATTTTAATACCTTCCTTAATCACTACAATTTTACAACAGGAGACTCAGTGGCTCAATAAAAAAAAAGTTTGAAATAGGCATAACTCATATTTAAAACCCCAAAAATAAAACACAATAATAATATATATATTTTTTTTTCATAAATAAAATAAGCACACGTAAGACATATTTCAAATGAAAATTCACAAATTTTAATTATTAATTAAAGCATAAAAAAAATCAAGAGGAAAGCTAAATACAAGCTAAATACCTCAAAGCTAAATACATCATTATAACAACACATAATTTCCTTTTTGGTTTTTCTGGTTACATCAAACAATTACACCTAATATATTAATCCATATTATCACAATAAAATCATTTTTTAAAGAAAAACTTTTACCGTATCAAAATTTACTTCACCCTTAACTTTTTACAGTTAATCAGAGGGGAGTACTTCTAGTGCATTGCTGTCCTAAATAGCACTATAATTACCAACACATAAGTTCATTAGCAATATATGTTACTTATTTACAAAGTTCACTTTGTTTACATTTATAGGAGGAGATATTAACTACTTGGACAAGTGATTGAATAAAATAGTTAAGTGCTTTTCTAAATTTATCAGGTACTTCTTGAACTAAAAACAATTTATAAGAGTCTTTTCTCTTTTTTTTTTTTTTTTTTTTTTTTTTTTTGCTTTTTGACTCATTAACTCCACCATAAAACTGAAAGTATATATATATATAGACAAGTTCAATGAACAATAAAAATAAAGTTGGTTACCGACTTTGATTATCTCGATGGCTTTCGATCACCTGGAGGTGGTCTCAGGTTGCAGTAGGCTAATCCCCAAGCTGAGGAATTTTACGAGATTCTTGGTTGGGCTCGGAACACAGATTCTTCCCCATAATAGAAAGGAGCGTGACGATCTGATCATGCCACAGGTCTTTAACGCTCGGATATCAGGCCTCATATAGACACAAACCACGACAACTCGACCTTCAACAGAAACTTTTGTTTAAAAAGTTGAATATCACTTCGATTAGGTCTTCGCACAAACTGTACTTAGGTCTCCACATAAATCCGAATAGGGCTACAGACACGGCAATTTTATCTCCATGAGAATAAGCAAAGCAAGGCTTCCTGGCAAAAATGCTTTAGCCGAAAAATTTCTCAGGAAAGTCCAACGTGAACAATGGTCTCTTAAAACCATAATCTTGCCGGATGCGTAATTTCTTTACGACACAACGCCACAAAAATTAAACCTGGACTCTGATTCGAAGAACATATTTTCTAAAAGGAGAAGATCCAAGGAGCTAACACAGGGCAAAAGCCCCTCTTTACGAGAAGAATTTTTTTTCACATGCTACGTAGTTGATATCTACCGCCTCAATTAAAAATTTCACGCTTATCCTAAAAACGCTAACCTACCGTTGCCAAATTACGGCATGAAAATTCCGGGAGAGAAACAGCTCGGCCAATCAGAGGACGCAACTGCGCTGTCGAAGTAGAAGCTGAACCCCGACCGATAATAATCGATTAAGAACCGAACACGGTCAAGTGCAATTGTGCGGGAAGAGGAACTGACCTTCATGAGCGCAGGGGATGCCCTGAAGGTCAAGACGGACCTAGCAACACGTACTCCGACCAGAGGTCAAACTAAATAATAGCTGAGGACAAATTCCTTGCCGGAAAAAGGGTTTGCTCTGAAAAGAGATACGATTTTGAAAATGCGAAAGAATTTAGGGGAGAAAAGACTGACACACATTAATAACCACAATATTTCCCTTTAACAAGAAAATAAGAAATTACAAATAAGCTATTTTATTAGTTTAAACAATAGAAAAACACAACTGTTAAAATTTCATTTT